>OZ010666.1:27481638-28200242 GCA_963932185.1 Troglohyphantes excavatus | reverse complement strand
TTCTTAGAGCATTAATACCTACTCTAAGCTCGCATTATATTATCACACTTTGAGCGCTAATATAGGCATCTCGTAACTGGCAAAAAACGTGTTAATTTAATCCTAATTTTTAATACAGCTCGTGTGGTTAATTATTCCTTGAACTATCATCTATAGGATTAAATTATAATATGACATAGAAAATCAGTAGTAATTATTAAAAAGTTTAAATAGTTATTGGTCTGACATTCTACAAAAGGTGGGTTTTAAAAAAAGACTGATATCCCCACCAAAACAACTTTGGAAAAGTAAAAAAAGCTAAGCTCCACCAACCTTTAAATTTTTTTTTCGAAACTGTGGCTAAAGAAGTTGTGATATAAAAAACAACCAAGCTAATAGCACTAGGGGTTCAACCCTACACACCCCCTAGCTAGCCTTCTCCCAGAAAAAAGCTGCGCTATCTTTTCTTAGCACGATTAAAAATATTAATCGGGCCACAGTTTCAAATATTTTTTTTAGGGGGGGGAGACCTTTTTTGTACTAAAATTTGTTACCAATAACAAAAATAGTGCGTGCCTGTGTGGGCCAGCGTTGCCTCGGCTTTTCCCAGGAAGGACTGTGAATACAAACCAAAATATTGACGCACTATTTTTTTGGATTGTGGATTCTGAACGCACCTTTTTTGCACTAAAATTTCATACCAATAAAAAAAATAGTGCGCGTCTGTGCGGGCCAGCGTTGCCTCGGCTTTTCCCAGGCATACCTGTAAATACAGACCAAAATATTGACGCACTATTTTTATGGATTGCGGATTCTGAAAGCACCTTTTTTGCACTAAAATTTGATACCAATAACAAAAATAGTGCGCGTCTGTGTGGGCCAGCGTTGCCTCGGCTTTTCCCAGGAAGGACTGTGAATACAAACCAAAATATTGACGCACTATTTTTTTGGATTGCGGATTCTGAACGCACCTTTTCTGCACTAAAATTTGATACCAATAACCAAAATAGTGCGAGTCTGGGCGGGGCCTACGAAACGCTAGCCCCGCACCTTAATAAAATGTGAATATCGGGCAAACTGTGAATACCGGCCAAATTAATGACGCACTATTTTTTTGGATTGCGGATTCTGAACGCACCTTTTTTGCACTAAAATTTCATACTAATAACCAAAATAGTGCGCGTCTGGGCGGGGCCAACGAAACGCTAGCCCTGCACCTTAATAAACTGTGAATATCGGGCAAACTGTGAATACCGGCCAAAATAATGACGCACTATTTTTCTGGATTGCGGATTCTGAACGCACCTTTTTTGCACTAAAATTTGATACCAATAAAAAAAATAGTGCGCGTCTGGGCGGGGCCAGCGTTTCGTTGGCCCCGCCCAGAAAGGAATGTGAATACAGTCTAAAATATCGACGCACTATTTTTTTGGATTGCGGATTCTGGACGCACCTTTTTTGCACTAAAATTTGGTACTAGTAAGAAAAATAGTGCGTGTCTGGGCGGGGCCAACGAAACGCAGGTTGAAAAGGGGCCAACGAAACGCAGGTTGAAACCTACGCTTTTTTCCGATAAAGAATTTTTGGTTCAAAATAGATTCCATCATAATATGGCGTAATTTGCTGCAAACCTCTGTTTTGCACCAAGATATGGTACATCGTTGAACTGAAACTTTTAATAGTGTGCAGTGCGTCAAAAATAATTTATGAATGACTCAAAAATTAAATAAAACATACCAAAATTTACTATAAAATCCGTGTATATAATTTGGCAATTAATTGATTTCTAAATATAGAATACATTTTAAGACTTATTAATGAACTCACAGATAGAATCAGAGAGCATATGTACACCTACCACCAACATCTCTTTCACAGAAAAAAAAAAAAGATTAAGAGGATTCTCTCCTTTAAAGGTTAAAAAAAAAAGACAAATGTTCTTGGAGTAGTTGAGGGATCGAGGTATAAAAAATGAGCCCGAGAAAAATCAGTCTTTCCCTACCCGACAGTTAAAGCCATTTTTTAGGGAAGAAATCGACTTTGGGATCCCCACGTGCAGTCTGTCACCGGAATCGGCGGGGAAAAAAAGTTCAATTTGTTTTCTCTCCTCATTTGTCTTTGGGACCTTTTTCTCGATAGAGTTACGAAAACACGCGGGGACCGGGGACTCGCGTTCTTTGAGTGAACTTTGCTTTTGTTCGGGCAACAAACTGAATATTTATCAGTTGCGTCCTCTCTTTGGGTGTTGTTAAAGAGGATTATGGAAATTGGAGTAAAGTGGAATAAATTGTGAGTGGATAAAAAGTTTAATTTGCGATGGGTATATCAGGATACTTCGGAAAAAAAAGGGTTGTTGATATTAAAGCCCAGAATGGAGATAAATTTAGTAGTATGTAATAAGAAAAAATAGAGTAATTATGTAAAAATGGTTAAACATTAATAATTATATTTATTATATTTATAAAGACATGGTGTATAATTTTTTTGTACAAAATGTTTTAAAATTTAGTATAAAATTGAAATACAAAGTAGTTTAAGCTGAACTTTTAATTGAATTTATTTTGAGTTGTTTTACTTAAGAATCTTTCATACAATACGTCAAACACTTGTAAGGCTATGCACTTTTTGGTTGTCATCACTCGGTATCGAACCAAGAAACTTGCTACGCCTATACTCTACCAGTCAGGCTAAAGTGATCACTCACGCTTAAGTGGGAGTATATATGAAGTGAATCCCACAGTAACCCCCCCCCCCTCAGTGAGTCGGATGGAGGAACGAATGACTGAGATGCCCGTGAAGTGTTTTCACGTTGGCAGTGGTTGAAGTGGATTCAATGTGGTCTCACAAGTGTTTGTTCGAAGGTTGCGTTGATCTGCAGTCCGGAAGTCATCAATACAGAGCAGCATCACAATAAAGCGCTATGCACTTTTTGGTTGTCATCACTCGGAATCGAACCGAGGAACTTCGGTTTCCTACACCGATACTCTACCAGTAGGCTAAAGTTATCACTCACGCCTAAGTGGGTGTATATATGAAGTGAACCCCACACACTCTTATGAGGAGGGGTCTAACTTGCGTGGCTGTAGCGTGACATAAAGGAGGAGGTTTCAGTAGTTGCGTGACTTAGAAAACTTTGTAGAAAATGCTTAAGTTTTCTTTCCTAAACTTTGATAAAAATTACTCTTTATAGAAATCACTATCTTCAATGGAATGTATAGAA
This sequence comes from Troglohyphantes excavatus, assembly GCA_963932185.1. Taxonomy (NCBI): domain Eukaryota; kingdom Metazoa; phylum Arthropoda; class Arachnida; order Araneae; family Linyphiidae; genus Troglohyphantes; species Troglohyphantes excavatus. The sequence continues at coordinate 28,197,043 of OZ010666.1, read as the reverse complement.
AAATACACAGAATGGGAGTTTTAATTACTGCTTTTTAAACTGCAAAAACTTCTCGTAACGTGACAAGGGAGAAGCGGTAAGGTAATGTAATGAAAGGGGAAAGGGAGATACACAAAGAAAGAATATGGTGACGTAATAATTATTGAATGCTCCCTTACCTTTTCATACATATCACACGAAAATATTATTCGCCAGACTTATTTCTGCACAAATTATTCGAGAAATGGTTTAAAAATGAGAAGTTATTTTCATTGTAGTTACTAACATTCCCTAAAACTTATTCCAAATCACCCTAACGACTTTAATGTTCCATTTCCCATTTATAAAATTAAACCCGCCTCCTCAGGGCCTGTCCCTCTACTTACAAACTTCTAATGCCCATTCCGAACTATCTCAATTTATAGCACCATCAAACGAATCCAAATGTCATGTAAGGGAATTGGACTCGAATTCTTCGTCAGGATAATTAAAACTGCATCGTAAAACGGACCTGTTTGTCCAACGACAGGGCGACAGCAGCGCGTCATTATTCCTCGTTCACTCGCATCCGAATCCAATCACGGGAAAGTGAGGGTTAATTAAAGGCGAGATGCCAAATCTGCGAACTCAAATTGAGTTTGAAAGCTTCCAGGGTTCTCGGAAGATGGGGAAGAATTTGAGAGATTTGGGAGTTCGCATGGGACGAAATAAACAGTTCGAATGCCGTGGATGGAAGGATATGGTGGAAATGGCTTTTGATGAGCCTTGTTATTATATGGAATTTTTTTAAACGACAATCAGGTATACGCTTACTTAAAAATTATGTTTGAAATATTTTGATTGGGAGGGTTGTATGTTTTTGTTAGTTGTTATGAAATTTTACCAGTAAAGCACAAAGTTTTTAAATTCATAAATACACTCTATATTCTTATATTTTTGTCAGTGTAATACATAAAAGTGTCATTTAAAAGATATCTATAAAATATTGATTTTTTTTTTACTTTCTGAACGACGAGAAAAATATCAAATTGTTTTCACAGCAAGAGTGTTTAGCTTATTTTTACAATATATGTATTTGATAATTAAAAAAATATATTTAAAAAAAAGCCATCAAAAGTTACCCCAATGCTTTAAATTGGAAGCATATTTCAAACAGGGTATTTTTATGAACTTACAGTGTATGAACATTGCTGAATAAATTATAAATTCTCATGTTCAAACCGCTTACAAAGTTAAATACTAGTGTTGAAAATAAAAATTAACTGTCTCGCTCTAAAAACAAGTGTTCTATTACTATATTTATTTCACCACTGTACTCCTCTGCATATTGTGAACGACTATTTATCCTCCTGAGACCTGCCATCCATTAAAATTGATGTTTCAATTTTTTTCTCCTATTGTGAAAGATTTTATTGTAGCAAAAATGAACCGGAGGAGCGTCATAAAAGATGAATCGGAAATCACTTTTTAGCGTTTGGAATCTGGCAACGGCTGTTTGTGTGGTTAGAATATTGAGTAGTACATGAGTCAAGTAGAAAATGGACGCACTCGATTTTCATATTCTTTATTAAAGTAAATGTAATATTACTTGCTACAAAAAATTAATTAGCAAAATGTGTTTAATTTTTCTACAGAGTTTTTATTAATGTAAATTTATTACTAATTCAACTTTGCCGAATTTATTGCATTTTTTTGCAGTGTCTGTAACCCCAACGTCATTTCAAATATATGTGATGTTCTATCCAGATAAATTATTTTGAATGTCCATTTGTACAGAAAAACTAGTAATTTAAAGAATATATACATTTTATTTAGCTCAACCACCTGAGACCCGAGCTAAATAAAAATCTAAGTAAAAAAAAAATTCTAGGTATGAACATCTAAGGTTAGGTTAAACCTTATATAAGGGAGGTTATACCTTCTAAGTACCCTCATCTTGAATATGCAGTACAATTCTGGTCACCTTATCTTAAAAAATATATTGATTTGTTTGAAAGGGTACAACATAGAGCTACGAAAATAATTCAAGGTACTTCGGGAATGAATTATGGAGAAAGGCTTAGAACTCTAAATATGTATACACTCGAGAAGAGAAGAGTTAGAAGGGATCTTAATCAGTTATTCAAATTTATCGAATTAGGTGACATGGAGGGATTGGAATTAAATATTCCTGTCACAGCTAATCGGGACGTTTTAAAGCATAAATTTTAAGAGGGTTATAGATAAATGGAATAGTTTGCTTGAGTATGTTGTTATAATTCTTTAGGGGTTAGTAGTTTTAAAAAGCAATTGGATCGGCATTGGGGAATCGTGAAGATTGACAGGACCAACCTTGTTGGACCCAGAGCCTGTAGTTGGTCGACACTATTTGTATTTATATGTTAATTTGCATCCTTCTAAAAACCGCAAAACGACAATGAATGTCTCCGACAGACAAACCGAACTTGTATCCAGACAAACCACTTCAGCCCTGCCATTCGTAAGATGCAACTTCCACTCATGGACCGCGTAGGCGCCTCCCCAATGTTTACGTCATTAGCAAATATGAATGACCGATTAAACTTCTCTCTCTCCTCTTCTTACCTGAGGTGGAGTCAAGGGCACGCCTCACGAGGAGGTTGACCCTCGTTAAGAGAGAGAAGTGACCTTCAGAGACTCATAGAGTTCCCCCAGAACCGCAAGGTCCAAGAGTCTTCGGTTTGTGAAGGTTCAGTGTTTCCTCACTTGAGGTTCTTCTGCTTGCGATCCCCTGTTAATCAATACACAGATCCAGAAGTAGGGTTGTTGGAAAGGTTGTCTTAAACGCAAAGACGTCGGATGTCCGATTAGTAATAAATTTATCGGTTATATTCGAATATTACGTCGAAACGGCGCTGGTGATTGTGAGGTAAGCTTTGTTTTGTGTTTAATTTTTAATTTGGTTGTGTTTATTTTGATTTTATCGAGGAAATGGGGTGTTTTGTAATGACAGTGGTATCAATTACTGTATTTGATGTGGTGATGGGTTTCTTTTAAAAGATTCAATTTTGTAGAGATTTATTGACTTTTGGAATGTTTTATTGAGCTTGAAATCGTGGAGATGTTCGTAGATTGGTATGTTAAAAAATTAATTTAAAAGAATAACATTAATTAAAAAGAAATAAATGAGAATTTATGAAGCAGATTATTCTAAATCAATGTATTCTATAAATAAAAGTTGTATGTTTAAAAAAACGTTGGAATCCCATGAATCGTGACATCGTATCGAAATTTGACTCACTAAATTATCTAGTTTTATTGTTAAGAAGGACTTGTGTGAAAATCTGCGCATCATTTATGAAACCATTGTTTATTTTTAAAATTTAAGTATTTCAAAATACTATTTAGCATTATCTCTTAAATATAATATTGTATATGTATATATATTTTATATCTCATATATCTTTAAAGAATTCAATTATTTATGTCATACAAAGTTTTCGAAAATACTTACTTTGGACAGTTTTGTATGTAAATAAAAAAATTAATATCTGTAATATTTACAAAACCTCTGTATTAATAACTCGATTTATGAAAATCTTTATGCTACTGCAAAAGTTAATTTTAAATTTAAAGTAATTACAAACAAATGTCAATTATTGAAAATATACTGTGTAAATTCTATAATTTTCTTGAATATGACTCTCAATATTTATAGTGCATTGAGATTTAAATTTATATACATATACAAACAATAATCCTTTATAGTTAGATAATTCTTTTTACTAGTAAATGGAGATTAAAAACTGAAATACGAATTTAAATGTACTTTTATTTGTTATGAATCTCTTCAAAAATAAAATACGTTTCTGTTGGTCAATAACATAATCAAATAAAAATGCCGATTGCCATACATGTTTAATAAAACATTTCAGTCACTAGAAAAATTCATAGTTTTTATGGTCTTGTAAAGGTTCCGTATTGTTTGAAAATGCAGCCGTTATTTTACAAGCCGGTTAAAATGCGTTTCTGTATACACTAATGAATTAAACAGTTAATTAACATATAATATATTGATGAGTAAATTATACTTCCTTCTATCCATCAAATCCTTTTATTTGCCTTTGCAATCCAGATGCAAGTTAATAAAAGGGCGTTCCAAGTCATCACACATTTTACTAAAATTAATTACATTTAACAGAACTGACTAATTGAATACGATATTTAGTATGCCTCCAGCAATTCCTCCAAAATTCAAAAAGTTTATCTTGTAAATTTAATTATACATCCATTTCTTTAAAACTTTTGTTCATAAAGTATAATTATTTTTAAAGAAAATTCAAGCATCGTTTGAGACATTTGTGATTAATGGCAGGTTTTTTTTTTAAACTCCTTTGTATATTTATTATATATCTTGTGAAACTAACACAATTTTTTTTAAAGTATTTTTAATAAAGATATTATAATGAATACATATTTCTAATTAATAAAAAAAATTATAGATATTTTTTTTAACTCAATGTGAAGCTTTGTAAGGTGTTTGTGATATTTTGAAGTTTACACACACGCTACAAATATTTATTTATATAACATAAAAATTCATTTGTTCGATTATTTCCAATTATTAGTACTAATTGTTTAAGATTCTAACAGAAATTAAATTTTCACATAAAAAACGTATATTGATATGTGAACTTACTAAAAAACAAACTAGAATCACAATTATATTCTAATACATATAGTAACTCACACTGCAGCAGAATTAATTAAGGAAACATTTCCGCCTAGGCATCGATGCATAAGCGGACGTAGATCTTCCCCAAATTAAAGATGGCGCCGTCACAATTCCGACACGAAATTGTTCCAGAGACATATTAATCCTGTCCGTCCCACACCTATCCCCACGTCCTTTATGTCCAACAATAGGGCGTCGGACTGACGACGCGACGCCGACGTCCACATAACGTCGGGATGACCCATTAAAAGCGTTGACTTACGACCGAACTTGTGTGCTGAATATTCAGAAATTCGCTTCTGCCTGTTCAGTGTAACATTGTGACTCATTAGTACAATAGAGTTGGTTGATAGACTCTAAACTACTCTGAAAAAGTGTATGCAAGACGTTTGTTGAATTTCATAAATGCAAAAGTTTGTATTTGTAAATAAGCTATTTTTTTGGTTATTTTAATAAGTATAATAAGGAACTTGCTAATTACACTTTTACAGTTCTTTTGTGTAATTTATTATTTTATTGTTTACAGGTGACTGGCAGATAATCTATTCTTTTACGAAGACTCAGAAAATGTCTATCGCTTTATATTCTATTGCATTTATGGCGCTGACGCTTCTAGGATGTACACAGGTAATTTCATTTTAATAAAAGTCGAAAACAAAATTTCAAAACTACTTTTTAATAGTAGATCAAATTATTTTTTACTTACGATGTATTTTAATATAATTTCAATGCATTGATTTTTGCTTTATTATTTGCTTTTTATATTCTTACATATTGTACACTTATTTACATACATTTGTATTTATTCCACGTTATTGATTTTACATGTAATATTTTTGTAGTGCTCATTTAACAGTTTTTGGATCCAATTGAAAACTATTCCAATATCAGAATGAAATAGTTGTCCCTTAGTTTCCATCAAGATTTATTACTTTTTCTACATCATTAAAAAAAGATAACTCTTTATAGGAGGAATGTTTAATAAGTATAACTAAGATGAAGAGATAATTGAGGCCAAAACCTAAAGTATGATATGACCTTCCTCAAAATTCAAGACCGATTTCGATTGTAAATTTAACTTTTCTGAATATTAATGTTGTAACAGATCTATAAGTTATAAAATTGTTGGCCAAATATAAAATCAGAAGATTGCAACTTATTTTTAATTTAGACAATCTTAATGAAATTAATTCAATCGGTAGTTCAGTGAATTCAAGTTTACGCAAAATCTTTTGTGAAATAAACTTTAATACTATTCCACTTTATACGTTAACTATCTGAAGTATCCGGCGTTTCCCGGGCTTTACGCAGAGTCTTGGCCGATTTTTTTCACCATGGCGCCATCTGGCGGATTTAGTGAGAACTCATTTCTGCTTTAAGGTGTGTAAAAGAAGGGTATGGGTTGTGGTTTTATTAAATCTTGTATAGACAGTGACCTTCATCATATTTTGAAGATTAAGTGCGCAAAACTTCATCAAGCTCGGATTACAACTGTAGATGAGAGATATTATGTATAGGCATTTTTTACATAGGCATTCATATACCTGCTCTAGCAAAAAATATCGAATTCGGTTATAAACTTATAACTAAAATTTAACCAATCATACGAAATCTTGCAATAATCCATTTTTCTTAAAACTACGGAAATCATAAAATTCCTTAAGGAAATTTTGAAAACGCCAATTAGCTCATCCGTTTCTTAAACTCAATTATGTATACTGACATAAAGTTGCAATGCTCATTTAAACTGTTCAGATCTGTCTTCGAGAAACGTCGGATACATAAGGTAATTTAATAGCAAAATGCTTGTGCAGATAGAATGACGTTAATTTGTAGCATAGCCTAAGTTGAGAATGATTGAAATTAATGCTCCAAGCAATAATTACGAGACGTCTTGTTTGTTGTTTGACAGTTTCATTTATTGCTCATTAACGTTGAGATGGCAAGCAGAGTATGAAGTAAGACACATTAATTTAAAGATTTTTGTTTGTTTGTTGAGATTGCAGCATGGAAGTATTATTTTCCAATCTTGTTACTTGCTTTGTGTGGAATCTTCAAATTACGGATATGTTAATGAAATGCATTTTTAAATTGACAATTACAGATGCAGTTACACCATAAAGTAATTACGTGCATGTTTATATAGCATTACATGCATGAATTTTCTAAAAGATACGTTATTTTGAATTTTATTCATACATAACTTTTATAAAAATACTTAATTTTTATTGATTAAATGTAGTCGAATTAAAAATAAACAAATAAACTTTAGAAGAACAAATGTAGGTATCTAGATACTATAGGAGAATTTTATTCCATATGATTTTGAAAACTTGCATCCCTGAAGCTTATGGAGTCTAAGTGCATTTGTTTATATTTGGTTAACACCAGTTAAGGGGGTATAGAAGAGACAGAGATAGAGAGATAGGGAGAGCTATTACTTTTTTTGTTAATTTTGTGGGTATCGTTATAATTTTTGTACTTCATATGTGTACAAAGCAAATTAATATAATCACATAGTCAAACATCAAAACACATTTTAAATTTTCTTTTTAAAAATAAAAATTTACAAAGAAGTTACTTTTCTTATTTTTGATGTAAGTCAAGAAAATATTTTCCGATTAACTATATTTTTACCTATTTATAAACAAAAGAATATGTTTAATAAACTGTTTATACAGATTTTTGTTATTTGCAAAAGAATTTTTGTGGATAATATTAGAAAAAAAAATCTTTAATTTCAATGGCCAAACTATTTTTTTAAAGTATAAAAAAAACATATAACCTACATATGACTAATCCGTAAAAACAAATTAGAATATCTTTAAAATATACTGAAGCAAATTTGGAACAATTTCTTCAAATAGATCTGACTTTATATTAATTTAAACTTGATCAAACAAGAAAAAGTCATCACTAAGCAAAATGAATTCAAAATTACGCATTCATGCAATTTTGTTCCAAAGAATCGATTCGAAAAAATAATTAGTTGTATTTTATGTAGACATATAATTTCGGCAACGTTCGAATAAAAATAAAATGAAATATTTTTTTGAACCAATAAAATACTTTTGTGCATTTTTGATGATAATGTGTCATTACTGATAGTTGGGGTTTACAGCAAAATCGTTTGGAAAAGACCTTTATAATAAATATATTCTTTGGAACTCATATTTTCTGCATTATAAGTAATCCTGATAGTGAATATCGAATGCAGTTCTGAAAATATAACTATTTAGAAATATTATGGATAAAAGAGTTTAGAAAGCGAACTTGGAAAATTGCTTTCAAATTGAGTTTTGACATGAGTGTCGCCTTTTGATAAAGAAATCTACACAGTGTACTTTCTACTCAATTTTTTTATGTTTACTGCATATTTCCAAACAATTATTTATGAATGGGAAAATTATAAATGGAAAAAGGTTTCAAAATTTATAAAACTACGCCAAAGCATTATGTTTTGAAAAGATTTAAATTAAAAGCAAAATATCATAAACATCAACATTTTAATAGCTTGTTATAGGTAATATTAGACGCATGGAATAAATAGAAATCGAAGAATTACAAACAATTGAGAAATGGATAATACGTGATAAAACTGTATGGATAAAACTGTAAAACTATTAAAAATAATTATATTAAAATTTACATACAAATCTTACATTCATACGTTTACATACAAATCTTTAAACATTCGTTTTAATAAATAATTATGGGAAAAGATATTTTAATCCATTGTTCCATTTCATTACAAGTATTCTGATGCTTAGTTTATTTATTCATTATTTGAAGTTATTGTACTGCATTTATGTTCGTCAATATTTTTCGTATTCATTTTAAAATTTCAAACATTTCCCCTGAGGTTTTAAAAAAATATATATAAACGGAAGAAGATTAATGCAAATCCCCTGCTTCTGACATCAGAAAAATGAAATATTCGCCATCATTAGAACTCGGCCGCGTTGAATCGCATTCGGAGTTCATTAGCAGTAGTGGTCCGTTGAAAACAACGGAACTTTCTCGCCGGATTGTTTTCGGAATCATTAGTCGTTTGAAAACGAATTGCGCTGTCAGGTCCAGAGTCAAAATATTCTCGAGTTTCTTTTTATTAGACGTGCTTTTGTACTTTTTTTTCTGTGCTGCATTAAAAGTTCTTTTGTTTTTCGTTTCATATTGTATGATTTATGAAGCTTTTAGTTTTGTTCGAATTGATTAAAGTAAGACTTTTTAAATGGATAAAGGAGTAAATGCATTGATAAAGCTTATTTTTAATGTTTGTAAAGGAATTGTATTCAAGGTTTAATTTTAATTGTTAGGGTCTAACTATTGAAAGGTACACTGTAAAAAGCAAGGTACTTAATATTGAGTACATGAACCTACTCTTTTTTCTTTGAGTATAATTGTATCGTAAATGAGCGATGACGTACTCTTTAAATTTAAGTAACCTTACTTTTTCAAAAAGGAACAGTGTAATTTAGTATTGCTAATCTCAGCTTCTATTCAAGCCATTTTAACAAAGCGCCCTGACAAACTTAAAATTGTTGTTCAGAAGATGGTTTTTCACATTATTTGATGTCGATTGCTTCAAAGGAAACTAAGTTTTTACAACTCAATTATCTTACTACCCATCCTTTTGGCACACTTTTTTTTAAAAAAAATGTATGTTTATAACTTCGACAAGTCGACCTGGTAGTAACAGATAAGGAACTACTCTCTGGACAGCAGTGCATGAGGATGTGGGTTCGATTCCCTTGGTTGTAGTTGTCGATATTCATTTAAAGTGATTCATGAAGGCGGCCTATGCAGGCAAACATCTGATCTTTTTACTAATTGTATTAATTTTTGAGTACATGTTTTTTCCAAAATTGAAACTTATTTATTCGAAGCCATGATAAGCATCAAATGTATTCAAAATTGAGTACATTTTACTTATTTTCGAGTACCTATATTTAATAGTGTAACAATAGTAGCAAGTAGTTTACTCGTCGAATTTAGTGAAATTTTAAAAGAAATAAATAGATATCTCTTTCCACATACTCGATTGGCAGCTTTCATACATCCTCGGAAAAGTACATCAACTAGAAATGCTTGGGACACAAATGTGTTTGATATAGTCAGCTAAATATCAATGTAAAATGAATTATTACTAACAAAATACATAACGTATTTATATCTGCTCTTTACATGAAACATCTTCCTAAGAAGAAGAATATGAAGTATCAATAATATAAACATTGATTTCAAGCATAAACACTTTGTATTGTTTGTAAACTAATGTACAGAGCTGTCATGAAATAAATTTCCCTGTGTTGAAGAATCTATAACTAATGAACGGCTAAAACTACACTGTTAAAAATAGGTATTCAAAAATAAGTAAAATGTACTCATTTTTAAATACATTCAATGTTTATCATGGCTCAGAATACATAATTTTCAATTTTGAAAAAGACATGTACTTAAAAATGAGTACAATGAGTAAAAAATTAATAAAAGGAGCAGATGCTAGCCTACATATGCAGCCTTCAGGAATCACTTTCAATAAATATCGACAATTACAACCAAGACTTACTGGGAATCGAAACCAGATGTGCAGGCACCGCTGTAGAGAGCCTTATCCGTTAAGCTACCAGGGTAATGTGAAGAATTTATAAACAGAATTTTTTTTTTAAATGTGTGCCAAAAAAATGTGAAATAAGATAATTGAGTTGTAGTAAGTATGTTTCCATTTAAACAATCGACATCAAATAATATCATATCCTGAACAACTATTTTAAGTGTGTCAGGTTGCTTTGTTAATATGACTTGAACAGAAGATGAGATTAACAATATTAAATCACACTTCTCATTTTTACGAAAATACGATAATTTAAATTTCAGTACGTCATCGCTTATTTACGATGCAATTGTACTCAAAGAAAAACGAGTATGTTCATTAGGGTGGGTCGAAAATACGTTTTCTCCATATAGTTATTCTAATAGTGCGGAAAGGGTGACCAGTGTGATCAATAAACATGCTGTAAAATATTCTTTTGATCGGATAATATCTTCTGCCTCCTCATCGCACTTGAAATTTCGAAATTTGGGTAAAAAATTTCTTTTTTCACTTATTATAAAAAAGAATATTTTCCGAAATAGTTATCCTAATGGTACCTCAAATCTAAAAAACATTTATGCAACACCGACCTTTTTAAGGGACATCTTTCACTCACAAGCTTTGCCCTAGACCACATTCGATTAAAGCTAAGCCCCTCAAAATACATCCTCATCAACAATTACGCCCAATTCACTTTGTTACTGTAAAAACATTTATCCGGAATCGAATGCTCTAGCACAGGAAGCCTCTGATGAAACCCCTACAACAACACTTCCAACATTCCACGATGAAAATCGACGGTTCTTTCTTAAGTTCCCCTTTGAAACACGGTAGGGATTTGAAGAAAGAACACTTTGAACGAATAAGATTCTTAGAAGAGAAGAAAAAAAAACTTTGATGTCAAAGAGAAATTGTCTCTTTTCAACTTTAGAACTTTATTGCGAGGAGAATGTGTGAAATTCGGGTCTTTTAAGAAAGGGAAGACCGTTTCGAAAACAATGGCGTCTCAGGGGGATTGAGTTTTTGTGATTGCTTTTAGATTGGGGAAGTGAAGAAGTGTTTCAGTTATTTGGAGTAAGAAAACACCTGAGGAGTATTCAAACCAGTGATTTAAACTGAAATAGAAAAAATTCTGCTGTTGAATAAGGAAAAATTTAAAAAGTAACTGATATACAAAGTGGTCACAAATTGTTGGGCAGTGGTCATTGTGTTGCTGATTGACAACACATAATAAACCATTCTTGTTGCTATACAATAACTACTTTGTTGCTACTAAAGCTAAGGTATTTGGGTAAAAATAATGTTTTATTATGCCAATACAGCTAAAAGAATGACTATTTCCCAACAAATTGTGACGATCCTGCATTAAAATCGAAATGTTAAAATGTGTTCGTAAATTTATAGTTCTCACATGTAAGTAAGAGCTGTTAAAATTTCCATGGAAAAACTTACAATCTTAGAATTTTTTAAGTAAGTGATAACCGAACTAAAAATTCTCCTGTACGACCATTAAAAATAAAACTGCAGATTTTTGGAAACTAATTACATCATTTCTGAAATTTTCAACACTATACCTTAAAAAAATGTAGTTTTTCAACAGTTTTTAAATTACTTGTATAAAATCTTTAATGCCTTTTCATAAAAGCTTGCTTTATCGGATTTTTTAAAATGTTTATTTGTTGATATTTTTAGCTGTGTAAAAAAACGCATTTTTATTTATTTTTAAACTTTTATAACAGAGTATTAAACCCAAATTCAAGAAAATTTAAGTAATATTCGTTCGTGTACTTGAATATAAAACTCTTTAGTTTTTATTTTCATATTCTTTGTCCCTTATCATTTATAGAAGATATTAAAATACATAAGTTATGTAAGATATGAGGGTGTGAGAAGCTAAGGGATACAAGGGACTTTTTTTTTTTAAATATAATTAAGAGCGTTATGGATAGTTAATGAAATGTTGGTTGCAAAGGGATACAAGTAAATGTCTGTCATGTACTGAGATCTACCGGTGTGCAAAAGCAACTACATCAAAAACTTCTATAGAAGAAGAACGACTTTAAAATGCGTTTTCACAAAATGATGAAATTCTTGCTTTTACCCTTACAGGACGCCTCACCACCTCATTTATAAGTTACAAAAATATTTGTTCCAAAAAAGTTATTTTAAATATATCGAGTTTTCTTTTAGCGAATCTAACCTTTGTTTGTTTTGTTCAGGTAAAAGGCTACTCCCTGGCCACGTCCGAATGCAGATCGCCCTCTGACTGCGGCCCAGGAGAATGCTGCGTTCTTGGTGAGTCACTAAATAAAGCTTAGAAACTTCAACAACAAAAAAATCTCTACAGTTATTAACCCCCGGCGCTCGTGGAGATGACGTCCCGCCCAGTTATCTCCCATTTTACTAGCAATATATATATACCACCCCATTTTCAAATTCATAAAAATACTTCCTTTTAAAATATTTTTTTTAATGTCAAGGTTTGAGGTACAATTTGAATTGCAAGCTACCCTTTTACAATTAATTTCGAATTTCAAAATAATATTAGAAATCCATGCGCAGGAAAAAGTATTTAAATCTCCAAGTAGTGAAAATAACTTTACAATAGCAAAAATCACTTGAGCATCTTAAACACACATTTTATTCCCTAAAATATTTTTTGATTTACCATGAAATCAGTTGATATAGATACTTTTTTCTTGATGCAAATTAACAGATAATGTTCAACGTTAGAAGAAGTTTTAAGTTATGTCCAATGTCGAGAATAAAAATACTAAACAATGTAACCATCACTTTTCCACTTAAGTACTATAATTTTTACTACTCCTGTAGCGACCCCTGGTGATAAACCAGAAATTTGAGCTCTCCGGTATGTGCGAGCTTAGGTTTATTCCCGCGAGACTAAAATTTTTGTATAGGCGAATTAAATATTATTTACGTTAATTCCAGAGCAATTTTTATTTCAAACATTATATCAATTAATTAACGTTATACAAATTTTGAAATATGTGCGTTTGTAATAAAGATTATTTGTACAAAATTTTTAAAAATTTAAGTAAAAATTAAAAAAAAAAACTTTAAAAAAATCTCTAATCTTTTTATTTTACTTTTAATTTATTCAAAATTCAAAATACAGTGCAAAAATTACGAAAATAAATATTTATATATTTATTAAAATTTATACAATATTTCACTGTATTTTTACTTTTCGCTTCGCTAACTTGATTGCAAAACATTAACAATATTTCAGTGTTGCAAGATTCTAAACGGAAAAACTTTTATAAAAGTTTATACTACAGAAAGTAGAGAATTAATTAGTACAAAAAAGTATAAAATTACTTTAAGCAGCCGTTGGTAAAGTGTAGAGGTCGAAAGATGATCTCCGGCATACCGGACAATAAGTCTGAAAGAATTAGGATAGTCGCGTTCGAGCGTTAATTGCACTGCAACTACCGTTCGAAAAAATTAATTAAATTATTCGGCAATTGTCCGGTGATTATTTTAATTTTATCTGACTCGGGGCTGCCACATTTCAGATTTCGAAGTCGACAAAATAAAGATGAAAAATTGTCAAACTCGTATAATCACAATCCATAAAAAAAATCGCCAAATTGTCGATTATTTGACAAAGTTGTTATCGCGGTATCAAGCGAAAGGATATTTTGTCCGATAGTTGCATGTCCTATAATTGTTGAGTGATCTGATATAATTTGCGTTTTTCAATTGCATGCAACAAAATAGTTCAGTTGCATGCCTGATAGTTGCCAGTGCAAGGCTAGCCTTAATAATAGTTGCATACACAAATCCACTAATCTTAATTACTTCTTTTTATGATAATTTTTTTAAAGTGAACAGTGAAGTTTTTTTCTGTTCTTATTCTCATTATCTGAAATTTATAGCTAACTCAACTTAACATCCATTTCGAACATTAGACCATTTTTAACAAAGAGTCAATCTTTTCAAGCAAAAAAAACAAACACCCTTACTAGAAAATAATAAAATTAAACTTAACGGTACTTTATCGGAACCTATTATTCGCCCTAACACATTCCCTATTTCTTAAAAAATTACCGACCCATAATTTCGAACTCGCTGAAGATCGCAAGCCCATTCATTCCGGCCCTTAAATGTTTCCGAAGCGTCAAGAAGAACAACTCTGCGCCTTGCTTCAGAATGCATTAAAACAATAAATCATTCCCGCCCACTCGTAAAAGCACTTTAAAGGACGTCCATTTCGATCCATAAAACCCTAAATACTTTACCCGAGCGTCCGCGTACACCGGCCTTCTTTTAACAGCCGTGTAATTGGTTTTCCTTCCCTGGTGCAAATGCATTCTTCGCTCCCTCAGCAAGACCACTTTGGGATGAATTTATCGATGGGAAGAAAGAAAGAAATCTTGACGACTTTCTTCGAAGTCTTCGTTTTGAGGTTCTATTAATTAATTACTGGTCGTTTCGTCTATCGGGCGATTATTCTTTCTGGTTTGATGAGCTTATTTTGGTAGAAAGGATTGATTGGGTTCTGGAAAAGTTTAGTTAGTTGAGGTTTTTTTTTTTTCGCTTGGAGTGGAACTGTCTGAAAATAAGTGCTTGTGGTTTTTTTCGTAGATCATTTGTCCTTCGTAATTGCATACATAACGTTGCAATCCAATTATTCAAACTCTAGTTATCCGGATCAAACAAAGCAAATCGCAAATTATCCGGTTTGCTTTGAGGAAAATAAAATAAGCAAAATCCATATTTTACAAGTTTCTTATCGGTGAATGATATTGTTTTTAATAGTCATTAAATTGTATTAGATACTAAAGCAAAGTTCGTTTATTTACTAAACAAATCTAAAACTTTCGTGAATTACCCAATTATCCAAATGGGATCTGGTCCCAATTGATCTGGATAATTGAAATTGTACTTAACTTATTTTAAAGGAAACGGTAGTAATAAATTTAATTTTGTAGGATATTAAAGCTTACATATAAAATTTTTTAAAAACTTGATGGCAAAAAGTCCTCTGAGTTTAACTTATACATTACACAGATAGCTAAAAAACAACTTAGAATTGAAGGGATATAAAATAATCTTTCTAAAAAAAAGGAAAACCGACTTTAAGAAAAATGCGCTAAAAAGTAAAAAATAATTTTTAATTTTACGAATGAGTTGAAAAAATTGAATTATTGAATATCAATTTTATACGTAGTACAACTTTTTGAAATCGGCGCCAAAATTTAGGTAGGATTTTTGTAAATTGGCACCAACTTCCAAAAGTTGTACTAAGTATAAAATTGATATTCAATAATTCAATTTTTTCAACTCATTCGTAAAATTAAAAATTATTTTTTACTTTTTAGCGCATTTTTCTTAAAGTCGGTTTTCCTTTTTTTTAGAAAGATTATTTTATTTTTCCCTTTTTAGTTTTTAATTTTGAAGGGGGCTTCGCCCCCTATTTTTTTTCACCAAGAAATTCAAGTAGCAACTTGTGCTCAACAATGTATATTGTAATACAATCCCTATCAATGCTGGTTAAACGAAATGTCATTGTTGTAAACTTCTGTTAAACAATGAAAATATTATGAAATCGGAAAAATTGTTTAAAAAAACTCCGGTTAATCGGCATTTCCGGATATATAACAGCCGGATAATCGATTATTTTTTTGCAGATTTTGCCTAACCGGATTTTTCTCTATCCGACAAAAAAAGAATTTTCGAAATCGTACAATATTTTTTTTCAAACGGTCCGGTTAAATGAGAATTCCGGATAGTTAAATACTGGATAACCGGATATTTTTTTCAAATTGCTCCCCTTTGAAACATCCCCTATCCAACAAAAAAAAAATTGTGCAAATATCTGAAGTAGAACCGAAATCCCGCGCGCACATACATAAAAAAAAAAAAAAAAAAAAAAAAAAAATACATATAGGTCGAATCTATAACCTCTCGACTTGGCGCGCGTTGGCGGTTTTAATTTAAAATTTCTGGCGGTTTCATTTTTGAGTTTTTTTTTTTTGAGTTTTGGTGAGCGCGCTGGGCAGTCGGTTAAAAAGAATGAAGGAGGTGTGTAACAAAAAGCAAGTTTTTAGATATTTTAACAAAAAGTTTTTATTTAGTATTTTGTTGTGGTCACATATGTCCTTCATGAAATTAATACTACCTCTATTAATAAATCTTCTACAGTGCTTCCGTCAATGACAATATCCATGACAATAACTTAATTTTTCTTAAACCAACTTCATTTATTTATCCCCTGAATTATTGTCAAGCAATACGTAACAATTACGTATGTCTTGTAAAAAATAAACGGTATGTCTGCCAAATGTAGTAAGCCACGAAAATTCCAAATTGAACTAATAGCTTAATAATGAACTAATAACCTTTATAGGCTTCTAGACGTGTACGTTGCTTGTTTTAGAAAATTATTTTATTACGCTTACAATAACAAAAATATAAGAAAATTTAAAAATTTTCGTCGAAAAATACAAGAAAATGCATTTTAATAAAAGCGATATTTTAGATATAAAGTTGAGAAAAAAATTACAAACATAAGCATTCTCAAAATACTAAAAGTTTTATTGAATTCTCCATCATGTCGAGAATCGATTATTTGAATTCGATATTATCTAATATTAATAACATTATACTCTACTATTGATTTATTGATTACATATAATATCGACTTTAACACGGCGTCAACCATTATCATAATTCCGATAAGTTATGAAGTTTTTTTTAAATATAATTTTTTTTAAGAAACTGAAAAGAAGATTTTTTCAGTTACCACTTCAGGTAATTATTAATTACTCCAACGTTAACTAAACAGACAAATTCAATTTTTAAATTGGTTAAAAGTAGAATTTACCATTAAATGTACACGCACAAAAAATCAAGACTGACTGAGTTGGTATATGATAGATACCGATAGAATTATTATGGTATGATGAGCCGAACCATTATCCTTAATGGTAATGATAACGCACAACATTAGTGTTAATGAACGGCATTTTCTCTATCGTTACTTTTAATGAATGATATTTTACTCTAACCTTCGTACAGTAGGGAAAATTTCTCTATGGCGAAAACCACTTGAAAAAAGAATCGATTAAACAAATATTTAATTCGATATTTTTTATAAATCAGTTATTGTCATAAGACGGAAATGCTTGGTCAAGTTTAAAGCCTTGTAAACAACAATCCAAATCAATGGAAGAATCCCAAAATCTTCGTGATCTTGACACCATTTCTACAGAAAGACCGATCGATCTGTAGAGTTTAATTAAAATCCAAAAATAAGCATTTATTTCCAAACTTAGGAAATAGCCATAGAGGAAGTAATAAATCCGAAAAATGAAGAAACAGTTGCGACAAAACTTCTCGAGGCAAGTAAGAGAGGTCAATAGGGGCAAGTTGAGATTAAACCTATTTGGTTCGGAAGACATCAGAAGAAGTCATGAATCATTGTGAGGTCAACCCATCTGTCACTTTTACTTTCTGCCTTTGAGAGATAGATTTATGCATCTAAAAGTTTTCCTCCTCCTTTAATCTAAAACATAAATTCATTTTCATAAATTTTGAACATTTAAATGTCTTTTCATGGAAAAGGTCATTGCGATTTCTAAATACGTGGTATTTTGTCTTTTGGAATAAATCATAACTTTAAAACGTTTTACTTGCCGGCACTCATATTTTAATTTCCTTGTATTTTAAAGCTTTTAATCACAAATATTGCATCAAACTGACTTTGTTAACAAAATTGTTATTACACTTTTGCAAGACTTGTAGCAAATACGACAAAGAGTCATTTTCGTAGAGTCTGCCTTGGAACGCGAAGTTGTGAAAATATTTCTTATATTTGAAATTTATATGAAGAAGATTTGTAGGAAATCAATTATTGTTTTCTCCTCGCCCTCTATTCTCCTATAATGGTATAAACCCTGCCTACATATAAACATCTTCAACTAGGTGGTGACAACATTCATGTTGAATATGTAACTCGTTCGGTACTGCACGTGTGATGTGTGTCAGTCTATTTAAGGAGCCCACTAAATGTTCTTTTTCTAATAATTTCTTGCTTGAACATAAAGAGTTTAAATAAATTGGGTTTTGTCTACAATACTCTCGTATTCCTCTGCCATAAAAGAACAAAATTTATTAAAATTATTAAAAACTATTTGCCAACGGGGAAAAAAACTATGAGAAATTACTTTTGGTTAAAATCGGGATTACAATGCCTTATGTGAGTTAAAGCAAAGGGCGACATCCTCCCCCCCCCTCCCCTTCACGCGATACAAAAGTCAGATAGGGGAATAGGTTAGAAATTGGCCTGGTCTGTGTGTTCCACTTTCCTCTACACGATCATAGGTCCTTTATCCCAACAAGCTAATTCCCCCTGGAGTTAAGGGGAATTAAAGAATCTCTCTTTTTATGATACTTCTCCTTGCGGCCATGTACCCTATTTTAAAGATGTATCTTGAGAGTAACAGAGTAAATCTTGAGAGGACTGGCTTTTTCATTGTTCAAAGTAGGAGTCTTAAGTTTGTAACTAGCATAGTTTATTTAAATTCCAAGTCATTCTTGAATGGCAAAGTTTTGAAATAAAAAACAACTATTTTTACTCATAATAACTAAAGTAATACGACCTTTCACATATATTTACAACACACCGCATCATACCTCCAAATAAACCTCCCAACTAACACATGCAAACCATATTTATATAGTAGTGACAAGTACCGTCCGGGCGAACAAGCTGTTACCAAACTGTGCAAACAAAACATTCAATAATAGAAACTCATTCCGCCCTAACGGCATATCATGGTGGTGGAGGTGCAACCGAACAAAGGCTCAACACGTGTTCACGTGAAATAAAAAGTTACTCTCCGTTCAAAATCACAACTAGCGATTGCCATCGCATACCTGTTAGTCAGGACCACGGCGGTCAGGACTGGAAAACCCTTTTTGCGACTGCAAGTTACAATTTGAATTACGCCACTCTCACACTCAAAAACTTCTGTTCTCCCCAGAAATGAGAAACTCAAAATTAAATTCTAAATCATTTAATTAAAGTTAAAATTTAAGAATTTTAAAAAATACTACATTAAGTTTACAGGCTATTTACAAATAATAAAAAAAGGGAAGGATCGCCTAGCAGACATGTCCCTTGTTAATGGAAAACCATTAGTTCATTTCGGTGTCTAGAAAGTCTCTGATTCCTTTTGTGTCTCTGAATTTAAAGAAACCTCAGTCCGTAAGGCACTCTAGCTGGTGGCTCCACCTACCGGGAATTGAGAGAGCTCTTGTGATGGTACACAGCGACCTGTTAAACCAACTCTTTGTTGAACGTTGTTCTTTCTGTGTGTATTGCAGGCATGATGCGCTACAGCATGGCCCAGTGCATGCCCATGGGGCAGGTGGAGGACTACTGCCGGGACGACAACGCCCCGGAGAACCGCACCCTCTACTACCCGGGCGGGGAGGCCGTCGAGGTGGTGGACATCCACACGCACGTCTGCCCCTGCGACGACGGCCTGCAGTGCGTCGACAACTTCTGCGCCATGGACGACTCCTACGAGAACAACTACCTCTACTAGTAGTAGTAGGCACCCCTCCTGCAATCACCTTACTCCAGTTCTTTCTGGCACTTGGTACCGTAATGTAACGTCCGTAATATTAACTGTGAGTGGCGTGAATGCAGTGAAAGTACAGTAGAACTCCAGTTATACGGATCAAACAAAGCGGATCGTTTTTTACCTAAATACGGATCTCTTTGAGAAAAAATTCAGCAAAATCCACATTTGAAAAGTTTCTTACCAGTGAATGATATTGTTTTCAATAGTCATTATATAAATTACATTACATTCTAAAGCAAATATCTTTTTTCTTTACTTAGAAATTACCTTTTTTCGTGAATTACTCAATATCCGGATATTAGATTATCCGGATGGGATCTGGTCCCAATTAATATGGATATTTGGAGTTCTACTGTAGTACTTTCATCCCTAGAGATATGGTGGTATCGTTTAGAATCATTGTGAGTATGTTTACGAAATCTGTATGGCTACAGCTGCTGAATGGTAGAGGACCGGTTTTAATCATATGAAAAATCTTAGATTTATTCCTGTCTGTAATTTGCAATATGGATTACCCATGAGTGCCAGCAATACGTTCTTCAAACAAAATTCTGGGAAAATAAATACGGACTGTTATAATATCAACCACAACGTCTTTATTTATAGCAGTGCTTGAAATAGCAAAATAATTAATTGAAAATTTTTGCTGATATCTAAACCACGTCATTAGTTATTTTTTCAAAACGTTTGGAAGTTTGTGAAGATCATTATAGATTTCATTAATCTTGTTTAAGGAAATGCCATCGACTGGTTATTTTGTGTGAGATGGAATATACCGAAACCACGCCATTGCGACGACATTAAACGCTATATTACCGACCCTCCAGTACGGTACCTCTATGCCGAGGAAACTAACGACTATTGTTTTGTACAGCACAATGCAACTCGACCAGCGTAGACCTAGGTTGATGTTGAACAAGTTCATATTTTGTGTGATTTAGATATTCGGAGTTTTTGTATGTGTTCTACTTCTATGGAGTTGCCTATCGACTGCAATGTGTATTTATTTTATTGTGTTCTATGTTGTCTTACTTATTTTTAATGAGACCCTGGTAGAAGAGATAACTATTATTGCGATTTTGAAATAGAGTTGGCTATGTCTGCTATTTCAGTATAAAACTCATCAGTTATTTATGAATTTCCCATATAAATAGTCGTTTAATTTTAAATACCACAGCCGTATGAAAATGAATTTAAATTGTTTTTTCACATAGACGTTTCAAATGTTAATTTGTATATGATTAATACCCCAAAATAGAAGTTTTTATAAAAATAAGTGTAATTTAAAAGAGTTGACTTATTATCATTAATAATTTCAACGCTTAAAAACAAACGTCAAATTTTCTCACAATCATAAGAATATGAAACCCTCAAAAAGCTCTTATCAACTCAATAAATAATATATTGAATTTAAAACTTTTCATAGACTCCTTCTATACAAATGGCATTAAAACAATTATTTTGTGGATATATCTTTTTGAGAAAGAAGATCCCCTCAACTTGGTGATTATTTGTAGTTCAATCGTATTCTTCCCACTCTACTTATGAATTACTCGTCCATTTGACTGTTATATCACTTTCTGAGGCCAATAATGGTAATATACTCAGAGAAATTGTTTGGTTTTCATCCGAGATGTGTACATATGGACATTTTTGTGTATTTAAGGCCATAGTTGTTTTGTCTTTTACTTTTGCCAAATAACTTTACTGTGCAATTTTTTGTAAGGCCCGGTGCCGCTTTGTATTCACGCTTTTCCATGCACTATGATATTATGTGGTTTATTTAATAAAGGATTTTTATTATAAACATGTGTTTCATTCTTTGGTGTACCGTTCTCTGCAAATGAGTAAGCTTTACGAATGGTTGCTTTACGAATTGAAAGTATAATTAAAAACATTAAAAAAGTTGATTGTTAATAATAGATATAATTTTAGAAATCGTATTCGATATTTTTAATTATCCGGACAAGAGACGATAAATATGTGTACAAAGAGAAGGAAAATTCCCACGCAATCCTTTGTTGTTTTTTAAATTAAAAGCTCTGTCAATAGAAATCATAAAAAAAATATTAATACCTGATTTTTCATATCTTTTAAAAGGGTGATTTTGAATAACTTTATATGGGATTTTATTAAATATTTATAAATAAAATTATTGAATATTAGAAAATTTAGAATATTATTATATTTATGTGAAATTTATTTAGTTTCTATAATTAAAGTAGAAGGATTATTTTCATTCGATCATAATAAAGACAGATATTTTATTACTTAGAATTTATATTCGTTGTGAAAGCCAACATTGGGTGACATTGAAAGAAAATATTGGGTAATATGTAATATATTCAGTCTGAATTTAATTACATTTTATGTAGCTTATGTTCATCTTTAATTTTAAATTACATGACGAATTAAAATTGATATTTAAGTTTTAACCTAAGCAGCGATCCAGTCTTTAGCTTTCAATTAAATTGCGATATTTTATCTTAGAAATATAAAAAAACTTTTAGAAATTGATTACATTTTGGCATATTTTACAAACAATATGAGCAACTAATAGATAGATTAAAATATTTTTAAAAAGCGTATTGTTAATAATGTACATTTTATTAACCAAAAAAAAGGGAAAAAGTACATTTTTTTTATTAATGAAATTCTGGTTCTATGTGCTATTAAATATAGTGTTTATCTAAGGGACTCTATTAATGTAAGTATGTTAAATTTCTTCATATTTTTAGGAAAATATCACTATTCACAAACCTAATCTCAAACTGGACCAGGGCATACAGAGAGTTGTTGGTACTATGTGGTTTATCACAAAAGTGATTATATGTGATCCAATTTATATATTGCTCAGTGAACAAAAGTTGAATTTTGTTCAGTAAACGTTTAAGCTTTGAAAATGGATTAACAATCTAAATAAATACTGTCTTAGTACTGAAAAACTGGCAAGAAAATATTTTCACACTTTCTTATTTTAAAAATGCCATAGGGAAACCAAAGAAAAGGAGAAAGTTTGAACCAGACTTTTTTTTTAAGATAAATCCTTTTTTATACCAAAAAAGTAATGAGATTTTAGACACGCGACGAAATCTAATCCTATAAAAAAATGTTCTCAAAGTTAAATTGGATAAAAAAAAAATTCAAAAGCGCATTATCGTACATGGTTCACTTCCGTAAGCCTTCTGCCTCAATGGTAGAGATTGAAGCAGGCGAGGCATTTTAAAAGAAATAATACAAGATTATATAATGTTTTTTTGAGAGAAAAAAATCTCGTTCTGTTTTGAAATTGTGTTTTTAAAACACCCTTGAGAATAAACACATCTTTTATCTTCAATCGTATTTTCCGTTTATAATAGTAGTTTTTGCTATTTTTATTTTGTACATTTTAATCGTATTGATGTACTAAGGTTGGGAATTTAAAAAAAAAATACTTATAGTGAGATTTTATCTTGTTTCTCTTAAATACGAAATTATGATCTTAATTTAAATGCTCTTTGCGATACAGTCACTGAAAAGGAAATTCAGTTTCAGTAAAATTCCTTTAAGTTGGCATAGCACACATTTGACTTATTTCTTTAATTTTACAGATATCATTATAATTTTTCTCTACATATGTGATCAAAGTATATTAAAATAATCACATGGTTAAACATTAAAAATATATATACTTTTTCTTCTTAAAAATAAAAATTTATAAAAAAAAAATTACTCTTTTATTTTTACGCCAAGAAAAATGTTTCCGAAAACTACATTTTTAACTTCTTTTTTATAAATAAAATAATGTGTTTCACAAACTAGCTTTATAGATTTTTGTTACTTTCAAAAACCAATTGTAAAAAATATATGAAAAAAAATTACTCATGTCAATGGTCAAACTATTTTTTAAATTTTTTTAAAAAACATATAATCTATATATGGCTAATCCCTAAAGACAAATGAAAGTATTATGTTCAAAAATACACTGTAGCAAATTTTAGGGCAGTTTCTTCAAAAGATATGGACTTATATCAATTTAAACGTGATCAAACATGAAAAAGTCATCACTGAGAAAAAAGGAGTTCAAAGTTACGTATTTAAGTAATTTTGTACCAAAGTTTAATATTGATTTGAAAAAATAATGAGTTGTACTTTACGTAGAAATATAGTTTAGGTGTCGTTCGATTAAAAATAAAATGAACTATTTTTTATAGAAATAAAATATATTTGGATATTTTTGATGAGTATGTGTCCCATACCCCTAATGTATATGTAGAAGATATATTAAAAAAATTACATCCTCACATGAGGACAAGTATTACAATTAAAATTAGAAGCAGATAATTGCTTAGAGAGAGAGAGAAAACTGAAGCTTCAAAACGAATGGAAACTATAAAGCAATCATCGACTGTTAAAAATACATGCTCGTTTTTGAAGAAATGTTCGCACAGGCCACTGCTATTGTGCTACAATGAAATATTTTGTGACACTGAAAAAAATTGTTTTTTCGTGATTTTGTCGAAATTTTTATTTGTCAAAAATGAGGACGATTTTAAATCAATACCGAATCAAACTGCGGACTTCTCGATCCGAAATCCAAAGCTCCATCGACCATGCCAGAACGGCACAGATCAAAATGTGGCAATATACGTATAATAACCAAAACCATCGGAAAGGAAACTGAATAGGATAAAAATATGAAGATTCTTGCGTCGTCAAAAATCAAATGATTCAATGGCAAGCGATTGTCAAATCTGACAAAGAAGCCTCGACAATAGCAGTATTCTCAAAAATTAGTGTTATTTCTAAGAGTGTAGGAACTACGTTAAGTATTGATATAATTAATTCCAAGTGGATACTATTTATACACATGTCGTTCAACTAATTATACAGAGTTTTATGTTAAATTTCAGTTCACGATCAGAAATATTTCACTTGTTTTTCATTTGACGAACTCCGTAAAACAATTCCCTAAAATTGTAGGCCGGATCATTTGGCCTGCATAGCACACACATTATCTTAGAAAAAGATTCTAAAAAATTTCCGCTACTTTATTTTTCAAAATAAAATTTTAAAATTACTTTTCACTTAGATTTAAGTCTATATACTTGAGTATAAAATAATTTACATGCAGAAAATCAGGAGTGGTTCTGACAGAGTATGGCCCGCAGAGTTTTACGTAAAACGTCATTTCAGCAGATTATAGAAATATGGATTGGTCGCCAACTGAAGGAAGATAAATAAGCTGTTCCGTATGACTCCGCGCACCCCCATGCACTTCCCTTACGCATTTTTCTTTATTTCAAGTATATTCACTACTTCTCTATTGAGTGAAACCAAAGTCATTTCAATCCAGCTATTTGCCACGAAGTTTACATTATCGAATGGGTCACCCTAAAAGTGAAACGTGGCGTATTTATCCTGATTCTCCATGTAGATGGTTCTAAAGTAATATTTACTAATTGAGTTTATTTGAATTCATTTCAACAAGACTTCCATAGATTAAAAACAAAACAAAAAAATTAAGAGATTTTCTTATAGATTAAAAAGACGATATAATTTTTTTTTCTTTTTATCTGAGTTAAGTATCTTCGTTATCGATTCTCTATTGTCCTTTTTAGCAAGTTCTGGTTCATTCCAGTTTTACGATGCTTCTTTTCGACATGAAATAAAAACCTCTCATTTAATTTTTAAGTGAGCATCGTTCAGTGGAACGAGTGGTCTCAACTAATTAGGAAGTAAATTATTTGCAGTGTTTTAAAGCAATCGATGTTTCGAAAGTAAAATAAACAAAAGAGAGATTAAGGTACTTACATATGACGCTCGCGAATTTCTTCAATCTTATTTACTTACAGTTAATTAAAATTTAAGAGTTTCTGCTATTTTTTTAAGAAATATATATTCTAAACATATTTGCTAACCATTGTAATTTCCCAAATAACTATCCTGTAGTTAGTTCCCAGAAGGATACAATCCCCAATGAATATGTATAATTTGAAATTTCTCGTATTCAAAAGACCCTTAAAAAAGTTAATACTGGAATTTTGATCAATATTTTACTCAGATAATCTAATAACAGTTTTAGAATATAAAATGTCATAAAATTAATATAAATATACTTTAAGCTAAATTAAGACATATATTTTTTATAATACAGTAGAACTCTAATTATTCGAACTCCTGTTATCCGGATCAAATAAAGGGAATTTCCAATTATCCGGATCGCTTTGGAAAAAAAAGGGGAAATCAAAGCAAAATTCACATTTTAAAAGTTTTTTAACGGTGAATTATATTGTTTTTAATAGTCATTAAATTACATTACATACTAAAACAAAGTTCGTTTAAGAATTTTTTTTTCTTCTTTTTTTGAATTATTCAATTATCCGGATATTCAGTTATTCCGATCCGGATGGAATCTGGTCCCAATAAATCCGGATAAGAGGAGTTCTACTGTATTTACAATGTTTTAAAACAATTAATCAATTTTCCAAAATTTTAAAATTTATTTAATTTTTAGTTCTTTAATATCAGTAATGAAAATAACAAGAGCTAATAACGTCATTCCGTTTTGGAGACATTCCCCCCCCCCCCCCCCCCCCCCATTACTTACAGTTTTATTTTTCACTCAGAATACTATCTAAATATACAACTGAAAACAATGTATATGAAATTAACAATTGATTATTATACTTTTAGAATTATCTTGATTTCTATGAAAGCAAAATTAACCCAAAACATTCACGTTGGATTTCTTTCACAACTCTACAAAACTATTACCATTTTGCCTTATCGAATATTACCTTGCATATATTATTTATCTATAAGCATATGGACTATCACATCACGCCAGGTAATCTCCCAGATTATTATTTCAACAACCACCATAATTGCCATAGCGGAAAATATTTTGTTAGGCCATGGGATGATCCCCATTTCCCACGTTCAATAGATTCCTTGTAACAATGTGTCGAACCACGCACGAGAACACGAAGGAAGGAAGACCAGAACAAGAGAAGAAGAAGCAAGCCTTGACCCTCCGAATGTACGCAAATGGTCTCACCCACATCCTACCTTTAACCATCCCAGGTCGCCAGGGGTCATGCGAAAGCAGCTTCCCGTAATCACGCAAATTTATTCGGTTTTTATTATTCTTGTGGAGATAATGGCGATTGTTGGTGGTTGTATGCAAAAAGTAAATATCGCGGATTACGGCTAACGTGTTCTCCGATTTTGTTTGATGGAAGCGGTAAATTGTTTGGGGATACTTGTGTTGTAAGTTACCCGAGTAATTTTCGAAGTCTTACTTGGAAATAATTTCGTCTTTCTTGTCGCTTAAATTAAAAATAGAATAACATAAATATTTGCCAATTTCAGTCATTCTTTCACCTTGAAGGATATGCTATACGTGCCACCATACATGGCTCATCAGAGAATGTGGGTAAAATAAAATAAATAGGGTTTTAAAAGAAATTAAAAAAAAAAAAAATCCCGATCGCATTAAATAATGCGGTAATGTAATTATAAATTTATGTAAGGAATTAAAAAAAGCTCTGCTGGATTCGTACCTGCCCCAGCGGATACTATGGGACAATTACCGTAGTTTGAATTTTCCAAGATGATAAAAAAATTGGGGGGGGGGGGGTTAATGTAAACTACATTTTACGAATTTTCATGGCAAAATCTCACAACCCCATTTGTATATTTATATGCCTAAAAAACCTAATGGGAAATAAGAAATGTTAAAATCGATATTTTATGGTTTTTAAAAATCTGACATACATATTAAAATTTTACGTAAAAGAAACAAATATACCCACACTTAGATTAGCACAGGATCTCATGGCTGATAACGACAGCCCTGAATTCAGCGACAAGTAGCAAATTTTAGTAGAAATATATTTGTACATTCCATAAAACCTTGAAATATACCTAAAAGCACAATAAACTACATATAAATAAAGTCTAGCTATAAATTACACCCCTTTCACGGAATTTCGGATGTGAGTAACATACCTTTATATGGTTCAACAAACAACACGTCTTCAACAAACAAGTTTGGAAAATGATTGGCTGATGCAACACGGAAAGCGATCCAATCAAGAGACCAAACATTGAACAAATTCTGTGAAAAAACAAAACAGCTCCTGGGGCTGTACGTTTCTTGCTCCGTATGAGATAAGACAACAATACAGCTCCTTTTCCTTTATACCTTCTAAAGGAATTTCTTACAGCTGTCTCGTTCTTGCACCAATCGATAGAGGATTTTTTTTTCTTTATAGGAAAAGTGAAAAAGTGTAAACCAGAAAAAAGTGGAGCTGTCTGGTTCTTCAACCCATGTCTTTATTTGTAGTCTCCATATTCTATTTATCCATTAAAAAAAACGTTTTAAGCTATTTTAAATATATTCCACCTGCCACATTAACGTTTCACTTAATAAAATATTAAAACTCCAAATTAAATGTTTGGTATCCTTCTATCTACAAAAACAATAAATCTATAAATACAAAACTCGCCACTCCCAAGCTAACATTTACAATATTTTCAAGATAAAAACAAACATTAATTCTACACGCCAATACAGAACAGGACTTTTATTAAATCCATCAGCATTCAACAACAAAATCTAAATATAGTTAGGTACTACACCCTCTCAATTCTCTAACATTCTTCTATCTAAAGATTCCTTAACATTTCCACCTCACGATCTTTGTCCACAAATCAACGGAGAACTTGAAACATGCCCCCATACAAACAAGTTTATTCTTTTCATCCTCCAACAGAAAACCAAGAAAAAATAGCCAATAAGCATCAGTATTCCTTAACTCGAGTCGCAGCAACCAGAAAGTGAACTCATAATTCCGCCCTTGCTTTCGCTCCTGTATCCACTAAATCAATAAAGGAGATTAGCAGATAAGACTTAATAACGGGTTTTCCTTGATATCTTAATGAAACCCTTGCTTCTGCCGCATCCTGGGAAGAATTAATTCTTTTTCTTTTGTTGGGTTCATTGTCTACTGGTCCCTGACCTGTAATATCTGATTCTAGTATAGATATGTATGCTAAGTTTAGTTTTGATTGTATTATCTTCCAACTTGATATATTTTTGGAAGAGATTGATATTAATGTATCTATTACATAGTTATTTTCTTTGGGAAGTTCGGTTAGATAGGAAATTAATGTTGATATTTTATTTATTAAATTATTTATTTAATTTTCGGAAGCAGGTTAAAAACCATTAAATTAAAGCTGGTTGAGATATTTTATTTGTAACTTTTCTTGGCATTTTTAATTGCTTCAAATCGTAAACTGTTGTCCGATTTGTAAATAACAGTTGTAATTGTAATAACAATTGTAATTGTAACAACCAGATCATATTTTAAGGAATTTTCACTGGTGGGGACAAACGCTTTTCTACCGTCCCTAATAAGATAGTTGAACCTCGATATTAATAATAACTTTCTGCTTTTATTTCCAAAAACAATTATTTTGCCACTAAATAAATGTACGTAATTTAACAAAAATTATTAAAGATTTTCCCTCTAGAAAATATTTAGGACAGAAATAAAAGCATTTTTTTGTGTCAAATCCACATGAGTAGTGGGGATTTTCTTAGCACTGGTGGGGAAAATTCCCCACTAACTCTATGTTAAAATATGCCCTGGTAACAATAATTGTAATTGTAACAACAATTGTAATTGTAACAACAATTGTAATTGTAAGTAACAACAATTGTAATTGTAAGTAACAACAATTGTAATTGTAATAACAATTGTAATTGTAATAACAATTGTAATTGTAATAACAATTGTAATTGTAATAACAATTGTAATTGTAATAACAATTGTAATTGTAATAACAATTGTAATTGCAATAACAATTGTAATTGCAATAACAATTGTAATTGTAATAACAATTGTAATTGTAATAACAATTGTAATTGTAATAACAATTGTAATTGTAATAACAATTGTAATTGGAATAACAATTGTAATTGGAATAACAATTGTAATTGCAATAACAATTGTAATTGTAATAACAATTGTAATAGTAATAACAATTGTAATTGTAATAACAATTGTAATTGTAATAACGATTGTAATTGTAATAACGATTGTGATTGTAATTGTAATAACGATTGTAATTGTAATAACAATTGTAATTGTAATAACACTTGTAAATGTAATTTGTAACCATTTAATTGCAATTTTTAACTTTCCTTAAATTTTAAAGGGCTTCAAATCGTAATTTTTTTTAATGTTTGAAAAATTTCATAGTATAATCAATTTTGCGCACACTACAGAATTTGACGAAAAAAATTAAAACAATCACATTAAAATCCTCTACCTATTAATAATACAGAATGTATGAGAATTATCTATACAACTAGCTGGCCAACTTGGCCACGTAATGGCACGCCATGGCCAAATGCGTTGTTGCGTGTTAAAGTTGCAAACACGAAATTTTTATACTAATCAATGTAAACTTTTTTATCTCGAGTGAAACTCGAACAGGGTTGCCCAATTTTAATTTACCAACAAATTATGTAACAGTTTTTTATCTTAAAACTAATTGATTAATTAAAGTAAGAACGGTGCCATAAATTAGTCATAAATTCAACTACATGATTTATTTAAATATATGCAGCATTATTTTATCTATATCTTCAATTATATTTAAAATTGTATTTTTTTAGGATTAAGTATTATAAAAGAGAGAGTTTAAAAAATGTATATTGGATATATTAACAATATATTCATTTTTATGTATCCTATTTTTAAAAAAAAAAAAGAAGAATATTCCTTTATTTCATTAAGGTAAGAAAATTAAATACCTGAAATATAGAAAATGGGGCGAATAATTATAAGGCTTTTTTTTATGAATTAAAAATAATTCTATTCTGATTAATTGAATTGAAAAACGAAACTAATTCGAATATTATTTTTTAACAAAACTCTTGCCGTAGAAATCTGTAAATCTTAATGACGTTACATAACCAATTATCAAAAAAAAACTTCAACTTTTATAAAAAAAAGTACTCTTTAGATATATTTAAAAGGTTAAAAAAAAACTTTCCCATTCCAAAGAAAAACATCCCGCTTACACAAGAGAGAAAAAATAATCAGTTAGAAAAAGAAATTGTCTTTAATTACTGTGCTCTTGAGTTTTCGGATGTAATATTTATTCTTTCTTTAATTTTAGAGAAAGGAAGAAATTCGGAGTGTGCTTAAATTCATCCTTATGAAGTCAAATCTTGGTAACTTTTCTTTAATAAGGACGAAACAGTTTTGAAGTCTTATTGACTTTCTGGATTCTTAATTAAATTCACATTGGACTCGAAACTTTCGAATAAAGAGAGCAAAATAGAAATCATTATAAAAGCTGAATGCTTTTAAAATAGATGAGGAAATATCAACATATGTGTATTGAACAATTCTAAAAGAAGACGAGAATTTCATTTTATTTTATATTTACTTCAAATTAGTAACTTAATAAAATATTTTATACAAAAAGAAATTTTTTATTACGTTGATTTATCGTTAATTAAATTATAGTTTGTTATTTTCTGTAGAATAAAATTTGAAAAAAGGTGTGTGTGTGTTTATTTTTTTAATAATATTTATAAGATATATTTTATTATGATATTTTAAAAAGTATATACATATTTTTTAGCTTTAAATTACTTTTAATTAATTATTTTAAAACACACATATATTTATTATATTTATATAGCGATTTTCTAAGATAGACTTTGAATATATTCATATATACAACAAACATATCATCATTATAAAACTAATCCCGTATAAAAACAAATTTTTGAAAGAAAAGAAATATGTATTCAAATGTTTTATGTTATTTATTTTATTAATAAATAGATGGAATTGTCATTTAATTCAAATATTATTGAAACACTATTATTAATTTAATTTAGCGAATTATAAATTATTGTATTGTTGTTAGTATATTATATAGGTGTATTCGAATTAAAAACAACTATCTTCGAAAAGTATGTTATATTCTACTAAATATAAATTTATAAACTTATATAAATAACAAGAATAATGTTAATGTTAAACTATTAAGGAATTCGAAAGAACTTACACGCAAAGCAACTAATTTAGAATATTCGACATAATTTATATATTAATATAATTTAATTATATACCTTAAAACAAACTGTTGAGAAGAAAATAAATTTACGATAAAATGTATACCATTCGTTTTGTATCCGTTGAAAAGTAAACGTAATATTTTAAAAGATATAAATATCGTCTGTGAAAAGAATTAAAAATAACGTAAATAGAATATGGAATCCCACTTAAAATAACATTTAAGAAGGTAATATTATTCGATAATAATAAATAAAAAATAAGTTTTCTCAAAATTGGCAGATTACAACTTGCTATTAGAAAATTCAATTTTATTCTAGTTATTAATTTGACTAAAAAGTTTGTTTTCAAAATGCATTTTTACGAAAATATTCAATGATTTACATTTGGTGGTTTATTTTCACATCTTTAAATCGAATAAGAATCGAAGATAAAAGCATTTAATTAAAATCTCAGAATTAAATAAGTTAAAATATTGTACTCTCAATGAAAACTGGAACAATTTACTAAAACTTTACAATGATTTTACTTACAAATTTATCTTGGAACTTAAATAAAAATCAAATATGTACTTACATCTGAGTTGACTTATCCTGGATTTTTTTTTCGGCAATGCTTACATGAACAATTTATAGCACAGCAAATAGTCATATTTAAAACGAATTAAAAAATTAACATAATTAATTTGCGTAAACTCGCACCGTTGCCACACTTAGTCCAGTTAGTTATTATTTTAGATCAGTGTTAAAGAAGTATCCATTTTTCATTCTAATTAATTAAAAAAAATTTAAAATTAAAGCCAAAATGGATATAATTATATATATATATTTAAATCACACACAATAATTTTTTCTAAACCTTAACTCAAAACCGAATTCATAAAATAGCACTAAATGGATGTGCCCTATTGGCTGGTTGAGGACAAATGGAATAAGAGCTACACAGTTTGACATCGCATCGTCAAAGACCACACCTGAACTGGCATCCCGTTCTCCAAACTTCCTTACCATGACCAAAGTGATAAAATTATTAAATGCATTAAATAAAATGAAATTGCAGGTAAAATAATAATAGATTTATATATTTTATTCTTAATTTAGAAATATATTATTTTTTTATTTAAAACGTACTTCACCTTTTTTTTATAATTCTAAATTTAATGTTTTTTGTTCACATTCTTTTTCTACATTTTTATATTCTAAGTGATTTTACAAAATACAAATAATTTAATTACTTTTAAAATAAGTGCTTTGTGACAAAATAATTATGGTATCCTATATTTCTATAAAATGCAATAACGGTGAATAATATTTGTTTGTTTTTTATTATAAATACATTATCAATTTCTTGAAAGAGACAATGAGATATTTTCTTACTTATTCAAAATCGCAATAAATGTTTATAAATTCATAATTAATCATCTTACATATACTTTGGATACATTTCATATTTTAAAAACCACAGTTTAATAAAAGTCAAACAAAAGTTTTAATTTTATTTTAAGTTAAATTCAAATATAAGATACAAAGCTTAAATTATACGTTCACTCAATTTCTAAAATGACGACAAATTTTAAACTTTATAAAAACTTAATCGTCTGAAACTTTAATCGTTCAAAGGTTTCCAGTTTTTCTAGCAATACACATAAATTTTAAATTATCAAAAATATTGGATGTTCATATATTCAAAGGAAACAACTTTACAATTTTGCCCTTTTTCTAACCACTCAGTGGGTTAAATAAACGTAACTAAACAAGTTTAAATCTAATTATTCCATTAAAGTTATG
Organism: Troglohyphantes excavatus; assembly: GCA_963932185.1. NCBI lineage: Eukaryota > Metazoa > Arthropoda > Arachnida > Araneae > Linyphiidae > Troglohyphantes > Troglohyphantes excavatus. The sequence goes on along the minus strand of OZ010666.1, from coordinate 28,163,285 downwards.
CAGAAAATTGTTTATCCGACTATGCCTTTTGTAGAAGATCTTTAATACAATTAACTTTAATTATTTTCATAAAATTCTAAGTTTGAAAGCATCTTAAAGTACCTCGATTAATTATTTTCAATACTTAAATCGAGTGTAAAAATATCTTACAAAGCGCCACCGAACTTGAAGCACTTTCTTAATAATCATGAAAAAAAATAATAGCATATTCAATTAAGACTAAAAAGGGGAATTCTTAAATACAGCAATTATTCTTTGCACAAACACTTCGGCCGTTATTAGTATTTTAATTATTCAAAGTTGATGGTTGTGTATTTTTTTTTTGTCTGTTCTTCATCTTTTCCGCCATTTTCGAACATAAACACTTTATTTTTTTTATCGCAGAATTTTAATTAAGGCGGCTGTAATACTTTTACGTTAGAGAAAATAATATATTATAATAATTATTATTGACATTATTTTGAAAGAAAATAGAACGATTTTTTAAGGTATGAATTATTACTTTTTAATATTAATACAAGAATTTTTACATGCCTTTGGTGTTATAAAGAATACTAGTTGAAGTGCACCCGGCGTTGTTCGTGCTTTACGCAGAGTACTGGCCGATTTCATCAGCAAGGCATCATCTGGTGGTTCTAGTAAGCTTACCACTGAACAAATTATAGTTTAGTGGCTAATACTGAAATCCACCTTATAGTTGTTTGTTTTTTATCCATGATATATGTATATTATACTTAATACATCCAATATTTAATAATATTATGTTCTCACTCTCTCAATTATTTACAGTTCTATTTAGAAATCATTTTAAGTTAATTAAAAATGTAAAATGTGTGTTTATTTATTCATATTGAAATTGAAATTATTTTTTATAAATATACATTTTTTTTTCTATTAAGATGCACATAAGAACACAAGCCATTTTTAATTAATAAATATTCTTTAAATATATTACGGTAAGAGGCACTTAAAAATATTTCGCTTTTAAAATAAAGTATTAGAATTTATAAAAAAAAATTAAAAAATTAAATACGTGTTGATAAATTAAATAATCAGTGATGTCTACGCATTTTCAATATTTCTGTAGAACACATTTCCTTTATTTTATGTTTAATAATTATTTAATGTTGTTATTAGATTTCTATTTTATATAAAATTAAATTAAATTTTCCATTTTTAAAGCTATAATTGCATTTACACAAAAGAGAGCCAAATGCCAGGTGGATCATAAAATTCAACCCTCTTGTCTTCCTGACAACTCTTGGCATTCTTCCAGCAAACAACGATGGGTATTTCTAAAGTTTGCTGTTTAGTCATAATGAACCCTAATTTATTGAAGGTAATAAACTGTAAGGTTGTCTTCCTGAAAATTAAGAAACCTAATAATTCTTCAGCTCTGCTTCTAAATATTTTGTACTTTATAATTATTTATATATTTTTTTTTTTCATAACGCTTACAATGGTGTTACAACTGCTCTTAGATAATTGGATAGACTAGCTGAAAATTAAATTAAATTACTGAACTGTAGCATAGTTAAATTAATTAGTAAAAAAAATGTAACTGATGTTTTCATAAATAAATTTTTCTCTGCGTTACTTTTAAATATGTATGCATTTAACTGGAGAAAAAACTATCTAAATTCACTTTATTAATTAATTTTGTTTACTTGAACAGCTGATTCTCAAACGGGAATGTTCTCCTGGATGGGCATCAGCAGTCGTAGCAAATCAAAGGTTAGCGACGAAATTCAAGAGATTCATTTATATTGCCCCAATTCCACATTTAGAAGTGAATCGTTTGAATTTCTTCTCCAAGCATTACGCATCTCTCTGCATTACGGGTGATGTATATCAGGCAGGGAAACGTTTGCTTTTGAAAATAAGCTCAATGCTTGTAGGTGCAACTTTATTTTCTTCAAAGAGAAGTTTTAAGACTGTCAACACCTATATTTCAGGGTTTTGACTTGTTTACAAAACATTGCTTTTTTTTCCTTCATTTAAGTAATTTAAAAGAAGAAAAAAGTCATTGTGTTTGGGTGTTGTATTCGTTTATAGCTTTGGATTAATTTGCGAATAAAGAAACTCTTCAGAAAACGTCTGTATTAATTTATTTTTACTCATTACCAATAAAATTATTAATTTATATTAAAATGTATATATTATTAATTTAATCATTATTAATTTATATCATACTAGTAAGTTGAACTGATTTTTTCCATTCAGTTTTCTTCTTTTTATATTATATAAAATAACTTAATACATTTCAATTATTTATAATTTTTGATTTCAAAATGTAATTTAAAAAATTGTTTCAGAAGTCTTCCCTGAAGTAATATATACAAAAAAGATAAAAAAAATAATTATATTTATAATATAATAATTATTGATAAAAATTATATTAATAATTTAAATAAAGACAAAAAAAAATTATATGAGAAAAACTATATTTAAGTTCTATGGACATTTTCAAGCAGAATTTTGATCTAGTTTAATTAAACGTTCTATGATGTAACAAATTACATTTTGATAGACGTGCCTTTTTCGAGGGATGATGATTTTAAAAAAAAATGTATTTTTAAACTTATATATTTTCTAAAGCTCAAAACTTTTCTAGAAACAGCACTGTTTTAAAAAAAATTCTAGTTAAAAGAATTAGAAGTATTTTAGATAAATTTCAGTTTATAGTTTGCACTAAATATACCAAAGTTTTTCACTAAATCCAAATGAGAGAATGAAGATTTAATGAGAAAAAAATCGTATGTTTAGATGCATACTATACAATCTTCAAAACATTATTTAAAACACTTCTAGTTTATCTATAAAAAAATTGAAACATTGTTGCAGAAAACTTAGAGTTTTAGAAAATATATACATTTAAAAATAGATCCTAGATCAAGGGAAAACCTACTCGCAGATTAATGACAAATACTATGTAGTGAAGTTTTTTACAAACCGGGTTTAGTTTATATACTCTGTTGTCGAAGTATATTCACATTATCGCTCTAAAGCGTTTTGATTGGATATACTAATATTTTTCAAAATTAAAATATTTCAGCCCATTACTATTAAATAAGAGATGTATGTCAAACAAATAAAGCACCGAAAAATTAATCAAATAATTTTTTCTTGCATTACCGCTGACACACTAACCCAATATAATATACACCAGAAAATATTATAATTGTTAATTTAAATAACTGGAACGAATTTCCTTCATATTACGTAACACATGATTTTTTAAAAAATGCGCATTTTAAAATCAATATTTATATGCATGCTTATTATTTTAAAAATTGTATAGTTTAAATCATTGAAGTTACTAAATAATATTTATGTTAACCAAAGTCAAGAAAAAAGAAACATCCGCTGATTGAAGAAGCTAAATTCTAAAAATCTTGACTGTGTGTCTCAAAACAAAGGAAAAAGAAAACACGGCGATGCTCCGAGTTCAAGGTGACAAGGGCGTTTTGGTTTTATCCTTTCTGAGAAGATGATGTGGAAAAAGACCGGTTGATTTTATAGGATCCACCCACGAATATACTTTATTAAATTCGCGGATAAGTCACGACCTTTCATTGCCTGCGCTGTTCTTTCGAAATTAAAAAGAAAACCGAGTTCAAAACACGAGCGCGGACACAAACTTCTTCCCACGCGCCATTTTGTGACTCAGAGTGTTCTAAGTCCATTGATCTGTGTTCTTTTCTGTTAATAAAGAGGAAAATTCATTATCAGTGTGGTGAAAAAATTCAATTAAATTAAGGTTGATTTTAGTACATTGCCATATAGAAACAAACTTTGTGAATCCTGATCATTGCTCTATATAAAAAATCGTTTGTCGGAATAACTCTTTATTTACATTGTTTGGAAAACAGGTCAATATTCCTTGTGGGTTTAGAATTTTTCTTTAATGAGTAATATAACAAGATACGTTATACTTGAAGAATGACGATAAATTTGCTTATTTCCGAATGGGGATTATTTTCTCCATTTCTAAAAGAGAATAGGAAGGTGTTATTTATAGAAAGCGTCCACGTCAAAAAGGCAAGAAGTGAAAGAAAATCTAGCAACAAACTTCGAAATCTAAAATTTAAAAATGGGAGTATCATTGTTTAATTTCGTTTTTATTGGATATATTTCGAAAACAGCTCTAACGATTTTGATTTATTTTGCCTATTAATTTTTAAATTGTGCATAATATTAAATCGATTTCATTTAAAAATGACGTTGGGAAATATATTGAGATAAAAGTAATACTAATTGAAAATTCTTTCGGCGGATTGTGCTGTTCGGCCATAATAAGTTATTTTTATTTTAAAATATCTACATAAACTTACAATAGATGGCAGCACCAATTTTCAAATAAAAATCATTCTAAATTTTGGAGTGACTATAAAAAAAAAAAATTACCCTTTTTATTTATATACAGATTTTCCTACTATATGCATTTTAATAAACCTCTATTGTTTTCACTTTAATTAACTTTTATCTTGATAATTTACCTTAAATAGTCACACTACTTAAGGTAAATTATCAAGATAAAAGTTCATTAAATTGAAAACAATAGAGGTTTATTAAAATGCATATTTTAGTGTCAATATTAGCATCACACAGGGGCGGCTTAAGGCCCAAGCGATGCAAGCGGCCGCTTGGGGTGCCAGACATAAGAGGGCACCAAATTTTAGAGAAAAGGAGAAAATATGAATGGTTTGAGTTATAAATGTAGTGTCAAAATTGGACATTTTTCTGGTTTTATATTATTAATTAAATTTTATATTACAACTAAATTACTTACTTTCTTTGAGATTAATGTATTACTTTTATTCTACCTGTATATTACTTTAGAAGGGTTATATAGTTTGGATTCTATTTTATTATCTGAAAATGTACTCTTCACCCTTAAAAATTATGTGTGAAAATTGGGGAGCCAAACCCATGCTCATTTGTGTCACAAAAATTATTTAAGTCGTCCCTGGTATTGCATTAAAATACTGTCTTGCATTCATTTAGCAAATAAAATGTAATAAAGTTAGTTTATGCATATTTTATTCACCTAGAAAACAAATTTCCTAGTACATTTTTTGTTTAAGTTTAAATAGAGTGAAATGCTGTTTTTTCTATATAGAAGACTTAGTGTTTAGTGCTTTTTTTCCTCTATAAAAATGTCCTGAGTTTTTCAAGGAAAAGCCCAAGGTTTATGATAGATATGTTAATTCATCTGATGATTATACGTTTGTCGTTCTGCTATAACATTTAGAAAAATATCAAGTTATCTGACAAGTACGATACAGAACCATTTTTATTTTTGATGCACTTTTGTTTTTTAAAAAAAAATTCATTTTAATGCAGCACTTGTTGCAATGGACATGCACTTGTTGAAGATAAGTTAACTTCAATAGTAAGCCATTGATACAAAAATATAAAAATGATATTTATTAAAATCACACAGCCAAAACCGGCATTACTGAATAAATGGACAGTTTCTTACTTTACTTCAATGAACAAAAATCAAATGCATATTTTTAAACATAGTCCATTATTTTAAATAGTCAAAATAACTTTCCGTTTAAGAACGGATGATATATCAGTTCATCTTCCCTCTTTGCACAGTGGCAAAGTACTCGATAACATCCAAGAAACTCGATTCGTTCATATTCTGTCCAAGAAGATAAACGAAAAGATAATTACTCAAATTGCTTGTCTCGACAATCAACTGGAAGTCCTCCCTGCGAACACTTGGAAAGCGGAAACAAAGCACACTGAACCGGAGGGACGACACCGTGAGGAGGGTCACTTTGAAAACAAGCATGCAAAACGTGACGACGGCCAGAACCACGAACCAAAACCACAAGAAGAGGAATATCTTCTCGTTTATGACGTTCACAGCCAGAACGCAGAGGACAGATTCGCTCTGGATCTTGCCAGTGGAACCGAAGTACCGATAAGTGCAGCTCGTAACCTTTGGGAAGATTCTCAGCAGAGGACTTATCATGGATCCAGGCCTGCTGCGGAAATAAGCCAAGACCTCAAACCCGAAGTAAAAGTATTCGTTAAAGAAGACGGAGTCTAGAAAGGCCATTTGTCCGACAAGGTTGATGAGGCACAGGACTTCGCACACTAAATACTTCACCAGGTAGTATTTGTCTTTAGTCCATTTCGCTCTGAGGTGGTTTACGATTACGTCGCGGAACTTAATCTGCTCTTCTTGGGGCAGAAGTTTGGGGTCCCTCTCCAACAAGGAAGAAAGTACGCCCCCTTCCCATGTCTTCCAGAGCCAGTGAGGAATGTAGAAAAATATGGCCTGAACGAGTAAGATGAATCCCACCCATTGATAGTATGTGTGGTAACGGTAGTCTTCAGAGTTCTGGGATGGATATATACCAGGATGAGGAGCTCCTTCGGATGGCTGTTTAAAGAAGTACATCAAAGTATATTAAGTATTAAACAGTAAAAGAACTTTGAAAATGCTCTTAGTTATGTCGCGCTTGATTATCATTGTATTAAAATGTATGTTATTTTACTACTTTAATAAAAACAGGAGCTCATGCCACATAAGTGGTCAGTTGGGCTGCCAGATGAAGAAGACTACTAAATGTCCATAAAATAACTAGTAAATTATTAAAATGTAATCAACGTTTTACGTTTTCTATTCTCATGACACTTTACATATTTATTTAGACTACATATAATACTAAAACACATTACTTAATAGTACACTCATTTTTTCGATCAAGAAATTATTCTTTATAGGCTGCCTTCATAAACCTTTTTCAATAAATATCAACTTAAGACTTACCGGAAATCAAACCCAGATCCTCAGGCACCACAGTTCAGAGCCTTATCCGTTAAACTACCAGGGCACCATTTCCATTATAAACTTTGAAAAATTCCCCCCTCCCTCCTTTTATTCTGTTTCTTACCGTTATACTTTTAGTAAGAAATATGCAATTTGGTAAAACAAATACAAGCTCAAATATAAACTTATTATCAGAACACAGACAAAGTCCTTTTACTAATATTAATTAATACGTTAAGTAATTAGTTTAATTTAAACCAAATACAATTGAATTGTTGTTAATAAATTAATTTGCAAGTACACGATATTTAATAACTGAATTATATGTAGAGTCATAGTATTTGAATTCCTAAATTTTAATTTGCACCATTAGAAAGTGGTGGTCCGTGCTTTATATAACTTTTAATTTTGTAATATGTAGCCATCTAAAGATCGGAAACCACTGTTCTACACAATAATTTTTTCCGTGATACTTTGTGATGACTTTTATTTGAAATTGGGCTCCGACCAGAACAGCATTCTGGCAAATGCATTTCCTGCTATTGACAGTTATGTCGCTGCTTTTACTGTACAATTTCTTTATCTTCTGCTAACGCAAAATTATAAACAAAAGCTGGATTAAAAATTACTCACCGTCAGATTCAAAGCAGTCTTCACAGTGTATGTTGAAGTGATGAAGCAGTAGGTCTCGATCAAAGGCGATTCTTTTAGTGTGTCGGCCGAACATTTGATAGGTTCTCCGGCGTATTGCTTCGTGCTAACCAGAATACAGAATAGTAGAAGGAAGAGGACGGTGATTCTGTAGTGTAGCCTAAAGGCCCAGTGATCTATGTGTAATTTCTTTGACTGTAACAATCCCTTTAAAGTACTTAGAACGTGGATCATAGTGGACATTCTAAAAGTTAGAATTCACGTTTAGAATTTTTAAAATACTATTAATATAATTTTTTTTAAATAATTATTATTGTGTAAAAATAGTATACTATAAAAAAACTTTAAAAAAAACAACATAAAGTTATTGCATTTGATAAAAAAAAATATTTAATTTACATTCTATTATAATTTAATTTCCAAACGATTTTAATTCTATATTCTACTTTATTTAAATCCAAACGATCGGCATTTAATGAAAAAAAAAATATTTATTTTGAATTATATGTGTTTATTTTACACGCATAATTTATATATCTGATTTATTTTTTATTTTTTTCGTTTTTATGTTTAAACATTAAAAATCTTGTATCAATACAAACCGTTATTGGTATTCATTTTACTCTTATTTACATTTTTATTAGATGATTACTTATTAAAACGATATAAATATATAGAAAATTATCTTATAAAACATGTTTATATCTCAAGATTTTCAACTTTTTTAAAAACGAATAATATGTAAAAATTAATTTGATTATTTTAAAAAAATTCAAGATTTAATAATAAAATTTTCATATTTCTTGCAATGGCTTTAAATTTAACGAATTATCCATTTTTTTTATTGTCAAATATTATTACATTTACAATTTTAAAATACATATTATTTCTGGACAGACATTAATGTAATGAACTTTAAAAATGTTCAATATTTACAGTTTAATGAAAAAAATTAAATTTCAGATAAAATGTTTATGAGTTAAAAAGTAATATTTAATGTAATTAATACATACCATGTAATTTTCATCTTGAGTTAGTTATAAACAAACTTTCATATTGAACGTTACGTTCAAGTTACTTGTTAAAACGAAAAACAATTTATTTTTATAGAACATATAAACACATACTTCAGTTTCATTTAATAGTAAACCAATGTTCAATTAATGTAATTCAATTACATTTTCAAAAAATATCACTGAATAAAACCTTCTTTAAACATGAGTTTTGTGCAAAGAAAACAACGAATTTTGATAACTTTTAGAAGAACAACAAAACATACTATATTTTGTTGCCAAAATACGAATTAATTTAAATTATTAGAAATTTCAGACAATAAGTAAATTTTACGAATTATTTTTAGTGATTTAATCTAATCAATTATTATTTTTTAACTAAATTTTCAACTTATAAATTGGCATCGATTAAAATCACAAGCAAGAACAAGAAACTTTCTAATAAACGATTTGTAAATAACCCAACAGTAGTTAAAAACCTTAGAATTTATTAAAGTACGAAAGAAAATGGCAAATACATTGGATAATATATTTAATAGTATTTATTTATCCGAACAAGAATCCAAAAGTCAACATGAATATTTGTCAAACAGTAAGCATACATTTTAAAATAAATATTTAGAAAAGAAATACTTACGTTTTAAAATTAAAAAAATTAAACGTACGATAGTCTTCAAATTAAATTGTTAAGTTGTTATTTTTAAATTATATTAAGTGTTAATGAACTATATATTTGTTAAATATTTTGCCAAATGGAAGATAAAATTTAGCTCGTAATACGAACCCCAGGTGTATCGTCATCAATTTTATCTGTATTCTAATGTAATATTCTTATATTTTTTTACATTTTGTAATTTTCTTTTAAACAAAGAGTTATCAATTCAGTCTTTTGTTATTTGTTTTTATCAATGGTCATGTGCCTAATTCATATGTTTGTATAATTATCGTTTTCGTCAGATGTTTAATAAATATAATACTTAGAATAAAATTTTAAAAATTCGGACTAAACGGTAGGTATTCATTATCCAGAAATATTAACTAAGTAGAATTTGATCATTAACCCTCATTTAAAAAACTATTTATTGAATAGGGAATGTCCCGATTTAGATTAAATTTTAATAAAATTACGATTACCGGCATTCTCATTAACGGAAATTTAAATAAAAAACTAGTATATAAAAAAAATATTGTTAACAAAAAAAATATTACAGAACTGTTAACAACAAAATTGTTAAAAACAGAAGTTACTTTGTGAATATAGCAAAAGGAGAAGGAGACTTATTAAACAAACAAAAATTAAACAATAATAAAATGATTAAAAAACACACATTAACTGGCTACAAAAAAAAGAGTCAAAATTTTTAAAAAAAATAAAAAAATGTATATATAATATAAGTTCCATAATGACACTATAACCCCGTAGCAAACATCACCATTGAGATAAAATCGATCTAATGTAATAGGAAATTATCTGTTTAAATCTTAAAATAAAGCAAAACACGTACAGAGTGTATATAGGAACTATATAAAAAAAAAATCGGGGACAACCTAACTTGGACCAATAGATTTATGCTGTAGCAGTTGATCCTTCCGCAGAGAAATATAGTTCCACAACAATATTGAAAATACATTTAAACCACGGTATAATAAACAAATCTTATAATTGAGTTTGAAAATGTTTCACATTATTGTCAAATCAAGCAGTTTTTACTTTTACATTTGTGTGTATTTTGGTATTTAATTAACTGCCGATGTAATTCCAGCTTCAACGAATAAAAAGCTCCATCTCGACTGAGTCCAGTAACCCTGGAATTTGGCGAGCTAAATACGAGTATTCTCGCGCCTTTGATTTGTTTTGTTTTTTCTCTTTCTTTTGGATTTTTTTTTTTTTTCATTCTTTTCCGATTTCGTAAATTTTATTTGAATTATGAACTAACGTTTTTCAAATCTCTTTCTGACTCGTTGTGGATTGAATAGATATTTTTACTTTATTAAGTTTTTCAATTACATCTAATATGAATGAATCATGAAACTATAATGTTTCAGATCCATAAAAAAGGAAAACCGTTTTGTATAGTAGCACATAACTTATTGCGATTATAAGTTGAAAAAGTAACAGGATTTGACGGTGACAGAGGAACATACTTAACGTGCATAATTCCCATTTACGGTGCTTGTTTGATTAGACGTTGAGGAACGAAATTATACGAACTCGCCACTCTTTGAAAAACTAGCATCGAACTTGCAACACTCTAAATACGAAAACTCTGCTCTTCCGTATACTTAGGGGATCGATCTTTCAACCCTTCCTTTGATTAAAAAAAACAACAAAAAGAAACTCGACCAGATCTGACTGACGTGAGAACATTTGGAACTCGACAGATTTAATGTGCACAATTCCCCTTTACACGGCGAATGTTTTGTTGGACGATGAGGGAAAAACGCGCACCCTACCGATCACGAGCCCGGTGCTATTTTAAAAACTGGTATCGAACTTGCTTTCTCCGATTATTAAAACTATCTTCTTTCCAAATAGTCGAATTAACGACGCACAAATCTGCACAATGGGCTATTGGCGACGGTCCGGGAACTATCCTAAAAGAAAAACCACCCGGAACGCTGCTTCGTAATTCTGAATTATGATCAGAGGACGAGGACAAAACCTTAATTGGCTCATCACGCAACTTTAATGAGCGTGTGGAAGTTGAAGCACAACGAATTTAACCAGCGCCCACTGTATAGAAATCCGTATAACACATGCTTTTTACATTACAAACTGTATGTCAAAAGAGGCGGAGGAAGGCGAAATCGCAACTCCTGTTTTTACGACACACAGAAACTGAAATCGGCCTTCAGTTTGTGATGTAAAAAGCGCGCGCCATACGGCTTTCTATACAGCGGTCGTTCATTTAACGTGCAGCTATCCCCTATACATTGTGGATATTTTTTGGTGCGTGTAAGGAACGATATTCTGAGAACACTCCGATCATCAGATCGCTACACACTTTTGCTGGGAAACGAAGCTGCGCTCATTGGATGTTCTTCGTTTTTACCATTCAATCGGACCCCAGTGAGGATCGAACTTAGAGTGTTCGTGGTTACAGTCTGGGCTTGGAACCATCCGACCAGGTGAGGGCCTGACCAATGTGAGAACGTAGTCCCTCTCCATGACCAATAGAACATTTTAACCACGACATATTTAATGTGCGCTAGTCGCCTCCAAACGTCCAATGTTTGTACTATGGGAGAACGGGCTTACAACCTTCCGGTAAGGAACTTGGCGCTCTGCGAGTTCGAATATTAAATCAAGTAGTATATTTTAATAAATTTTGCTTCTAAAGTATAAGTAATTGTTAAATTAAATCAAAACAAAAACATACACTTGCGAAATCTAATCAAAACGATTAACTTTTTTAACTATAAAATTTCTATAGTTTTTACAAAACAAATAGTTTATAATTTTATTTATGATTATTTATTAAACTAGGGGGCTCCGCCCCCTGCTCCGCTAACGCTTCGCCAACCCCCGGAGGATTGCTACGCAATCCTCTTTAGTTTGCTTCGCAAACAATACCGGCTTCATACACTGTAGACAATGACAATGTGTCCTAACAACAATACTTTTTTTAGTTATATAAATTATTACTGGCAGTGCCGTCACACAAATTTATTTTTGGGATGTTGAGACAAGAAATTTCCCAACTTAACGATCCGAAATTCCGAAAGTGAACGATTCAAAATTCCCAACTTAAGGACGTCAGGTACCAACTCTAGTGTTGTCCTCGTTATCTGACCATTGTTAAAAATATGAGACATCGTTCCCGGGTCTATTCTTCAAGAAAGGCCTCGAACCAAAGCGTCCTTGATGTAGTAAGTAAATACGTACCAATAACCAATCAAGGACGCTTTGTTCGAACCAACGCCAGTAGTTCAATGTGCAGCTCTAGTGCGACGTTAATTAACCAGACCACACTTAACGATTCGAAATTCAAAACGCAACAGTGCTAAAAAATTCCCAGTTCCAACTTATAGACATTTGTCAGCTTTTTTATAGGTAATATTAAACAGTTATCTCGAAAGTATTGATTTATTGCACGCATGTTCCAATGCAGTGTTCTGTTTTGAGGTCTAATATAAGTTTCATCTTAATACAAGCTGGGCAATTTCTAGTCTTCCATCGCTTTCATTTGCTAGTAATATTAACTTTCCTGAGGCATAAATTTTCCCAACTCAGGGATTTTTAAAACTCGAAATTCCCAACTTTTAAGGTGTAAAAGTTTACAGAACTGTAAAATCTCAACTGCTTCAACGCAATTGTTTCTACTCATTGAAAAGCGAAACATGTGTAAACAAACAGTAGCATAAACGCGCCAATCTTAAATAAGTCTAATTCGCCAACTTTTATTTATATAAAGTAAGATTATTGAGAATTGGCGTTAATAATAATTTCCCGTTAAAATATATAATAAGCTACAGGATTTAGATTTACATACATGTTGGCATTTTGCCAACGTTGGCATTTTGCTCCGAAATATCTTTTAATAATAATTATAGTACTTCACATAAATAGTTACATCTAATTTATTTTTTAAGATAGAATTTCAGTATTGATACCATTCAAGAAAGGAAGATTTTACGAATATAACTATATTTTTTTAACGGGAAAAAAGTATATTTTTGAACTACTTAGAGCAGTTTTAATTTATCCCTTAAAATTTTACGCGTAAAATTGACGATTATTTCAGATATTTCGTCAATTATTTAAAAATTTATAACTACAAAACTAAATCGAAATTTGACAAACGCTCTGGATCATTTGTAGCCAATAGTTTAATCTATTCCTCTAATTTTTTATTTATTTTTTTGTTGAAAATTGGAAGACAAGTATACAAAAATGTATGAATTATTTTCAAAATGTTCTAAAATCATGAATTTAACATAAAATAACGTCTAATATACTGATCGTATTGAAAAACAAAAATATTCATCTTATTACCCAAACATTTCTTAATAAACTGGCATAATTTCATAATTTTAGGACATTTACTTTTTGAGATGCAAGCGGAACAATGAGACAAAAATTCGCAAATTAAAATTTTCTCGAAATATCCGACATTTTTCCTTTCTTCACTATTTTTTATACTTATCTTAATTGACCACATCTAATTTAATTGTAAAGATAGAACTATAATCTTTATAACATCGGAAAGATGAAGTATTAATATATTTTTTTTAATAAGAAAAAATGTAATTTTAAATGACTTATAGCAATTTAGAAATCACGTTTCAAAAATGAGGGCGAAAAAACTTCAAAAAGGGGAGCGTGTTCAAAGGTTTAAAAAATTTATAAATCCAAAACTAATTCGAATTTTAAAAAATGCTTACTTGGATTTCCAGTTCAAACCTATTTGTACACTCCCTAAAAAAATTGGATCTCTCCTCTTAATAGTGTTTCAGAAACTCGACGAACAAAATTACTGGTAAGCGAAATTTTATCAACGACGACTTTAATATTAAATAACTTATAAACTAATAACAGTATTGAAACAAAAATATATTCTTCTTATTTATCAAACATTTCTTAACAAATTCACTTAATTTCGTAATTTTAGGACTTTAACATTTTGAGATACGATCTGAATAATATTGAAAGAACTGAAAATTCCCCCTAGGGCCGACTTTTTCCCCTTAGGGCTTACTTTTTTTTAAAATAGAGAGATAGTTTGGTTTTGAATTAGTTAATTTTCGTCAGAAAATCTCCGATTTTAACATTTTTAAAACACAATCCACAAAAGTATATTTGTTTACTTTACTTATCAGCGAATGTTTTCAAAGATAATGGTAGAAAATATTTAATTGCTTTTTTTTTAATTATCAATGCTTTGATTTCGAAAACACCAAGAAAATAGTTTATTGTAGCTGCGTATTAAATCGATAAAATACCCAAATGGCTTCTCAACAAAATGACTCATTCCCAAGTTTTCTCAGTTTTACATAAAGCAGTAAGGGGGAAATGCGACAACGGCGCCAAATGCGATAACGGCGCCAAATATGACTACTTCGATACATATTTATTTGTTTTTAAATCAACGGATGATATTTTTTAGCCAATCAGCGCCATAGCTCAGCCTTTTTACACATCGTTGCCTTCGCTTCAGGTTCAACTTAGGTTGTCACCGAGTATAGATACGTCAGACGGAATTATTACATTATTCTGTTGGCGACTAATTCGTTTCTATAATCTGCTGAAATGGCGTTTTAAGTAAAACCTTTCTTGTCGTGCTTCGACACATGCATACCCGATATTTATATTATTAATAAAGATGTAGATATTCAGTAGCAGCGATAAAAAATGACTAAGAGCAAGTGCCAACGACCCACTTTTCGAAAAAATTTAAGAAATTTCCATATGTATTAGAAATTGTTTTTCCCCTACCCTCCTCTCTTCACTTTTCGCGTTTTTTACTCTCCTGCAACTGTAGATTTCAGCTAGGAAATATAAGTTTAGGTATGGGAAATGAGGACGCTGGATATTGCAAACGTAGGAATTTTGTCATTATAAAAACGAAGACTGAACATAATTCTGAAATTAGAAGAAGATTTGAGGAAAAAATACCTTTTTATTGTATCCATCAACGTTTAATTAATGCTTTCGGTTCAAAAGTTATTTTTCCGATTGAGTAACAAACTCAGACTTGCGCCACGTTTCTGCCAGGTGTGTCACACAATCTACTCCTTGGTTACTAAACGTAACTGGTTGAAAAATTATGCAAATCTGACACTACTATTACTTTCACCGCCTCAATTCATTACGATTCAAATTTAAATCACTGGGATTGAAAGGGTTAAAATGCGGGGGGGGGGGGGGATAGATCCAAAATGAAAGATATATTGTCATATATAATTTAAAGGCAATGGGTATCATATATGTTAAGCAAATGATACTACACTCAGATTGTAGATTTTGAAGTAATTTTTTTTAATTTACTACTTTTTACAGTAAAAAGCCAAATCTTCAGCTCGGAGAAAGAGGTCCGAGATTTAGAAAAAATATGCGACGATTTCCGTGAAACTATGTCTAGGAAGGTAATAGTATATAAGAATTGTTTTTTCTTCTATTGAGTTGGAAGTAATTAAGTTATTAGAATGTCGATGAATTAAACTATACCTGTTTATCTCCACTGGACAAAACAAAAATTCGATCGTGAAGTTATACTGAAAATATTGACTTACATGTTACTAATAAAAAAGGAATGTCACTCAAAAGAAAATAATGAAGAATTATTAATTCATTGTTAAATAAAGAAAAGAACAAATTAGTGATCTAAAAAAGAATACTATTGATCCAATTATAGGTAGTTTCATTTCTTACAAAATTAAAGTAATTATATAGTGTATTTAAATAAATAACCAGTAAATAACGTTTAATTCTATTAATAATAAATAGAAGAAAAATCTGTTATAAAGTCACATGCATCAAAAACTTTATGCATTCAAACACGATAATAAACTTAAAATTAAAACAAATAATGGTTTAAATACATAAAAAAAATATATATAAGTCTAACAGAATGCCAAATCATATAGTATGTAAATTTAAATTAAACAATTTTTTTTCTCCAATAGACAAAACGTCTCTGCAATCGTGAAGTTATACTGAAAACATTGAAAATAAGAAATGAACTACTTAAAGAACGAATTCGTGAGTTGAAATTAGAAAAAGGACTATTACTAAAAAATCAGGTAATTTTTACTTTTTAATTTACTTATCATTTCCAAATAGATCTGTTCCTAATAGAACAGATATAAGCTATAATGATCTCATAAACCTAGTTACTATGAATCTTATACATTTCCAATATATTTCAAATAACAGGTAGAATTGAAGGCTGAACTTAGGTCCATGAGAAACCAGTTTTGCAATGAAGCTACAAAGTTTGATGAAGAATTCGGATTTGCCAAAAAGAAACCAAAATCTACATACATTTCAGGAAACTTTCAGTGTGGTAAGAAAAATTATTAACTGTCGAAAAACAATATAGTGTTGTGAAAAATTAATATTACTTTAAACTATAGTTAAAAATATTGACAGGTAGATAAAAACTTATAAATTTAATCACATGAAAATTAAAATTTTCTTATTGTGCTTTAAAAATTATAAATGGTTTGAAACTTCATTAGTTTTAGAAAATGTTGTTTAGTTTTCTATAGATATTTTAAGACCTAACAAAATTATAGATTGTCTTAAATAAAAAATTTCAACACTTAAGTATGTCTTTATATTTTGGTAGGAAATTTGACTAAAGCATCATCAATTGAAATGAACACTAATGGGGTGAAAACGGAAATAAAAAGGTAAATTCAATATTATATTATTTATATAAATCTATGATATAGAACCAGTTCAAAATATTTTTTGCAACATCTATTGCTTGGAAATTCATGTGTTTAAATGGTATGTTTGTAATATATGAATCTAACTTATAACAGAATAATATAAAATCCAGGTACATAACTGATTTTTTTCTAATATATTCCCAGTTTTTTTTTTTTAATTTTCATCTAATATTTCTAGAATTGGACATTTACAAACAAAACTCATCATTTCCACATTTTTTAGGTTCAATTGCCATTCTGTTGTAATAAATGTTGGTGTTTAAAAAACACACATTATATACATAATACAAGTTCATCTAACAGTTTTTCATCTGACATTCATAGTATTCTAAAATATGTAAATCTGTATGAGACAAAAATCTTCGCATCTTAACTTAGGTTTAATTAATATTCCCAATTTGTTTCTAATGACATACCTGAAGTTAAATATCAAATAATGTTTCAAAATCATACCTATTTCCATTTTTTTTTTTTAATTTACGAAATTTTAAACTACAAGACTTTTAGAATTAAAATATTTAACTTATTTATATATTAACATTTAATTTTGTGTTATTCGGTGTTTAAGTATAAAATGTAATGTAGGACAGCTAACACAATAAAGACTATTTTGTATATTATTGTTAAAATATCATATATATTATTTCAGTAGTAAAGATCCCTTTTTTTTTTTGGTCTCACACACAACGGATCTTACATGTAAGGTATTAAAAAAAAGTGAATCTCCAGGAGCAGTGACGAATTCTACTTTTGTCTCATGAATATTAACAGGTGTTTTTTAATGCATTTAAAAATAATTAGTTTATAAGCAGTTTTTAAACCAGCCATTGGTAGTACTGCCATCTATGGGTACAATTTTTTTAATGGAGTGCCATCTATGAGTAATTACAGCGAATGTGTGTATAGAGGGGAGGGTTCATGCGATAATTATTACACAGGCATTATAGTTCTTTTATATATAAATGAAATATAATGCTAATGCTAATGTAAAATTCAAACACTTATTTAGGAATGAACCAGAATTGGAAGGGATGGATGAATTGCTTTTTGATGTTGATTTCAATTGCAGCCCACTCGATTGAATAAACTAAATTATATTGTGCATCAAAAAGTTTTGACAAGTGAACCAATATATATTATTGTAAAGCAACTTAAAAAAAAGACATTTCAATAAAACATGGTAATTGTGAATTGCTGATTTAATAAAAATATTTTAGTTAAAATGTGGTATAAAGAATAAGACCATATAATTTAAATTAACATAGTTTAAAGAAAGACATCTTTTGTTTATCATTCTGTGGCTGAATCAATTAGAAATATCCTTCACATCGACTTTATATTTAGACTTTCATGATTATTAATTTCCCACAAGAACGTTAACAAGTCATTTGTTTTTAACAATTATTGACCAGCTGCAAAATAATCGTAACATTTGTTTACTTTTCTATAATTTTACAAAAAAAATTTGCCCAAATAGTAGCATAAATTATTTGTACAGAAGATTGCATGGATTAAAGAGAACTTCAATATTTCATAATAGAAAATACTATTGAAAATTTCAGATAAATGTAAAATTTAAAAAAAAAAATCCTTTGAGCCCTTTTGATGTATGTTTCGAAATTGCTTCATTAACATGTAATATAAAACTCTATAGAGAGATATTATTAAATAATTATGTATCTTTCAAAGGCAAAAAAGATTTTTCTATAAAATGCTCAATATCTTCGAAATATTTGAATGATGTTCGACAGACGTGTTGATAGAAAAATCAAAAAGTGAAAATTAAAAGTTATGAAAATTATTAGTAAAGTAAAGTAACAATTTTTTATAGTTGTAGTAAAAAATATGATTAAAACAATTTATGATTGCATTTCTAAATTAAATAGTAGTACTAAACGAAACAGAAATAATAATTAGAAGGGTGATGGATGCATATTTTAAATATTTCATTATTAATAGTGTTATTTGTAAATAAATAATCAAAGCCATGTTAAAATAAGAAAACACAAGGCAAAGATAGTAAATATTTTTAAATATATCTATTTATTTCATAAAATATTTTTTTTTTAAATATACCTATTTGTTTTATAAAATATATATTTCCCTATGAATTTCTTAATAAGATATAGTTTAAATATACAATTTAAATGCACATTGTTTTGTGCACAAAGGCAGCAAAAAATAAATAATATTCCATAAAAATATGTGTATGAAGCTGGTAAAAATGTGCATGCATACAGTATAAATATTGGGTCTTAACTTTGTACTTTATGTTGTATCAACAATTTTTAAATTAGAAAATTTAAGGTCAATAATTCCAATATTTTCATGCCAAGTTTTTTCAAACAGTTCGCTTAAACATTTTTCATATTCAGATTGAACAGCTTCTATGCCTGATTGTTTTAAGTTCTTTAGTAGATCTTCAGATAGTTGTACATCACCTTGTCTTAGATCATTTAGAAGATCCTGTCGAATGTCAATAGCAGACGAAATCAAAGCTTTCAAATAGTCTGTGTTTGATGAATTTTCTATATAAAAAAAAAATTTAAGTTAGAAATCAATTGTGGAAATAGTATTCTTCAAGGATTAAAACACAAATATTTATTGATGCAATTTTTTAGTATTATTATTATATGAGTTTCTTTTTCCATCTAAATACATTAAAAAATATATTTTAACTTACTCAAGGTATTAAGCATTTTTTTTAATGAAAATTGCAAATAAATATGAAAAATATTATTTAAACTAATGATGTTACTGAATAAAATGCATTATCCAGTATTTTAAACAATTATGAAATTTATAAAAATATTCCCATTTTACAATATATTTAATTTTTTAGTTTGAAATATATTTAAAAGCTGTATTTTTAATAATAATTAATATTTTTAAATTACAAAAAAAGCAAATTGCATTGAAAACAGTTTTTAAAAAATGTCTAGAGTGTCGATAGATTCCACATCTGAATTGAAACTATAATAAACTTCCGAAGTGTCTTTAAAGCAATATTTGAGATATTCTAATATTCTATTTTTAAATCTTGTTAAATTAACTGTTGTTCTATACAAACTATAGTCCCTAAAAATTTTAATTTATAAAAATGAATAATTTTCTTATATATTCATACATTTTATATTTCCTTTTACCATTGTGTAAAACATACTTTACTACATGTCCAGGATTTTAACAAAATTCATATTTATTGCTATTAATTTAATTGTAATCCAACAAAAAACTGTGCATAGTTTGTTTTCATTTAAAAAAATAAACAATGCTATCATCACCAAAGTAATTTAGCTATATCCCATGTAGAATAAAGAAATATGCATATCATCATAACCTTCACAAATACATGAACATAAACAACAAAATTACTTGATTGAGTATCTTATTATGAATATTTTGATGTAACCAAATGATTCATAATAAGCTACTAATTGGATACAATTATTAAAATCAGTTTTTATAACAAATCGATTGATACTATTTATGATTAAATATGAATCTAAAGTAAATTATACTTTCAGTAGATATGGCCAGTGGCGGCGATTCGGGGGGGCAAGGGGGGGCGGTTGCCCCCGCACTTTTTACGGATGTTGCCCCCGCGCTTTTTGGTATGTTGCCCCCGCAACTTTTTTTATATTGGACTTTTTAAAACTAAATTACAAGTCAATTATTTTACTGCATTGCCTAACAAAGGAAAAATGTTGAACTCCAACTTCCTCACACTACTATGGGAACGTAAATAAGGGAGGGGGTTTCAGGAGGTTCAAACCCCTCTCTATTCACAGATTTAATGTGCACTAGTCGCCTCCAAACGTTTGGACGATGGGAGAACGGGCTTGCAACCTCCCGGTAAGGAACTTTGGCGCTTTAAAGAGCGCCAAATTGCGAGTTCGAATATTAAATCAAGTAGTATATTTTAATAAATTTTGCTTCTAAAGTACCAGTAATTGTTAAATTAAATCAGAACAAAACATACATTTGCAAAGTCTAATCAAAGCGATTAACTTTTTTAACCAACCATATAATTTCTATAGTTTTTCTGAAAGAAATAGTTTATAATAATTTTACTTATGATTACTTATTAAATAGTTTGGTTATGAAATAGATTATTTTAGTCAGAAAATCTCCGATTTTAACATTTTTAAAACACAATCCACAAAAGTATATTTGTTTACTTTACTTATCAGCGAATGTTCTCAAAGATGATGGCAGAAAAGATTTAATAGCTTTTTTTTTAAATTCTCAATGCTTTGATTTCGAAAACATCAAGAAAATAGTTTAATTATAATAACTACGTATTAAATCTACCAAATAAACAGAATCTAGCAGAGTGACTCAATCCCAAGTTTTCTCAGTCTCGCATATAAGCAGTAAGGAAAAAAGGCGAAACGACTTATAGACTCTCGTTTGTACAGTCATTTTGGAGTCTACAGAGCATACTGTATATGACTACTCCGATAGATATTTATTTGTTTTTAAATCAGCCGTTGATTTTTTTTTAATCAATCAAGGCCACAGGGTCATAGCTCAGTCTTTTTGCACATCGTAGCCTTCGCTTAAGGGTCTAGTTAAATTGTTTTCGACTATAGCTAAAATAGTCAAGTGATATAAAGGTGTTTTGAACAGTTCATACTTTTTATACTCCTGAAAATTGGACTTTAGTTTTTGTGGCCCTTTTATATAGTATTTCTGAAAGTTATCGTGCTTTTGCCTTTTTAAGTCAGAATAACGAAAAAATAAAGCTTTTAACTTGTCTCAAATCAGCTTTATGGTATGAAAACTTCTTTTCTTAAATTTATGTTATTAAGTTTTTTACTGTGTATTTTAAGTTGGTATACTTCAAATAACACAAAATAGTGAGTAAATACAAGTGTGCAATACCATAGCTTTTTTATAGCAATATAACAGCAAATTTTTTTTTGGTCCACCTTCCCCCCCCCCCCCTTCCGCCCTCCCTTCCCATTTGGGGTACTTCTTGTTTCCCCTTTATCTTGCCCCCCCACTTTCATCACCCAATCGCCGCCACTGGATATGGCTATATATATATATATATATATAATATTAATCTGCATATGTATTTCATTTTTACATTACTTTTGATACTATTAATTAACTCCAAATATAATTCATACATTATAATATTTTTTGTTATGTTTACATAGTATCATACAAGTTTGAAAAAATAATAGTTTTATGTTATATATAACACACATCATAGTTATATTATAATTTTTTTATGGTTTATAATTAAAGATGTATCCATAATTATATTAATTTTACGTATAGTTATGTAATATCTAAACATGGAAAAAATTTAATGAAAATCAGACATTTAAACTTTAATAAAGTATGAAACAAAGAAATTTTACCTTTCAAATGAGATATTTTGGATGATATTAATTTCCTTAATATCTTATCAGCTTGATGTATTGCATTTTTAGAACACACTTTTTGAGCTTCAATCTATATTTCAAATATATAACGTTATTAAAAGTTGATGAACATGAATAGCTGATGAACATGAAATAAAGTAATCTTAAAAACTGAAAATATTTAAGCATTTAAAATACACGTTTTTGTACAATATTTAAATTTTCAAGAATAAATTTTTTTTAAAAATTCAAATCAGTTAAAAATTCATAATACATGTTAAAAAACTAAAATAATGTATACTTTTATTTAAATTACTAGGGGGCTCCGCCCCCTGCTCCGCTAACGCTTCGCCAACCCCCGGAGGATTGCTACGCAATCCTCTTTAGTTTGCTTCGCAAACAATACCGGCTTCATACACTGTAGACAATGACAATGTGTCCTAACAACAATACTTTTTTTAGTTATATAAATTATTACTGGCAGTGCCGTCACACAAATTTATTTTTGGGATGTTGAGACAAGAAATTTCCCAACTTAACGATCCGAAATTCCGAAAGTGAACGATTCAATTTTCCCAACTTAAGGACGTCAGGTACCAACTCTAGTGTTGTCCTCGTTATCTGATCATTGTTAAAAATATGAGACATCGTTCCCAGGTCTATTCTTCAAGAAAGGCCTCGAACCAAAGCGTCCTTGATGTAGTAAGTAAATACGTACCAATAACCAATCAAGGACGCTTTGTTCGAACCAACGCCAGTAGTTCAATGTGAAGCTCTAGTGCGACGTTAATTAACCAGACCACACTTAATGATTCGAAATTCAAAACTCAACAGTGCTAAAAAATTCCCAGTTCCAACTTATAGACATTTGTCAGCTTTTTTATAGGTAATATTAAACAGTTATCTCGAAAGTATTGATTTATTGCACGCATGTTCCAATGCAGTGTTCTGTTTTGAGGTCTAATTTAAGTTTCATCTTAATACAAGCTGGGCAATTTCTAGTCTTTCATCGCTTTCATTTGCTAATAATATTAACTTTCCTGAGGCATAAATTTTCCCAACTCAGGGATTTTTAAAACTCGAAATTCCCAACTTTTAAAGTATAAAAGTTTACAGCCCCCCCCCCCCCCCCCCCTGGATAACTGGAAAATCTCAACTGCTTCAACGCAATTGTTTCTACTCATTGAAAAGCGAAACATGTGTAAACAAACAGTAGCATAAACGCGCCAATCTTAAATAAGTCTACTTCGCCAACTTTTATTTATATAAAGTAAGATTATTGAGAATTGGCGTTAATAATAATTTCCCGTTAAAATATATAATAAGCTACAGGATTTAGATTTACATACATGTTGGCATTTTGCCAACGTTGGCATTTTGCTCCGAAATATCTTTTAATAATAATTATAGTACTTCACATAAATAGTTACATCTAATTTATTTTTTAAGATAGAATTTCAGTATTGATACCATTCAAGAAAGGAAGATTTTACGAATATAACTATATTTTTTTAACGGGAAAAAAGTATATTTTTGAACTACTTAGAGCAGTTTTAATTTATCCCTTAAAATTTTACGCGTAAAATTGACGATTATTTCAGACATTTCGTCAATTATTTAAAAATTTATAACTACAAAACTAAATCGAAATTTGACAAACGCTCTGGATCATTTGTAGCCAATAGTTTAATCTATACCCCTAATTTTTTATTTATTTTTTTGTTGAAAATTGAAAGACAAGTATACAAAAATGTATGAATTATTTTCAAAATGTTCTAAAATCATGAATTTAACATAAATTAACGTCTAATATACTGATCGTATTGAAAAACAAAAATATTCATCTTATTACCCAAACATTTCTTAATAAACTGGCATAATTTCATAATTTTAGGACATTTACTTTTTGAGATGCAAGCGGAACAATGAGACAAAAATTCGCAAATTAAAATTTTCTCGAAATATCCGACATTTTTCCTTTCTTCACTATTTTTTATACCTTTCTTAATTGACCACATCTAATTTAATTGTAAAGATAGAACTATAATCTTTATAACATCGGAAAGATGAAGTTTTAACGAACATTAATATATTTTTTTTAATAAGAAAATATGTAATTTTAAATGACATAGCAATTTAGAAATTTCGTTTCAAAAATGAGGGCGAAAAAACTTCAAAAAGTGGAGCGTGTTCAAAGGTTTAAAAAATTTATAAATCCAAAACTAATTCGAATTTAAAAAAATGCTTACTTGGATTTCCATTTCAAACCTATTTGTACACTCTCTAAAAAAATTGGATCTCTCCTCTTAATAGTGTTTCAGAAACTCGACGGACAAAATTACTTGTAAGCGAAATTTTATCAACGACGACTTTAATATTACATAACTTATAAACTAATAACAGTATTGAAACAAAAATATATTCTTCTTATTTATCAAACATTTCTTAACAAATTCATTTAATTTCGTAATTTTAGGACTTTAACACTTTGAGATACGATCTGAATAACATTGAAAGAACTGAAAATTCCCCCTAGGGCCGACTTTTTCCCCCTAGGGCTTACTTTTTTTTAAAATAGAGAGATATACTATAACTATATACAACTATTATAACTATATACAAAACAATTTTACATTTTTTTTTACCAGTAAGCAATTTTGTACAATTCAGTTACAGCTTACAATAGCTACCTAGAAATTGGATTATAATATTATTTATAGAAGTGAAATATTTTATTTATTCTGAAAAAGGAATCAAATGTAGATACTTGATACTTTTATTCTAAACAATGATAAGAACTTGCAAAACCTTTAAAAATAAATTATTAATAAATTTCAGAAGAGAGATATACATAATTAACTGAATAACACTTAATAAACAAAATGTGCAAAACTTTTTCATCTACAATTCCATGTAAAAAAATTCATACCCTTCTAGAATATGCATCAAGACATTTTGTGCAAAATTTGCTTTAGTTATACAGAATTACATGCAAGTCAAAACTAATAAAATGTCACTCAAGTATGAATAAAAAATACCTTTTCTTCAGAAATTAGTAGTTCAGCAGGATTATTTGCAGCTTCACCTATGATATCCACAATTTCATTTCTAATATTAAAATAAAGGCATTTAACAATATAAGGAAAATATTTTTAAAACTTACAGTATCAAACAAATAAATATATGATTTTTATTGAAATATACGGTTTTTATTGAAATTTAATCATTTCTGCTATTTAAAATATGTTTGATGATAAAACTGCATCAATGATTCATAAAATTAAATGAGTAGTTGTAAAAATCAGAACAATTATGCACAAAAAGGAAACTGAAGGTAAAAGTATTCTCATGATGAAAAAGTTAAGCAAAGATTTCATTTTTTTTTTAATATAATTTTTTTTTTATAAAATATTCTTTTTAGTGTATGCAAATATATTTTTATTTGAGAATTTTTCCAACTTCTTTTCTTGCTTTGTCATTCTAAGAGTACTTTTAATTAAGGCAATAACAATAAACATTCTTTAATTATAAACCCAATTCAAATTAAATTTTCTGTAAATAGAAATATTATAAATTAATAAAAAAAAATTAAACCCAAATAAACAAAAATAAGCCTAATTATTTGAAGATTAAAAAAAAAATATTACAAAATAAATAACAATACCTATCTGCTAATTTTTGTTTAAAAAATTCAATGCTCCATTTATACCGATAAAGATTAAATATGTAACACACAATTGGTTAGGCCTATTAGTTCAGTGTAAGTGAATTCAGATCCTCATTGAAAGCAAACAACTTTGTGTAATAATTTATAGTGCATTACCACCACAATACACATTCATTAATATAGTAAAATACAATAATAAAATCTTTGTAATTGCATAAGAATTATTTACAAGATGAGCCTTGCCTTCATTAATAAATATATTTAATAAAAATAAATATTTAATTATAATCATAATGGACCTAATAAAACCTCAATTAAAATTTAACTAAGTATTATTTAATAAAGTATTTTTGAAGAAAAAAAATAGCAGTATATCAAAAAAGAATAAAATTCATTCAATATAGTATACTCACAAGGAGGAAACTTGAAGATCGACTGAAGTATCAAACACCAATGAGTATTTTTCCCATTTATACTTTTCAGGATTAGGAAATTCCATACTTGACATCATCATTCTGATTTTCTGTTCTGGAATTTGATATCCACGTAAAGAATTTCTCTGTATTGCAGTACTCAGAGGACATTGCAAAAACACTTCGCAAAATCCAATATTTGCTAAACAGAAATGACAATTTAAATAGTTATCATCCAAAATTAAAAATATATTTTTGTAAGAACCAAAAATTTAATGATGAGTAATTGTCCTTGCTATATGAATAAATGCATAAATATCTAATATGCTTACTCAGCTTATTAAAAATTTAAAAAACATATCTTTTAATTAAATCGCCTACATGTGTCAACTTTAAGCCACGAATGCTTATTTAATATATAGGGTAGTTGAATAAGTTCTCGCTGTTTTTTTGTGAAAATTAATGTTTTATTTTAAAAAAATCATTAAAAAACATGTTACTGAAAGTATTGTCCATCGCTAGCCACTACTTTTCCCCATCTTTCTGGCAGCATTTGAATTCTACGTTGGAAAAACGACACGTCTTTTGAGACTATCCAAGAGTCAACCCAATTTTTGGTATCTTCATAAGAACGGAGGTGCTGCTCAGCCAGGCCATGCGTCATCGACCGGAACAAGTGGTAGTCGGAAGGGGCAATGCTCGGCTTAATCGCTGCAATTGTAGTCTGTAGCGATCTCCTGTGATGGTTTCATTTGGTTTGAGCAGCTTATAATAAACTATACCCACCAAATGCAGAGCAGAAGCTTGGAACCATAGATATTCGGCTTTGCTGAAGATGTTGATGGGTGGACGGGTTTACCAAACGATTTTCTACGCTTAGGGTTATCGTAGTGTATCCATTTTTCATCGCCAGTTACGATACGATGCAAAAATACTTTCCTTTTCTGCCGTTGAAGCAGTTGGGTGCCGTACGAATTGAAGCCGAGAGACGTCTCTCGGCTTCAACTCGTACGGCACCCAATGACCTTGCTTTTGAATCATTCCTAATGCTTTAAGACGTTTCGAAACTGTTGTGTGATCAACTTCTAATGATTCTGCAAGTTCAGCTAGCATTTGACATGAGTCTTCATGAAGTAATTTTCCCAATTGTTCGTCTTCAAAATTCTTTGGTGCACCGGAGAGTTCTTTATCTTCAAGATCAAAATCATTATATTTAAAGTGTCTAAACCTACAAGTTGTTTCAGACAGAGCATGGTCGTCATAAGTCTCAACAAGAATTCTGTGAGCTTCAACTGCAGATTTTTTTTTAATAAAATAGTGCAGAAAAATTCTCAGCAAATACTCTTTTTTTGGCACGAAATTTTACATATTTAACGCAATGAAAAATAAAGTTGTTTGCACTTCCGCGAAATAACATACACAGGATATCAAGCTTGCTGATAGCAGTGGCGGCGATTCGGGGGGGCAAGGGGGGGCGGTTGCCCCCGCACTTTTTTGGGATGTTGCCCCCGCACTTTTTTTGTATGTTGCCCCGCAACTTTTTTATATATTGGACTTTTTAAAACTAAATTACAAGTCAATTGTTTTACTGCATTGCCTAACAAAGGAAAAAAATTTAACCCCAACTTCCTCACACTACCATAGGAACGTAAATAAGGGGGGGGGGCAGGTTTCAGGAGGATCAAACCCCTCTCATTGACAGATTTAATGTGCACTAGTCGCCTCCAAACGTCAAACGTTTGGACGATAGGAGAACGGGCTTGCAACCTCCCGGTAAGGAACTGGGCGCTTTAAAGAGCGCCAAATTGCGAGTTCGAATATTAAATCAAGTAGTATATTTTAATAAATTTTGCTTCTAAAGTACCAGTAATTGTTAAATTAAATCAAAACAAAACATACATTTGCAAAGTCTAATCAAAGCGATTAACTTTTTTAACCAACCATATAATTTCTATAGTTTTTCTAAAAGAAATAGTTTATAATAATTTTACTTATGATTACTTATTAAATATTACCCTTTAGGGGGTCAGGTTTACTGTACGGTCACCCTTGGCGCGATTTTTCCGCATTTGGCGATAATTTTTTTTAAATGGCAACCCCTCTCCGAAACGACAAGGGAATTGCAGCAACCCTATTGGACAACAGTCGCCAAAATGGCGACTTTTGGCAATATTTTGAAAAAGTCGCCAAGGGTGACCGTACAGTAAACCATTACCTAGTTTAGTTAAGAAATAGTTTATTTTAGTCAGAAAATCTCCGATTTTAACGTTTTTAAAACACAATCCACAAAAGTATATTTGTTTACTTTACTTATCACCGAATGTTCTCAAAGATGATGGCAGAAAAGATTTAATAGCTTTTTTTTTATTCTCAATGCTTTGATTTCGAAAACATCAAGAAAATAGTTTATTGTAACTACTTATTAAATCTACAAAATACCCAGAATCTAGCAGAATGACTCATTCCCAAGTTTTCTCAGTTTTACATATGAGCAGTAGGGAAAAAAGGCGAAACGGCGCCGAATATTACTAATGACTCGTTTGTACAGTCATTTTGGAGTCTACAGAGCAAACTGTATATGACTTATGACTACTCCGATAGATATTTATTTGTTTTTAAATCAGTTGTTGATTTTTTTTTATTCAATCAGGGCCCATAGCTCAGTCTTTTTACACATCGTAGCCTTCGCTTAAGGGTCTAATTAAATTGTCTTCGACAATAGCTAAAATAGCCAAGTGATATAAAGGTGTTTTGAACAGTTCATACTTTTTATACTCCTGAAAATTGGACTTCAGTTTTTGTGGCCCTTTTATATAGTATTTCTGAAAGTTATCGTGCTTTGTTTTGCCTTTTTAAGTCAGAATAATGAAAAAAGAAAGCTTTTAATTTGTCTCAAATCAGCTTTATGGTATGAAAACTTCTTTTCTTAAATTTATGTTATTAAGTTTTTTTACTGTGTATTTTAAGTTGGTATACTTCAAATAACACAAAATAGTGAGTAAATACCATAGCCTTTTTATAGCAATATAATAGCACATTTTTTTTAGTCCACCTTCCCCCCCCCCCCTTCCCATTTGGGGGACTTCTTGTTTCCCCTTTATCTTGCCCCCCCACTTTCAGCACCCAATCGCCGCCACTGGCTGATAGTACTTGTAAATAGATGCGTTACTATCATAAACTAACGCAAACAGTTCCGGTAACGCCATCTGTTGGAAAACAGCGAGAACTTATTCAACTACCTAGTAAACTACAACAAAATCATATAAAATAATAGGTAATATTTCAAATGCTAATAAATACCAAAATATTATTATAAATAAAATTTTCCATATTCTTTTTTTATTTATAAGCATTATATGTAATATTTTTCAGGCAAAGAGTGAATTTTTTTGCTTATGATTTTTCTCACCTATATTACATTTGTAATATCGTCGTTGACAGTGCAAAATGTCTTATGTCAAAAAATTATATATGTAGCACTTAGTGATTTCCACCTGGTGCCAAAATCCGATAATCCAATAAAAATATACAACTAAATGAAGAAAGGTTCTATATAACAGAGTACTTATAAATAACCAATTTTTCTTTTTGCTTTCCTGGAAAGAGCTAGGAGTACACATACGACCTTTTGCACTGTTATTGACAATATGTTTATCAATAAACTCCATATGCAAATTAAGGGCAAATGCAATGTATAATACACAGTAAAATCCTATCTTTATTGTGTAAAGTGAAAATAATTAAGAATACTTAACTAATATACTTACTCAGTCTAAACATTAATTAAAGTTAACGAAAAGTAATGTATGTATATGCAGCTTCAATGGAACATGAATCATCAAAGGGCTATTCCACAGTATTTCTACGTTTTTTCCACAATTTTTTTTTATTATGTTAATTAATGTAAAATAAGCCCATTTTTTAAAAAAACTAACTATAAACTCTAAAAAAATTTGATTTTACGTTAATTAACATACAATAAAATAAAAAACAAAATGTTGTGGAGGGGACACAAAACGAAAAAATACAGTAGAATTACCCTAAATGAAAGCATGTTGTAAGTAATTATGGTTATATGTTAGATTTAGATGATTATATATATATATATATATATTACTTTGCTGCATTCAAACTTATTAGTTGGAACAATTGAAGTGTCAGGCATTTCTGGAACCAAAATCGATTAATCCTTTTCTTAGAATTATTTTGTAAACTCATACAAAGTTATATATGATACTTCACAATACTTTTTTTTTTCAACTTTAATTCCAATATTCAATGTGTGTAGTCAGAAAACAATCAAGGTTCACTTAGCAATATTTTATTATATCAAAATATATTTTTATACCTTAGCATGAGAGAATTCATTTACCTCGCCGAGCTATCTGGAACCAATCATATCTCATACTTCTGTAATAGAAATTGTCTTCAATAAAGAAAATTGCATTGGGAGATGCGGTGTAAGAGTCATTTAAGTTTTCCATCTTGTGCAGTAAGTTCTGGCTGCGCTCAGATAGTGGCCCCGCCACATTGCATTCTGAACCGCAAGATGAACTTATAAAGTACTCAGCAGCCAACAGAAGATCAACTCTAAAATTTCTTAATCCTTTAATAGTTTTCATCTGCAAAAAAATCCATTTCTATAATCTAAATACAAACTATAATAAGTTCCAATCAATAATAAGATCAAAATTATCTGACTTTTTCTCTGTTGAAAAAATTTAGGTTAAAATTACATGTAATAATAACTAATATTTTATCAGATTAATATTGAATTCAATGTGATGCTCCTGCATATTACAGCTGGACATAGTTTAAAAAATTGAGAAATCGGTATTTCTGTTTTATGTATCTTTCCCTAACGATAAGAAACTGAATGGATGAATGCAACTAAAATTGCTTGATTGTTCCAGAAAATTTGAAAAAATTTTCATTATTTTTTTTTTCCTAACAATTTTGGCTTAGTTACGAATGGGAATATATGATCAGATTATTACAGATATATATTGTTATACTATTCAATTTACAAGGATAATTACATACCAACTCTGCCTGCTCTGAAATAGAACACATGTCATCAAAAGCAATCTTGCATATTTTGCATGAACTTGATTCTGTACTACCATGTGAATTGCTTATATTACTTTTTGTAAAAAGTTTGTTAAAAAGTTCCTTTTTATGACAGTAGTCAATAAAAGTTGTCTTTCCACAACCTATGATACCACCTATCAAAACAATACAGAACATATCGCTTAGATATAAACAAATTAATACATAAAATTATAAAGCACAACGATGTGTTTAGATTATTGTGATTGTTGGATTGTTTTCATTTAAACTTGAGATTCTGGTTGTGAGCTTATGCGGGAGTTTCACGTGACGTATTAACATGGTAACTTGCTAGTAGTTTCGATTTCTTCCCTACAGCAGACAACTTTGCTTTTGTTTGTTTAGTCGCTACGCTTGCAATTATGAAAAAGTTTTTTTAATAATATTTGTTTTTCCCAAATAAGTAATATTTTTATATCATATATGAATAAATTTAAGTACAGAAATACTTATATTATATTTGTATATAATTAGAACTACAACAAAATACTTTTATTTCAACACAGAAATACTTGATAAACGATGACTACAATCTATCTCAGCGCGATAATTGTTTGGCGGTGAGGGGATAAATTGCCAAATGTTGCAACCTTGTATGGCATTTATTCCCTTCCCCGGGAGATTCAAGCTTACAGCATATGGTTGTTTAAATTGATGTTTTTTTTTTATTGACTAGGGGGCTCCGCCTCCTGCTCCGCTGACGCTCGCCAACCCCCGGAGGATTGCTACGCAATCCTCTTTAGTTTTCTTCGCAAACCAATACCGGCTTCATACACTGTAGACAATGATAATGTGTCCTAACAATAATACTTTTTTTAGTTATATAAATTATTACTGGCAGTACCGTCACACAAATTTATTTTTCGTATGTTGAGACAAGAAATTTCCCAACTTAACGATCTGAAATTCCGAACTTGAACGATTCAAAATTCCCAACTTAAGTACGTCGGGTACCAGCTGAAGTGTTGTCCTCGTCATCTGACCACTGTTAAAAATATGAGGCATCGTTCCCGTTTTTTTTCTTCGAGAAAGGCCTCGAACCAAAGCGTCCTTGATGTAGTAAGTAAATACGTACCAATAACAAATCAAGGGCGCTTTGCTCGAACCAACGCCAGTAGTTCAATGTGCAGCTCTAGTGCGACGTTAATTAACCAGACCACACTTATCGATTCGAAATTCACAACGCAACAGTGCTAAAAAAATTCCCAGTTCCAACTTATAAGACATTTTCAGCTTTTTTATAGGTAATATTAAACAGTTCTTTCGAAGGTATTGATTTGTCGCACGCACGTTCCAATGCAGTGGTCCGTTTTGAGGTCTAATTTAAGTTTCATCTTAATACAAGTTGGGCAATTTCTAGTCTTCCGTCGCTTTCATTCGCTAATAATATTAATTTGCCTGAGGCATAAATTTTCCCAACTCAGGGATTTTAAAAACTCGAAATTCCCAACTTTTAAGGTTTCAAGTTTACAGAGGGGAGGGGTGGGAGCATGCTTCCCCCCCACCCGCCGTTGTGGTGGACCTGATAACTGGAAAAACTCAACTGTAGAACTGCTTCAACGCAATTGTGCTCATTGAAAAGCGAAACATGTGTAAACAAACAACAGCCTAAACGCGCCAAGCATACATAAATAGGCTTAATCGCCAACTTACTTTATATAAATATAAGATAATTGGGAATTGGCGCTAATAATAATTAGCCGCTGGCAGCCAAATACATGTTGGCATTTTGCCAGTGTTGGGATTTTGTTCCGAAGTTTCTTTTAATAATATTTATAGTACTTCACATAAATAGTTACATCTAATTTATTTTTTAAGATAGAATTTCAGCATTGATACCATTCAAGAAAGGAAGATTTTACGAATATAACTATATTTTTTTAACGGGAAAGAGTATATTTTTGAACTACTTAGAGCAGTTTTAATTTATCCTTTAAAATTTTACGCGTAAAATTGACGATTATTTCAGACATTTCGTCACTTATTTAAAAATTTATAACTACAAAACTAAATCGAAATTTGACAAACGCTCTGGATCATTTGTAGCCAATAGTTTAATCTATACCCCTAATTTTTTATTTATATTTTTGTTGAAAATTGGAAGACAAGTATACAAAAATGTATGAATTATTTTCAAAATGTTCTAAAATCATGAATTTAACATAAAATAACGTCTAATATACTGATCGTATTGAAAAACAAAAATATTCATCTTATTACCCAAACATTTCTTAATAAACTGGCATAATTTCATAATTTTAGGACATTTACTTTTTGAGATGCAAGCGGAACAATGAGACAAAAATTCGCAAATTAAAATTTTCTCGAAATATCCGACATTTTTCCTTTCTTCACTATTTTTTATACCTATCTTAATTGACCACATCTAATTTAATTGTAAAGATAGAACTATAATCTTTATAACATCGGAAAGATGAAGTTTTAACGAACATTAATATATTTTTTTTAATAAGAAAATATGTAATTTTAAATGACTTATAGCAATTTAGAAATCACGTTTCAAAAATGAGGGCGAAAAAACTTCAAAAAGTGGAGCGTGTTCAAAGGTTTAAAAAATTTATAAATCCAAAACTAATTCGAATTTTAAAAAATGCTTACTTGGATTTCCAGTTCAAACCTATTTGTACACTCCCTAAAAAAATTGGATCTCTCCTCTTAATAGTGTTTCAGAAACTCGACGGACAAAATTACTTGTAAGCGAAATTTTATCAACGACGACTTTAATATTAAATAACTTATAAACTAATAACAGTATTGAAACAAAAATATATTCTTCTTATTTATCAAACATTTCTTAACAAATTCACTTAATTTCGTAATTTTAGGACTTTAACATTTTGAGATACGATCTAAATAAAATTGAAAGAACTGAAAATTCCCCCTAGGGCCGACTTTTTCGCCCTAGGGCTTACTTTTTTTTAAAATAGAGAGATATTCAACTGTTTGGCGTAGATGTGTGGAGGGAGGGGGACGTTTTCTGCTTATTAATGAGGAAAGAGTGGGCGCTCGAAATAAAGTGTAGTATTTATTTCAAAAATAGTCTTATAAAACAGTAAAAATTTGAACTAATAAACAAAGTATAATATCTTTAATATTTTGTAATTAAGTATTCTGTAGAAAAAAAAATTAAGAATAAGAAACAGAAAAAAAGCAAGTAATTTATGGAAGTTATACAAGGTTAATTTGAAATACATAACGAATGTTTATAAAGAAATTGTATTTGTGTATGGAGTATTTTTGATTCACATAAGCATTTCTTATAATTCATAAATCCTTTTCTGTAATTATAAGCAAACTAAATTTATTTTAATATAACAAAGTTAATGTTACAAAGGTCTCGGGGTGAATAAATGGCCAACCTGGTTTATGGTATGTCCCACGATGGTATAATATAATTTCTTAGATATTCGTAAAATCATTTTTATAATTACAATAATATTAAAATTGCGAATTACAATCCAATAAATATATTAAAATATATATATATCAATAAATCGAATGCATGTTCTTAAATCGTAAAATTACCATGGTCGCAATTTATTGCGAAAAAACTAGCTCTTCTCCATGCTACAATTACAATGCCATTTAAAAAACAAAACAAAAAAGGTCAGTCAAAATGTCGAACAGCAATTCCTTCCACAGGGTTGCGAAATACTAAACTTATCAATATCGCCAAAGCTGGAACAATTATCGCGCCAAGATGATTTTCCTCACACAGGCGAGCGTACATGGAGATGCTAGTATGCTAACCCTACGGAACTTCTTCGGCGTCGCGGAATTTTCTCCATATTCTGTTGGAACAGCGGTCTTTTTCTTCTTGGCGTGAAACTCCCCCATTGTTGCATGAAACCACGGTAAATGTTCTATAAACGCTTGACGTCATCAGAAGGATGGTTGATTGAACTAATGTTGCACTAGAGTTCCGTAATAGACTATTGGCGATAATTTTGAATCAATCCCAAACAAAAAATTCGAAAACACTGTCTTATAATTTTGAATATGGTTCAGATGACAAGAACAATACATGAAGTAGCACCCCACACAACCTCAATAAGCGAGAGGATATTGGACCACAATTTATTATTTAGTGCGCAAAAGAAATTCTAGAAATCCTTTAATTTGTTACAGGTATAAAAAAAATATCGTCTGTTATTTTGTGCAATATGTAACGTTTTATTCAGAAAAATGTTTGGTTGCTTGAATTTCACATTAATGCAACAAAATTGGATATTGGAGGGGTCATCCCGAACGAGAGACCCATAGGAACACTAATCCTAAATTTCTGGAACAATATGGTCATAAGATGAGGATAACACTAATGTTGATATGAAACTCCATGCACTTGTGTAAGTCCGCGTAGACGTTTGGAGCACAGTAGATTTAACGTGCACTAGTCCTCTATACGGATGTTTTTTTTTAAATACAAATATTGACGATCAACAACAGGCTCCAGGTCCAACTAGGTTGGTCCATAGTATCTCCTAACTATCCCCCGAATATCTAACTTCTTAACACATACACGGCGGCAACTGGCAACCCTACTCTCGAAACGAGATTTGAACTCACCCTCCAATTATGAATAGAGTATTCGCTAGCACTTCCAAGAAACTTCCAATTCAAAATCCTTAGTATCCCCAATCTACGTGCTTCGAGAAAGGATGTAAATTATTCTTATCAAAAGGACACTTTCTTTTGCAAACTAAAGTAGTTATTTCACAATACAACTATTCTCAATTTCCCATTGTGAATTTTCTCCACTTCCCCAAAAAAGACCATACCTAAATAAAAATTATTATCTAGCCCCACGGTTTGGTTTGGTTTTGTTAATTAACGTCGCACTAGAGCTGCACAGTGGGCTATTGGCGACGGTTCGGGGTCAATCTCGAAGGAAAGACCCGGGAACACATACACATTCACACACACATTCATACATGCACCTCGTTATTTTAGAACCATGGTCAGATGACGACTAGCCCCACGAAGTAAAGAAGAAGGTTCCTTTTCTTTACTCCGTGTCTAGCCCACACGAACCCGATCTTTTTGTTTTAAAAACCAAGTATAAATGATAAAAGTAATCTGTTGTGGCTGCGCCAAATCACGAATAATAAGATTTTACATGAAACGTCATTTTAAGAATTAATCTCCTAAAATAGTACTAAAATGGTGTCCCAACTATATTCCGGATATTCTTTACCTTTATTTTAAGATATTTACACGCATCGTCGATAATATTTTCATTTAAAATAACACCAAATTTATTTCAATCTTTCTATTTTTACAAAGCTATAGCTTTGGAATAGGTTCCTCCAAAAAAGCTTAAAATGGTATTGCTATTGACATACCTCATTAGCTGATGTAAAAATATTTCAAACCAAAATAAAAAAAAAGAATACAGTTAAACAGTACATATAACTTTATACTGCTCTATAAAATATTCAGCTTAATTAAAACTGTATATAATTGAAATCTCGCTGCATTGAATGAAAATCGGTAGCTTACATATACATAAAGAAAGGAACTTATTTTGGAACCCTTTAAGCAATTTCTATGAAGATTTCATTAAAATAAATTGTAAAAGGGCCAAAAACAAACGTTTAAAAAAAATCATTTAAACTGTTTTGAAGCGATTCCAAATTAATCAAAATTGAATAACGACTGTTCACCTTTTGAAATGTTTTTTTTTTGGCGTTAATATTGCTCTTGCTTTCTAAATACACTTATATCGTGTTCGATTATAGAAACTTTATTTAAATATGGTCACAAGCACACAGAGAGCAATTTTAAAACCACTCAAAGTTTTTATTCAATAAAATATTAAGATATTTTGTGCGACTAATCAAACACATTTGATTTTTAGTCGCCATGAGTAAAAATAAGTGAACACCCCAGGACTAAAATTCAAAATTTCAATTATATTCCCAAATGCACCATTTTTAAAATAAATAAAGAGTAATTAGCTTCGAAATTTTTTAATTTTTGAGAATTTAAATTAAGCATAAATTTTGGATTTTTTAACAACGGAACTTATTGCTAATTTTGTCTAAAATTTTGTAATAAATTTCAGATATAAACAAAATATGTTATGCTACCATACTTATTAGAATAGCCTGCAACTTCAAAATTATGATAAATATATATTTTATGGAAACTAAATTCCTGAACAAGATAAAAAGTTTTGTGGTTTTGTTTAACTTGACTTTGACGAATTATCAGCCTCATTTATAGCCGTGTTTCTTTCTTTCTTTTATGTTAATATTTACGGTTCCATTTCGTCCGGAACAAAATAAAATTAGAACGAAATATCCATTTCAAGACATCTGAAAACTTTTAACCAGGCTCAGCACTTTCTACAAAGTAACAGCATTTTTTTGAGAATTTGTTTTGTTAACTATTTTAATTTAACTCTCCAACACTTAATTTATACTTAACACGTTTAGTGCGAACGGTTAAATCCGTATTCATCCACAAGTGCGAGATAATGTCAATTTGCCCTGTGCAGTAACTTACAAGTTCATTACAGGAGTCAATCGACCCTGCCCCTTTTTTTGGTTAAAACGTATCCAGCACCATAAAAATTTAGAAAATATCACGTTTTTCCATTCCATAGTTATAAACAGGTATTCCACGGTAGCTGGCCATGAATCAATTCATCTGAAGATTCACTAACTTAACATGTTCAGTGCGTTATGGGGTCATTTGAACCCGGACAATTTTTTATTACATTTTGGACTTTATAACACATAGTCATACTGTTTTCAATTCTACCTAAAGGTTCAAAGCTAAAACAGCTATAGAAATGTTTGAAAGTTTAACTCCCACATGCTCAGCACTAGGGTATAGTTAGATAAGGGATCAGTTGACTCTATGCTGCACTGAACGTGTTAACTCCTGTCAATAAGCTCTTTAGTCTAGTATGAAAATAACTTCATATTCCTATGATCAATTATACACATTCCCTGTCTCTACAGGAAAAAAAATGGGTGTGTATGGAATAAATTAACAAATATTTACAAAAAGAAAAGATTCATTTATTGTATATAGCAAACATAACAATGAATATAAATTCTACTCGTATTAAGAATAAATTATATAATTGTATCACATTGCAATATTCACTAAAATATTGTAGCCACAAAGCTAATCTGGAATAAATTAATTGCAGTCAGTTATTGCTAGGATGTTTCTTCAGAGTCTGTAAAAACAAAAAATAAACTCATATTAAATTACTGCATGTACATAAATACTAAAAAAAATAAAAAATTGCTTGAAATATAAAAAAAAAAATAACTTAAGAAATTAATAAAAAAAAACTTTTTAAAACACTCCACGAAAAAATGTCACGTGGTCAGAATTTTTTGTACCCTCTCCTTTTGATTTAGTTTCCAGAAAAACTTTCTACTACAATTGCTTAAGGTGATCTATTGATCAATTTGCCTTAATTTTGGTATGAAGATAATATTTTGCAAGATCTTTTAGGTATAAGTGATCAAACTGCAAATAATTAAAAAGGTAGTTTATATAGAAACATAAGAAAAAAGGAGACTTGGGTACAATAGAGACCACACTACGCCATTGGCTTTATTGTTTTTACAACCAAAAATCCCTTAGTCTAAAATTAAGCATTTATGAGATTTCTATATAAAAGGGTAAATAATTATGACTTATGTGTTCATACAATTCATGGAAAGTCTTAAAAATAAAAATATTTTATCTATTTGATTTTTTTTATGTTGATTAGTTCTACATAATATAAAACCAATAAAAATAATTAAATATTTTCATAAATTTAAATGATGATAAAAAAATATAGAGAAAAACTTAGCAATGAGTTAATGTGATTTTGAATTTGAAGTGAATATTAATATGAGATGAAAAAAAAATCCTTTTTTCATTCATAAAAGAAAATGCTAAGACTCCAAATGGCTGAAATCATCACAAAACTTTTTAAGCAACAAGTTTAAATTAAATGGAACTTACATTTTAAACACAATTCTTCAATCTCGCTTATCCTCAGTGAAATGGAAATTCTCATCGATTCAATGTCTTTCATTTTACTCAAAAGGTTTTCATCCGGCTTCTTTTTATGGCTTGCGAGAATCTGTAACCTGTGAAACAAAAAAAAAAAAAGGAGAAAAATTATATAAAACAAAATTATCAGTAAGGAGTAAATATTTACACATGAGAAGTTAGATAAAAGAGCAGCAGGGATATTGTAACTATCAATAAGCTAAAAAAACTCAATAAAGTTTTTAAAAAAATGCAACTCAAAAAAGCTTAGACAAAACAAATAACTCGAAATAGATCATATTCATAAAAAGTGTTTATTATTATTGGGTATTTATGAAATTAAAATAAAGCAAATACTCACAAAAGAAAATAGATGATAATGTTTCACATGAATAAACAATCAGTCTCCAGAATTACATAATTTGACAGAAAACTGTTTCTTTAAACCAATCAAAAGCATTGCTTAATCATATTTAAATATTTTTATGCATTTAAAACATTGTAATCCAATTTTTATCCTATTTATGCATGTGTACTTTTTGTATACATTTGGTGTATAATATAAGCATGTATACTTAAAGGAAATCCTCCCCCACCCTTCCCCTTCTTCACACTTATTTTTTCCAGGTAACCATCTTTTCTTAAATATATATACTATTAAATACAATAATAAAGAGGACTTAATTAATCACACTCAAAATTACAATGTTAAAAGTTTAACAGGCTCAATGCCGCATAGAAAAAAAGAAGAAAAATATGTTGCCAATGTGGCCACACCTTTTATTCTTGATTGCTTTTAAAATAATTACAATTTATCAACAATTGCAGAAATTTTGAAAAAAAAAATAATAAAAATTCTATGACTTTTATGACGTGAATTGTATTTAACTCATGGAACCTATTGGCCAAACAAGGCATGAGATGGAAGCGAATATGTTAACTTCCCGTACCCTACATTAATTACCATTAAGTTATATACTTTATAATTAAATTTATTTTCTCAACAGACACAATATAACTCATTCCACATGACACATGAATAGGTTTTTGCATAGTAATTAAAATTTAAATTTTCAAACAAAATTAGCATTGTAATTCAAGGCCCTGGATAGCCTGACAAGAATTTTCTTAAAATTGTAAGTAACATGATCCATCTCCGTTTACAAATATCAATTAAGGACTAACAATAGCAAAAGAAAAAAGAAGTAAAATAACAAAGAAATAATTATGTGTAGTACGACTGGATCAAAACTGGAAATAGCTGCAATAAGCTAAATAAAATGGCATTTGGTATTGGTATACAGTTCCGGCTGCCTATTTCTGTTCTCGTATTGAGTCTTATCACATTCACACACACATTCCTACATTCACATTGTTATTTTAGAACTAACGTCAGATGACGAGGAGACACCTGAACTGTCACCTAACGTCTTCCATAGATGTCAGGACTTTGGACCCTGATCAGATTTATCGTGCACCAGTCCCGTATACACGCCGTTAATTTTTGTGGATGTTCTGGACAACAATTTTTGTAGTATTTTGTAGCAAAGCTGGTAACCCTCTGATCATAAGATCACTACTTTTTTACTTTTCTTTGTCAAGTCTATAGCCTAGGATCGAACCAGGAATCCTCGGATTCACAGCTGACGCCTTTAACCACTCGGCCACGGAGGCCATGTACAAAACTATGTCCTTTATATAAAACCATCAATGTCAAAAATTAGATGATTGTATGCTATGGTTTATTGGAAACAGGTACATAATGTAAATTAAATTTGGGATAAAAATCAAAATGACATAAAAAATTAATCATATAATGTTTTTTTGGAATTAAATATTTTATACCTTCTCACCCCTCTACAGAAGTCAAAGTTAATTTAGACAAAAATTTCTTATTGCTATAATGGAAAATATTCACAAAAAATCCCAAATGTAGCCCGAAATATGTAAAAACTATAATTCTTTAAAAAATATATAATTTTTATTTATTTAATACATTATTATTAGCAGCAGCTTGCAATTTACACTGTTTACCCATCTCAAATATATATTTTTAAAAAAATAACATACTTAATTTTTTTTTAATTTTTAGGTAAAACACTTTTAAAATTGATAGAATTCAAAGGATTTATCAGTATGACAAAGTATTACAAAGACAGATTACTGCTATATTTGTCAAACTTTTTAGTTAACCATTCAAATTCAAAACTCAGAAATCATTTTAAAGTTCTAGATGTGATTATTATTAAGAATATATTAATATTTATAATAATTATATAATTGAGCATGTTTTAAATCATTACCTTTTACATTCAAGACCTTCCCGCACAGTTTTCAGGTCATACACACAGAGTCGATCTAAATTGTTTTCTCTCTCATCAGTCAATTCTTCGTGGTGTTCTCCATTTGCTTCAGACTTCTAAGAAAAAGTAAAATCCATATTTTAATTTAACAATTGCTGAGGTTCTGACAAGCAGTCTCCAGTGACAAATATAGCCTCCCTATTTACAATTTAAACATGTCACAAAATTTGGAAATGAATGCTGCAAAATTCTAGCACTTTTGGTTAATATCGCTTTGTAAGGTGATGTAGTGCACTGAGATCGTGTGAAAAATATACAACACGATTTTGAGAAAAAGTGGATCTATCTTGATTTGAAACTAGAGGGTTTAATTACGGATGTATACTTGAAAATAGATACCCATAACAACTTAAAATTTTACTTTAAACAATTTTAAGATACAGAAAAAAATGTTTAGTTATATGAGCATATCTAAAGAGTTTCTAGGATTCTAACAAGCCATTATTCTTAACAACAAGAGCAAATTTTTTTTTTAATTTTTAAAGACTTGGAGATAAAATTAAAGACTATTATGTTTCTTATATATAAATAATAAAAATAAAAAGATTTTAAAAACTTTTACAAAACAATGAGATTCATATTAAATGAACATCATTAAATGAACATTTTACTCACCCTCCACACTAATGCATGTGGATCAAAATCCCTAATTTCTTGTCTGAGTGTTTCTCTGATCTTTGAAGAGGGATGTCCAAACACATTTAAAACTTTTAATGAGCTGAAATTAAAGAAAGAAAACAACTATCAAATTCAGCCACAAAATGATCTATTCTACAACTAAACAGGGTGACTGAAGATGCTCTTCATTTGCAACATTAAATTTTTATACTATAACAATGCACTAGAACACAGAAGCATTAAATATATAAACAAATCACATACCTTTTACATAGATATAAACTACAATGCCTATATTTAAAAAAAAATTAAGTTATGGTGAGAAAAACCCCACCATATGCATTTTGTTATGCATTTTAGAGAGGTTAAAAATGAATAATATAAAGTAGTTTCTTACTATTTTAAGGGATACAAAATGACAGAGTAGCTTTCATCAGTTCCATTAAAACCTCCAACTTCATACCTAAAAATATATACTTAACTTTTTAAACTTTCGCATATACAAACAACATTTTTAAATGAAAATATAATTTGAATTTAAATGTTTGATAACAATTTAAATTGATAAAGGTAAAGTTCTATAATAACATATTTTCAGAGAAAAGTACTAGTTTTAAAAAAGGTTATTAAAATTAAAATTTATGTATTAAACATCTGTTCAGCATTTTAATTAAATAATTATCAATCAAAACTAATGTTGGTATCAATATTATTTTTAAATTTTTATTTTAATTACAAATAAGTGCAATGTCTTAAAAATGTATGATACATACCTTTCACATTGAGTAAACAAGTCTAAGTATTTTTCTTTGAAAATACACAATGTTGGAATCATAACTTCTTTGAACTCCAACTATTGAGACAAAAAATATAATTAACTTACACATTAAAAACTTATCAGAACTGTATTGGTTTCAAGAAGGCTTTTTATTTAAAATTTTATGTTTTTTTTTAATTAATATAAAAAAATTACAAAATAATAAAAATGTGGATCAAAATGGCAAAACACATTTGTATAATAAAGTTTTTAGTAAAATAATTAAATATTACTTACCCTGCATGCTAAAACTTCCGCTCGTTTA
Source organism: Troglohyphantes excavatus (assembly GCA_963932185.1). Taxonomy (NCBI): domain Eukaryota; kingdom Metazoa; phylum Arthropoda; class Arachnida; order Araneae; family Linyphiidae; genus Troglohyphantes; species Troglohyphantes excavatus. Next base: position 28,119,773 of record OZ010666.1, on the reverse strand, counting down.
CCTTTCCATAAAAGATTACACAAATCATCCCCAGACACAAAGGCAGCTTCTTCCACAATTATAATATGAATTCGATAACCATCATCTAAAAGGATTCTAAAAGAACATAAGTAGAAAAAAATAAATAGAAGTATAAAAGTATATAGAAGATAGAAGAAAAGTATATAGAAGAATAGAAGTATAGAAGTATAAAAAAATAAACTTCAATAATAAGCTACTTACAAGCCATCTTTAAAAATATACATTAAATTCAAACACTGTATTAACATTTTCTTTATAGTGACAAAATCACAATAATGCTAAAGAGTTAAAATATGATAATTAAACAACTTTAGTATTTTTACAGTTCACGTTAAAGATGAATTTGCTTACCTTCTAACAGCCTTTCTGTTCTTTGATAATTGAAATTTTTTCAGTTTGCTAATTAATATTCTAAAAAAGTAAGTAAAAACAAATTTCTATAAGGCACACGAAGAAAAATGTTACATTTTAATACTGCAGCAATAAAATACAAAAATATATATTGTTCACAATACTTAATCTTAAAGTTCTAATGGATGTAAAAGTTCCAGACTGTATAGAAAATTTGGTACTTTTATTGTTATTTCTTTTCACCGTTACAAGTCAGCATTAAAAAAAACTAGCAGTACATATTAAAAGAAAATTTGAGAATATTTTTTTAATATATACACAAATGAAGCCTGCTATGCTAAACTCCATTAAATCTACTTTGACAAATTTTTAGGAGAGAGGACTTAACAAGGTTTAGCATAACAGATAAACTTGTAAGCCATTTTCACCTAGATTTCACCAGGTTTTGAACAATAACGCCTTAGTAACAGATGGTGAGCAGCTCAGGGTTAATTTTAATGGAAAAAACACATTTTCTGAGAAAAATGGACGTAACAGGGTTTAACATAACAGGTTTCAAATTCTTTTTGTGTCAAATGTTTGATGCATTTATTTTAATATTATTGGGTAACCAAATCAACACATTATGTAGGGGTAGATTTCACAGGTACAGAAATTTTAACATTTATCCTGTCACTAAATTGGTTTTAGGGGCTGTTCACAAATGATACCATGCTTGGACGGGGGGTTACAAGAAATGTGACATCACATACATCACCTAAGAAACATTGCAAATCAACAGAAATAACAAACAAAAGAAACATTCATAAAGTAAATCGGTTAGATTCCGGTTTGACTCGATATAGTTGCAGTTGAAAAATAAAGTTCTAAAATAAAACTTCAAATACCATCCATAACTTAGTGATTTATTTCTGAACTGCAAGTACATGTATATATGATTTATTATGAGCCAGACTGATAGTGTTGGTAGAAGACAATGGCATAACAATTAAAAAATTATGGGAGAGGGGGACTCAACTAGTTCCATTCCCAGAATATTTACCAATATAAAAAAATTAATGCTAATTGGCAGTTATGCTAATTAGTAATTAGTTATTAATAATTAATAGTTATGCTCATTAGTAATTAAAAATTAGCAGTTATGCTAATTAGCAATTAGTTGTTATTATTGATAAATTGTTAATTATTGAGGAATTTGGATATTTTTTTTAAATATTAACAATTTGTGGTAAAAAAATTTATGATCATTTTGATTATGAGGGAATCTTTTAGCAGAGGGCTTCACCCCCTGCTAAATTAGAAACTAAAAAGGCAAAAAGAAAATAACCTTTAAAAAAAGAGTAAACCAACTTCAACAAAAAAGGACTAAAAGGTAAAAAATGATTTTGGGAACAAATGTAACAAATTTAACATTAATATTATATGTATTACAACTTTTTTAAGTTGGTGACAATTTTTAAAAACCATTCCTAAATGTTGGCATCGATTTACAAAAACTAGCAATAAGTATGAAATAAATATTAAATATTTAAATTTTTTACACTTGTTCCTAAACTTAAAAATTATTTTTTGCTTTTTAGCATTTTCTGTTTTTGAAGTTAGTTTTCTTTTTTTTAAAAATAAGATTTTTATATTAACTCATTAATTGAACAAATTTTATCTTGTCAAGGTACAGTGAACATTTTATCAACGACATGGGTTGAATAAAAAAGGAACATTAATTTTAAACCAATTTCTTTTATCGGCAATAATTATTTAAAAACTTGTTTCAATTTAACTAGGAACTTACTCTGTTCGCTTGCTAGTCATTGTTTGATTACTATTATTTAAGTGGGTATGTTGCGAGTTAGAACTTCCTGTGCCGTGTTCTTCTTTAGAGGATTCTTCTGAAAACTCAGATGTGTCATTATTAGAAAATGACGAATCAATCATTGAATCCTGAAAAAAAAGCAATAGTTAAATATTTATAGATTCACAAAAAAAAATTTAGTTTCGTAATGTTACAAAATAATAATTTAACTACAGATTTCAACTCAATAATTATACTTAGTAAACCTTATAAACATTTAACAAAGTTTCCAATTTAAGAGAAAACATATAAGACAATGCCAAAATGGGAAATATCTATTTTTAAGAGTACGACTACATATATTGACAATAAAATATCTGTTTGTTATTTAATAAGCAAAAAGAATATAAGTCTGAAAAATCAGTCAGATCAATTACTTTATTAAAATATGTACCATTAAATTATGTGGTTTTTTTAATTGGCAAAAATGCTTTACAATATTAAAAATATTGGAGAAATAGATCATAAAATAATTTAATTTTAAAAAGGTGGTTCTCCCCACCTACAAATTGCCAAGGTGCTACATCTGAAACTTTTTTTTAAATTGTGGATTTTTAAATAGGTCCCAAATATATTTTTTTATGTTTTATTTATGTGAATAAGCTTTCGACAATCTGAATAACAAAGCATCTTATTTACAAAAAGGAAATAAATTGTATATTTTTTATACTATAAACAGAAATATATAATCCTCACATCAGAGTCATCTTGCAGAGAATATTCAGCAAGACCTTCAGCAAGTAGGGTATCAATGATATGAACATCCTTTTCTTCATTGACATCACAAAGATATATTGACGCTACATGAGATTTCTAAAAATTTACGAAAAATTAATAAAATCTAATTAAAAAAAATTAGTATCAATAATTTCTTTTTAAAGGTATTTAACATTAGTTTAGCACATTTGCAAACAAAACAAACTGGCCAATGGATATATGGTAAAAGCACCCTAATATTCCATAGAAATTACTGATTTTATTTATATCCAACACGATTCATAAATACAAAAATTTTAAAAACTTGAAAAAGTAAATTCCTTTTATTGAAACCCACTTATTGCAATATTAATAATTTAAAATTAATTTTAGATGTGGTAACTGACCTTATGTGAGTACCTGTAACAAAACATAATAGTGGCATCTCCTTAGATACTAGAGGGAAAGAAGCCCTATTGCTGCAAATAACTGTAACACCTCTCTCATTCCTAATCTACTTAATATTTAACTGTTGTCTTATTTATTTATTTTAAATATGTGCTCGTTATTTAGTTAAAAGACAATCTCTGTAGATTTTTAGTTTGATTAATTTTGTTATAAAATATGATTTGTTGACTTCCATTGCTGCTTCTAAAGGAAGCTAATTATTGAATTATCACATTATGGGTAGCAGAATAATTAGCTTCCTTCAGAAGGGTTATGGATACCCAAACAATAATACAAAATAATGTGAAGCCAACTAAAGCCAATCCAAAATATGGAAATTTACGATTAGTCCACAATTGTCTCCTTTATTTGATAGGGAAGGATTGCTTGTCATTGAAATTAAATTTCCATTGACAGTTTGTAAATTTAAATTCATGAGTTCAACAAAATCTATCCAATCACCTTAATTGTAAGATGTTCTTTTTTTATAATTTTTTTTATATTTATTCTAAAATTAAGTTTAATAAATTTTATGGAGAAATCTTTTTGTACTTTTCAACCTTGTCTGTGGCACTTAACGTTTGGTGTAGCCTAGTCATGGTAGCTTTTTGGCCAAAAAATCTACCCAAACTTTCATGGAGTACTTTATTAGAACTGCTCTACATTGGTTTTCAGTGGCCTAGTAATTTCATGTTAACAATATTCTAATACATTAATTGTTTGCATTAGTATGTGAGGGGAGAAAAAAGTTTGATGACCTTGTTGATAGACAACTAAATATAACAAATATTGAGCAATTTGGAAATTCAATTATGATTTTTTAAATGTAATCATCAAGGTATACAAACTATTCTTATACTGTTTAAATTAAAATATCAAAATCCAGGAAGAGTGTCTGTTAGATAATAAGTATAACAGATGTAGTGCAAGTCAACACATTTTAATAGTGTGAATTGAAAATTTATTATAACTGAATTTTAATAAAATATATATTGAATTAGTCTTGAATTTTTTTTTGTATATGCTAAAACTTAACAGGCTGTTTTTTAAAAAAATTAAGAATTTATAAATACACTTATATTTTTTTAAAGCACAAGAGCAAAATGAAGACATAATCGTGTTATTAAAAAAAATTTACATTTATTGCCTACTTTTCTCTTTTAAGATGCCTTAAAATACTACACCAGAAATATTAAATTGTATATTTCAATAAAATACAAACCAATGAGTTAACTTTTGCCATAATAAAATACTTATTGCACAGTTCAAGAAAACGTTTCTGGGCATTAATACCCCATGTTCCAACCTACAAAAGATTTTTGTAAATTTAGTCTTTTAATATAAAATCACGGAATAAAAATATTATACTTTTAAATATATATCAAGGAATAACTTACCTTATTAGCTGGCTGAACTAAAGCAAGCTGTGCCTGAAATGCTTGACTTGGTGTAAGAATAAAGCTATACTTGAGGTAATATAAATGTCTACGAGGTATCGTTTCCCAACTTCCATAGTCAACAAGAAAAACCTATGGGAAATAATTCTTTTATGAATATTATGCTTAGAATAATTTTGCAACAAAAATATATTAACATGCAATATTGTAACAATTCTCAACACATGACAAGAACGCAACTTATGAAGACCGATTTTACTGAGAAATATAAAACAATGCAATAAGAATATTGTACAACAGAATTTAAATGGAAATTTGCTATAATGACAATTTTAGTTAAGAAAAAGTACAAGTTTAAATGTGTTTTAAGAATTTTTTATTACAAATTTGTTTACTGCAGACAAATTCTTTCAATTCCAAAATTGAGGGGCAATTAATTACATTAAGTCTTCATATGCTATTTTCAAGCTCTAAAGTTCATTTCATAAAGAATAAAAATATAAAAACAGTATAAGCATTATAAAATTATATTAAATTTGTTAATGATGGTACTTAATACAATGGTTGCAATGAATTTTTTCTAAAATTAGAACCATGGAGGAAAGAAGAAGGTGCAGGTGCGATCAAGTCTAAAACCGGTTTGCAATATGAAGTAAGCAATTGCTTACAAAGTATTTGGCGCCATTCCTAAGCATGACTTTGTACCAGTATTTGGCGTTAATTTTTTTTTAAATTAATTTACCTATGAAGTGGAAATAATGGCATTCTTTATTTATTTGGAACTTGTATTGCATCTGACAACTCCAAAAACTGTTATTTTTTTTAGTTTTTATACTTTAAATGTCGCGTGTTAAATAACGCAGTCTACGTTGAAATGCACTGCTAGCTGGATTTGCTTGTACCTACTTTAAGGTTTCTATCTTACTTCCCGTGAAATCTCGTCAAATCACCTCCACCTTTTTTTTTACTCTGTGATTAGAACCTTTTACAGGCATAATTAAAATAGGTATTTAGAAATGATCATGATAATACATAAAAATGATGGTAACAATTTTTTGAAAAAGTACCACATTGAAAACAAAAATAATGTGACATAATAATTCTAGGGGTAGCATTGAGAAACAGTAATTTAAAACATTGTATTCTATTTTGTAATTATTATTGATTTATATATATAATCAAATAATAAAGGCTTATTTATGCTCTTTTATAAGATTTCAATTAATTAACAATCAATGTAGGTTAAATTTAAAAACATTTAACAAAACCCCAATGTCTGACCAAGACATATGTTATATCATATATAGAATATATGGTATGGATTGGTTTGCCATTTCGATAAATTTCATGAGAGAAATTGATATTTTTACAAGTACAAACAAAAAACTTACTTTGACATCTTCTGTATTGAGCAACGAAGAAATAACACATCTATACCAGTGATCGTCGTCAGACAAAAATGCAACACAAGACGACCCAATTAATATATCTGCATCATTCAACCTGTATTTACCATATTTTTGAGTATTGTAAAAGTATCTGTAGAAAAAAAAATATATTGATTGTGAATTTTTTTTATGATGTAAAAAACAATTAGTAAAATAAGTCATTTTCTGTTAATTTATACATAATGGAAAGTTGATATAAATTATCTTAAGATCAAAAGGGAAAGGTCCAAGGTTAAAACGATGAGTGTTCATTTTTTGTTCAAATTGAGATATATACTCTTTATTATGTGAACTATAGGGCTGTAGTTTTATTTGCGTAAAATAGTGAAACTGAAAGAATAGTGGTTACGCCTATGAAAAAGATCATAATTCTGCATAAAATCAATGACATGAAACTTATGTTTTTTTGTCTTCTGCACAATCACTCCGACTGCCATCGTTTTAAACTTGGACACTTCATAAATAAGCATCCTGTTTCTGTATTTCATTAAAATTGAAAAATATTTACAGGTCTATTTTAATTTAGCAATATTGGAATAGGTTCAGTTTAATTGAATTATTTTACAAATAAAATAGGAAATATTGACGAACGTACTCCATATCTTTCTCTAACTTCTTTAAATTGCTGATTGCTTCTTCCATTTGCAGTTGAAACCAGAATAAGCTTGGATTGATAAATGCCGATATAAATACAGGAAAGAATCGATCCGTTGAATCTGCGGGTAGCTCACTTTGAATGTACTGCAAAGCTGGTGGTGCTATTTTCACTATTGTTTCCTTTGAAGAAGAATTACATAGTATACAAATTTAAATAAGTGTTAAAAATAAATCAGAGGAAAAAGGTTTAGCAGTATTTGAGTTTTAATAACATATAAAATTCTCTATAAAAGTTTTTTAAAAAATCCATTAAAAAGTACATGTATTATCCAAATATGCAAATTATTTTAGCTAATTTGAATAAATTAAATATATTTCAATTAGAATGTTTTGAATATGGATGTATACTAGCTCACCTCTTTTAAATACGATGACCGAGAATATTTTTGAGTGGATGCCCCATTCATTGCAACAGATGCTTGGTTAGCACCTATAATATGATCAATATATATTTTATGAAGTAAATAAATATGCATCGCATTGGTGAAATTGTCTTATTATTAAAGTCAGGATTTGTTCACTAAATAAATAAGAATAGTGTTTCAAAACGGTTATACAACATATAACAAACTAATCAGGCTAAATGCAAATCAAAACAGATGCCATAATCTAATTTCACAATATATATATAATTTGCCAATGCAGTCCTTAGAATCTGCAAGAATATATAGAAAGTTAACCAAGTTATTGTTACTTGATGCTTTTTTTATGGCATATCAAAAACATATTTCTCATAAAAAATAATAATAATGATTTTTTTAAATCTAAAGTGGCTGCCCTTCAAATTCACATAATTAGGTATTTTCCAAAAACCTAACTTTATGAAATTTTATTAATGTTTGTGAAAATATTGTGAGAATAATCTGAAATGTTCTATAAAAAAATTAATTATAGCCATGTCAATAGAAAGCACACAACAAATAGTTCATTATATTGATATTTATATACAAATATTAATTCAGTTATTAATACATCTGAAACATATTTTGCTATTGCAATTTCCTGATAAAAAGTTTTCATAATAGAGTATCTTATTTTAACATTAAATTTTGTGAAGGTTATTTTTGTTTCAGGCATAGAATATTGAGGAAAGCACTTAAAAGGATGCACATTTCTTTAAGTAGACCTCCGTAAACAAAGGTGTAAACTACGCTTTAATTAACAAGAATGAAAAACTTACCTGCAATTTTGGCAGAAAAGTCCACATGGAAAAGTTTCCAATCATTCACATTTTCAGGGGATTCTACTCTGATGAAAACATCAGGTAAAGCATCAACTAAATCAAGCAAGCAGGTGTACCCCAACTCATGGAGATCAAATGTCTTACTAGTGAAATTCTATAACCAAACAGAAAGGATAAGTTTTAAATAAAGTAGGCATGGAATTTGTTAAGACTAAAGAAAAGTCAATGAGAAAGTATTATCTTTATATATATTTCTCTTACGCTGTGATTGAAAAACGCTGTTTTTCTGTAACCTGAGTGGCAACGGTTAGTTTATTTACGAAATTCTGTTGTGCCCGTATTTTTATTTTGCCATTATGTAAGCCATTTTGACGATTAGCCTCTTCAATTCATTAGTAAATAATTATTTTGTTGATGTCAGCTTAAATTAGGAAGAATATAAACCCTATTACATTAAAAATAGAAGTTTTGAAAAACACTTATATAAATTTTACATGAGCGGAACATTGACGTGGCGCCATCTGTTGGCAGTTTTGAAAACTAGATTTCTATGACCTACATTTTTATGACGTATTAACTTAGTTACGTACACACTTCTGGTAGGCAAGAGTATGGTAAGCTTAACGTCAATTATGCCAAAACAAACTACCAATAAGGTTAAAAATTAAACTAAAACGCAGGAAAGGTGTGAAAATAACGTGGAAAATAATAAATAATGGTAGAAATAAAATAATAAATAATAGCTTGCCAGTGGTTCCATTGTTTTTCATTTGTAGTTTAAAAGAAATTAAATTAAATGATTTTATATTGATTTACATGGCGAAAAAATGTATTGATGCCAAGATGAATTATAATTTAAATTTAGTTTCAACGTTTAAAGTTTTTGGTAATATAATTAAAAAAAGTATAGTTACTAGGACACATTGTTATTGTGTCATACCTTTTAGCAAGCGAAGCGAGAAGTGGTTTGCGGAGCAAACCTATGAGGATTGCGTAGCAATCCTCCGGGGGTTGGCGGAGCGTTAGCGGAGCAGGGGGCGGAGCCTCCTAGTTAAGTTTTAATTTAGAACTTAAACGAAAACAAAGCATTAAAATGACATTTAAAATGTGTTTCTTACAAATTTCTCTCTTTGAAAAGAATTAAACTTTTATTTAAAAAAAATGCATAAACAGGGAAATATATATAAATTTACAATCAGTGGAAAGAACTTTTCAGTAGCAAATATAGCTTGAGGGTCTGAAAATGGTAGTATTTTATTTACAGATTTTCTTTTTGAATTCCGTTTTTTAACCATGAATTTCAACAAGAAATAAAACAAAAACCTCCACTGACAAAATATATAAAAGTAATTGAAGAAACAAGTGAAAGAAGGGGAGCACTAAATTTTTAAAAAAAAATCTTATTTGATGTAGATGAAGATTTTAAGTATGTATGCGTTATGCCTCAAAATTGTATAGCTGCTTGCTTTATTTAGGCAGATATAGGGTAGTAAAAAGGCATATGCTTTCAATAAATGTACTTAAATGGCAGATGTGCAAAAATGGGCCAATTTTGTTAGTTTACCATCTTTATCATGCTAAACATCAGGAATATATCAAGATCAATCTCAAACCTTTACGCCAGTATCCCATTAATCCAAACTCACCAATAGCCCATTGTGTAGCTCTAATGTGATGCCAATTCAACCAACAAAATATCCTTTGCAATGGTTGCAATAGCGACATAAAAAAAATTATAGTGACAAAATTGTAATTGGCGACAAATAGGGACATTAAAAAAAAAGCGATTCTTTTTTTCAAGATTATTGTTTATCAAAAAGCTGTTTTTCTTGGAAAGTTATTTTAGTCAGTTAACCCATTCTTCCACTGGCCCCTTAAATTGTTAAAAAAACTAAGTTAATTTTTTATAGCTAATACATTTTTAACTCCCATTTAAATTATTTGCTATAAAAAGTTTACTTCTAAAATAAATAATATTGAAAAAGCAAAACTTCTTTGTTACTTAACAATAGCTATATGGGCCAATAGTGGTCTGTGGATCACAGCATGGAAACCACTGCTTTAAAAAACATATTTCAATGTCCACATGCATAGTTTCTCCAAATAGAAAGCTACAAAAACTTACTTCATATAAAATTGGAAAATGTACAGCTAATATTCCTTCGGGATACATCTTCAGAATCTAAAAAAAAAAATTATGGAATTGATATAAATAAAATTGGAAATATATAATTGGAAAATGTGTAATTATAATGCTGTAAGAATACCTGATAATTTTATAGAATTAATACAAATATAAAAAAAATTACATTTAAATCATTTCTGAAAGATAAAATATGTTAGTCATTTTTATACATAAAATTGTGATTAGGAATGTGATGAACAGTAATTCGGCCAAAGAATATTCGATGGCCGAATAGTAACTTCCATTGAAATTCTTTGTACAGATAAACAACCCAAGTACTTGTGGTAAAAGTTTAGGACGTAAATTTTCATAACATGTAGAATAGTATTTGTATTTGTTATAAAATAGTATTACTATTAAATATAATAATAATTAATAACAAATCTATAGTCAATTAAATTGTCACTTAAAATATTACAAAACCTTTTTTCTATATTTTTTAGTTTTAGATTATTTAATATTAAGATGAGAGGGGATATTTATTAAAGCTTTTTTCATCCTATCTTAATCAACATCTGTTTTGTCAAGATCAAAATATTAAAAAATACTACTTAAGTTTAAAAGGTTTTGACATTTTTTTAAAGATATTTTAAATTTTAATAACTGATTAAAAAAAGCTGAATATTTCTGAGTGATTAAAAAATAGTACATTTCACAAAAACTTATTTTAGTTCAACTAGATTTATTTTACTAATTTCAAGGTAACAATTGTTTTTTCCTCCTTCTAAATCCTGTTTTCAAGCACTGCTTCTACGACAGCTATTCTGCTGCTGATTGGCCAAATATCAGAATTATCCAGCCTAACCGAATATTCGACATATGGGATGAATATTCATCCCTTTTCTAATAATTATGCAATGAAAATATTCTCTTTTAAATGTTGTGCAGTTACCATCACACACACACACACAAAATCTTTACAAATTTACACATGATTAACTAAAAATAATCATTCCACACCTTACTTCCAAGCCTTACTTTACAATGTATTGTGTAACCAAAACCTATATGACACGCTGATATTAAAAAATATACCAAGATCTAAAAAAATACATTTTTCTTTCAAAATGAATTTTTTTTCAAAAAACGAGGTAAATAAAACTTTAATTATATATTTATAAACTAAATTCCACTAAATTCAAAATAAAAGAATAATAAAAACCTTTTCAATGTTGAATTTTACATGTGCTGGAATTGCAGAAATATCCATAAGTCCATTAGAATCCTGAGATGGTAAAGTAGAAGAAGGTGAGGTAGCTTTGTCATTTGCTAGAAATTAGTTTAAAAAATACATAGCATGTAAGTGCTTCTACATAGAACAAAAATAATAATAAAATAAAATCATAATCTTTTTTTCTTCATATTTTGAAGTATTAAATTAACTAGAAATACATTTATTCTTTAACCGACTCACAACAAATAAAATCGTTATATAATTTTTTTTTTATAATAAGATTTTTAAAATGCACATAAATATATGTGTTTTAAATAATAAATTTGGTATTATTTTCTAACACTTCAAAATCAATGAATTAGTCGTTTTTTTTTTCTTGGGTGCTATATTTTTCATATAATCCAATACAGAATTACTTTTTTTTAATATCTAAATAATTAAAATAAAAGAGAGTACTAAATAATTTTAGTAGGTTTACTAAATTTCTTTAACCCTCTGACGGATAAGCAAAATAACGGATCTGTAGGTTTGTTTTCACTGCAGGAGAGTTTAATTTATATTTTCAACACATTTCTTTAAAAGAAATTAATTTTAAATTATTTCATAAGAGAAGGATTTCAAAAGTCATCCAATGCTTTAAATTAGAAAAATATTTCAAAGCAAAGATATTTTATGAACTTTTATATCAGGTGTATTGCTGGAAAAACTGGAGATACACGAACAGATATACACGTTTGTAGTCGTAAGGCGGTAGAGTTAAAAATAATAAAGTTTAAAAAGCAACATAGATGCTCTCAATTCTTCCCGACAACGAGAGCACAAAAAATACTGGCAATCAATAGACCATGGAAATGCTACATATAGGTGCAAATGACATTTTTTTAATTGTTGATTATAAAAATATTAAGCACTTTTCATAGAATGTTTTAAAGGTATTAAAATACAAATACAACGTTAAAATATGCAATAAAAATCCATCAGATCTGGACATGTTTCGGGAGATACATCTCCCTTCATCAACAGAAAATGAAAAGTCTGTGTGTGCAATAAAATAGAAATAAACCCAGAATTGAAAGTGTTGCCAAAGAACAAAAAACTATCTCAATTGGTTGGAGTTAACTATTGTGCGCCAACAAGCGGGAAATACTGGGAATGCAAATGTTTCATTGACATTCGAATCAATATTGCTAAAAATATGAAACGCCTTCAGGAAGTCAAGTTCAACTAGAGATTTGGGTTTGCAAATTCAATGTGGGTTAGAAAAATTAAATATAGGACCATGTTCCCAAGAGTCTTTCATTTTTCCATTTTCTGATGATGAAGGGAGATGTATCTCCCGAAACATGTCAGATTCTGATGGATTTTTATTGTGTATTTTATCGTTGTATTTGTATTTTAATATTCTAAACGTAATGTTTTATAAGTTTTTATCCTAATGTTTTAAAAATACTATAAACTAGATTCTTACCCATCAAAGGTTGAAGCCTTGCATACTTCCCTGAAATTTCTCCATTGGTAGGTTTCTCAACCGGAGTACTTTGACACACAAAGAGCAACTTATCCTGACCACCAACGACCTTCACTTCAAGTTCCGGAATGGCATTTGCAAGTTGCTGAAACCTTTCTTGTTGATTAGTTGATAACCAACTAAAATTGGGAGCCCGCTGGAATATACTTTGATACGCCATAATGAACGCTACATAGCCAATCCCTTCCGGGTACTGCTTCACAACTTGAATGATTTCAGCTCTCATAACTGCCGGCACAAAAGGACGACATCTTGTGGTGGAGACGCTTGATTTAGCCACTTCGGTGGGTCTTCTAAAGGTAACGGGGCCCCTAGGTTTACCATTTGTTTTTCCTTTAACAATTCTTTGCCTCTTAACGAGCTTCTGGATGTGCTCGGTGTCTTTGTTAGCAATTGCATACAGGTGGTATGTTCCGCTCTTGTCCATTTCTATGTGGACTACATCTGGTATAGAGTGTAGGAAGTCACTGTCAAGAGTGAATCCGAAATCACGGGTAGGAAGTCTAGTGCCGAGCATGTTTCTGTATGTTTTCAGGAATTCATACAGTGATACTCCTGTTGGGTAAGTATCTAATAAACTTCTTACTTCTTGTTTAACACTTTCTATAGTCTTACCCATTTTATTGCCTATAAAAAAATACTAATTATTTTTTTTATATTGCCAGTTCACTTTTACAGCAACATTTTAAAGAATTTCATATTAAAATGACATTAATAGGTTAATATAAATAAATATACACTATACAGTAAACCCTCCTTATAATATTCCCATAATATAGGGATTCCTTTCTTAAACTCAATTTTTCTAATCAAGTCAACAAAGCTCAACTTGCAGATTTAATCAAAAAATATTTTGTGATCAATTGGATTTCATTTTAACAGAGTTTGAACAAATTTTTCGAAAATAGAAATTTCTAAGGACTTTTTAAGTACCTTTAAGCAATTTATAAGGACCTTATTTTTACTGGGAATCTTTTTATTTACATTTGTAACAAAAAGTTAGTTCCCAAGTAGCAAGTATGCTTCTTAGTAAAATTAATAATAAGAAAGTATAATAAAAGAATACAAAAGAGAAAAAAATATACAATAAGCTAAAAGCTATTGAATGCAAAAGAAGATGTCTAATTCCCATTAGGATAAAAAAATTAATACAAGTTTAGTAAAATTATTTAATAAATGGTAGTCCTTTTAAGGACTTTTTAATAGCCTTCAGAATCTTGAAAGTTTAAAAAGACCCCTTGGACCAAAATAAGAAAATTTTAAGTACTTTATAAAGGTCTTTATGAACATAAAACAAAAATAAGGAGTTTTTAAAGATTTCTAAGACCCGTACAATCCTTGTTTAAGTGTTAAGTTCAAAGCCTTTTTTAATATTCCTATTAATTGTAGTTACATAAGATATTTGTTTAATAAAACATGCTTAATTTATTTTTATATAAAGAGGGTTTTTAAATATATATATATATAGGATTGTTAAAAAAAAACTCTTCAAAAAAATTCCAAGTCAATGCACGCCTTGAACCCTACCTAGCTGCACATCTATACCAAAACCAGCTTGTGAAATGTCACTTTAAAAATAAGACTGTAGTCATAATGTGCAAATGGAAAATTATTTATTAGTGCTAATTGACAACTGATAATCAACACAGGTGCGACTGATAGCCAGCATATCATGCAATTGAGGGGAACCTTAGGACAGTATGTTATGTAAGGAAGTCTTGTATGGTGGAAAAGAAAGAACAAGTTCAGCTGGTTGGTTCAATCGATGGCCAAAATAACTAACTACCAGCCATGCCATGCTGCTCTAAACAAATGCTACATGAAAACGAGCCCTTCATAAACTAAAATTAAACAAAGAGTAGGAAACAAATATAAAATAAAGCTTACAAAAGAAATCAAGCTAATTAACTAACACCAATGAACATATAATGTGAAGGTCCAAGGTAACACATTTTCTTTATTTACATCTTTGCGGCCTAATTGGCAAGTTGTGTGACCTAGTAGGTCAGGGTGCCGCCTGATTCTTGGGATTTTGGTGAAAAGATACGGTGGAATACTTTTGGTGGCTTCTAGTGTGCTTGGTTGCTGGAGTTATATAAGATCGAGTGGTCACTCACTAGAAGAACAGAAGCCAGTTTGCTTTGTCTATAGAGTTCAGGTCAGTTTTCTCATTGTTGATTGAAGACTACTTCAATAAAAAATCATGTTCACTTTATGACTATGGTCTATTTATAAGTGGCCTTTACAAATTTTGGGATCAATAAACTTTGGTACTTACAGAAATTTGCATAAATTTTATTTGAATACAACTTAAAAATAATACTTACCTTAGGTAAAACAATTTTCCCAGATTTATGAACACCTTATTACAATTTCAAAATATGTGTTTTATGGTGTAGTATGAGACTATTAAAAAAAAAACTGGGAAAAATAGTCTACAAGTATTTGCCTTTTCCAATTAATAACTGAAAAAGTTAATATCAACTGAATGGATAATTATCACTGTTAATTATTATTACTTTTTTTAATAAAATATGTAGCAACTAAATTAAATAACGGATGTTCTTTGTGCCAAACAAAGTTTATCAAAATTTAACAACTAGCTACCTACTTTTATATTTTTATAGTCTTAAAATAAATATTCCCATGAATACACGAATAAATAATTTATCCTAAAATTGAAACAACACATTTCAATAAAAATTGCAAAGAAGTCTTTCAGTACTTCTATTCGTTTTTTTAAATTCATTGTGGCGCAAAAGTATTTCTAGTGTAAAATTTTACGGATATATACTTTAAATATTATTTAAAAGGGAAACACATTTCTTACTTTTTAATAATTAACACAATATAGCTAAAATATTAAATTTGACACAGATCATCCAAACATTAGCGCCATACACGATGCACATGAGTCGACTTGACAACAAAAACAAATCCAATGTAAAACAGTTATAGTTAAAAGTATAACAGAAACAAATCAATTAAAAGAAATACGCAGATTAATATTTATTTCCTTTGTGATTCTATTATGTTTAATAAACATTAAAATTGTCTAAATAAAATTTAGAAGAATTAAATGCCTTTT
This sequence comes from Troglohyphantes excavatus, assembly GCA_963932185.1. Lineage (NCBI taxonomy): Eukaryota > Metazoa > Arthropoda > Arachnida > Araneae > Linyphiidae > Troglohyphantes > Troglohyphantes excavatus. Next base: position 28,103,749 of record OZ010666.1, on the reverse strand, counting down.
AGTAATATATATATCATTGCTGCACTAACTGCTTTTGTAACTGTGGTCTGTTTATTAACAAAAACTGGATTTGGATGGGACTTGGTTTCCAAACCGCACTCTAGCATATTTTTCAATTCAAAATAATAACAATTTTGATAATTTAATACTTTGAAAATTTCATAATGAATGTTTATGTGAACTTATCGAGGTAACTACACTGTTTTGATTTTTTAGATAAATTTTGCTTTATCACATTAAGCCCAATGTCATCATCGAAAGTATATTTTTTTACTTAGTTTAAAACGGAGTATGTCTTTTGTAATTGTATGTTAGCAAAATATTTAAGAAAAACGAAAATAAGTTATTTTTTATAATTATTCGTAAAATGGGGTGGACCTAATTAAAATAAATAAATACTATGTTATTACCGCTTCATGCCCTTCACTGCCAAGTTCGCAAAGCGGAGAAATAAATATAATATAATTATTTTAAAATTAAATATCGTAAACGATATATGCATATATTAGAATTTTAGTCATGTATCATATAAATTGTGTCTTTTAAACTGCTACTGAGACATAGAGGGTTTTCCCAATATCTGTTGTAAGACTTTTGTATTAATCTACTTTTTATGGCCCCTTATAGTTCTTGGCAGATTGACTAACTTTTTTCGGATTATGCAGTTTGTGTTGTTTCTTCAGAACAGTTATTCCTCTTTGTGTTCTTTTCCCCAGAAAGTTTTATGCTCATATAGAAACGGAGGAATAAATAAGAGTCTGTTTGTGATCAGAACAAGTTATTAAACGCAAGATCATGGCTGTTCTCATTTATTTTAAAGATCATTGAACCTAAAGAACTTGTTGTTTTGTCGCAAGAGCGGCGCGTTCGGATTCGAAGGGTTAATCATATTTACTGTAGGGAGTACGTTAAAAAAACCACTTTAACACTAAACCTACCATGTGCGGTCAAATGACCGTTTTCGAAAATTTCGTTTAGAATTTCTTGTATACAACGTTACTGTATCGCCATGCAACTTATTGACTTTTCCTATAATATACATACAAGCCATTTTTCAACATTCACAACGTTCTTTATTGTTTACTTTTCGAAAAAATATTATAACACGTCTAGTCTACCACGAGCGATCATTTGACCATTTTATGTTATTTATGACTATATTCTTCGGAAAGCGCACTTCTGAATATTGTTTTACGAGTCCACAATGTAATTGTGGATCTGCAGTGTTGTGGTAATCCAGCCATCTGGGCACCAAGCGTCCTGCGGGCCAACCAGGCAACGCTGTACAGACCGACTCACGACTGGCGGCGCTGATGGCAACGGAAAATGTGCAATACAAAATACCGTAATTTGTAAAAAAATGTGCTGAAAATGCATAAATGTAAATAAATCTTTTCTAAATAGAAAAAAAAATATTTTGTTTACTATCCAATTGGCTAAAATCTCTTTCTATATATTAAGATACATATTTTTTTTAAGCGGTCATTTGACCGTTCATAGTAGGATTAGGTATACATAAAATGTTGGTTGGTTTAGTGTTAAAGAAGTAGCTGTAAGTTTTAGTAGTTTATTCGGTGATCTTCTTTACTCGCATTGTAATAAGTTGGATAGTTAACCATTAAATGAGAAAGAATTGTATTTTTAAGGTATACTTAATTACAAACAAATTGAACCATTGGCCAAATTTTGCTTCAGGCAAGTGTTACTTATATTCTAGCTCTTATGTTTAATGGTTACATTTTGACTATCAATTGAGAAAATGTAAAAAAAAAGTCATATTCTATTTTTCTTGGTTTTATTTCACGATCATACTTAAAAAGAAAAAAAAATAAGTATACCTTTAATAACAAAAAACTGCACTGTGGTTTTAAAAAAATATTTTTAAATGAGATAAAACTTTTTAAAACTTAGTTAATTTGATTTTTACTTTTTATCAGAAAAATTATTTTGATAGTACATAACATAGAATATTTTGATAAAAAGTTTATATATAATTTTTATTGACTTAATTTTAAAAAGGCTACAACAGTTTAAACACTGTTTGAATATATTTGTGTAATAAAAAAAAACCTTTATATTGATCATGTATTTAAAGCGTGGTCTCAGGACTAAACTACTGTCTTATGCTTATATTTTGTGTTCATGTATTAGGTTGATATGTCGTAAAGGGTTGAGATTCCATATTTAATGCATAGATTGTTTTTAATCTTTTATTTGAACACTTGTCCTCTGTGCAATTTGTTCAACTAATGACCTCTAAAAAATTGAAATATTATAAACTAGTGCACATTATTTTCAAAGGAAAAGACTAGCCTATTTTAAACCATTATTTTAATCTTTATTCTTCCATACACTTTAGACTTAATCTAATCAGAATATAAAGTTTTAATGTTCGACCATCCACTTTTATTCACTTGATGTACAAATTTATTTTTGTGTAATGTGGTGAACCAGGCCAGGACTCACTCGGATGATAAAGTCTGAAATAGCAAAACTGAGTTAAAAATGAATACATTTGTCATAATTGTTTTGTCAAAAGAAATCTATTGGGAATGGATAGATTATAATTGATGTAATTTTATAATAATTACCTACATTCTTTTACTGATACTTGTGAAAATATTATGCTCCTTATTACTTTACTAAACTTATGTTTTAACCAATTGATTTTTTTTATAATTTAGGCAGTTGGGAAGATTAGGTCGCAAGACATGCTATTCCTCTACAAACTACTTCCAGAGGTAATTTTTTTGTTTCACTTTTCTAAGAGGAAAAAAACCAGACATTAAAAAATAGACTGTCATTCTTTACCAGTTCTTGTTAAACAGGCAAGGAATGACAGTGTATATTTTGGAATGTTTGGTTTTTAACATTGAAAAATTCTGGTGTATTTGTTTTTAACATGGGATTCTGGTTGAAATATCAACCAGCTGTCATGCAAAGTTTGTTTTTAAATACCTAATAGGGATATTTGTTACAAAAATCATTGGTAAATTTATAAAAAATATAATTAAAAATTATATTAAGTCCTGAAATGTTTAATAAATTCTTAATGTATTTGTAATCAATGATTTATAAGTTAAAGTTAAATCAACTCTGTCAAATTTGAATATTCATGGTATTTATAGTTCCAAATATGATTTTAAGCTTGAGATCAATGACTAATATTTCTTATGGTAAAGACAAGATTGCAAATTCTACTATGAACATAATAATCTTGTTGATCAACATTTTTGTATGCCATTCCATGCTCAAAGCACTAATTAAAATATATATATATATTAACATATTATGCTGCAGGGTGTCAATGATTTAAATCAATTGATTTTTTTTATTAAGAATTTCTATTAATAAAAATCTTGCTGGCAGAGCCCTTTTCTTGGTCGCTTCAACTTTTCTTCCTTTTTCTGGTCTTTTCTCTAAGGTTTATTTTTCATTTGCTTATTCTTATGTATATTCAAATTCCTTCACAGCCCTTTTTCCTCACCCTAGATGACTCTGTGATAATGTGAAATTTACCATTGTCTAAAAACCACTGTTTTCCAGTTTTCTACTTATAGCTAGAGTGGACATTCCCAGTTGCAATTCCTTCCAGTCCTACGTTATAATCTGCTGAGAATGAGTTTTAAGACTTTTGTTGCTGAATTATTTTATTTTTTAAATTAATAAAATGTCTTGTGGAAGAAAAAAAATCTAATTTAGTTTCATTTCAATGATAAGTTTGAAGTATTTAAATAAGAAAGTAACTAGCTATTTGCAAAAAAATTTGAATTCTTATAATGAAGCTAATGTGATACTAAGCTTGTTTATAAATATATAATACGAGTTTGTTTAAAATACATATAGATATAACTCAGTGGCGGCTCGTCCACTACAGCAAGTACAGCCGGGCTGCACCTAAATTCATTAGTATATTTTAAAACTAAAATCAGATATTTTACTAATTTTCTTAAATAAAGATTAGAATTGAAAATTTTATTTCTACGGTAGTAAGCAATATCACCGATAAATAGCAAGCCTGTTACCGTAATGCATAATACAGGAGGGGAAAAAACTCCATTCAATCCAAACTGCAGCCGAAATCGGCTTCATCGTTGTCATGGAAACCTCTATGTAGTATGGAGATTTCCCCCATGCTAATGCACTGCATTTGTGAGAAGGTACAGCCGAAATGAATTTTCTTGTTTTAGCTGCACTTGAGATTCGATAAGCTGATTGGCTCTTGCATGAAACACGGTAATGGGTGGGTGAAACATGAACTATTTTTTAGAGAATCTCTAAAAACGGAAATGGTTTTCATGATAAATTTACTGTGTGCTGTTGTTTCAGGACATGGTCCTGCTGTTGTTTCTTTATTTAAGTTAATATTAAAATTGACCGATTCACATGTTTAAAAGAAAGGAGGATTGCTTTAATTTTCAAAAAATTAGTAATAGTTTTATATTTTTTTCGCATGTTATCATTTTGTAAAAATTGAAAGGAAACTTTGATTTGAGTAGTAAATAATAAAGAATTCCCGTTCATGTATAGTTTGTGGAAAATAGAGGAGGGGGGGGGGGGAATTCACATGCATTTCCGACCACAAGCCGCCACTGATATAAATTAAGAAATTCTTCAGTAATTATAAGTATATATATATAATTTATATGGTATTTATAAAATATTTTTCCCTTCAGAATGGTCTGTAAAATATAATATGCTACAAAATGAATATACATTACATAAATACATCATTATGATTTTCTTACACCTCCAGTAGGTATAAAAGTTGCAGAGAAATTATACACGACATGTAACGAGTGCACAAAACATGTAATTTGGGATGGGTATTTACATGAGGAAGGGTTGAATAAATACCCATTTTTATATACTTTACCAGATCCACATGTGTAGTAGAGTTCAGTGTTTACTATAGAAATAAAAAGGGGCAAGGACGCTGTTGGCAGTGAAAGGGAATCCCGTTTTTGAAAAGGCATTTCTTGTTTTTAAAAGGGCATTTAAAAAGTTTGGGGTGGGTGTGGCCACCTGTTGATACATCGGACCCATGACCAAACAAAAAAAGTTCCTATTTGTTAATTAACATTGCTCTAGATCTGAATATTGGGCTATTGATAACGGTTCGGGGCTTATTTTGAAGGATAGACCCATAAAAAATTGGACCCATGACCAAACAAAAAAAGTTCCTATTTGTTAATTAACATTGCTCTAGATCTGCATATTGGGCTATTGATAACGGTTCGGGGCTTATTTTGAAGGAAAGACCCATGACTTATGACTTAAGGATGGGGGGCTCCAAATTGGAGCAAGCACTGCGACCGGAGGTCTATTGTACTATCCCCTGGAATAAATCCTTGATCACTTAAGAAAAGAGATCCGTAGCTGAAGCAAAATTCAGCAATGATCTAACAGGAATATCCTGGAGTTCCCAAGGCTCAAGTAAGTGACGTCCCAAGTGCTCGAACCTATGGGCGGAGTAGAAGTCGCATTCACAGAGAATATGAACAACAGTTTCATCATTATTCCTACACCCCCTACACAAAGGGTCATCCTTGACCCTCATAATAGTTATATGCCTTCTGAGAGTACAATGCCCAGTTAGTAATCCAATAGCCCTACGAATACCAGAGCGATGGAGCTTTAACAGCTCCTTATGACGAGAGCTAGGACATCCACTATTTAGTTCTCTAGCTTGTCTCTGGTCTGATGCGCTGCGCCAGTCCTTGTACTGTAAATTCCTAAAAATAGAGAAGACAGTACCTCTGATGACTTCATTAGAGATACCTAATGCTGGCTCAGGACCAATAAAGGGGGAACAAGAGCCTAGTCTGGCTAATTCATCTGCCATTTCATTACCCGGAATGCCCGAGTGTCCAGGAACCCAAAATAAGGAGACTTTATTATTCAAAACCAGTTTACATAGGTTAGAATAACAATCCCAAACCAGTAGTGAGGTGAAATTAGGTTTCTGAAGAGCCAGGAGGGCAGCCTGGCTATCTGAACATATATAAATATGTTTGCCATGATAGTTTCTGTCTATGCATATTCTACAACACATAAGGATAGCGTAGACCTCAGCTTGGAAAACTGTGGTGAATTGACCAAGAGGATAGGATAGTTTGGTATTGTCAGCATGGCAGAAGACACCTGCCTCAGTGGAGTTATCAAGTTTAGAACCGTCTGTGTACCTAACAATACGGTTATGATCACTTGCTGGAGCTACAGTCCAATCCGACCGTGAGGGGAAATGGATTTTAAAAGGCTTATTGAAGCCAAATCTTGCAATCGTAATGTCGCAGGGCATATTGAACAGCTGGTGCTCAGTTACCTTAGGATTAAGGTCTTTCCATGACAGATATTTTGAGTAGTCATGCCAGTGGCCTAAATATTTCAGTCTTCTTACACAAATAAGAGCCTCAGCCTCAATTCGCATATGAAGAGGGTGTAGCCCAAGGTGGCTGAAGGGGTGGTTTTAAGACACCCAGAGATTGCAACACAGACCATCCTTTGAATTTTTCCAAGATCAAGTCTGCAGTTAAGTATCTTGGTCCTAGACCACCATACAACAGAGCCATAGGTTAGTATAGGACAAATGAACATTGTATATACCCAATGGAGGACTTTAGGATTTAACCCCCAAGTTTTCCCAATGGCATTTTTACAGCTCCAAAAGATCCTCTTGGCTTTACCAATACAGAACTCAGAGTGCCTAATCCAATTAAGTTTTTTGTCAAAGAAAACTCCCAAAAATTTGACTTCATTAGTACAAATAAGGGCCTGACCAAAGAACTTGATGTTTACATCAAGAGTGGATGTCTTTCTAGTGAAAGCAATCAAGTTGGTTTTCTGAGGATTTACTGAAAGACCCTCGTTGTGGCACCACTTTTCGACATTGCGAAGTGCCTTATTCATGACATCACAAATGGTGTCAATGAATTTACCCCTAGTGATAATTACAACATCATCAGCATAGCCAATGCAGGACACACCTGAGAGAGATAAAGTCTCTAGAAGTGAATCAACAACCAGGCACCACAGGATGGGTGAAAGAACCCCTCCCTGGGGGCACCCAGCGACTGTGTGCACCATCAAGTCGTCACCAAGAAGTGAGGCACAGACATATGGGAACGTCCACCAAAAATGAAACTTTTTACTGAAATTAAAATTTTAACCAAACTGTAAGTGTGGTATATCAATTTAATCCTAGAAAGTTGCTGGATATGAATTTGTAAGGTATTATTTCATAAGAATAATAGTCTGCAGTGAAATTGTTCCGAAAGTTGACTTATTTCTTCACTTTTATTGGGGCCAAAAATGTCACTTCGATAATAGTATATTATTTTCTTAATTTTGTTCATTAATTGAAATCATTATATATACAAATTCATAATCCATTTACATATTTATCATATATATATATAGTTGAAATATTTTAGATTAGCTTTTGAATAAAATTTTAACTTGATTTAATAGTGACGTTTAATTGTCAAAAGAGTAACAAAAAACATATAAAAGTTTCAAATTTGTAAAAACTACTTAACATTTTTACTTGAAACCTTTTAATCTCTGATTTGGTGGAATAAGACATATTTTACACCATTTATATTTTGTGTGTCATGCATAGAACATCCTCTGTTGTGTTGTCACAAGAGTAACAAATGACTGTGTCACAAGAGTAACGCATAACATTTCTGGAAAGTAAATCAAATAGGTTGTCTTCAGACCAAAACAAAAACAATATTTTAAGTTTATTTGGCTTTGCCCTTTTAAGAATAAGTTCTTGAGTAGTTTTCCATAATTAATTATATTAATAATTAATTTAAAACAAATTAAATTGCATTCATTCATGTTTTTAAAATGAATGAACTTAATTTTTTATTTACTTTAAAATTACAGAACAATTATGACAGCAGGTCCTCAGAATGTGTGTATTTGTGGTTTTCATAAAAACTTTCAAAGTAATTCATAGGACAGTTGCATATTTATTTTCTGCATTCCTAAAGATTTATTGATTTAGAGTGCTGTGCAGGCCTGTTGCACCGGGGGGAGCACGGCCCCACTATAATCTGGAAACCCTGAAAGTTGAGAATTTCTACTTATAAAAATCCCCAATTTGAGAAAATTTATGCCTGAAGAAAATTAATATTATTAGCAAATGAAAGCTAGGGCAGATTAGAAATGGCCTAACTTGTATCATTACATTTAAATTAGACCTCAGAACGGACATTGCATTGGAATATGGGTGCAACAAATCAATGCTTGTGAGAGAACTGTTTAATATTACCTAAAATGTATATAAAAAAAGATGAAAAATGCTGATAAGTTGGAACTGGGAATTTTAAGCACTGTTCAGTTGGGAATTTCGAATCGTTAAGTTGGGAAATTTGTTGTTTCAAGCCTGTTGTTTCAATTTTGTTATGTCGCTGGTGCTTTGATACTTTACTTGAATGTTGGTAGACATTCAGAATGAGCATTTTGAAAAGATATCATAGAACGACTATTATATAATACAAAACAGATTTTCTGTAAATGTGTTTGCACAATATTTTAATGCAGCATCTCCAAGAAAATACATCGGCCAAAAGTGTATCCAGTTTTTTTTTATGGTTGCATAGGCCAATTTAAACAAAAATATAATTTTGTAAACATGTCAGCACTTAAATATTAACAGTTTTCATGGACATTTTTTTTTCAACAGCTTATGATACGAGTGCTGTAGATGGAATCGGTGCTGTTTTTCTTTTTTTAAGTGATGTCTATGAAATGAAATGCATGGTAAAAAGCAATTATACAAAAAGCTGCTGATTTTGCAGAACTTGTTCATGGTGCAACAAAGGTGAACATACTTTATGTACTAAATGAAGAAATCATAGCCAAAGAATTCATTTGCGTAATACTCTTGGAGAAATTGTATAGTGAAGGGCACACAAAAACACAATTTGTCGAAGCTACCAAAAATGCCACTATCTCTACCATTGACCATAACACACGATATTTCCTACAAAAAGTTCATATTTTATAAAGGAAACAGCAATAAAACTGCAAGTGAAACCGATGATGAAGAGGAAGAGCAATTTTGGTCAGTAACAGAACGCAAAAGAGCCGAGAAATTGCAATATAACCAGTAGGTGAATTTATACTATGTTGTGGTCCGTTAATTCTAACAGCATATGATGAATATCAAATAAGGTGCTACAAACACATACACACAAAAGTAAAAAGAATTCAAAAGTTTGAACTTTATGATCATGCTATTTGATACAAAAGAAACCAAATTATGGCTAATTTTGTTGCTCTTATATTTGTAAAATATTTTTTTAGTTAACTATTTTTTAATATAATAATTCTATACCCTTTTAAGCTTTTTTAGACTCCTATCAATGTTTAAAACTGTTATATATTAAAAAAATTGAGAATTAGTTCATATATTAATGATTTTTTGAGGTTTTTAAGCACAAATTCAATTGTGGACAAAATGTCACAAGAGTAACGTCACAAGAGTAATGCTTAGCCTTTTACTTAAAACAATGCCATTAATTCAGATTTTGTCAAAGAGATTCAAAAGTTTTTCCCTTTTGAAGAGATATAATTGCTCTATTATGTGTGTAAATTTGAGTTTTGTATTCTCATATAATTCACAGGAATTCTACCTTAAAAACACTTTTTGAATTTTGCCTTTTCCAGTGGTCACAAGAGTAACAAAATTTTGATTTATTTCCTAGACAACAAAAATATACTAAATTACATATTAGATATGTTTTATGAAGCGGAATGACATGAACTTTTAAATAGTAATTTTGAATTTTATCCTAAATATGTTTAGTATTGTAAAAAATGTACGTTTTTATGAAAATTTTCTCTGACCGTCACAAGAGTAACAATGGACGTTCCCATATCTTGATGAGAGCAAATTATTAATGAAGTTAACAACAACATTGTTGACTCCTCTTTGAGTAAGAGCACGAATGATAGATTCAACTGGAACCTTATCGAAGGCCCCCTCAATGTCGAGAAAGACAGCCAGAGCAATCCTTAGCCCTGATGTTTTTTTCCAAAATAAAGGAAAGATTGTATAGGGCACTATCAGTAGATTTACCAGGCTGATAGGCGTGTTGAGAGACAGAGAGTGGCTTGGAAACCAAGACAGTCTCCCTGATATGCCTATCAATAAGTTTTTCGAGCGTTTTGAGCAAGAAAGATGTAAGGCTGATTGGTCGAAAGGACTTGGCCTCATAGTAATTATCTTTTCCAATTTTTGGAATGAATATTACCTTAGTTTGCATCCAGGAAGTTGGAACATATTCATAAGCAATGCAGGCTCTATAGATTCTACAGAGAATAGGTGCCAGAACAAAAAGCCCTTCTTTAAGAAGGGCCGGGACCACTTCATCCATACCAGGAGTTTTGAAGGGTTTGAGGGTATTAATTGCCCAGACAACTTTGTCATGGGACACAACCATCTTTGCAGCATCCCAATTGTTCTTACCACACGAGATCGTAGTTTCAATAGGGGTGGCTGCTGTGCACACTTCAAGGGAGCCCGGGAAGTGAACCCGAAACATCTCTTTCAGGATTGCGTTCCCAGAGGAAGCATACTCACCATTTGGAAGCTTTATAGTGTTTAGGCTACAGTTCTTGTCTTTCGACATGATTTTGACAAGCTTATATGTAGCAGAGAGATCTTCAATACTGCTACAATATGTTTGCCAGGATTTCCTTTTGGCATCTCTGACAGCCTTATTATAGGCAGTGAGAGCGGTGCGATAGGCTAGCCAGTCACAGCTCTTCTTAGCTCTATTAAACATTTTTCTACATTTGTTGCGTAATGAGCTAAGTTCTGTGCTCCACCATGGAACGATCCTACGTGAGGCAGTGCGTGTAATGTCACAGTTATGGTAGTAAGATTGGATAATGGCATGCTGAAGCTGATCAACAGCCATCTCCAAGTTATTAACAGAGGAAAGCTTACCAAATTGGTTGTCGGTCTCTATCAACCTAGCCAATTCCTCCTTGTAGGAACTCCAGTTTGTTTTCTTTGGGTTCCTACCCTCAGTAAAGATCCTTGACGGACCTAAAACTGAAAACATAATTAGTCTGTGATCAGATAAAGTGGTTTCATCTGATACTTTCCAATTATGAACTAGCTCATGGCAAGGGTTGTTACACAAAGTGATATCAATGACTTCCCTTCGGTTAACATTCACAAAAGTGGGTTCATTGCCAGTGTTAAGAATAGACAAGTTATATCTCAACAGATGTTCAATGAGTACTTCACCACGTTTGTTGCAGTTACTACTGCCCCAAAGAATGTGGTGCGAGTTAGCATCTAGGCCTAGAATTATTTTACAGTGTTTAGCAACACTATAATCCAGAACAGCAAAGATGGTGTTGGAGAAAGGATCGGACTCCTCATAGGGGAGATAGCCCGATACAAGGATGAACTCATCCTTAAAACCTTGGGAGTTACTGTACATTGCCTTAACAGCAACACAGTCTCCAGTGAGGTAATTAACCAAGTTAAGAACGTTGATCTTAGAGTTAACTAAAATGCCGGCTCTAGGTTTGTCACTGTTATTATCAAAGAAGATATTATAACCTTTAACCCCCAGACCCATGATTTTACCATTACGGATCCAGGGTTCCTGAATGAGGGCAATGTCAATTTCACCTCTAGTCATCTTTCTGCTAAGAATAGCAGAAGCTGAACGACTATGGTGAAGGTTAATTTGACCTACATTGATACCTTTACCCATGTTTTGAGAGTTGGGTATCAGTAGATGGAGCTGTAGATTCAGCTCCCTCAGAATCGTCCAAAAGTAGACTATCCGTATCGCCAACAGAAGTGGGTGACGATGGTTGCAAAGTACCCTCTGAGCAGGTATCGATATCCAACCCACCAAGCCTGAGAAGGTCACTTTCAGAAAAGTTAACTTCCCCAGCAAGATTAGCTGATACACTTACCTGAGTTGAGGATGCTTGAGTATCCGACAAACTCTCCGCCTCCATATCCTGGGGAGTGGATGTTTGTCTGGCCTCGGTCGTCTCTTTAGGTTGTGGATTAGGGTCAGAGAGGATCTTGAAAGACCCACGATCCAAACCAGTGTAAGCTGCAAAGTCGGCTGCTTTGATAGCTTCAGCGGACTCCAGCTCAACCTCAAAGATCCATCGAATGGAATGTGGTTCTACAAATCTATGCAGAACACGCCAATCCATCGAATTCAAATTAGGGTTGTAGCGATTCATCCGCTTCAGCAGGTCGCGAGCCTCCTTAGTAAAGACGTCTTTAGTCTTGAATGCCACCTTTACCGGTTTAGGTAGTTCGCTGGCACTGATGACTTTTAGAGTCACTCCTGGAATCGTGAGCTGACACTCGTGGATGGATTGGTTAACCCAAACCACGGTATCAGCGTCGTCGCACTGGATAACAAGGGCGCCAGAGTTGAAAACAGAGCCCTGTATCCTGGGAAGATGATCACCATCACAGATTCAATCAATTTTTTTCAGTATCGCTACTTGAATCAAATCAACCTCCTCCTTGGTGATTTTCTCTTTGGGAAAAGCGTCCTTAACTATGGCGAGCTTCACCCCCTTTACAGTACTGGCAAAAGATTGTGGTCCAATATCAGTACGTGGTCTCTTTTGAGTGGTCCTGAGCCTCGGAGATGGTGTGTTACCAGCAGACAAAAGTCTTTTGGTTCCGCCACCACTCTTCTTCTCAGTGTCCTCCTCAGTCTTTTGGCGCCTCCTCATTTTGCGCCTTTGTGTTTTGGTGAGTACTTCCCTTTCCCCACCGACAGTTTCCGTGTGTCGCTCGCTAATGCTAACAACACCACTTCCACTGGCAGCTTGAGTCAGGTTTTCCTCCTGTTGTGGACCCATAACCGTGAGGGAAGGGTCCGTTGAATTGGCAACATCCGAGGATGAACCAGATTCCGGAATGGGGATTTTCCTTGATGCGTTTTTAGTTTTAGACTTACCTTTTGTATCCATTGATTTGAAGTAGAAGAATGGAGGAGAAAGATTCACCCCGATTTTCAGAGAGCAGTACAGCAGGGCTAACCCCCGAGTTGGTAGTCAGAGGGACCTCGAAAGAGCCCCCCGCTCTGCCATGCAGGACCCCACCCAGGCACCACCTGGAGCTACAAGACAGGCGAGATTATACACCAGCTGGTGGAGCAGCCAGGACATGCTGGTTAGGCTGCCCCGGGCTCCTGTACTATCTGGCGGCCTGAGACGCAAAACTCAGCTTTTCTCCTGTATCTTCAACCAACAGCCTTCTCCAGGACCCTACCATACAAGCCCAAAGATCCTCAGGGTTACAAATCCTCCCCCATGCCAGTTTTTCCCAAGGTAAAGCAGTCAGTTAGGTCGCCAGACCAAAAACCTCCTCCCGCTCTACCAAGGTATGTCACAGGGCTTTATGACACCCTCCTCCTTTCGCAACCGGGCTTGGGACCGGCTTCAGGCGGAGTTAGGAAAGACCCATAAAAAATTGATGACTCTATGAAGATACTACTTAAAATCCGAAATTTGACATTTGAAAATTAATGTTTTTGCTAAAAAACATATCTGTAAGTAGTCCTAATCAAACCAATTACAAAACTGATGAAAAGGCTACTTAAATCTAAAATTTGGTAATAAGTGCCTGATACGGTTACCTCACCCCAAACCATCTCCTCTTAAAAAAAAACTTAGCATTTCATATGCGAGTACAGGCAACCAATAAGATTCCTGAAATGCTCTGAGTTCGAAATTACCACGGAATCATCACGATTGAACAACACGCGTATTTAAATAGGAGTTTGTTTTTCTATTGACATCACTCACTTAATTCCGATGTACATACACAAAAAATTCTAATCAAAGCCTTTTTTAAAGACAGCTAGGAAAGCAAAGATGCTTGTGAAAACTGAAAAGGGCAAGAAGGGCGGAAGTTTTTAAAAAGGGGCGTGAAGGCGCTATCGAGATGAAAAAAGGGCGGGTTGCCCTTCAAAATACGCCTAGAGTAAACACTGAAGTAGTTAAACATATTTTTTTTTTTTTTAAATCTAATTTTAAATTTTAAAAGATCAGAAAAAAAAATTGTTTTTAATCAAATAAATCTGATTGTTTTCATTTTTTCAAAAAAAGTCATGATTTTCTTACACCCTGTTAGAGTGTAGGTAAAGTGTTTATCAGATATTTTTATTTTCTGTAGCTTTATGCCTGTAACTACATCAGCCTCGAAGCGAACTGCAGAGACTTACACTGAAAAAAATGAAAGATTGAAAAGACCACTCTCTCCTCATTTAACAATTTACAAGTAAGAAAGTTTTGTGATTTTCTTTTTATGATTTAGATAAATTATAAAATTTTTAGCCATTTAAATTTAGCTTTTTCAAATACTAGAAATATTAAGCAGAGCAATTTGTAATAGATTTTACTGCAATTTATATTGCTTCAAAATCTTCCAAGGATTTTTTCACTTGTTTAACAATTTTTAAGCAACCCCAAAATTTTATTTGTGTGTACTTTATTGCTTTAAAATTGTAAAAATTCAAATATTTTACAAGGTCAATTCATTTAATTAAGAATATACAATTTGATAAATTTCTGGTCGAGTTCTTTAAAGCAAATTCTGAATATGTCTTCATTTATTCCATGCAAAGTTTTAAAAAGACATATTTAGTAGAAAATATATGTGCATTATGCCTTTAATGTAGTAATGGCCAAATGCTACAAGGTTCGTAAAAACTGTTGACTTATTTATTGTTGAAAATATTTTGTTTTTCCTAAGCAGATTTCTTTTTTACAGCCTCACATAATCTTTTAAGTTTACCTGAAAAATAATTTAAATTGCATTTTGAAAATCCCATTTTATGATATTTCTTATTCTTTAAGGCCTCAAATTACAACAATATTATCAGTCACTCATAGAACAACTGGGCTTATTTTGACTGGAGGTAATTCCTTTTAAAATTCATGATCCTGTGTGTAGTTTATAATCTATTTTGTAAAGTTTAGTTTCATTGAATACTATTAGCAATGTTAAAATTTCTTGTAGTATTATACTCTAAATTTATTTATAATAAAATATATTAATCTATTTCAACTTCTTTTATCATTTAAAGTATTTTGAAATGTTCAAAAAACTGTTGTGTAGAATAATTATTTCATATTTCTAGGTTTATATGCATTTTCTATTGGAATGTTATTGCTGCCTGCTCCTTTCCCGTTTTACTTTGATTATTTTCAATCAATGCACATTGCAGCGCCAGTAATATTTTCCTTGAAATTCGCATTGGCTTGGACGACTATCTATCATACTGCTAATGGCATTAGGCATCTTGTAAGTTTAAACAATTTTATTGGTTGACAACTTGTTTCAATTTATTTTTAAAGTATTATAAATTCCTATTTATATCCATAACTAATCTTGTATATAATATTTATCTTATGAGCTATTTTGAAATGTTTTAAACTTAAAAGACATATTATGGTTTAGATTTATTTTAGATTAGCTTATGAAAGTATGACTGATCGACTTTTATAGGCCAGCTAGTTTGACAAAAGATTTACCTTAAAAGTAACATTGCATGCCTTCCACACAAGCCAAGTAGTGCAAGCCACAAAAATTGACTAACTCTATTTTCATTTGCTAGGCAGCTAGATCTATAATTTAGTCAAGTGATGTGGGTCTTTGTTCAATAGGTTTCTCAGTAATGAGTTGAATTGTCATTGCTCTCAACACTTTCAGTGTGGAAGGTCAAATCCGTATTTATCCGCAAGTTTCCACCGAAGTTTCTAGAACTTGGCAGAACAATTGAGGGGCTGACGTGGTGAAGACAGTAAGTCACAAATTTCGAGTTTTTCGGGTTTTTTCACGGAAAAAACAGTATACGCTCAAGCCCATGGCATGGAATAAACAGTAAGTCAATCGGCAAAATGGTTTAGTTTCTACGAGCGACGGAAGATGGCACTTGCATGTAGTCCACGATACTTGTAAAACCCGTTTTTTGCTTCCCCTGTAAAATTTACTTTTTGTGACTTACTGTCTTCCCATGTCAGCCCCTCAATTGTCTGTCTATAACTAAATACTTACCCTTTCCAGCAATTTTAATAATGGATGTTCAAATGTTTAATAATTGTTAAATTTCTAGTGAAATTCCAATTTTTCTTGAATATTGCTTAAAAAAAAATTTTTTGTTAAATTGTTTAACTGTTGTCAGCAACTGCTCTAGGGTCTTTTATTTTTAGGGAAAATTAGAAAAATATTTATTCCAGAAACTTGTAAAGTAATGTGTAGTGGCGAATAAAATATAATTTTTTTTTTCTGTTATCATGCTTAATTTGTGCAATGTTTCTAGCACACTGAAATTACTAGACCACAGAGAAATATCAGGGAATTTCACATTGTTTTCCCTTTAAACATCTTATGAATGGTTCATTAAAGGTTTTGGAAAAAAAACTATGTACAAATGAAATTTCTTGCATTGCTTAGAAGATTACTTAGATATTTCTTGCATTGCTTAGAAGATTACTTAGATATTTCTTGCATTGCTTAGAAGATTACTTAGATATTTCTTGCATTGCTTAGAAGATTACTTAGATATTTCTTGCATTGCTTAGAAGATTACTTAGATATTTCTTGCATTGCTTCCTTTCTTACATTAGAAATCAACATGACTTAGTTATTTTATTTCTCTTGGATGTTATTGCACCTCAAAGTTGCAAAGATAATTCTTAAACCCCCTGTATTTAGTAAAGGCAGCTAAATGTTTTAAAGATATGTCAAGTTTCATTTGTTTAAAAAATTTAATCACTACTTAATCTCTTTGCATTTATTAACTAAATTATATTAATAAACACTTTACTTCTTACAGGCATGGGATTTGGGGTATGGATACGATTTAAAACACCTTTACCTGACTGGTTATTTGGTTCTTGGATTTTCATTAGGAGCTTCTCTTCTTGCTGCCTCGTTATAAGTGTGATATATATTTCGATTGTTTTACAAACTCATGTAGCTTATTTACTTTGACACGTTATACGGAAATTAAAGTAGTGTCGCAAAAACATTGTGCTGTTTTATTTGAATGAGTTCATAATTTATATACTTTTGGAAATCGTGAGCTAATTTTTTTAAATTTAATTGTATGTCTTATGTAGAATTGACATTCTTTGAAAGATGTTGTACATGAAATGTGCTAATTGTGAAATTATAATTTGTTGCCTATAAATATTCTTTCTAATTCTATTTCCACAACAAAGGTAGATTCAGTGTGTACATTTTTATTATACAAAATCTAACACATTTAAGAGAAAGGTTAAGATTAAAGATTTCCAAAATACTTATGCTTCAAAGTCCACTTGGCTCATGAGAGTATTACCAAGTTTTGAAATTTTGTATTATTCAAAAAGAAATTCTTAATTTGTTAAAAAAAAAATTGTTTATTGAAAATATGTGTGTAAAAATTAACACATTCACTACTACCACAATAAAAATGTGTCCATGTGGCCTTTTTTTATTTACTTTTAAAATTATTTGAATTTATCAACATGTGGAAATTTTTTTTTATGACTTTTATGTACTAAAAGTTACCTTTCAAGGAAAAATCCATGCTAAGTTCAGTATTTTTGTCTGGGAAGCCATGCAGAATGTGCCTACATTGGGATTGCATGGTATATACAGAAAAGGGAAATATCAGTGAATTTGTTCATTCTGGAAAAATCAGGGAATTTCCAGGTCTTTTTGGGAATTTTTTAAAAAATCAGGGAAATTAAGAAAAAATACTTTTAAGTTGATTTGTGACTGAAACATCATTGGTTTACTACTTATATTCAAATACTTTCAAAATGCAATCAAAAAAGGAAAAAAAATCTTCTTGGACTATAAATTGTGTACCTTAAATGAAGGTTTTTGCTTTCAAGATCATAGAAATCTCACTGTAATGCCGCCAATATTTCTAGAACTTGGCAAAACAATTGACTGTCTATAGTTAAATACTTGTCCACTCCAGTCATTTGAATATAGTGTGTTCAAATGTTTAATGCTAAATTCCTAGTAAAATTTGAATTTTTCTTGAACATTGCTAAAACATTTGTTTTTTGTCATACTGAACAAAACTGATTAACTGCTGTTAGCAACTGCGCTAGGCTCTTTTATTCTTTGGTAATATTTTTTAGAAATATTGCATAAAGAAGCGTCTATAAAAAATATTTGAGATCTTAAAACATGCCTTTTAGCTTAGTCTATAGCACATGGCACTTCATAACAATAGGCAGTGGGTTCTCAAAATGAGGACCAATCAATTTTTTTTAATGTACTATTGGCCTTAACGGTCTTATTAAAAAATTAACCTGACATTTAATAAACTGGAAAAAAGGTAAAATTCACAAATTAATTAGATGTCTAATTTTTTTAAGAATTAGAAAATTGTTTATTTTGGAAACTTGCAAAACAATTTGTAGTGTTAAATATTGTATAGACAATGTTATCTCTCCTATGGTATTGCATAATTTGTGTGAATTGGTATTGTTACTATCGCACTAAAAAAACCGAAATGATAGGGAAATATCAGAGAATTTCAAATTGTTTCCCCTCTGGACACCTTGATATATAAAGTATATACAATTCACAAAACGAATACCACAGTCTGCGATAGGAATTGTATTTAACTCACGGAACTTCTTGAGCAAACAAGGCTGGAGATAAATAAAACTCGTATGGCAGCGAATGTGTTAAACAAAAAGTGTTAATTCGAGTCAAAATAAGATGTTTTTACAATTTTGTGGATTAAAAAGGAGAAAAACATCCTAAAATACTGTTGACACATGCACAACTTGCGAATCCAAATGTAGTCAGGTGGTTATTTCCACATTTATGTTAATGAATGATAAGTTTCTAAATGTGATCATTTACTTATATTTATTCTCTGGACAAGAAGGATCTTTCTAATATGCAAACCTTTAATTTGCAAATAAGTTTTTATTCTAGTATTTTTACATTTAGTTTATAAATTAATGTTTTTTTTTCTTTCCGCTACATTTAAATCGGTTAATTCTACAACGAGTTAAGTAAAAAAATTTAATCGAGTTAACATTTATTTTGATTCCCTGAAAGTCTGTTTAACAAATTTACTCTAAAAGGTAATTACTTCCATGATGGTTAGTATAGAAACACACCATTACTCTATTCTAAAAGAAGCTTAGTATAGCATCTATACTCTGTTTCACTTAACATTGTAAAAGGCAGAAAATGTAACACTTCCCATTAAGAAATAGTTCTTACTTATTTTTGAAGTTAAATTACTAAATAAAATGCACATAGAAATTTATAAATTTCAAAATGGAGAAATCGTATTAAACATTCAGGGGTAGCCCAACAATACAGCAGCTTTCAGAAACAGACTATAATGAAGATAAATGCCCCTATTACGGTTCAGTTTGAGGTGTTTTTACTAAACCAATTTTACCAAACACTGAAAATGAGACCAAGGATGATTAATAAAATGTGCCATTAAAATTTATTTGGAACCAATGTATCTCACTTAAATGTTATTTGAACACAATTTTTTGTAACTGCAGGGATGGGAATTCTGCGCCAGAGAGCGCCAAACGTGGTATCCTGCGCCAACTTGCTACAAAACCACATTTATGTGCGATTCTGCGCCAATTTTGTTTTAAATCCTTGTTAAACACGTGCGCCAAATGCGCCAAGTCTTGGTGCCCGTTTGTCAGCGCCCATAAACGAAGTTAAGGCAACCTTAGGAAGAGGAAATGGGAGAAAATTAAGCACATTTTCTCAAGTTTCAATAGTATTTGTAGAAATGTAAGGTACGAATGGAGTATAAGCATGCTATACGTCAAGCAGAGAAATGCTTAAATTGAATAATTTCGCGTCATTAAAAAGGACTTGATTCCTGTTGTTCAACTTTTTAGACAAGGGCATTTAATTGTCATAACACATTTCATCATTGGAATATCGGATCGTTTGTTTTTTTGTGCACAATCGATGCTCAATTTTGGAAAACTGAGAATTTTAAAAGAATAGAGCATCTTTTAACATGTAGGAATATTTGCGATCTCCGTCAAACGGAGGTAATTCACTCGAAAGTTGATGGTTTCTGTTGATGTCTTTCGTTGCATAATGGCACTCACTGTTTAAAGAATATTTTTCGCTCTTGAAATCTAAGATATTTACTAAACGCGGTCGGCTGCTATCTTCGTTGAAATGCTTACAATCCTTTTGCATCTGATATATAAGTACTTATTTTTCATTATTTTCTATTTCATCGTGATTTGCTTTGCACTACCCAGGTGTGGTACTTTTCCGTTTTTATTTTTAATTTTCGGAACCCGAAATGAACGGGGTTTTAAAATTTTAGAAATGTAGAATTCAAGATTTTAATTTGATTAAAAATTTCGTCAACATTTCAATTTAAGCATATTTTCTAAATTTTAAATATTTGTAAAATTTAAGGTAATAACTTTTTGAAATTTGTCCGAATTTTTAGTCAAGGGTATTTGATTAAATGACACTTGATCATTGGAAAATTTCAGTTCGTTTGTTATTTTATGAAGAATCGATGCTCAATCTAAAAAAAAAAAACGGATAATTTCACAAAAATTTAGCATCTTGAATATGTAGAAATATTTGCGATCTTCGTCAAACGGGGATGATATCACTCTGAAGTTGAGATGAATGATTATAAATATAATTACGTCGCATCTGCCGAATGCAACTTTTATTTGGCACTCTTTTGTTATATATTTTCATTCATGGAAACCTTGAACTTGTAGAAATTCGCTAAACGCGATCTGCTGCGATCTCCGTTGGAAGACTTTCAATCCTTTTGCATCCGATATACAAGTTCATTATAGTTCACTGCTTCCTGTTTTATCATGATTTGTTTTGCACTACTTAACAAAATTACATTAAATATTTCGAAAATATAATTTAATTCACGAAATTGAAATTTAGGACTTGTAATTTTCAGTAATAAAAATAGATTTAAAAAAAAAAAAAAATCTTGTTTTTTCTTGTTTGGATGGTATTAAAATTCCAATTTAATCCTTTTTTGTTTAAATGTTCATATATTTTATTAAATTAATTATTGTTATTGGAAACTTTTCTTTCGAACAACCCTCCAACTTAAAAAAAAAAAAAAAAAAATGGCTTTTATCTAGCTTTTTGAAAGTTTTCAAATTTCTTATTAAACTAATTTTTAAGATAATAACTTAAGTGTAAATTTTAATGATTTAGATTAACATGCTTAAAATATAGCAAGGTATGTTTTCTATAAATTTATTACTATTTAATAAATCTAGTTTGTGTGGAAAAGTTAAGGAATTTTATATCCCTTAGACAGTGGTGACAATCTAAATTGTCTTTTTCATGCACAAGGTATGCGATATTGTAGTTTGTTAGCGTTTTGGTTTATTGTATGCTTTTTTTTTTTGAAAAAAGCTTTTTTTTTGTGGGATTTGCAATTTGTTTTGGCATTAACATTTGATTTAAATGTTTATATACTATTTAATAAATATTTTTGTGTTTAAACCCCTCACCACTACGCTTAACATGTTTAAAATAAGTAGTAACGTAGGTTTTCCATCAAATTATTACTCTTTAATTCTAAAGTTTGTGCGAAAAAATGAAGCAATTTTATTTCCCTTAGACAGTAACAACCTTCTTAATAGATTTTGCACAATATATGCAAGATTGCAACACTGTTTTGGTTTTTATAAACCACATTTCAGTGGGGTAAAAAAAATCAACATATGAAAATTAAGTATATATATATTGTAACAAAAATTCAATAATTCTTAATTAAAAACTAATTTTTTTTTGAATATTTTCAACTGTCTTTAAAATGTCTCATTTATAGCCTCTACCGGTTTTGATTTATTGCATAAAAGAATGGCATAAATAAGCAATATAGACCTTCAGGGATTTTACACCTTGGGTAATGTACCACATCTGATTTAAAATCGCATGTTACAAATTTTAATTGCTACAATTATTGTTTAATATGCTAAAATTCACTGCTACGTTTTATTGCATTCTTGCTACAAATCTACAGTTTTCTGCTACAATTTGTCGCGTTTCTGCTCCAAAACTTAAATTTTACTGCTCCAAAACACTACAATTTATTGCGTTTCTGCTACAAAAATTCAATTTTGCTGCTACAATTAGTCGTTTTTCTGCTCCAAAACTTAAATTTTGCTGCTCCAAAAATTGCTCCAAACTGGTCTTTAGCACTTCCCATCCCTGTAACTGTTATGCTTAAATATACAGAATTTTATATTAGGCATGTTTTATTTCCCCGTTATATGCTAAAATGAGATCAGTCCAGACAAAAAAAAATTAAAAGGCGATTTTTTTTAGTATATGGAAATGTTAACTTTAAAAGATACTCTGTTTGTATGTAAAAATCATTTTGATATTTTAAAAAAAGTATAGTTATACGATAGTTTTTTTTTTAAAATTTTTCGAAAGCAAAGGTGGACCACTTTTTAGTATTAACCGATTCGTTTGCAAAACGCGTCGCTATGGATATGCCGCAGGGGTGTGAATATCAAAACTTTTCAATTCAAGTGAAAGCATCTAATAATTGCTCAAACAATTGCATGTTAAAAGTTAGGCATACCAACAAGAACGTAGATAATGATTCTTTAGATCAGTGGTTCCCAAAGTGGGTTCCGTGGAACCCTGGGGTTCCACGAAAAAATTTAGGGGTTCCGCGTGACAAATTTTAATTGATTAAAAAAAAATAAGAATGGTGTTTAATATATTCACATTTTCGATGATTATCCAAATTTAGCAAAACAGGCTATTCGATTTCTATTGCGTTTGCAACCACTTATTTGTGTGAAGCTGGGTTTTCAAAATATGTTGCGACAAAAACCAAATATCGTAACAGACTTGATGCTGCACCAGATATGCGAGTTCAGTTATCAAACCTAACGCCCAATTTTAAAAGAATCATGAAATCAAAGAAGCAGGTGCATTCTTCACATTAAAGATTTTTCATTTATTTTAGTTTATGTTTTGTATTTTTATTAATTACTAGCAATATGGCCCGGCGTTGCTCGTGTTCACTTTGCACAGTAAGAGCTGCGCGATTTTGTCTTGTCAGCGTAGCCCTCGCATATCACTTTCTGTGCACTGTGAAAAATAAACTTTATCTAAAATCCAGATTTACTTTGAATATTACCCAGAATTACTTTGAATATTCACCCGAATTACTTTGAGTATTTTTTGAGATACCTAAATCTATTTTTATGTTCACGACTTTACATGCTATTGCGACTACTGTTTAAACTGATGTTTTTGTAAAATGTTTATTTTTGTGAAATAAAAATTCGCCAAATTTTTTTTAATTGCATATTTTTTGTATAAAAATTAACCATTTAGTAACAATAAACCTTTGTAGAAAAATTTCACATTCATTAGTTTTAATATTGGCGACGCAATAATATATCAAAGAAAAAATATTGCATTAATCCAAATCGAAATAATGTATCGTATTTGGAGATTTTTTTTTTTTTTTTGCCAATTGGTAACCGGAGTCTATATAGCCGTCTTTCAACATAATTTCATATGGGTCAATATTTACAGACAATATTTCTTATAAAAATTAATTATCAATTATTCATTTTTAAATTCCAATAATATGTTTTTCAAGTAAAAATTTAAAAAATAAAGTTTTAATATTAAAAATAAATATAATAAAAGTTTTAATATTAAAACTAGTTGGCAAATTTTGTTTTGAAATTCAATGTAAATAGACCCTATCAAAAATTTCGTTAACGATAGTTTTTTTAAACAAAGCCTTGCTGCTTCTTGCATACATTGTAGCCTCTGGGAGTGATTGTCTTTTTTAATTTACGCTCCACTTCAAAAGTCTCTGGCCTACCCGTGCCTACGGGAATGTGCAATCATATCACAGACTCTTAGCTGCAAAGTATGCATTCTTGCTACAAAGGTATAAGCTACATGGAGGTATAAATATAGAAAACCTTAAATTAAACTTTTAGGGTGGCCCATTTCAACACCATAGAAATATTCCATTCCGTAACAAAAAGCACTATTGTCATAAAGTTAAATTGTTCAGAACATGAATACACATGGCGCCAGTCAAAAGAGCTGGTTTATCTTCCTCCTTCGGTTGGCGAGGTTTTTGTTAACGACGTTAATTTTGTTATTTGGACACTAATTTCGCCATTGTGATGATATTTTTAAATATAGGACCTCTATTTTTGCTCATTCGGCAACATTTTTATTGATTTGGAGAAATTTTTATTTCATATGGCGACATTTTTAATTCATTTGGCGATATTTTTAATCCGTTTGGCGACATTTTAAATGAATTTTGCTACATTTATAATTCATTTGGCGACATTAAAAAAATTATTTTGCAACATTTGGCGACATTTTAAATTCATTTGGCAATATATGGCGACATTTTAAAATTCATTTGGAAACATTTTATGACATTTTTTATTCGTTTGGCAATATTTGGCGACATTTTTAATTCATTTGGCGACATTTACTCATCAGCCAATCAAAATAAATCGTTTATCACAGTACTGTCGAAAAATATTTTTGATCGCCAAGTTGATTTTTAACAATAATGTTATGAGGGGAAGATCGAGATATAAATTTCCCATAGGCGTAATGTTAGAGAAAATGGAAAAAGTTCTATAACTTTTGAATGGTTGCAGATATCCACATGAAACAAAGTGCAGATTTTAAACTAAGAAAAGTTTGTTCAAATGGTGTAAGTTTCATAAAAATCCGTGCAGTAGTTTTTGAGTTAAATCCGGACAAACAGACACAGACAAAAAAAAATTTTAAATGTGATTTTCGGAATCAGTGTATCCTAATTCGTGGAGAAAACTCAAAATGAGGGGTTTTGTTCGATTCCACTGACAGACACTCCATTCTTATATATAAGTATTGATTTCTATGATGATTTGTTTTTGAGTTTTGCTTAATTCAATAAAATCTGAAATACTAAAATAATACTTGTTTTATTTAATATCAGATATAAAATTTTGAAAAGTCGTTGATTAAAAAATATTTAGGGTTCCGCGATCATTGTCAACAAATTTTGGGGTTCCACGACCAAAATAGTTTGGGAACCACTGCTTTAGATGCATCTCTGGTAAAATGTATCCTTAATTTTGTGCTCTATTTCACATAGTTGGTGTACTATGTTTTTCTTATGTGGTAATTAGCCAAAAAAAAGTTAAGTCATTAGAAAGTGCTCAAAAAAACCCTTATTTTGTGAGGGAAAAAAATTAAGAACCTTGTAATAGGGTACATTATTTTGTGCGTTCGTAATGATTAAAGTAAAAAGACAATAATTTACACAAGAAAATAAGTTATATTTTTTAATTTTATTTAAAAGTCGATTTGTTGTGAACAAACCACAGTACATCCCCTTTCGAGGCAACGCAGACACTCTGCCCATTTGAAGTTCATTACACCTCAAAATTTTGGGAGGATAGCATTTGATCCCTGTATCACAAGAAGTATTCTAACAACGTTGAAGTGGTCGAAATAGCATACTGAATAATAAGCACATGTGACCTAAAATGGACAATTTCTAAAACATTTAAAATTTTGCTATCTCTTGTAAATCAAGTAATACTGATAACACTAGAAAAAATACGTTTACTATTTTAAAATGCCTAAGAAACTAACCACAACAAAAGCCTTGACAATATTCTGTTAACTCATTCGCACAATAGCTTTCTCTTTTCAGGTTTCCATTCGATAAATTGGTAATGCGTTAATAATTATTAAATGTCAAAAAGATTTTACATAAGCGATTATAATTAAAATGTAATGATTTTTAATCGTAATAGATTTAAAATTTGTATCCTTTATCAAAGTGTGCTTGAAATTATGTGTAAGATGACAGAAAAGCAGATTTTTTTTTTTAAAAAATTTTGATAATCTGATAACTGTGAAATATCTTGGTAGTTTTTCGAAAGTTTTAATATTAAAACTAGTTGGCAAATTTTGTTTTGAAATTCAATGTAAATAGACCCTATCAAAAATTTCGTTAACGATAGTTTTTTTAAACAAAGCCTTGCTGCTTCTTGCATACATTGTAGCCTCTGGGAGTGATTGTCTTTTTTAATTTACGCTCCACTTCAAAAGTCTCTGGCCTACCCGTGCCTACGGGAATGTGCAATCATATCACAGACTCTTAGCTGCAAAGTATGCATGCGTCATGCAGTTTGTCATGATCAGAAAACGGAAATATTCGAAACCCAAGCTCTGAAAAATCTGTGCGATGTCACAGCTCATAGTATCTCCCCCCTTCGAAACACCCAAAGAAGCTTAATGAACTCTTCCTAGCATTCATAAAATTTCCATGCATCCTTCTCAACATTCACCCCTCTGTGTATCAAATGTTACGAAACTCTTTCCCCAAAATATCTCTGCATCCATATACTTTGCATTTGTAAGCACATCGAACTGTCAGCGAATTCTCCAACAGTCGTTTTTACATAAAACTAGAAGGCTTGGTTATCTCTGTTTTTAGCTTCTGAACAATATAAAGGTTTAGCGGCTCGTTTTGTGAGCTGCGTGTGTGTGTTTCTAGACGACGCTTTCCTGGTCGTCGCTCAGCACGTCCTGGTTCTCGTCCCGCACCACGTCTGCGTTGTGCTGCTTCTCTTTGGAAATATTGGCGACGACCGGAACGAGGAAGCTGACCCCTGCAGAGATGATCAGAAGGATTCCCGCGATGAAGAATGGGAGATCGTAACTGCCTGTCAGATCGTAGATGGATCCTGGGAAAAAAAAAATATATAGATTATAAGCCGTCTAGTTTCAAGACCAGGTCGCTTCTGACAAACTTTGCAAGAGAAACTAATTAACTGCATTATTTGGAACAGATGTAGTATAGGACATTTGGCGGTTTTTTTTGGCGACGAAAAATTGCCGTTAAACATAGTTCCGCGAACGCACAAAAACGATTACGCAGCGCGATGACGTCATAGGGTGCCAGATTGAAAGTCGCTAGAAGAATCGGAAAATTATACCAACAATGTCAGGTGGGGTTGCCATACTATAAATTTATCGCTGCAATAAAACACGTCAAAAAAAACATCGCGCGCCAAATGTCTTATTCTACATCTGTACCCATTATTTATTGAAGAATTTAAAGGTAGCTAATAAACTCTATAATTTATGATCTTCTTCTACTTGCCTGCTATAGGTGGCCCCAACATACAGGATCCTCCTCTAAATAGACTGAGCAGGCCAAAAGCATTTGTTAATTTATCTAATCCTAATAATTCAACCAATATAATGGAGGTCAAACAAATGTAAGCAGCTGAAATAAAACAAAAAGAGGGCTATATTAGAAGAGAATATTCATGAAAATAAATTAATATGCAACACATCTTAAATATATAAACCCCACCAAATACATAAAGCTTCACGCATTTTAAATTTGTTCAAAACAATGATAAATTATCTTGGAACAAGAACGACTGACGAACGATCGTGACAGTTTTGAGAAAATTGGCTTCAAAGTTGAGGGTTCAGTTTTGTTGCAATGTTACAGAAATCATGGAATTGTTTGATTTAAATTGTCAGATAAGATTGGCGACATTGGTCACCATTACATTTAGTATTTAAAATTGATATATTCAAAATAGTTTTTTAAAAAAAAGTTGATAAAATTTTAATTGGTCGTTCTTGTTCTAAGCCACAGATATATATATTTAATATTAATTCAAAACGTTTTAAGTGGACCAAGTTTAACAGTGCAGGTGCTGGAAGAATCTGTAATTTAATTTACATTTTCTGCATGAGCATGCAGTTTCAAGTTGTTATAGGTACTCCCAGAAACAAACTTAACAAGTTTTTACTATAGAAGTTAAAACCACAGCTTTAATTATAATTCAAATGGTTTAAACTATTTTAGTTTCGGAGATTAAAATCGCAACTTAAATATAAACTAAAATTTTATAAAATATATGAGGATGGAATACGCTTGAGTGATTGTATGTTCAGGAAAAGCAGAAAGGGTCCACGTTCCGTTGAAATCGAGAAATTAACTCCTTATGCCAACTAAAAAGCTGTACACTTAATAAGAGTTGAGAAATAATAAAATTGATGACAAAATTTAAAAGTTAAAAGTGCTAGGTAAAAACTAGGCACATAAAACTTGATTTTCAGCAAAACCACTCTGGATGGACGGTTATTTTCTCCCAACCCTTTATGTGAAAAAAATATACAGTTAAGAAATATAATTAATATTTTCTTGAACTAAATTACGGGCATACTGAAAGACCTATATTTACAATTTAAAGAAAAACTAATAAAATGCACTTACAAACAAATAATCCAAAGAGGACACAGTCGATAACTATTGTAGTGTAGGTACTGCAGAATGGCAAACAAAAGACACAAACTCCCGTCAGTAAAATGGAAACGTTATTCACCAACAGAGCCGAGACTCCTGGTCGGTCTGCAAACCAACCAAACAGCAATCTCCCAACAGTGTTTGTAATTCCTATGATGGAAAGCAAAAAAGCAGCCTTGTCAGAAGACACGCCCTTCATGGTACTGCTGTCTGTTATGTAGACATATGGCACATAGAAACCGATCATTCCTATAATATTTGAGATGCAGATCATGAGAAAGACATTATTCTTCAACAAAGAGAAGTCCAACATTTCGTACAGAGTGTCAGTCATGGACTTGGGCAGGTGGATGCACGGGCAAAATTCCGGCGGCCTCGCTTGGCCGTCCAGCACAACCGACCTGTTGTCTGCCAAGACAGAGTGGGATATCGGTATGTCCCTCGGAATAGACGTCACACTTGCTACATAAGAACGCACATCACCTTGCGATTGTTTGTACTCGGGTAGATTCCGTATACTCCCACTATAGAACACGTCCTTCCTGTACATTGGTCTGACATAGTCCTTTCGATCGCGTCTCAGCGAAGACCGCCTGCTGCCGTCCAGCGGCACAGGGGTCTGCACGTTCTGATCGCGAATGTTCTGCTTCCAGACTTCGTCAGCGTTGAAGTTGTTGTTCTGCTGCTGTTGCTGCTGCTGACCAGGACACAAGAACCCGCTCGACGAGATCTTCAGCTGTGCGTTGTTCTTACGCATCTCATTGTTGACCGTCATATTGCTGAGGCTGAGCTTCATGGCCCCTTTGACGGGCAAGAGTCCTTTCCGCTTTGCCAATTCCTGAATGGCTGTCTTTGGTAAACCTCCGTTCAATAAGTGCGGGGAGGAGGGCCCTTCTTGTTGGTCTTCCCCATTCGGAGCACTGCAAATGCCCGTTCCAGCGATCGGCAGAGAGACCGTGGTGGCCACCTTGGGTATGCTGGGTCCCGTCAGTGGCACTTTTTCTTCGGTTTCCTCTTCCTTCTCATTCTCGTCCATCTCGTCGTCTTTGGAGCTCGCCGGCGACTTTCTGGCTTCTTGGATTGGGGAGAGAGTGAAGACGGGCGTGTCTGCCGGAGATTTACCGAATTGATCCAGGTAGAGGGTCGAGTGGACACCAGGTTCTAGATTGAGGACGAATCTGGGTCTCTTCTCCACGGTTCCATCGGAGTGTTGAATGATCATGTACTGGCTTTCACATAAAGAATCCATCCTGTGTCGTTCTTTCTCTTCGGCGATTCTCTGAAGCAATGGTTTCTGCGTGGGACCAGGTTCCAGGGGCCGCATGACTGCTCCGAATACGGCACAGTTGAGTGTTAGCCCGGCTAGGATCAGCATGGCCCCTTGCCAGTCGTATATTTCTAGTAATTTCTGGCAAAAGGGAGCAAAGATGAAAGCTCCCATTCCGGATCCGCATACTGCTATGCCAGTCGCGAGGGCTCTTTTTGTGGAGAAATAATAGCCTACGCTCACCACAGCAGGTAGAAAGACCATGCCGAAACCTATTCCTGTAATAATAAAAACATTTTCATTAATTTATTCATTTCAATGTCAAATGCAAAAAAATGAGGATACCAGTATATAATTGGACATTTAAATATATTTTTCAATTTTGGTTCGTAACTTCACACCATGCTTTACCCTTCAATTACAATTTTCAAAATTTACGAACCAAGGAGGTTCACTCGATTTCGAGCCACGCCTTCCTCTTTAATTGTGCGCGATTTACCATTACTCTTAAATTACAATTGACTCAAGGTTAGTAATAAAGTAAGGATTAATTTTCAAGGCTTACTGAAAATTAAAAAAAAAAAGAGGAAAATGTTTTTAATTGCTCAGCTATGTGGATTTCACATATTTCAATCTTAACACGCAAATCACAGACAAGATAGCAATTTTGAACAAAATCATTAGTCGTTCCAAAAATTTCTTTAAAAAATCAAAATTTAACAATCACAGCTTATTTCTTCAAATTTTCAATTTCACCAATCATCTAATATAATGATTCCTAACCTTAGATTGCCACGAACCACTGAATTAAAAATTCGACAAGTCGCGGACCTCCACCTTCTAATAACACAAAAAAATAGTATTTTATTTTCAAAAAACATGTTTAATTCTTAAATTAATCATCAACATTACGATGTTGCTATTAGTAAATAAAAAATTATGGTTTCTCCAAAATATATATCGTACTCATTTTTGGTAAATTACTGTAATAATCAATGCAAACATTAAAGTAAATCTAAAACATTGGAATTAAAAAAAAAAAGCTTCAGAGACCGCTCTAGATCCTCTCGCGAGCAACTAATCTAAGGGATACGAACGTTTATATTGTGTATATCCCAACACAATACATAATTTAAAAGTTCATAACATGTTCTCTATACTTTGAAACATTAGTCAAACTTAAAGCATTCGGGGAACTTTGCGATCTTTCTGCATTAACCATTTGCACTCCGATATCGCCTCTCAGGCGCCAACATAACGGACCAGTTCTTTTGTTTCCCTTTTCTTTAAAATAAACGAGAACAGCATGATCTTGTGTTTAGGACATCAATCTTTTTTTCAACTCGTTGTCTTACAAATACAAAACAGATTAGGATTTTTTTCCCTTTAAAAATGTGCAAAAGTACGTAAAGAGGAATAGCTGTTCCATGAAAAGAATACAAATCGCAAAGTGTTCTTGGAGTGCAAAGGGTTAATATAATTTAAAAAGTTTTATTAAAAGATCATGTGTTGGAAGTATACAATAGTCTCCTGCGGTGAAAACAAACTTCCATATTCGAAATTTAGCTCATCCCTCAGAGGGTTGCCATATTGACATCGCATTTGCACTGGTAACTAATTCTCAAAACCATTTTCTATTGGATATACCGTATCTCATAATATTAACCCTTCGCACTCATACATCAAGAACAACAACTCAAAGAACATCTTTGACGTTTTCGTTCTTTCAACGAAACAGTTTCTTTCTGTTCTGAATCATCTGTGTTCTTTTCCCCAGAATTTTTTGTGCTCATTAGAAGGGAAAAAATCATTATATGTTGTCTTAACAATTTGAAAAAAGGTCGATTTTCTTTAAATGCAAGACCATGCCGTTCTCGTTTAATTCAAAGAACATGGAACCAAAAGAACTGGTTGTTTGTTGTATGAGAGGAGACTGCGGAGTGGAAATTGTTAATTGTAAGAATGGTGACAACTTGACATCGAATTTTAAATTCGAAAGTATTTATTCTTCCCCAACACTTCCTATAAGGGTTACGATTACAAAAAGACAAATGTGTGCAATATTCGTCGTAAAAAAAACTTAGGACTGCCGTGGAAAAAGAATATAATATTCAAATATTTCTATAAGCCAATTAAAATTGAATATTACGTGAACAGGTAACATTTATTGATTGAAGAAATTATATTCAGTTGCTAAAATTTCAAAATCAATCAATTACTTAATTAACCTTGCGCTGAAACTGCATAATGCGCAATTAATGTTAATTCCAAGGTCGGATGTGTACACACTGAGTGCAATATTTCTCGATTCGAATCAAGATAAATTGGCTAGATGTCACTGTTCTCTAACATTCTCCAAAATGAGTAAATTGGCTATTTGAAACATTAAAGATGCGTTATAATTATAAATCACTGCAATATCTATAAATTGCTTCTACTATTTTCTGCGAGGTAAAGGAAAATGTAAAACGATATATAAAAATGCAAACTCGTTGGAACATTTTATTATATGTAAATTGTTACAGGGTGCCCACTCAAATTTTTCTTCACCTCCTGAACTTTTAAACGTCAGCAACTATAGTTATAAAAGTGGTGTCAAGTTATAGTAAAGTGACTATTATGCGCTATACGTTGAGACCGCTTGCAGCGCCGTCTAGCGGAAGTGTACGGAGTTGAAGTGCCTATCTCTAAAATTATACGACATACATGAAAATAGTCAAGTTAGTAGTCGAAAATAGTACAAAGTTGTAGAGCAGCATCAATTTTAGTACACAAAGACACTTTGAGCAAATGAATATTATGAATAGAACATTTACTGTCCACTACTTTTATAACTGTAGCTGTCGGTATTCAAAAGTTGGGTGTGGTGAGGTGAGAAAGGACGTTTAGTAGACACCATGTATTTAAAAAAAAAAACTGCCATAAGTCGAAAATTAGCCTTACCTCCCATGACGCCATAGGTAACCATGAGAACGTCAATCGTTGGAGCCATGGTGCTTAGAATGAATGCTATACATGAAATGATACTTCCTGCTATTGTAACTACACGACAGCCATATCTATTGGTTAGGGCGCTAACTATGGGACCTGAAGGAAAAAAGTGAAACATTAAGTTAGTGAGGTAAAATAACCAGGCATTTATAAATCAGCAATTTACACAAAATTAAAAAAATACACTGGTATGCACGTATTTCCTTTCAAAATGTTAGATTTTTTTAATTAAATTCATTTTTTTTTTCAGTTCTTAAAAATGCTATATATTATATTTATAATACAAATATCTATAAAGAAAAAGGTTACTGCTTATTGCGAATTATCAAAAATCCATTAAATTAGGCACAATTATTTCTTATGATTGCAATAGGTTCTTTACTTTAAAAATGATCCCCAGATATTTAGTTACGATTTAAAGTTTAAGGAAAACTTAATCTGTCTAAAAAAATCGAGCATACAATACCCAGATAACTTTTAATTACTCTTCAACTAACTACACAAGCTAGAAAGAGTGTAACTATTTTGATTCCATAACCAAAATCTGCCACTTAAACTTCTGCATCGAATTTACGTAAATTCAGAATTCAGATATTTTTACATGGCTTTCAATATACGTGCAAAGTTTGCTAAAAAAGTAACATATATAATTTGCTTTTATAAAATATTTTGCTTTTTAATATTGAAATATTTTTAGTCTTTTGAGAACAAAAAATGCCTAACAACTTGAAATAAACAAAAGCAGCTCTTGTAACAGCTCTAATGTCGACCAACTACAGGCTCCAAGGTTGGTCCTGTTTATCTAACACATTCTCACGATTGCCCAATGCCAATCCATTAAAATTAAAAAATTGCTAGGGCCCAATGATGCCTAACTTTTATCTCCTAATTTCGAACCCTGACCAAACTCCTATACATATAGTTGTAAAAGTACATCCTTAGATTTAGATGATACATTTCATTTAATAAATAACAACATTCCATTCGCTTTTTTTTATCCCCACTTGACTTTACTTGAAAATTGTTCGAGGCACCAACCCGAATGTATTTTTCCTCTTCATCTAACTTGGGCCTATAGGTAACTACATTTCTGAGATATCTGGATTTAAAAGACAAGGAACAGGACAAATACAGTACAAGAAATATATAAAAACTGTGAATTGCTTTTGATTATGGTACAGAGAGTAACAAATAAAAAGTAAGATTTAGATCGAAAATATAAAATCCGAGATAGTGCCAGGCAACTGGTTCCGAAATATATACTAATATGTCATAAGGCAAAAGCAGTGGGGAGCACGATATATATACATTGATGTCCCCATTTTAAAAGGCCCGAACACTAACAATTTAACTGGAACTAATTTCAGTACTTTGCAAGTAATAAGTGGCCCTTCTATTTTTGGGTTCCATTTGCAAGACCCGATATATTTTTGATATCCACTCACCGACGCTGAGATAGAAGCCGGACAGCAGAGATCCCACCCAGGCGACCTTCCCTTTAGGGACGTTGTAGTGTCTCACGAACTCCATGAAGAAGATGCCGAAGGTGTAGGCGATGCCGTCCACGATGAGGTTGCACAAGAAGGAGGCGGCCACGATCACCCACCCGAAGCCGCCGTCCGGGGGCTCCGGGATGTGGGCCGCGATCCCCTCGGCGTCCCACTCGTCCTCGTCCCCCTCGTCGTCCTGGTCCTCGGAGAGGGACTGCTGCACGGAACTGGAAGGGGACACGAAGTAGAAGCGGTCCTCCATGTCCCGCAGGATCTTGTCTGGAAAGAGAGGGAATACGCTATTACAATCAATACTTGAAAATAAGTAAAATGTACTAATTTTTTATTACATTCGATGCTTATCATGGCTTCGAATACATAAGTTTCGATTTTGAAAAGACGTATTCAAAATGCAGTACAATGCGTAAATGCTTGCTTACATAGGCTGCTTTACCACATTTTACGAACTTGTCATTAATATATAATACAACATAAATCATATTCCATAAATAGACCATAAATAAATATCAAATACATGCACGATTACAAGCAAGTCTCATCGGGAATCAAACCCAGATCCTCCGTTCCAATATCAGAAGAAATGTTAAGAAAGCGGTATGCTTAAAGACTGGGAAGTAAGACAATTGAGTTAGAATAATTCAGTTTCTATTAAACCAATCGACATCAAATAAAAGGAAACCCATTTTCTGAATTACTATTTTAAGTTTGCTAAGTTTCATTAAAATCGTTTGAACAGAAGCTGAGATGATCGATATTTAATATATTGCATTGCTACTTTTTGAAGAAAAAAAATGCTGTTACTTGCATTTAGTACGTCATCGCTGATTTACGATGCAATTATACGAGTAGATTTTGATGCTCATTTTTAAGTACTACATTTTTTTCAGACGATTATTGGACACTTAAACCTACGCTCGTGTTCAGCCTGGCCCAATATATTACTATTTCTTATTAACAAGGTTGGGACAATGAGAAAATAAAACTCAATGCAAATTATCAAAGAACATTAAAAAAAAATTTACAGTCATAAATTTTCATGACTTGTTTTTGTGCAAAATCCTATGACTTGCCATAAGATACCAACGAATTGCACAAAATAACACATTCGAAAACTCCAATGCATTCGCACGTTCAAGACAATGATTCAGTTTAGCAATAGAATAAAATTTGGTTACATGTGTTGGAGAAAATATTTTGTTATTTCCAATTTTATTTCAAATCAGTTACAAAAAGTTTGTCATTCCCAAAGATGAACAACGAAATTCTGAAGTTATTACGTAGTCTTCCATATCCACAATTTTGTATCATTTTTATCAACACTTTTTGTGTATTCCAATCTAAGTGTTCGGATAAGAAACAATCAAATGTTAATATATTTAAAAAAATAATAACTTTTCAAAATAACTAAAGGCACTAAAGCTTTTTACCAAAATAATTCAGTTTTTTAAACTATATAAATAATTTTAACTACACTGTTAAAAATGCGTTCTCCTATTTGCCGAAACTTTTGATATTTTTGACGACACAGGCACTATATATGCTCTGATTAAGTATTTCGTCAAACTGAGGAATATCATTTTGTCGTTTTTTTTAACGGAATTTCTTTCGTCGAAAATGAGGACGATTTTAAATAGAATAATTCCATATTGACGAGCCGACTCGAACCGCGTACCTCTCGTTCCAGAGTCCAATGCCCTATCCACTTGAGCAAGAAGACTCGGTTGAATTCTGACAATATAAGTACAAGACGAACTGAAGACCCAGAAAAGGGCCGAAAAGGAATCCAAGTAAATTACTTTCGTTCAAAATTTGAGGATTTTTTTTTCGCCAAGTGACGAAATGAATCATCAATGACGAAACGAATGTCAAATATAGCGAAAGTAGCCTTGACGATCGTAGAATTCTCAAAAATGAGAGTTATTTCTGATAGTGCAATATGAGGTTTTAATGATTCCTCTGCAAGAAGTGTTTTTCATGTATGGACGTGTAGGTTGGACAAGACACAAAAGTACACGACTATGCCAACTTCGGATTCGAACACACCTTTGGCATAACTCAACTCTATCTATATTCACAGTCGACATATCAAAAGCAAACTTTAAAAGTTAATCAATCCGCGGTGTATGCATAGAACTGAAATAACAAGGTATGGAAACATTCCAACAATTTTTCTATTTCCTGCATTAAAATACTTTAATTATAACCAGCCGAAGAGCAATCTTTCCGGTTCTAAAAAGGTTGGGAATGTCGGTTTTATACGACTACTTCCCTATAACTCATATGCAACTGAAATTGGTGTTTCTTTCTGCAACACACCTATTATTAAGAAACAGGATTGTTTAATATCTAGGGAATAGTACATTTCTACCAGAGAAGCAAATAAAAGTTCCTATCGCTTATTGTTTCCAATTCCCACATGGTTTCAAGGTCTATTAGAAAGAGTCTACTTTCACGTGATTACAGTGAATAGACAGCTGCTTCAACACATCAATTCACGCTTTAGCCATTAGCTTCGTTTTCATGCCAAGAAATGTTAATGACAAATTCCCTTCGCATATGGGTCAGGCAAAATATTTCCCAGGTGTAATACATCATTTTACAACAGCATAATGATATATCTCATTGCCAACATTTGCACTCCTTTTGCCTAATCTGTAGGGCGTACACTGACTGATCTTGCCGAAATATTTTCGCACAATAAAGGGTAAACCCACATTGCCCTGGTACGGAAAAAAGGTAGCGGGTCGCATTTTGTAAACAAATTACATATCGGTATCGTCTAAATTAATTTAAAAAAAATTCTTTTTTACTTCTATTATCTAAAAAAATGTGCTAAAATGCATTTCAGTTTACGAAGTTTGGAAGAAAAAAATCGTTGAAAATCTGCTACCTAACTGGATTTGAGGACAGGACCGAATCCAGGATATATTCTTGGGAGGGTCAATTTTTGGTAAAAATTTTTATACTATTGGGAGGTCAGGTACTAAACTTTTTTTTTTTTGCAAGACATCATTGTTACTAATAAAAACTACCATTAAATTTTATTAATTTTTTTTTTCATCAATTAATGCAGATCTATTAACTCAAATTTTAGGGATATAATTATGGTACGAAAGGAATTATTTTTAAGTCCCCCTCTTAATAGCATATCATTTTCTTTTTCAAATATATTTATATTAGCGAGCTATTCAGAAGAACAAAACACAGAAGAGTTAAGTAAATAAAAAAAATTATTTATTAGGTATTTCTTTGTAGGGAAGTTTATTGTCTACAAAGCCTATAATCTTTCGTAGTCCTAACGTTGACGTTGGTGTGGAAGTTTGTAAACTAGAGATATAGCTAAAGTACTGTCCATATAATCTGTCCGTGGCTTTAAATTAGGAGTAAGTATTTCCAAATGCTCGGTATGGTAGGTAATTTATTCCCAAAAGCTGATTCCCCGTGAAGTTATAAGGCGAAAGCCTCTACTGCAGCCAATGAATACACTCTCCACCACGCCGTACGAAGTACGAAAGCGGAATGGGTTAACAAACATCCTGGACGACGCATTACATTTTTCTGTACACGATGGTATGTCATTTATTTACATAAGCTGATTCCACGTTGAGTTCTGTGGGCGAAAGTGATGCGTTTCACATCCCTGAAAGCTAACCGAGTAAGTTGGGTGAATTAACGTAGCAATAGAGGTGCACAATGGATTATTAGAGGTAGTTCGGGATCTATACCGAAGAAGAACCTGAGCAGGCACCTTACTCTTCAAACTTCCTCACCACGATCATTGTGAGGACATTTGGACCACCACAGACTTAAAATGCACCAGCCATCATGGCAAATGTTTGGTAGGACAACGAGGAACGAACTCGACTCAGGCCATCAAGCGCCGTACAAATACTTCATAAACTGTGTTCCTTAGTAGTACTAAAAAAACAGGGCCTGATTACCGAATAAGCCTCTGAAGCCCAGGCTTACACTTTACATATTGGGGGGGGGGGGGGGGGCTTCAAAATCACATGTGACATTCAACACCCTTAACATAGTCTGCTACTAAATTGACCTTAAAAAAACGTATTACAAACTTTCGTAAAAAAAAAACTTTCCACTTGTGTTAAATTTGTTTGAATATTAATGGGAAAAAAAATTAAAACAAACAGAACATTACGAATACTCATTACTTATTAATATATTTTGTTATATTATTTATAATATGCTTCATTTTAATGCCATTTAGGGAAAAGGATTTGAGTGCCTGTAAAATCTCGATTTGATGGTCCACTGTTTATTCGTGAGAAATGGGTCACCATTTAAAGGTGGGCTTCTCTTGCTCCCATGTCTTAATCGGGCCCTGGAAACAAACATGATTTAACATCCCGTCCATAAGCACATAATGCTAGAAATCAATCTCTGAGCATAGAACAAAGAAATCTCTGCATCACACCTGCAATCTCCGGATTCAAAGCACACGGAGTAGAAGGCATAGCCGATCAAGGTCAAGACCGAAAACTTCATTCAGTTGCCAATACAAGCAGGCGTCCACACACAGCGAAAGTTTTGGCATTTTGCCCCTTTCCGCAAGGGAGTTTCCACAACAACGTTTCTCGGTGTGCGAGAAACACCTTGTTGACGTCAAATTCATAGAGATAAATATAGAGACCAGTGTGGGTGTCTGTAGATCGCACGACTCTTTCCCGAGTAAATCTTTCGTATTGCAGCCTATGGGCAGAGCAAAGGAAATCGTAGACCCAAGCAGTTTCCAAACTTTTTTTTACAATAAATATTTTCTTAAATGGTGCCAAAGCGCATGCTTTAGATGCAAATATATACACATCTTAACATTTCACTTTATGTATATCAAGTTAGTAATTTTTAGTTAATAATCATCTACTGTCAATTAGCTTTATACATATTTAACTCAATGATTTACCAATTTAAAATAAGATTTTTTTAATCAAGTTAATTTTAATGGGAAATTAAAATTTAAGAAATATAAACTTAAGATGAATGGGGCATTCTACTTTAAATTAAGCTCTACGAAAATTGTAACTCTGGGCCATTTGTAACAACTGTTCTAAGCTATTTCACTTTGCCTGTCTGAGATCCAAACTTTAATTTTAATAAACTATTTTAAATCATTTTTGGCAAATAGAAATTAATTTATTTGCCATAAAACTATTATATTTATCAAAACTACACGTAATTTTTTTTCTATTTTCGTATACTCATTTCAACCTCATATTCAAAGAAAAATTAATATTAACCACTTAACAATTAATTTCTTTTATGCCATATTGGTTCCAAAAAAAATCAGTTTTTCAGTAGACTATTTTCGATTCCTAATACTTTTATATACATTCAAATCAACAATCTGAACTGATTTAGGTGTTGAATTTTATAATCTATGCTAATATTAATTAGAGCCATATAAAATATTATTTTTACTTAAAGTTGGTTTTTTCAGTTATATTAATAGTACTGTAAAGCAACTTTACAGTGAAGGATGCTGATGATAAAAAAAAACAAGTAATATCTACAACAACAAAAAAAAATGATTTTTTATCCTTTCTAACATAAAAGTTTTTTAGAGGTAATTATTATTAACAATTAAAAGACTTATTCATCTTTAACCCTTTGCACTCCGCGAACATCTTTGACATTGCGTTCTTTCCACGGAACAGTTATTCCTCTTTCTGTTCTTTTAACCACAATTTTTTTTATGCTGATAGAGGGAAGAAAATCGTAATATGTTTCGGATCTGCAAGAGAACAATTTGAAAAAAAAGTCGATGTTTCTTTTAACACAAGATCACGCCGTTCTCTTTATTTTGTTTAAACACCTTGTTGACGTGAAATTCATAGAGATAAATATAGAGACCAGTGCGGGAGTCTGTAGATCGCACGACTCTTTCCAGAGCAACACTTTCGTATTGCAGC
This sequence comes from Troglohyphantes excavatus, assembly GCA_963932185.1. Classification (NCBI taxonomy): domain Eukaryota; kingdom Metazoa; phylum Arthropoda; class Arachnida; order Araneae; family Linyphiidae; genus Troglohyphantes; species Troglohyphantes excavatus. The sequence continues at coordinate 28,063,683 of OZ010666.1, read as the reverse complement.
CTACGGGCAGAGCAAAGAAATTTGTAGACCCAAGCAAAAAAGGAGTAGCATACTAAAGAACAAGTCGTTATGTTGGCGCATGTGTAGGCGACATCGGAGTGCAAAGGGTTAAATCTCTAGGATGTTAATGAAGGTTAAAATTTGAATGTTAATCAACGGGAGTACCGCATGTATATCTACATTATTGTATAACCAACTTCTCCATATTATCAATCTTTCAAGTTCTTGCACGGGACTGTGCAAATAAAATATCGTTACAAATTGGAACTTTTAATACTTTGGTTTCCATCTGACGGGTGACAAATTAAGAATATTACTTATTGCGCTTTTAAATATTGAATTTGTATATTTTGTAGCCTATTTCCTTTCCATGCGTAGAACGGGTATTTCAAGCTAGTATAAAATATAACACAAATAGATCAAAATGTCGATGTATTGGAAATTTGAAACTGAGGTATTTCCTAAAAAAACACACACGTGGTGGTCATTGGTCTATTTGTATTCTTAACCCTCATTCTGAGGAATTGCCTGTATTATGGATGGTATAGGTCAAGATTAAGAAAAGGCTAAGAATTTGATTTGAAATTAACTTTAAATGAATTTGTTTCTGGGGTAATCAAATGGGAATTTTTCACAGCTATACTAACACTAATTTGAATGGCAAGTAAAAGATATGTACCGTCTTAAAGATAAAAATTAACATTTCTTTTAAAAAATTCTCAATTCTTAAGAAATGCGTTAGGGAAAAAAAAGAAGTATCCTAGTTGTATTAGGGAGGATATTAAAAGCCTCATAAATACTGCATAAATATCTAACAAGTTAATTCCAAAAATTACGGAGTCAATTTTTTTTTTATAAACGTAAAAATACAAATCATATGCCCAGAGAAAAATTAAATTTAATCTTTTTGCATACATAAAACTTGTTTTACATTTAAGAAATTACATTTCTTAAACACTAGTACAACAATTCATAAAAGCATTAATACAAAATCCTACCGTTATAGTACACATCGCTAAGTCCTTTCGACCCTCGCTTAACAAGGAAATTTTCAGAATCCGCAAAAGGCGCACTGTAACTTCTATCCCTACGATTTTCAATACACAGAGGAACTGCATTTCGTTCAGCGGCAACATCAAAACTAACTTTCCGAAGCATTTTTAAGCGAGACGACTTCGACGCCGCTCCACCCTCTCCAGGAATAATAAACAGAATGTTGAGAAGGAAGGAAGTGAGCAGTGGCGTTTTCCCACGGTATGAATTAAACCTGTCGCTGAAATTCAGCGCGCCACTGGCTGCAATGGAAAGAGACGGCAAACGTTCCCTTGTCAAAAAAGCTATCAAGAGTTAAATAAAACACACTCAACAGTACTCCCACTACTAACAGCCATAGCAACGATTGATTTCATTGTTCCTGAAGGCTTTTCTTTAATGTAGTTTATATCAGACCGGTCCAAGGTTCGCGTTGTAAGGTGTGGGACAGGGAAGAATAACCTAAAAGTTTCGGATGAAGGGGTATTTACTTAAAAAATGCTTTTTAAAGCTATAAAAGATATTAGGAATTTGTATTACTCAACGGAGATAGTTGTTATTTAACCTTTTGTAAGCCAAAAACGTTGAAATTTCCGTTCTTTTTGCATTATTCCGTTAAGTTGTTTCTGTTTATAAAATCTCTAACCCTAAAAATATTTGGGGCTCTTCACAAATATAATTTGTTTTTGAGGTTAGTGATGAACCAAGTTAACGAAAAAACTACATTTTTAAACACACGTGCTATTCTCGTTTATTTTGAAGGACAAGTAATTAAAGATTATGTCTTTTTTTCTGCCGGAGAAGTGACAGTGGTGTTTAGAAAGTTAAAATGATTTCGCCGGCGAATTAAAAAAAATCTTTAGCAGTTAAGGAAATTATAATTTACATAAATCAGTTTTAAAATGCATTTGACTCTTCTGAAAAATCATATTTGACAGTAGATTTTATACGTGGGATAAGCTATTTATAAGCAAATTGTGTTTAAAATTGAACAGAGAATATTATCACGTAATACTTTCAGTCGTGTAATACACATCTAATGGTCCAAAATTTCGGAACAATATTAACACGTTCTACAATACGGGGTCAATTGACCCCTTATATAATTATCCCCTAGTGCTGAGCATGTGGGAGGTAAACTTTCAAAAATTTATATAGCTGCATCAGCTCTGAACTTTTACATAAAGTTGAAAGCAGCATGGCTGCCAATAATCTCTCAAAATTCAAATAAAAATAGCAGGGCAGGGATCATAAACCTCGTACATCACTGAACGTGTTAAATTAATGAATCTTCAGAAGAATCGATTTATGTTCTCCCGCCGTGGAATACTGGTTTAGTACTATGCAGAGGGAGAGCATGATTTTTTCCAAATTATCAGTTTTCAGAGTGCTAGATACATTTTAACAAAGAAAAAAGTACGGGGTCGATTGACCCCGTGTCGCACTTGCGGATAAATGCAAATTCGACGTCCGCACTGAACGTTAAGATAAATTAGAAAGGCCCACTTTCGCAACTCTAGCCATGCCTGTTTGAAAGTCATTTTAGAAACTAATGGTTACTGACTGTAAATTTACCATTTATTTATCGCATTAATATTATTTGTAGACCCAAGCAAAAAAAGGAGTAGCCTACTAAAGAACAAGTCGTTATGTTGGCTTGTTTTCTTTTAATTTTTGGGTTAGGAGATCACAAAATAACTTAAAGCATTTTATGAAAAGCAAATATATTTGTTCAGTAATTGTGTAAAAATGGGTGATTTAAATTCAAATGTCTACTATTTTCGTGTCCTTACATCGATCCAAAACAATATTTATATAGACAACTTTATTTTATACGTGTAGATAAAACGGCATTAGTTGGAATAGAAAAGTATCACTAATATACAATAACCATCACAAAAAAGCCTATTCATATTTTTGGCTTTATACATAACCCCTCCTGCCTTTCATAACGGCATCTAACCTTTCTACTCAACAAGAACAGAATGCATAAATCCGACGAGAACATTCTTTCTCAGGGTTCAATAATAAAATACACGTTCTTGACCTGAATATTTTGAAAGATATTACAGTGAACATAAAGCATCGATGTTCACAAATACCCCTGTCAGTTACGGCCTGTCTACTTGCGCCGTATGGGAACAAGAGAAAAATCATTTTACGACCAGCGTCACTTTATTTACGACACCGCATACCGCTGTCACCACTTACGGAAAGCTTGCAAGGCTAATCAACATTAGGATTCTTCCGAAATGGAATTTTGGGGGAATAATATCTGCGCAACTCGACTTGGATCTCAATGATTGAAATGGTAGATGCATTTACAAGATAAACGTTGCCATTTATTAAGGAGAAATGGATGTCTAAATGGCATTTTTTTACTGGAGAATAAACTACCGCATTAATAAACTATATGCGATATTATTCTCCATGACAAAATGTACATTTCGGAAATGGTGCCTAGTGAAAAATGAAAGGAAAACGAAAATACTTTTACATTTTCCAAGCACATTTCCAAAGTACCTACGCAATAGGAAAAACGTAGATAGAATTTATAAAAAATATATAATCTAATTGGTTTTATTAAAATAATTAATTGAATACAACTATGTATTCTAACTACAAAAATAGATTATAGCCACCTTAAGAGGCATTTTATTTATTTGTATCAATGATGATTCAATAACTGATATAAATAAGCAGGACTCGTATTTTTATTTATTACAAATAACATTGAGATCAAATGACATGAATATAAAAATGTAACTTTTCGTATTACAGTGGAAACATCTTGCTTAATATGAACTTTCGTAAATGTTATCGATATCTTTCAATTGCAAAAATATTATGTGAAATAACAATCTGGTTTGTTTTGGTATTTATTATCTGTACAAGTCTCGTTTTACAGGGAGCATGTTGAAGTATTTGGATGCCCTTTTATGTATTAAAAAGGTTTTACATAAATCTACAGTTCTGAACTTAAAACGTTCAATTTTATACAAAATAGGGAAGGATCCAAATACTTCGCAAATGTCCATGTTAAACATTTCAAGGGTTTAAGCGCAAAATTGTAAGCATTTTTGACATCTTCACTATTCCTTATTTAGATAAATGAATGGCTGATTTTTTTAATTAAAGTAACACCATTTAAGATAAGATGCATGTTATTAACTTTTAAATTAAAGTACGTCTATAAGATTTATATGTACACTTTAATCTAAAACTTGACTTTTAATACTATTTCAGATATTTCAATGTTTTAATATCAAATATGTTTTCGTAGATACACATTTCTTTTAAAACTAGTTCTATATTCTGAAAATTGACGACATTTTTTAATAGAATTCATTACTTGGTTTGCCTATACTATATACCGAAATGAAACTCTAGTAAGCGTGATTAGAATTGACAGTAAATTGAATTGAATAGATATAAATGTTCACTTTGTAATAAATCCTCGTCAATAGACCATGGAATGATGTCGGAAATGAAAATCGATGACTATCGAAACTATTCCCTTTAGAGAACACTATTTCTATGAAATTTTTATTCGGAAAGTATTAACTTTCTGATCGTCTGACTTGTAACTTTTAACTCGAGAAATCTAGAATTTTCAAACGATGCTAGAACATTTTTAATTGTAAAAATATTTTATTACAATATTTTTTTAATTCGCTATATAGTTTAAGAGATATCTATAGAAATAATTACGATTTTCTAATTAGATTTATTTGTATGTTTTGGTTAATTAACGTCGCAGTTGAGCTGCACATTGGGGAAATATTTATTAGAATTATAAGTGGAATTTTTTTGCCGGGAAGATAACTCTAAATTTTTTATTTTGTACTGGAGGTACTGGAAACTTTGGTATTATCTATAGATTACTCTATGCATTTTCCTCATACTGAAAATCAACCAAAAAGTATACTTAGTTCGTCGTAGTATTAAATTATATCAAATGTATTTACGGTGAAAAGAAATTAATTTTTTTAAGTCATTTTCGTTATTTTATTTAGTCGAAATATTTCGCTTAAATAACTTGCAATTGGATTAAAGTTATCAAAACCATACAAAGGGTCCTGATATTTTGATACACACACAAAAAAAAAGATGGAACTAAAGTAATCGTATAATGAATTTATTAAAAAAAAACTCGTAAACTTCTACATTCCAAACATATTGCAATAATTTTGTAGATATAATGTGTAGCTGACATTTTTATTGACTGAAGATAAATTAAATAAAAATGTGGACAAGACATGAAAATTATTTCATTATACATTCTTTCAGCATTTTGGAATTTTTTACACTTTAGTTATGTCAAATCCCAAATTTTTAAAATAAAAATTTGGGAAGCTTGGGATTTATATTTGATATAACTGAAATATCGATTGTTAATTGAGGGGGTAAGAAGCCAAGGGGTACAAGCGACCTTTAAAAAAAAGAGTTAAACGTGGTTATGAATAGTTAACAGTGGCGGCGATTGGGTGCTAAAAGTGAGGGGGCAAGATTAAAGGGGGGGGGGGGGATTTTCACTAGAATTTTTTTTGTTTCGAAAATTTCTCTGCATTGTTAGCAATTGAGCTTGTAGACTTTTTTTTTCTAAATATCTTGGTATAAAAAAAAAATGATGTAGTGTGTGTGTTTTTTGAACTTCTACGTTGTGTTCTGCTGTCATTTTTAAAAAAAATGGGGGGGGGGGGTCGATTTTTTTTAAATTGGACTCAGGAGACCTTGAAGCAATTTTTTCCGTTGAAAATACGATGTCATAATTTTGCCGTAAATAATATGAAAAATACTAATTATGTTTTATTTCCTTTTGAAGAAAAATATAACAATTTTATAACAAAAGCAACATATATATTAATTTCGAGAAAGAACAACTGATGAATTGTTCATTTATTTCAATATAGTAAATCGGATAGGTGAAAAATTAATAAATATATGTATATGTATACAAAACATTTTTAAATTTCGCTAAAAAAAGTTTTACGTTCAGGCAGCATTTAAACATTAGTTACAGAGACGGTAGACTTCAAATGACGACCTAACCTCATCTGTAGTTGTGGGTGCGAAATTCGTCCTTGTTTTGGCAATGCAGTGAAATAATTAACTTATAGTTACTTTTTAAAAAGTGATATTTTAAAAAGTGCGGTGAAAGTTAAAAAGTGCAACATTCGAAAAAAAGTGCGGGGGCAACCGCCCCCCCTTGCCCCCCCGAATCGCCGCCACTGATAGTTAATACATATGAAATGTTGGTGGCAAAAAGGATATAAGTAAATATTTGTCATGTGCTGTGATCTAGCGGCGTAAGAATAAACTATTTTAAAAATGAGCTGTTCTTTAAACTGAATTTTCACAAAATTATGGAATTGTGTTTTGTACCCTCTTGGCTTCTCGTCCCCTCAATTATAAAGCGTAGAAAATCATAGAATCCAATAAAGTAATAAAATTAAATCTTGAAAACTGGACTACGTTAACCTGATTGCGCATATTTCGAAATTTACTTTTATTCGTTCTGCGGGCATTTCAAAGCACACGTTCTTAGACATTTCACACAACCATATTTATTCAAAATGACACCGGCCTTCTGAAATCCATCACGTGCGACTAGCTGGCTGTGTGTCAATAAATTACCGAAGAAGTGGAATCTCTTGTTACTAGGTGGAAACAGCCCGAAATCTCCAATGCAGTAGTTCCGTAGATCCCCAGGTTACCGGAACTGACGTCACATTCCACTGATCGATCCCCTTTTGTAGGGAAAGGAGAGGGATTTTTTTTTATTATTATTAAGAAGGGGGTTTCCCCATCTTTTTTTCTTCTTTCTTTCATATCTTGCGTTTGAATATTATTGCTTGACCTATTCCATAAAACGTGTTTTGAAGTTTTTGTGGGTAGGGAGCTTCTTTTGTTGGTACCCTCATGCGTGGTGGGTATTAAAATTCCTTTAAACTTTACGATGCCTTTGACCTTTGGAGTTGTAAGAGGTTTTTGCGTGTTCTTTTTGTACCGTTTGCGTATTGAGAGCGATTTATGTGATGGTTCTGTACCTTTGTTTACCCAATGGCGTATATTTTAGACCGTATATGCGATTGGCTTATGTCGTATGAGATGTCGCTGAATTTAATAGACATTTATATAGAAGAAATAGGTTTCTATACTATTTTTAATTCACAATAGCAATAATAACTACATAATTAATTTTGTATCAAAAAAATAAATCAATAAAATTATAACTTGTTAAATTCTTAATCCACTAAATATTAAAAATTAAAAATGTGGAAATTAAAAGTTTAGCAATTTTTACTTAAGTATTAGTTCAGAACTTTGATTTTATTTAACTTTTTCTTCCTAATAAAAAAAATGTAAATTACTATGGTTTCTAACTCGTAACTCCTTAATTACTTGAAACTCATAAAAAATATTTACGATATCACTTCTTTCTCCAAATACGAAATTATATTGTGAAACAACTAACCGTTTAAACATTTCTCATAGAACAAATTATAAATCAAGAACATATTTTATATGAAAACAATTTTGTTGTCGTATATATTTTTAACCTTCAACGTAATATACTTCTTATTCAAGCAATCAGAAAAAATTCTAAATATAATTTAAGACCACTACTATAAAAAATGAATTTGCTAATGTCTTTATAAAATATTTTCCATTGTTCAGAGGGAAAAAAATCGTCCATATTGATATCAGAATTCAGAAGAAGAAAAGTGTTTATCAATTCGCTTGTATTCGAACAAGACTTTCGCATTTGTAGCTATATGATAAGAATGGTACACTTCTTATTCATGATCCAAGTTCAATGTTGCTTTCTGCGTATATAGAGTCGGAGTAACTTATCTAAATAAGCTTTCTAGGTTCTAACAGACAAGGCGAAAAATACCCTGAACAATGGTTAATGGATTATTTTATTGCTTAAAAATTGTCGACTATTGTGCAGACTCGGTTGTTAGGAACAATGTATGATTAAAAAAGATCATAAGAATAAATAAAATATGTTCGTATTGTCTTAATTTTAATGGTATTTTATTGCTTCTGAGGCTTTGTTTCAGCGAGTTACTTTGTGCATCTACCGTATTATCTCAATATTTCAATTTATTTTTCTGTTAATTTTAATTAGGTGAGTAACCTAATTCCAAAATGTCTCTTATCTCACTTTAGAGAACAAGCACAATACATTTTTAAATAAAAAAATTTTCGTTTTAAGTTTTATTTCTACACGTGGAATTAAGCAAAGTATAATGCATAAAATAACATACTTTGCTTAATTTCAGCTGTAGAAATAAATGCTTCTAAACATACTCAGTAAACTAAAATTTATATTGGTTTGGTTAATTAACGTTGCGCTAGAGCTGCACAGTGGACTATTGGCGACGGTTCGATGCCTATCTTGAAGAAAAGACCAGGGAATGATGCCTCGTATTTTTTAACCATGGTCAGATGACGAGGACAACAACTGAGCTGGCGCCCGAAGCAACTTCAATAGGCGTCAGGACATTAGACCCCGAACAGATTTATCGTGCATCTGTCCCGTATACACGCCAGTATAATTTGTTGGAAGTCGTTAACGACTTTCTAGTATTTTTGTAGCGAAGCTGGCAGTCCTCCGATCGCAAGATCACTACTTTTTTACGTTTCTGTGTCAAATCTACCGCACGGGCTCGAACTAGCAATCCTCTGATTACCAGCTGAGCGCATTTATACACTGGGAAAATAATGGAAAGGAAAGGGGACTGATATTAATTTCACGTTTTGTAATATTATACTTTGCGTATAAATAGGGTTGGTAAACAAGGGCGTGCTTTTTACACTCAAATAGTAGTTGGAAGTTCTTATCGTGAAAACAGCTATTGGATTGATGTGATCTGGAAACGACGAAAATCATACACAACCAGTGGCGTAGCCAGCATTGGGTTACTTTGGGTTAGAACCCCCCCCCCCCCCCCCCATAGCCAGATCAAAATTATTTTTTTTGAAAAATAACAAGTGCCAAAAAAAAAAAAAAAATCTACTTTTTCTCCGATTTTTAAAGAGAAAACACGCGTCGCATTTCCTGGTCTAACCCACATGTATCTCCTGACTTTCTGTGGGGGGTAAAAAAATTCTCTTGCTTGAAAATAAAAGTCTTTATTTTGTTAAAACTAAATGCCATTTTAGAAAGAATTGACGAACTAAAGAAAAATTTCGTTCCCCTACCCACCTCCTAATTTTTTGTGGTGCTTCTATTACATTTACAATCAATTTTATTTTCTCGTATTATCTTGTATCTTCTGCCAGCACACAGACAGCTAACAGACATTTGGGAGCCACTTCTGTCATTACAAAATACTCATCGTTCAAATAAAAAAAAAAATGAAAATGAGCGGGAAATATATTGGCGCCGATATTTATTTACGTTGAATATTATGAGAGCCAACTGAACTTTTAGAACCCAATCGCTGCGAGTGTAGGTGGTTTTATTATATTTGGGTTCGAATCAGTTTAAATAATTTCAATGGTGTTACAATGAAAGAACTAATATTATATTTTAGTCAGCAAGGACGAATGGTTTTTGTGAACATGCAGTTTAAATGTGGAGCAAAGCTGCGAATATTTAAATTGTAAAAAAAAAACTAAATGAACGGTATTTTCTGAGATTGATAAACTGTACTGGTAAGTGGATAAATATCATACGGCATTTTTTAATTAAAGTTTAATTTTAAAAGATTTCTTAAAATTCGAGAAAATAAAGTTTTTGCATTTGATAGTCATATTTAAAATAGCCAAACGTAAGAGTAGACGCTCACGAGCGATTTTAAACGAAACCAATAACGTTCAGTATTTTGCATGAATTTCGTCGATAATTTTTTTTTCTATCTTTATGTTTACCTGTATATTTTGTTGGGGTTTAATAAATGTTTTTTTTTTTTAAATAAAACTTTTACAAGTTTATTCATTATTTATAATCTGTACTTTAGTTCATGTTGACATCTCTAACCGTTAGACATGTATTTTCCCACTGTTTCATAAATATTTCTGTTTGACCATATTATGTAGCAGTGTTTTATATATGACAGTTTTATTTATACCATTAGGTAAGAGAAAGTATACTTAACCAGTAAAAAATAGATATTCCAAGGCCCATTCTACACGGACGCTATTTACGCCGCGTTGCATTTTGCAAAAGTCTCTGATTGGTGCATTCAAACCATGTGGTGGACCAATCGCAGAGTTATCTGCAAAAGCTAACGTGCACAAATAACGTCCGTGTAGATTGGGGACATTATTAAAGCACATTAGCTTTTGTAGATGGCCCTGTGATTGGGAAATACAAACTATGTGGTTTACATATACACTCGTAGAGCCATCTGTATCTAACACGCGTAAATACGGCGCTGCATCTTGTGCTGGTGATTAGACAAGCATTTTTCCATTTTTTGTCTAGCTTCACAGATTCTACAAATCAATGTGTTTTTTTTATAATAATATATTTTTTATTCACTTATTTGATTTTTTTTGTACAAGCAACGTCAATTTCCGTTATGATTTTGCCACAATGCGCCGTTTTGCTGCGTCAAGCAACCAATGAAACCTTCTGCCCCCATATCACGCCATAGTTATGCATGATGATTTTAATTATATAATAAAGAATTATTTACAAATTTAAAATTACTACTTCAAAATTATTATTATTACCCCCCATCAATATTTAGCTACAGACTTAAATCCCAGTAAAATGTCAACCAGGTTTGTTAGTAATTTAAATTAGGAAATGATTAAAGATTAACCTTTGAAAATTAAGCTTTTAATTTACATCTTATTTATAATTTTTATATATATTTAATTAATTAAAATTATTAATTAGAATTTTAATTTAAAACTACTGCTTAAATTAAAAAATATCATAAATTAAATTTACTAATTTAAAATTACTACTTAAAAATTATTATGATTATTTAAAATTGCTAATTTAAAATTATTAATGAAAATTGCTAATTTAAAATTATTAATGAAAATTACTAATTTAAAATTATTAATGAAAATTATTAATGAAAATTACTAATTTAAAATTATTAATGAAAATTCCTAATTTAAAATTATTAATGAAAATTGCTAACTTAAAATTATTAATAAAAATTGCTAATTTAAAATTATTAATTAAAATTATTAATTAAATTTAATTAAAATTATTAATTAAATTTAATTAAAATTATTAATTAAATTTAATTAAAATTATTAGTTAAAAATTGTTCAAATCAATTTATAACAAAAAAAATTATTTGGTTTTGGTCGGACCAAAAATAATTTATGAACCCCCCCCCCCCCCCCCCCCCCCCCCCCCCCTTCGGACAATCCTGGCTACGCCACTGTACACAACACAATCATAACTTTCTTAATAAATATTCGCGAATGTCTAAAACACTCGGATAGTTTATTCGTATGGTTTCTCATCTATCAGACGGAAATCTCCGGGGTAAAGCTGCCTTAATTTTATTTTCCACTTTGTAATACGAGTATATATACTTTGTAATTACTTTGTGTGTACTCGTATATTTATAATACTATTACTGTTTACAAATTTATTTATGAATGTGGCACCAATACGTGTTTAACTGTATTGGTAGAGCAGATTTGACATTAAATATATATATATATATATATACTTCAGGTCAAACAGCAAAATGAATGTTGTTGTTTTTTTAATACACTGACAATATTCTCTCTACAATATAAACATCTTTATTAATACATACCGTAGTTAGATTAAGTGCCAGATGAAGATATTAGTGAAAAATAATGCAATATTTTCCATATTAAAAATATTATGGCTTAAATTGTTATGAAAATTTTTTTACAAACAGGCTGTTTTATTTCATCTGTGACAAAGATTGTGAGTAGGTTAAATTATTATTATTAAGATCTCATTTCTATTGTAACACGAAATATAGTGCAATAAAATATAGTAAACGCGATACTACACGGCCGTTATTAACGCGCGTTGCTGAATACAACTAACAAAACCCTTGAAAAGCAAAGTGTTATTGTCCGGTCCAAAAATCGACCACTCAAAGGGGATTAGATGCCCAAAACGACATTTCTAAGTGATTACGAGTTATTTATTAATAAGGCAACGGGACCACAATTGTCTTATTTACTATCAGTAGAAAAGACGAAACTTATTCTTAGATCAATACTAACGGACGTTATTAACGCACCTTGCGCAATACAACTAACAAAACCGTTCATTGTGTCCGAAAATGGCTGCACCTGACCTTGCTAGCAGTTTTCTTTCAATCTCGAACGAAGGGAAGTAAAAAAGGCATATTTTTTTCCCCTCTAAAAAATATGGTAACCCGGATCGCTTCGGCCGCAATTGGGCTATTGCCAAAATGGCACCTTGGGCACCCATTTTTTTTATATTTGTGGCATCGAATGTGTTAAAAATTGATTTTTGTCATTTTACCACTCAGTTGTCAGAGGGCGGGTGGTTCGGAACACCGACATTATGTCCCAGTCGTGTTTACAGACATTGACATCTGGAGAGGAAAACGGAAGCGTCTGGTGGTCGAAATTCGTGCAACGGCGGAAGCTGAGCCAGCGTTTCCGAGACGAGAACAAAAGAAAGTGGATTATGCAACCCTAACAAGAAACACTTCGGCGGTTATGACACACGAAAATGGTAAACACCGGGGGTGGAACGCTGGGAAAAATAATTTCTAAATATCGTATTTCAAAAAGGAGTTTCATCTCACATTTATAACGTTACCATTTTTAAAACAAATTCCGAAAAAAAGGCTTATTGCATTCCCGCACCGCAAAATTTACTTTAATTCTATCGAACCGATTTAGAAGTGCACATATTTTTTAAAAAGTGCGTTTGAATATTTTTAATAAATTATATTTTTATTTAAAACTATCAAGTTTTAGATTAAATATATATAGTACATGGACCCTATAGTCAGGGCCATCCTTAGCAACCGCAGGGCCCGGTGCAAACTTAAAAGCGGGGTGCCTTTCTATCCTCCCCACAAATTTGTGAATAAGTTTGAATAAAATTTACAAATTATGAAACTTATGAATTAGTTTGTCAGACCTTTGTTTGAGGCGGTTACATTTCATTTGTATTGAATATTTGTCAAGAACTTCGTCGCGTTAAAACTCTGCATTTTGTTCTTTTCTTTAGTTATAAACTTAATTTCCTATCAAACGAGACAAATTTAAGTCAGTCGTGCTATTTGTCAAAGTTGTGTCTTAATGGATTTCCATAAAAATTTAACATAATGCTCCTATGTGGCTGGTTTTAAAGACTTTTCACGTCAAAAGTAAAAACAATAAATTCATTTTAGTTGCAACATTTCTATTTTGTGTATTTTTCTCTGGTTAGCGCGGGGCCCTATGCAGTGGCGCGCGTCGCACGCCCCTAAGAGTGGCCCTGCCTATAGTACATTGACCCTATAGTACATTACCTCTGGTTTGTCGACGTTTCGCTTTTTTCACAACATTCCGTCGCCTAGTCCTGATGATGAAAGCCCGTTTCAAGCTTTTAAAAATTTTAATGTTTTTTTTTTTTTTTCCAATTCATTTGCATCTAAATGTCGTTCGGTAATTATAGTTCAGCACAAAATTGTATCGCCCATGTGTATAGAAATACTCATTTGAAATTAAAGGGTTGAGGACCCTTGATATTAAGGGGATTCAGTTTTGTTTGGGATTGCGAGGTTAAGATCTCTGATGGGAATTAAAAGGTTAGGAAGCTTTGGTTGTGATCCAAATATGTTGAATACAATCCTTAACAGGGCCGACTCACTACGAGGTGTAGCATTGATTCTGAGTCGGCTTTTGAAGGGGATGGTGACCCCCCAGCCAGTGTGTAACTAGGTCTTACACCTTTTTCCTTATTTTACATTAAAAGATGAGACCAATAGCCCTAGTTTGGATTCTCTTTGCATCCTGATTTATATCTAAGCAATTGGCTAGATAAAATGTATATATGTTACTGTATTGAATGTTTAATTGTGTCTTTTAATACTTTTTATTGTCTCGTTACAGAAAAACCAAATGCTGCTTGTTTCCAATATGTATATATTGTTGGGTTGGCCACCGCCGTTGCGGTGACGTTTGTGAATTGGAAACTTGCCAAAGAACTTATTGTAATAATTGAAAAGATTGTAACCAGGAATGATTAAATCAATGATGTATCTTTAAATAATAAAGTTAAGATTCGTTGTGCAGAGCAGATCTTCCAGTCGATATAACCAAAAATTAAATGATTAACTTAGAGTAAATACAATAGATGAAACTGAGCAGGGTTGCTGTCGCGACGGCATATAGTTATCCCCGGCCAACATCAAGCTGCATACCCTAAGTCAATGGGGGGGACAGCCGCAGCTTCGCTGCAGAGAAATGGGTTAACCTTCTTGCGATTAATTTTTAATGTAAAATATAACAATAATACAGATATATGAAATATCACCTACAACAACCGACTACGAATGTAACATTGCATATCTCTTTACAAAATAATTTTATTCATAAATGACCTGCGATTGCATTTTTACGTTTAAGAATTTATTCACAATTATTTAAATATATATTCAACGGATTATTATACATCATTTAAATAAGAAATGAAAACTTAAATGCAGTTAAGGTTTATTCCAATAACCGAGTTAAAACGTTTAATTCGAATTGCTAAACTGAAATTGAGTTAATTTTAAAAAAGCTGCCCTAACTTTCCACACTTTTGAATTAATAATGTATTTATTTACCAATTGAAATATTCGAATATCACCTTTTATATTTCACATATACAATTTATTGCCTGGGAATGAAAATAAAAAGCTATAAACTTCCCATATGTTGTATTGAAATTAATATTAACAATTAACTTGTATAATTTAACTTACTAAACTTCCTCAAACACTGAATGCAAGTGAACATTGTATAATTTACATTACAAAATTACATACAACAAAAACACATACCAAACCACAAACATTGCATAAAGCTCCCTTTACAGTTTCCTAAATAAAAAAAAATTGTACTGCACTGAAAATACCATAATAAAACCATAGAAAAAAGAACAGGCGTCTTATGTTCGAAAAAATGAAAAAAAAAGCTATGAATCAACTCTTTCCCATACTATGTATCCTAATAAAGTCTTCGAGCGATTAGAATTAATGAAGTCATTTAGGATTGAAAAAGCTCCTCTAATGAGAACAGTTAATCCAGCTGCAGCCGAATGCTTCGTAGAATCAGGATATAAATAGACTCGGTCATGTTACCAATGCAATATTTCAAGAAAACGCATTGAGAATTCCCGATGGTTATTGTAAAAAATGGCTTACGAAAGAGCTGTAGCAATTGTGTAGCAATCTAATAAGTGAATTTTCATTTTTGTATTTATATGGTCGTTGCTCAGAAGTAACCGTGTATTAGTTAAGAGAGCTAAATTTAATTTCGAAATATGTTTCTTTCTTTGCAAACGATTTTATTTTTAATTTAAATATTTACTACGATTTAATAAATGTTACATTTTTCGGGTTGTTCGATTGGAAATAAAGAACAAATAAAAAGTAAAAAATAGAATTCAAGACGATTATAATTATTAATTGTTTGAAACATTTCTAAAGTATGCATTTTGTTTCCTTTCGCGTTTTCCACAATCGAAAGATTTTTTAAAAAATCCAAAACTTCTTTATGTCATTAATGTCCAAAAAAAAATAGTGCAAGTTTCATTAAATAAGTTTACAAATATTTAAGATGTCCTTATTTACGTAATGATGTTAACTAAATGTTGTTAGTTATAACAAATTCGAAGTTTTTTTTAAAGTTAAAACCTGTTTTAGCATCAAATTTGATGCTTTTATATAAGCTTTATTGATTATTTGTTAAGAGATTTATATGGCTCTAAGACATACGTAATAGGGAAAATGTAAAATTAATTACAAAATTTCCTGGTCTTTAGTCAAGTTGTTTATTCTTACAAATTCTATAAAGTATTATGGCGCGTACTCTATTTACAAAATGTAGTTAAATATTTACCTTAACCTTAATACCTGAAATTAGGACATATTTAGAAGAAAAAAAATTTCATTATCAAAATAAAAGTTTTTTAAAAAAATAATTCTCGTTACCGATATAAATATACCGTACATAAATATTAAACGTCAACTTTTCAATTAAAAGACATTAAAAAAATCCTAAAATTGTTTCTGTAAATTGTTTACATGTTTTTTTACATATCTTAATAAAAGAAAGCAAGTCAACAGGTCAGTTAACGTAATTATTTTGACAATTTCCATACATAATGTACATGATCAGCAATTAAACGGTCATACATTATTAAGGTTATTCATACTGCATTTGTGGTTGGAAAACATTTCATCGGCGAGCTTCTAACAAACTAATTATTATTGCTCAACTTTTATGTCGTATGTTTTTTTCTCTTTCAAGATTATCCATTCTTATTACTATTATAATACTAGTTTTATTACTACCAGAAAACTGGTTAGCAAGTAATAAACTTAGTAAATATTCAGTTACCCTCATTTTATTAATGGCAGTTTTATGGTTGAAAGTACAACATGAGCCCCAACATAAACGATCAGAATAAATATATGTAATTTACTATAATGCTTTGCATTTTTTTAATATTGTTTTCTTACAAGGTTTATCCATAAATTAACTAATCGCTGTAGGAATAACCATAAAGACCATTTAGTCTGGTTCACCATAAGTTCACGTTTTAAAATAACTAGCTTTATGTATAGCTTAGGGCTCGTTCAATAGCCACGTGACGCATTACAAAAAATATTTTCAGCTCCCCTCCCTCTTTACGTGACACTTAGCATAACACTTTTAGTTACGCTAAACCCTCAATATTATGTGACACTCAAAAAAAAATTGTCCTCAATGTTCGAATGACAATGGCATTCAGTTTTTTAAATTACTCTTATATTATGCGGCTATTAGAACAGGATTCTTAAAACCTACTTTCTAGAAATCTTAGCAAATTTTTGTAGTAGTACACAAAAGTTTCTTGCAATGTCGCATACTGATTGGATGTATCTAATATTATTACAGAACAATCAAAAGTATCAAAATATTTTCTTTGACCGCCAAGTTTGTTAAGAAGAATTGCGTAATCAAAACTAACCTCGGTGAAATACAAAATTGCATTTAATTAAAAAGTTATTCAAAAAGCAATCATTAAAAACGTTTTATCATAAGTTTCTTAAAGTGAGATTATTACACCACTGAATGCGTTTTCGAGTCCAAAATACATTTTATTCCATTGTGAATAACATGCAAAAATTAGAGTCTGTACACGAGAGGAAGTTATTTGCGATTTCCTAAGAATTGGCGGATAGGTAACGCCCCTTTAATCTGGTCCCAACGAATCAACAAACGAGTTTGAGCGAATTGCCAATGAGCTTATCTAAAACCTGCAAACAATATGACGTCACAGCGGCCATTTAGCCAGAACACGAACTATATAACACAATACAAATGAAAAACAAGAAGAATATCAATTTAAAAAAAAAGCAGGTTTTTATTATATAAAAGTTATGTTTTCAAAATATCAAAAATGACTATTGCTATTCCTTTATGCAAAATGCTCGAAGGCACTTTAATTTGATTTCAGAAAAGCGTTCAAGATTCATGTCATGAACTCACGTTTCGCTAATTATTCTAGCGAAAGTTCTACCTTTTAAAAAAAAATAGAACAAGCCTTTGGCAAGGTGCGTAAACGGTGTGAAGCAGGTATTCGTTGGCTGGACGTAATTGAGGTTAGTAATTTAGGCTAGAGCACACATTTCGAAAATGTGATATACTGGGAGTCAAAGAGCTCGCTGTCTGCTAGTAGAGACAAAGTTATTTCGGAAGTCTGTTTTTATGCAGTGCAAGTGGAAAAAACGAGACATTTATAGTGAATTCTTTAGAAGTGAAAGGATTAAATAGAATATAAAAATTTAGATTAAAATTAAAGTGTTTCTTTAGATGAATTAATAATATACGATGTTTTTTAATGAGAATACGTGACACCCAAAAGCGTGTCTGCAAATAAAAAAAAATCCTATAACCATTTAAATATTGCATATTAATGTCAAAATTTTGATTTCGTTATAAAACTATATGTTTTTTTTTAAATATATTAACCTTTCAATGCATTAGCTTTTTATTTAAATTTTCAAAAACTTTCATCTTGTTTGAATCAACGAAGAAATAGACGAAAAAAATAACTACCATTATTTTTTTTTAAATATTTTGTTACTTGTTGCGAGATAGCTTTCAAAATATAAGTTCAAGTAATAAATAAGTTCCCATAAAAAACGAAAGAAAGCACAAAATATATAAAATCAAGTATATAACTGTATAAGTAGTATAACTAAGTATATAAACTACGCATGCATTTAAGAATTAAAATCACAAATCAATTAAATATATTTTAAATATGTATATTTTTTTTTATAACGAACTATTTTCATATAAGTTTAAGAGTTATTTTTATTTTGATCGCTAAAGCATAGATAAAAAATTTAAAGCAACACAAATTTTAATAAATAAATTAATAGTTGAAAATTTTTACCGTGTTCATCGAATTCACATATTCCAGAAAGTTCCGCATTATAAATAAGTTTAATTAAAACGATTATTTTTTTACATTCACAAATATATATGCCCATGCAGTATTTTAAAATACAATTACTTGTTATACTGTACTATTGTTTAAAGGCTCAGGATGTTATATATAGTATGAAACAAAAAAAGTCATGCAATAGTATCATCTTGCAACAACAACAAAAAAACATTCTAAAAAAATAAAATGCATTCCAATTAATTGCAATGATTGACAGATGTCAGATCGTTGAACTAGAGTTCAGAAATCTTCCACGACTAAAAATAGTAGGGAATC
The DNA here is from genome assembly GCA_963932185.1 of Troglohyphantes excavatus. Taxonomy (NCBI): domain Eukaryota; kingdom Metazoa; phylum Arthropoda; class Arachnida; order Araneae; family Linyphiidae; genus Troglohyphantes; species Troglohyphantes excavatus. The sequence goes on along the minus strand of OZ010666.1, from coordinate 28,044,734 downwards.
AAAGAGATTCGGAGAAATTGCATCAATTCTTACGCCAGTAGCTTTTTTTAAGGTGCATCGTGTTGCTGACTCAGACTAACTGCTGCACGTGCTGAAGTTGAAAACGTTTTCCGGTGTTAATGAACCGTCTGATGAGCTGTTTCAATAATCTTTTAATTAAGTAGCATGTTTTGTAAACATGTAATATTGTAGACGTTATTGACAATTTTTTGTAATATTTTTTAAATGAACCGCAATGACTTTATTAACGAATATATAAGCGTCATTATAATGCAATTTAAATGAACATTCTAAAATTATTCGAAATATAAAGGAATCGTTGAGATATAAACCGTTTTTAATGAAACTTTAGAGCAAAATATACTAACTGCTTTTTAGTTATCTTCAGTTAATCTAGTGTATACAGAGCCGTTCATAGGTTTGGTTAATTAACGTCGCATTAGAGCTGCACAGTGGGCTATTGGTGAACCGTCCGTTGACTCGTTACCAGAGGCAACTAGATATTACTAGAGGTATTCGAACTAAAAAAAAAAAAAAAAAAATCATGCTTCAAGGAATCTTTAACGCAGCCTGCTTATTAAATTAACTCAAGGTTGGTTGGTTGGATGTTGTTTAGTGGCACAAGAGCCAAACTGTCTAAGCTGCGCCAAACATTTACATTGTTACGAATCTTCTAAATTTGAAATACAATTTAACAACCCAGTGTCGTACAGAAATTCGAACAAGTTGGGATGCGGGTCTTCATTTATTAAATCTTTCAAAATGGGATTTGCAGAGCCAAAATATTTTATTCTCGCATTATTAAAGTTGGGACAAATACACATAAAATGTTTAACAGACAAAACACAGTTACACCGGAGACATGTCGGTGTCGGTTCCGAAACTAAAAGATGCTTGTGGGTCAGGCGGTTTAACTCGAGGAATTTTCAACTCATTTTCTCATGTAGCAAATTTTGTCTAATATTCTAATATTATTAATCTTTTCATTATAAATGAAATATTAACGGACTTGGATGTCAAATATCAAGTGTAACCTCTGTACTTTAATAGTTAATATCCAATAATTACACCGAGGCCGATCCCCGGTCATTTTTGACACATCTCTTGGGACTCGCAGGTCCACGACTTTTTGCGAAAATAATTAGGGTCAAAGAACTCTTTTTCTGGTGACTTCTTGCCGATTACAACACACACGAAAAAAAAATTGGCAAAATCCCAACGTTTCGCCAACTGTTTGTCGAAACCCTCATTGCAGGCACAAGAAGTGAAACAAATTGATGTTTTACGAAATTGCAACTGAAGTGTTTCTCTCTCTCGTCAAAAACTTGGGCTAGATAAGTTTCCAATCCCTTGTTCTAATCATGGAATAGCGTGCTGGACAGCGGAGAAATTGGTTTCGATTGGTTAAAAACATAGTTTCAACTAGTTCATAAAAAAAGTAAAAAACATTATTAGCAATGCAACCGAAATGAAATGTCAACAAACTGATGAAATTGGTACCTTCTGAATTGGTTTTGTTGAAACAATTTACATTATCTATTTATAAATATTATTAGATACAAGTAGATTATAAATAAAATATTAGTGAAAATGTATGGTATATTAAAAAAAAGTATTTTTTTATCTTGTATAAAAAAAATATGTCAATGTGTAAAAACTTTTATGTTTTATGCACATATGCAAATGAGTACAATGCGATGAATGTTGAAACTAAAATGTAAATAATTTATTAGATTACCTATTAAACTTAGAGAAATAGTTTGAAATTAAAATTTCTTAAATACTGTTATATTTAAAGCCAATACTGTTATATTTAAAGCCAATACAGTTATATTTAAAGCCAATACTGTTATATTTAAAGCCAATACTGTTATATTTAAAGCCAATACTGTTATATTTAAAGCCAATACTGTTATATTTAAAGCCAATACTGTTATATTAAAAGGTTGGTTTGGGTTTAAATAGTTTCAGCTTAAGTTGAGCCAGTATTCGCGGGATTTACACATTAACTTAATCCAAGCACAGAAATTACTTAAGTTACTGATTATTTACTTTTCAAAAGATTAAAAGAAGAAGACAAAGAATACGCCATTTTCTCAAATTCGGTAATTCTCCGTCTATTTCTGCGTAAATTTCCATAATATCAGGTCTCAATATCACCAAATACATTTATGTAATTTTAACAACATATAACAACGAAATCGATCAATGGCAGCCCTTGTTTTTTAATATAACAATTTCAGTCCCCATGTATATTAGTTACATTGCGTAAAAAAATTGTTTATACAGTATTTTGTTCTTGCCAATTAACCAATTTTTAAAAACCAGTTGTTTAACTCGAAGACCTCAAAACGCGTAAAAACAACAAAATGAATCAAATAAATCAATCAATTTAATCAGAAACTTTTCTTCATTACTTTATAATGATTTGTTTAGATATAGTATACTTCTATAGTTACATAATGGGCTATTGGCGATGTTTGGGATATATCTAGAAGAAAAGCCCGGTTGGTTTGGTTTGGTTTGGTTTTGTTAATTAACGTCGCACTAGAGCTGCACAGTGGGCTATTGGCGACGGTTCGGGGTCAATCTCGAACGAAAGACCCGGGAACACATACACATTCACACACACATTCATACATGCACCTCGTTATTTTAGAACCATGGTCAGATGACGAGGAAACACCTGAACTGGCACCCAACGCCTTCAATGGACGTCGGGACTTTGGACCCCGATCAGATTTATCGTGCACCAGTCCCGTATACACGCCAGTATAATTTGTTGGATGTTCTGGACGACTTTCTAGTATTTTTGTAGCGAAGCTGGCAACCCTCCGATCGCAATATCACTAATTTTTTACTTTTCTATGTCAAGTCCATTTCCCGGATTCGAACCACCAATCCTCTGATTAGTAGCTGAACGCCTTACCAACTGAGCAACTGGGGCTCGAAGAAAAGCCCGGTAAACTAACTTATAATTTCAAGACACGATCAAATGACAAGGTCAACACCTGACCTGGCGCCTTAATTTTTAAACATCCCCACCGAGATCAGCGTGAGAACATTTTAGCCTATACAAATGTGCGTGCACTATTCACTCTCGACAAGGAGAGACTTTGATGGTCGTACCGAGAATTAAACTAGATACTTTCGAATCCCGAATTGGATGCCGTGCCCACAGAGCCAATCACTGTTCACAAGAAAATACATAGAGTAATTATAAAAGTAATAATAGAAAGTAATATTAGAAAATAAAAACTAGTTGAATTAAACGCATAAAATATTTATCGTAAAAGAAGCAATCACTCAAGTTTGTTTTTGTAAGTTCTTCGAAATCGAATGTTTTTTTAACGAAAAATAAACGAAAGAACAAAGTTTTCTAATCAACTACTTTCCCCTTACCCATCAGTTATTCGGTAGAAAAACAGAAGAGTGTGGATGCTGCGAGATGAAAAACGAAGTATGGTCTCTCCATGAAATCTTTAACGGCAATCAGCTTTTGCCTCAGACATTGTGTTGATGCGAAGTAAACGATTTTAAGGGGAAGCACTATGACGCTAACTTTGATTTACTGCCCACTCTACCTTGTTTACGAGAGTGATAGTGTAACTATTGTAGGAAATAATTCATTCGTTTAAAGTCAACCAATGGTATTCAGTGTTTATGTCAGCCTTTAAATTGATTGGTTATGGATGCTTCTGGAAGAGAATTTATTCAGAATATCCGAACAAGTATTCGAACTTTATTTTGTGGTATAAATATTATTAAGATGCGAAATATTTGATACAGAGATTGAATAAAGTAAGTGCAATCAGAAGTTAAAAGTCAAAATTTTAAAACTCAATAAATTCAAATTTAACCATAAGGCTCATTTGTTCAGCGTTTTTTTTCTTCTACATTGGCAATAGCATATAATAAATTGGCTTCACGTTATTTTCAAAAGAAAAATTAAATGTTCCCATTACTTAACTATAATATTAAGATTCAATACTCTATTTAAAATTTAAAAAAAAACATTTAGAAACGATCAAAATTAAATTTTATTATTCACGGAGACGGAACCGAATCACAAAACGAGTTCTCAAAGAATTGTGGAAGAACGACTTGCCTGACAATAAGATGCGTGTAACTGTGTGACGGATTCAATTAACAATTCTTCCTCAAAGCAAGCACGGTCACTTGAGAGATTGAAATACTTAAAAACCCAGCTGAAGATGATTTGTAGAAACATTTAGTCAAAGCGTCGCATGTCCGAAACTATGTAATTAGCTGTTCTGCTGCAAACAGCATACTTCAGACCTCACATCTTTTAAATTCTTCTCCCCCAAGACTGTCCAAGCCCCTCTCTAGACCCAAGAAATCTATGGTAGATGCTGTCCCAGCCCACAAGTAAAGCTTAAAAAAGTATAAATACTTCAAGTTATGATTAACTTGACTTTGTTTAACCACCCAAAGAAATGTTCCCACATTATTCCTACATAATATAGTTTATTTTTTATAAACAAACCCTTTTACGCACTGCGGAAGAAGCACTTTCTCAATTTCCGCAAAAAAGAGTTCACGCACTTTAAGAGATTCCTTTCAGCAAAAAGACTGCATTCGGAAACATCTGCCGAAGGTCGGGGGAAAAAAAGTTTATTGAAAGTGGTTGACCGTTTTCTTTTCATGCAACACCGAACGCACATGGAACCCCAGTTACTTCAGAATGCTTCACTGAGCATCGAAAAGTCTGTTTCTGTATTCTTCCGCTATTCTGTTCGCACATTCGTAGAACACAACGATTAGGCATTGCCAATATTTTGAAGGGAAAAAAATATCCAATATATACGGATACATTTAGCATATAGACATATCTTGGTACAATTCTCATTAGCGAGGAGGAAATAAATAAATTATGAGGGTACGGGACACAAAATCATTAAAATATTCAAAATTATTTTAATGATTTAAAATATGGTTCATTTTATTTTCAATACAACGACACATAAATTATATTTCCACGTTAAGTACAACTCATTATTTTTTGCAAATTAATATTAAGCTTTTGTACAAGATTGCTTGAATATATAACTTTGAACACTTTTTTTCTTGTTTGAACAACTTTAAATTAATATTATAAATTCACATCAATTTTACGAAACTGCTAAAAATTTGCTACAGTGTATTTTCAAATATATTACTGTAATTTGCCTATATATTTTTTAGTATTTTTTAAAAATAATTTGACCAATGAAGTTGGTTTTTTTTTTTCAATTATTTTTCAAAAAAATTATTTTGAAAATAACAAAAATACGTAAAGACAATTAACAATTTTTTGTTTATAAAAAGGAAAAATTATAGTTTTTTGGGAGGAAAATATTTTCTTGACATATCAAAAATAAGAAAGCTCACTCTTTTGTAAATTGTTACTTTTTCAAAGTCATATTTTTTTTTATATTTGATCACGTGATAACCCTTTGCACTCCGTAGGCGTCTCTCAGGCGACAACATAACGACTCGTTCTTTTGGTTCCCTATTCTTTAAAATAAACGAGAACAGCATGATCTTGTGTTTAAAAAACATCGATATTTTTTCAACTCGTTCTTTTGCAGATCCAAAACAGATTAGGTTTCTTTTTTCTATAAGCATAACACATTCTTGGGTAAAGAACATAAGGACGAATAACTGTTCCGTAGAAAGAACGGAAAACGAAAAGAGTTCTTGGAGTACAAAGGGTTAAATGTATATAAAATTTATTGAATCTTCCATAAAAAAAATATAAGGATTTCACGTAAAAAATAACTTCCCAAACATTTTCTTTATGAAAGTAAAGACTAAAAGTAATTTATGTATCTCGAAGAGAAGTCTCCCTAGCAAAAGAAAGCGGCCAAGATTACGTGACCCGATGCGTTCCTAGAATCCTTTATTGAATCCCTTCCAAGACATTGGGCAATCCTCTTCCCCCATTACCTGGATGAGGTGTCTTTACCTTTGCGCTTTTTGTTTCTCGAATACGGAAGACTCGACTGCTGGAATAAACAGGCGAGCATTGTCTCTCGATTCTCATTTTGCAAGAGGTAAACAGCGATTTGGCTTCATCTCTGTCGAGATTCAGAATTGAGATTAACTTTGTAGAAATGGTTACTAAAGTAACAGGAAGAGCAGTCGATTTTAATTTGTATTCTTTGGGACTTGATGTAACTTTTATCTTACAATTTGAACGCGTTTCTTAGTAACTGTATCCAGTATTGAGTTTGTGACACTCTCGGTCGACATCTAATCTTTTTAATTAAAATACTGTTGATTATATTCCCTCATAGTTTTCACGCAATCTATGATCGTTTCACTTTCTATAATTTTTTTAAAATATATAATTGGAATTACCATATATGGGTCCTTAAGTTCCAAAATCGGATAAGTCACTTTTGAAAAATTCTTAGTAACAACTATGTGAAAATTAAAAAAATTATAAAATTTATTTTGGAATTTTTTTCTTTTCATTTTTATGTTCAAACAAATTTGAAACGCATATTATATATCCAGAACGGGAGGTACTTCCATTATTATATATGAAAAAACGGGTCCCCAATTGAATTTTACTTTTTGCTAGGGATCCGTGGGTAAATACATAGTGGGATTGGTTTAATTTGGTTAATTTACGTCGCACTAGAGCTGCAAATTGGGCTATTGGCGACTGTTTGGGGCCTATCCCGAAGGAAAGAACCGAGAACAACGCCTCGTATTTTTGAACCATGGACAGATGACGAGGACAACACCTGATCTGCCACCCAACGCAACCTCAATAGCCGTCAGGACATTGGACTCCGACTAGATGTATCGTGTACTAGTCCCTTATACACGTCAGTACAAATTGTTGGATATTTTTAGACGACTTCCCAGTATTTCAGTAGGGAAAATGTCAACACTCCAATCACAAGATCACTACACTTTTATATTTCTTTGTCAAGTCCATCAGTCGGGCTCGAACACACAATCCTCTGATTACTATCCGAGCGTTTTTATCCACTAGGCAACTGGGGACCAAATGATTATTTGGAATCACTGCATTAGTACACAGATGTATTAATTGCATTTTTCGTGAATTTGAGATTAAAATCTCATTTAAGTTCTCGAATTGTAATATGTAAAGTACCTAATTGTACTAGTCGGAAAACAATTATCAACAACAGCATTGAGAAACAACAACTAACAGAAAACCTTGACTATTTTTGTTTACTTCAATCCTTTCACAACGCTACAAGCTTTCAAATGCCCGTCCTGAAATATTAGTATATCGATATGCTAGAGCATCAATACTTTCACTAAAGGCATCGATATGTTAGCCCCATTGCGAGCATCACATTACATGATTGAAGGCAAAAATAGTTAACGTAATTACACACCTAATCGTAGGATCCACCCATAGCCTGACAAAACTCAATTTTCGTCATTGGTTTGATTGATAGCCAATCACCAAGACAAGTCCAACCTATTATCAGCATTGAAAATAAGACGAACAGCGTGTTAAATCAATTTTTACTGCACGCATCTGTGTGAGCTTCAAGTTATCAATACATGTCATTTATTACCGAAAGAAGGGGTTTACGTTTAATTACTAGGTGTGTGTGTTATTTTCATAAAAATTTAACAGAAAGATAATGTCAAGAGAAAATCGAGAAGTTTCAGTGTTTTATTGAACAGGATAAAATGATAGTTTGTGGATTAATAATTCAAATAAGATCTTAATTACCTAATTCGAATTTTCTTTTAAAAAATCCTTTCATTGAAAATATAAATCAGAGAGAAAGAGCAACGTAATGCACTTTTTTTTAACAAGGAATTAAGTATAATGGTAAAAAAAAACTTTCCAAACATATCCGTTCACAATTTAAAAAAATAAAATTATTACACAATTGAATTTGCTTCGAAATTTTCTATAAAATTAAACTTTTCATTACTCCAAAATACTTTTATCACATTGAAATTAACTTCGAAAATTGGAATATGTATACGAGACAATCAGGGTTCGAAATTAGGAGATAAAGGTTAGGGATCATTAGTACCTAATAATTTTTTAGTTACCAAAATTTTCTACTTCGGCGTAATTTTAAAATAATTCAAACTGCTTAAACAAAACGATCAATTGTTACGATATTTTTGTAATCGTTAAAATTTCTTTTGCATAAAATTAGAAGCTCTAATTCTAAAAATATTAAAAATAAATAAATTATATAAATTGTACTCTAAAAATATCACCGTCAATAATAACATGAACAAAATTTCTGAAAAGTACGAGGGCAATTATTGAAAATCGACGTTAGATGTAAAAAATGACGGCTGGGTGTAAAAATACGGTCGTTAAACCGAAATAAATTTTTAGGTGCAAAATACAACTAACAACCACTAATTTCGAATCCTGGAGTCAATGCATTTACGAAAAGTTAATTACATTTTCCCACGAATCGCCCCAATACAATAAAACACGTTTGGAATGTTGGCTCTTCAATTAATAAAGGATTCAAATGGAATGTTGAATTGAGAAATTAAAACCAACTGCACACTCCGCCACTTTTGTCAACAAAAATAAATATATTAACAAACCAAAAAACTTAATTCCGAAAAGTCACATATTTCAGTTTCTCCATTTGCAACTGGGAAAGTAATTAAACTCCCCCCTGTAAAAGGAAAAGTCTCACGCGATGCCAGATGTATAAAACCCTTCCCTTCCCAAATGTCTGCATCCTCCTTTGCCCTTTCCACTGTCAAGGTCGCAGTGCCCCTAGTAACCGAAGCTCGCAAGATTCCTTTATTTATTTGTGCCCTTTCAAGCGGCACTATAAACACAGGGGGGCCCCTGCGAAATATTTAATTAAGTATGAAGTGCTCTGTAAACGCGCAGCAAGGACAATGGCTAAAATTGTTTATGTTTTAAGAACCGTTCTTTATTGGCGCATTGGTGGTCGATTATTATATTTTTCCAACTATGCGTTTCTGGGGATCAATTCTATTATTAAAAAAAATATGGTATTTGATTTCTATAAAAATCCAGTTTTTGCTTTAAGGATCAGAAATTTAGAACTACTATATGTAAAATTTCTGAACTTCATCGAACCTCAAAAGCAATGCAGTATCCCACAACCAAATTGAATCTACCAACATTATTTCAAAATCTGCTAATTTAAATTTTTTACATTTGTTTAATGTTTTTTATACACTTTGCAACACACACCCATTTTTTATATATATTAATATCCTTTCTTTGTGTTTTTGAATTAATTAGAGTACTAATTAAGTAAAAAGGGAAATATTTCCATTTATGTGCAATGCAGCTCTTACACGTTCTGCTTTTGATCAGACATCTTTTCTAAACTTCATTATTGGATACCACACTGTATTTCATCAGTGCTGTCATGTCAATTGTTTGGTATGACTTAACCAATTCTAAGGCAAAACTCAATTTTTTTTTATATTTTACAATATTTTTTCTTTTGTATGAATTCTTATGTATAGAATGTATCTAGAAATTAAAAAAAAATGGTAAAATTCAGTAATCCTTCATAATTTCAAAAGCAAATTGTAAATTAAGGTTGTGGGTAAAAAAAATTGCCTTGCTTATTAAAAATAATACGTTTAACACATATTCACATTTTTATAAATTTTGCACACAAAAAAATCCAATTAGTTTTATTAACAAATATCTTAACCATTAATTTGGTTTTTAGATTGATTACATATTTTCCTTTAGATTCAAATCACCAATTAGTATTAGACAAAATTAGTTTTCCTTAGTTGTAATTATTCCAGGCTATTTTAAAAATAAGAAATGAGTGATTTTACTCCGCAGTAATCGAACTTCTAATTGTCCAGACAAGATAATTGACGGGCAAGCGAAATGGTTGTAGTGGTAGAAGACTGTTTAGTAACTAATAGCAACTTCAAATGCGGGGCGCGGCTCGCTTCTGAAAAGTTGGCCATTTAAATATAGCAACTCGTATCCATTTTACTTGTCCAGATCTTTTTTTTATATAATTGGTAATATGCAATCAAACAGGACATAGTCGTTTTTGTCCCAGTTCCTTTTAAGAAAGTCCCAATATTCATAAACGCAAAATTGAAAGAAGGAAAAACGTATATCACAACAAAACCAAACTTTTTATAGATTATAACGACATCTTTCAAGTTCATAGGACGCGACAGCAAGGTTATTGTAAAAATCAAATTACCGTAAAAAGGGATTTGCTTGATTCCGTTTTATAAAACGTCTTAAAAAAAGATATAACATACTCAAATAATTTTGCATAGCAGTGTGTGTATAGATGCTCTTGAGATTGATTATACGAGAGTAACCCTCAGAAATTCTACAAAATGTTTGGAAGATGAAATTCCACAAGAATACAAAGATGTTTTGAAAATACGTCAATAGAAGCCTTCATTAAGCAATACATATCAAAATTCCTCAAAAAAATTAAATACGGAATTTAAAACATCTACATAGTAGGGATATAGTAACCCCGTTTAACTCTTAAATACATTGTGCACATCAAGAATAAAAAATACTTTACGGAATTTTTGTGAATTTGATTGATTATTTGAAATATTTTTTATAATATGTATTTGAGGCTCTGGAACCTATTTTCAAATCTGGGAGATCTCTAAGACCCAAGTTGCAAATTCGAACTTATCTTCCGGTATCTTAAAGTAAAATGCTAGTTTTTTTTTTACTATTTTCCTTTAATTGCTAAAGCATGATTTTTTTTAAACATACTTTATCAAATTGATGCATTTAAGGGGTAAAATTGAAAAGAAATTTTTTCTGAAAACAAAGTAACGAAACTCTACTATCCTAAATTGGTGCGTAGATTTTGATGGAAGGTAACCGACATTGTGTATTCTAACAGCCTGTTTTGCCTAGGTAGAAAGGCAATAGACATTGCCTATAACCAGGCGTAAATACGAAAAGATCAATTCGTGAAATTTAACTAGTTGTTAATAAAATGAAACACATGATAGGTTTTCAGATAGGCAATGCATTCCCTTTCTTTCAAAGGCTTTTAACCGGTTTTTTTAATAAGATTTTTATTAAAAAAAATATTAGAATACATATATTTGAAGGGACCAGGGCTAAAACTGCTTTAGTTACAAAAGTCAGAATTCGAGTAAAGCGTGTTTAAAAGAGGAAAAAAGTTTTTCCCTCATACATAGAATAACTTTTTCGCGTTTTTTTTTACGGTTTTAAGCTGGAGAATATGTCCCCGCGTCTGCAGACGTCCTCTGTAGATACAAGACGTTTATGCAATTTCCTCAGTAATTAACAAATGATTGATAATTAACAAATGATTGATTATTAATGATTAACTACTAATTGGCATAACTGCTAATTAGCGTTTATTATCGTATTCTTTTATATTGGTAACTATTATGGGAATGGAATTAGTTGAGTCCCCCTCCCCCATATCTTGACTTGCTACGCCACTGAGTGTCTCGGACGTCGAACGCGGCGTCGACAGGTGAAATCAGCGACGACATGTTCCTCACCTCTAAAGTAGTCCTACCCCAAAAATAAATGTTTGTGGTGATAACTTCTTGAAAAATGCTACAAAATAACAACTATCCCATTTTTGAAATTATTGGAGTAAATTGTTTTTACCATTGGATCCCCTTCATTACTTAAAACTTAAAGTTGTCTGGCGATTTTGTTTTCAATTGTTGACTTTAAATTTACGATCCTAATTGGGCAGTCTAGTTTTCTGAACAATGCACTGTAAAAAAAAAGGTACTTAAAAGCGGGTACCGGAACATATTCGTTTTTTTTCGAGTGTAATTGCATCGTAAATGAGCGATGACGTACTCAAATTAAAGCAACCGTACTTTCTAAAAAATGAGCAGTGGGATTTAATATTGCTAATTTCAACTTCTGCTCAAGCCATCTTAACAAAGCGACCCGACACACATAAAATAGTTGTCCAGAAGATGGTTTTCCACGTTATTGGTTGTCGATTACTTAAATGGAAACTGAGTTACTAACACTCAATTATCTAACTTCCCTTTTTTTTAACCATCTTTTTTAACATTTCTTCTGTTTATAATTTCTTTACGTCGCCCTGGTAGTACAACGGATAAGGCAGTGGACTGCAGTGCCTGATGATCTGTGTTCTATTCCTGGTCTTGGTTGTAATTGTCGATATTTGTTGAAAGTGATTTATGAAGGAAGACTATGTAGGCTAGCAACTGCTATTTTTATTCATTTTTACTTATTGTACACATTTTTAAGTACGTTTTTTTTTTTCAAAATTGAAACTTGTTTATTCGGAGTCATGATAAGCATCGAATGTATTCAAAAATGAGTACATTTTACTTATTTTCCAAAACCTATTTTTAACAGTGCACAAAGTGTCATCACTATATAATTTTCGAAAAAATTGTAGCAAAGTAGTTTTACCACTGGATCCTTTTTTAAAAATTAAAGTTTACGGATGATTCTCATTTCAAATGACGAGTTTAAATTTACTATTTTAAATAGGCAGTCGCGAGTTCTCTAAATAACGGGCCGTTGTAAATTTTGCTTAGACTAGGCCGTAGTAATAAAAAAATTGTGATGCTACACACCTGACTTTTATAACCATCCCATTTCGCACATACCTTAGCGACAAGGCCCTTGATAATGCATTTGCAACTCCTCTCGCTATTTTCATATACCATCCCCTGAAGCCATGTGGTAAAAGAAGCGCAGAAGCAACCCGTTCACCGGTTCGTCCTGAAAAGCGTACGGGCTCCAAATATAATAAGGGGTTGCGAAAAATGGGGTTCCAATTCGATTACTTAGAATATGACATCGGGACGTTGACCTTGAAATTGACAGTCGATGCCCTTGAAAGCAACCTGAATAATGACTCATCTTCGAGCAAAAAAAAGAAGCAGAAGAAGCACTTGTGAAGCACCTGAACACAAGAGTTGCCTGCACCTCGGGCGAAAATTGAAATAATGTTATGCTAATGTTTCAATAGATGACCCTGGTTCTTCTCGGAGCGCAAATTACCATCTGTACTCGCGATCGGAGTATTTTTTTATATCGTGTGTGTACAAAGACAAGTATTTCACGTAAATTCTGATTAATGCAAGTGAGCGTGAAGATTAAAATAGATTGTGTTAAATTGATCGGCTTAATTATTCAACTTTGTAGTATAACGTTTAGACAATAAATCTGATACGTTATAATTTAAAAAAAATATTTTGTTTTTAATTAACACTTTAGCACCTGGTGCTTATTGTGATGGAGGTTAGAATTGTATAGAAGTTCACTGCAACTGTTTGAACGCTAAATTTCCATAAACTTGTAAGTAGTACTATTGAATAATTTATTTTACGCATTATCACTGTTTATTGTTAAACTTAAAACAATCAGTATTTCTTATAAATGAATATTTGTGTCTTTAGGGAAGGTAACATTTTAAATTTTCCCTAGAGATGTAATGATAGCACTTTAGTGGGTTATTTGTCCTATCTAGTAATATTTTTTTACCGAGTTTTCTGATTTTGATATTTAAAAAAAAAAAAAAACGTTACCTTAGCACCAGTTTTATATTCTTTCAAAAATAAATTTAAAATATTAAAGCTAAAATCAAAATAATTAACTAATCATTAATAACTTATTAGCATGCCGTGCGATAATTATCTCATGAACAACCCCATATAAAAAATATTTTTAAAAAAGTTTACCGGTTCTTCTAATAGATGGCGGCACTACCAAAGGCTCGTTTAAAACTACTTGGAAATTAATTACTTTTAAACGCATTTAAAAAAAAAAAGTAAATATTCATGAAGAAAGTACGATTCGTTACTGTTAAGAGAAATTTCCTTTTTTTAAACACCTTGCAAGTTAAGATATGTCGTGTGTGAGGCTCGCAAAAGGGACTTTACAACTGAAATAATATGAACTCACGTATAAACGTATTCCCGATACTTACATAATTAACATTCAACATAATATATAAAAATCCATTGTGATCCATTCCTAAGGTAAATGATCTAAAATCTTAAATCGCTCTATTTGAAATGTTTTTTTTTTAAATTTTATTGACGTCAATCAAAGATCATAAAGTTTTATTAGTTAATACTTCAAAAATGACTTACAAAACAAATTGGACGAATTTATTGTTATTACATAAATGTATTTACAAGAGACCCCCGTCAACAAGACTATTAACTTCCTCATAATTAAACGTCACATCGAATCATTAAAGCTAACCAACCATGCAGATTAAACAGTTCGTCGTTTGCTACACCCCATATGCCAGAGGCAGGTTCACTCCCAGGTGAATTTGAATAAAGGTCAGCTGGTTGTTTTCGCCAAAGCATTCTTAATGAAGATTTTAAATAATCGAACTAATTACATAATAGCTCACTGCTTAAAGGTACATCTCGTACACATACATTCACGTTTTGTGCTAGAAACTTCCACCGACAACATCGAACAGCAATTGTTTAAATCTCAGAGTATGTTTACATATGCGTTTAGGCTAATAACAATTTATCTTTTGAGAGGGTTTGATACACTGTTAAAAATAGGTATCCAAAAAGTAAAATTTACGTATTTTTGGTTACATTCGATGCTTATCATCCATCCGAATACACAAGTTCCATTTTTGATAAAGACATACTCAAAAATGAATAAAAAGAGCAGTAACTTGCCTACATAGGCTGCTTTCATAAATCACTTTCAATAAATATCGACAATTACTACCAAGACTTAACGGGAATCGAACCCAGATACTCAGGCACCGTTGCCCAGAATCTTCTCTGTTAAGCTACCACGACGTGAAGAATTTATAAACAGAAGTAATGTTAAAAAGGCGTGCCAAAAGAATGGGAAGCAAGATAATTGAATTGTAATAACTCAGTTTCCATTTAAGCAATGGACATCGAATAATGTGAAAACCATAGAGTAATGATAGAAATAGAGGGAGAAAAATGCCGATTTACGCATATCCATCATCGAATCACGTGATCGGAGGACAGATTTCCTCGCCCACGCGAAAAAGTTTCTTCCTCCTAATAGAGTTCCAATAGGAACAGCGACGATTCACGGCGATCCGAAACAAAACATAACAGAAAATGGTTCATAGCTGTGCCGCTTATGGATACAAAGAAAAATTTCGCAAAGGAGGTCCATATACCTTCCATTGGTAAGTTTTCCTGAAAATTTTATTTCAAACCAAATTTTAAAATCATGTAAAATAATCAAAATTACTTTGTTTAACATGAGGTTTACGAATTATTTTCTTAATTTTTATGAATATAATCTGTTTCAATTGAGTAAATATTTATAGGAAATTAGACTACACTCTCGTATTTCCCTTGGGTAGCAAATTCAATGTTTCGTAAATATTAAATTTTGTTTTTTTAAGGTTTCTAATACTTTATGAACTAGTTATGGAGCGCCGATGTTACTTGGCGTGCCTTGGCATGCTTTGGCGACTTTCCAAACTAAATGAAATCAAAAGTATTGTTATATGGTTTTGTGTTTAATTTTCTATTTAAATATCGCTTCTTGAAGAATGATACTTTAAAGGAATTTAACATATAAATTAAAGAGGCCATTTCGAAATTTACTAAAAATAGCATATAGCAGTTGTACAACAAAATTCTGTAATAGCTTTCATTTATATTTTGTTATTTATTTTAATTAGAATTAAATAGTTATTTTTTCCATTTTCGAATGTTGCGTTTGTCTTTGTTATTTTCTAATTAGGGATGTCATATAAATATGTACATATATTTTCAAATTAGTTTCTGCAATGTTATCAGTATAAAATTTACTACATTAAATTTATAATTCAAATGTATTCAATTAACCTTAATTACATATAGTTATTGAAAAGTCAATTATAAGTTCGAATGCTTCCTCTTTAAATGACGTATAGCCTTGAAACTTTACATACTTACGTAATACTGATGATAATACGATATTTAGTCAAATATAAAACTTATATATATTAAGTAGAAGATTGTATTTAAATAGTGCAACGTTAACCCGGGTTATGAGCACTATGATCAGGCAAAATGCGCTATTGAAAAGCGTCTTTTGGAAGGACGACTTTATATAGAATACTACGAATTGATACTACTTATTTTCGGACAAAAAACAATTTAATCCTAATTGTACAATAAAAAAAAACGTAGTTTTTTTTTAAAAAAAATTTGTGTGTGCGGGGGAGGTGGGATTACATTTCTTACCTTAAATTCTTCAATAAATAGTTGCAATTTAACATGTTTTTTTTGTTATTTATAATTTAAATATAATTATGTATTTTACTTGTATATTTGTCTGTTTTTATGTAGATGCACAATAAGCGTAGTTCTTTTAATTGTTATTTTGTATATTTCAATAAGAAAATATGAACAATAAAACCTTAGAAATGTAAAGAGATTCGTTTCTTAGAGCATTGAACACAAACAAAAGGATATTTTCGTTTCGTTAATGCAAGGAAAATATTTAATGCACATTGTTTGAAAATAAGTAAATACCTACATAACTTATGTTTAGAAGTTCAATACCGACGGAACACTCTATCGCCGAAAAGAAGAAACTGCGCCAATTTCGGAACTTCTGCATGTAGGGTGTGGCAGCGCTAAAACCACGTGATGGGCATCGGTTCTTATGTGTGTTGAGAACGCGGTCTTGCCAGAGCCTGACATGGAGAGCGCTCTCTATTATATTTATACTCTTTGGTGAAAACCATATTCTGTACAATTATTTTAAGTTTGTTAGGTCGCTTTGTTAAGATGGCTTAAACAGAAGCTGAGATTAGCAATACTAAATCACAGGGATCGTGAAAGTACGATTACTTAAATTTGAGTACACGTCATCGCTCATTTACGATGCATTTGCACTCAAATAAAAACGAGTATGTTCATATACTCATTTTTAAGCACCTTTATTTTTACAGTGAATTCACATTTTGCGCTTGAAACTTCCACTGACAACTTCGAACAGCAATTGCTGAATTTTCACGTACGTTCGCAGATGCGTTTAGGCAAATAACAATTGACCTTGGGAGGGTTTGATGGTCTCCTTTCGTTTTCTGTGTTATTAAAGGCCGAAAACAGTCATCGTCATGGAATAGTGTGTCATTACCAGGCACGAGACAACGACAATACACGAGAAACGAAAAGAATTTCTCCCGTTTGTGCTGGTGTCCTTGTCCCGTTTAGTCGAACATGCGTTTAGAATTGCGATTTTTTTTAGAAATAGAACCCAGTTTCTCAATTTCAGAAATGAGATCGATATAACGGAAGGACTGTTCGAAATTGGTTTCCTTTTTATGGAGGGAGGTGAACGTTCGAAAAAAAAGATGCGATGAAATAAAGTTGTATGGTTTCTAATCCTTATAAATGGTTATGTTGAATGAACGTACGTTTGAGGATGTCATCGAACTAATATTGATTTGAATTAATTCTAATCATTGTTCAATTGTTGTCATAGAAACAATCAGTATGTTTACATTAATATGCTTGATGTGTTACAAAATGTGTTCAGGATTCATTAAGGAACCTAACTTTATTTGTTGATAAAAAACATTAAATATCAATTCTTAAAATCTCATTTTTCTTATAAAATATTTTTCAATTTAACGAGTTTATTCGCTATTCCCAATACCTTTAATTTGAATTTTTTCATGCCAAAAAGCTGCTTAAGATAACTCATTAAGTGCAGCGCTAAATATTTTATACTTGTAGAAGAACTTGTATTCAAAATAGGATTGATCGAATTTCCGCAAAAAAATTAATGTTTTTTGATTTGCTTTGATGTAATTTTTTTAGTTCGAAATTTTAAATATACCCGACCAAAAATGTAAAAGGAATTCTTTCCAAAGGCGCATTATTTAATTCCATAAGAATCAAATTTAATACTTCTCTAAAAATGTGTTTCATATTAACTTCTAAAATTATGAGTTCTTTTAAAATATGTATATGTTTATAAAATACACAAACTATTTAATTGTAAGTCAATAATATACAACGTTTACTTGTGTAGCCTATATTAGTAATTATTATATTATATAAAATAGTTTTGGTAAGTCACATTATTATACACAAATATAAAACATTAAATACTTATATATATATGAAAAGTTCAGAATAAGCGAAGTTCTCAAGTCACTTCTTTTTAGTATTCTGTTTCACATCTTAAAATCATAACCTTAATAGCATACAAGGAGAAATTACTAAATATTAAAATGACACATCATGCTGGGAAAAAGCCATTTCTCATGACTTAATTTTGCGCATTCATCGTTTACACTTCCTACATATTTTTAATAAAATATTTGCCCTTCCGTTACAGAGAAGTTTTCCTTAGAAATAAGTCGTAAATATTCTGAACAAGATGGGTTCTTTCTTTTGTTAAAATGAAACAAAAAGTAACAAGAAAATACCGACTCATTTCACCTTAACTCATATAAAAGCATTTGAAAAACGAAACACTTGTGAATCGATCAATTGAAATCCACTAGTCTGTTCGGAGAAGAAATGCGCAAACCTAAAACGTTCTCAGAAATGATGCGCAAAACGTGTATAATTGAGCTTATGAATCATTTGAAAACATCTACGATACAATCGGAGTGAATCTCACCAACTCTTATTGAGGGCATATTGATGTAATCAAAAAAAATTGTTAATGCATTTTCTCACGGTTTTTCAAACATAAATCGTACAGTTCGAAATGCTGTAGGAGAAGTCGTCCTCTCTATCCACGTGATCTATGGAAATGCGTCCAGTTACTCATGTGAAATTCAACTCATTTTTCCTAAGCCTAACACCCTAGGTATCCGAGGCACGCGAGCTGTTTCAATTTTCGAATAATTATATATTCAGACATGATCCCTTTACTGCTTATTTAAATGTGAAGCAAATTAGTGTTTTTCTTGGAATTGCATGGGTCAAATATTATTCATATATAACAATGTTCTAATAAAATATATTTTTATTCACTACTGTATTTTGAAGTTTTAAAATATTAAATTAAAGTGTGTCATAAAATAATATATTAAACAATATTTACAGCATTTTAGCAGACTAAGTTATGCAGGTCATTCCGCTGTTCACTACAATTTTTTTTTTATGTATAATTGCTGTTTTAAATAGTGAACATATTGTCAAAATAGCACTTATTACCCTAAATGGTAAAAAAAACCACATATCTTTAAATAAAGAATAATTTATTTATTTTTGATAATTTTAAGCCAGAAAGGGCAGGTTTAGAGAAAATTTCCAATAACAAGTTAATACAGACAAAATAGGGTTAATATATTATTGCAATGCTTCAGCTAAAAGGTCCTATACCCATGTGTGCAGGAAGATTAGATTTTTTTTTTATAACAACTTTCGTCAAAATAATAGTGAACATAGGTTAATCTAAAAAATATTCTAATTCTCTTATGAATACAAAGCAAGGTTCTTAAGAAAAGTTATAACCTAATATTTTACAATTTATATTTTACGTGTGAGCAATGTTTCAGTTTTAATTCTAAGTAATTCTTGTTAGAAATTCTTATTAACTGTAAACAATTCTCAGTAATTTAAAGTAATTATATACATTGGCTGTTCTATCAAAACTGAAATTTATATGCAAGTTTCCTCTAATATTAAAATGCAGATAAAGTTAAAACATTACAATCAAATTTAATATTCGAATAATTATTTATCAAATAATAAAAGGAAAATGCCATAGAAAAATCAAAAACATTTCACAAACTTTCAAGTGTTAATAAATCAAACGATATTTCAATCGAAAATCCAAATAAAAATATACGGACAATGAGATGAAATATCTATTCATTTCATATATTTTTTCCTGAAAGATTACATAATAATGAAGTCGTGAACAAAGTTTTAAAACATGCAATGTTTTTAAAGTTTTTTCCGTGATGAATAAAATGATAAATAATACAACTCAAATAAATTATAAATCTTTTGAGGTAAAAATTATTGTGCTAGATATTAAACCGAAAATTCAAGAAAAGTTCCGAAGTTCTACTTTTAAAAATGCAACAAATAGTTCACGTTTCCGAATAATAAGTCACGCATAATAGATTCTTTCACCTCAACCTTGACAGCTTTCACTTTCGGTCAAGGTTAGAGGTAACAAAAGTTTCGTTCAACGCCATGAAAAAAACATTACTTTCCACTATTATCAATGTTAAATAAAGAAAAATTCTATTCTTCTAATATTGTATGGCGTCATATAAATGTAAACGGTTATTTAATCAGATATTTTAGATTTACACGAAATTAATAAAAAAGCATTTTAGAAACTTTTTTTTAACATTAATATATTGAGTATTTAATATATTGAGTATTTAATATATTGAGTATTTAATATATTGAGTATTTAATATATTGAGTATTTAATATATTGAGTATTTAATATATTGAGTATTTAATATATTGAGTATTTAATATATTGAGTATTTAATATATTGAGTATTTAATATATTGAGTATTTAATATATTGAGTATTTAATAATATTGAGTATTTAATATATTGAGTATTTAATATATTGAGTATTTAATATATTGAGTATTTAATATATTGAGTATTTAATATATTTAGTATTTGTATATACTATATTGAATATTTAAGAAAGTATTTAGTTCTATAATCTTTTTACCAATATATATATATATTTTAAATTATATCAATGACCTTTTAAATTGTAATAGATTTCTCTTTCATAATAATAATAATAATTGTCCCACAACTTAAATTTGAACTTGTACCCAATATTTTACATTCTTAATCTTCCTTTACATTTCCATGCAAGAACACTCGTAGGAATCATTCCCCTTTTAATTTACATATTTCTATTTCATTTTCTATATTTAGGATAAAAACAATGTATGTTAATAATGAATATATTAAATAATATAACATCAATTTTATTTTAGGTGTTAATCATTGTTTCTAAAAAGACTATGCATATCGTATTTACAAAGAAATCCAAATCTGTAAATAGAAAAAATTAAATATAATAGACGTAAATTTTCCAACTAATTTAAATTCATAAACTTTTTTTTTAATATTTTATTCGCTGTAAGATTTGATCTAGAAGGTTTTTCTTTAAAAATATTTTAAGGTTTTAAATATTCTTAGTAAATACGAAATGTTTCTTTTAAAAAACGCAAAATATATATATATATATTCAGAGAAAAGAGCTGAACTATTTTTAGTTTCACAAGAGTGTCGCTGGGTTAAACTAGAATTGAGGTAGACGATTAAAAAAAGTCTGACGCGTGATTTAAATTGTTGTGGTATGACATACTACAAAAATAGTTTTATGATGCAAAAGCCAACGACAAAAAAAAGGCATACAATGTTTTACACTCGAGTTAAATTTTCTAGAATTAATCACAGCAGAAGTTCTAAAGTGATTATTAACCCTTAAAATAGTAATGTTAACTCAAGAGGTTAATATATGATATTATGCTTTCTGTTGAATATTATTATGTGGAGTAATTGTGTTACTTAGCTAAGAAAATATTCAGAATAACTACGGCAGTAAAAATGACACTTACAATATTATGTTACTTAATACAATTAAATGAGTGGTTTGGTTTGTTTGAATCAACGTCGCACTAGAGCTGCACAGTGGGCTATTGGTGACGGTTCGGGGCCTATCTCGAAGGAAAGACCCGGGGACGATGCCTCGTATTTTTTTAACCATGGTCAGATGACGAGGACAACACCTGAGCTGGCACCCGACGCAACCTCAATAGGCGTCAGGACATTGGACCCCGATCAGATTTATCGTGCACCAGTCCCGATAATTTATTAGATGTTCTGGACGACTTTCTAGTATTTTTGTAGCAAAGCTGGCAACCCTGGATCGCAAAATCACTACTTTTTTACTTTTCTTTGTGAAGTCCATCCAACGGATTCAATTAAATGAGTGATAATTAAAATATGTGGGTGATTGTTTGAATCAACGTCGCACTAGAGCTGCACAGTGGGCTATTGGCGACGTTTAGAGATCTATCTGGAAGAAAACATCTGGGAACAATGCTTTGTATTTTTGAACAATAGTCAAACGACGAGGACAACACCTGAGCTTACACCCGACGCAAACTATATAGGCGAGAAAGATCGGACCCGATCAGATTTAACATTCACCAGTTCTGTAAATACGCCGGTATATATTGTTGGATATTTTAAATGACTTTTAGTAGTTTAATAGCAAATCTGGCAACCCTCCGATCACAAGTTCACTATGTTGTTGCTTTTTGTCAAGTCCACTCAGTCGGGTTTGAACTCTCAATCCTCTGATTGCTAGCCGAAAGCTGATCCACTGGGCTACTGGGGTCCATATTAAAATGGAAAATATTCCAATTTGATACACATGGAATTTTTTCGATTTTCATCTCACCTACTTAATTTGAAGCTTTGGAAACGATTAACTTTGAGTTGTAACTCACAAATTACAAATTTAAAATGCTTTTAAGAAAATATTAATGCTAAGATTTTTTTAAACTACTTTTCCGTTAATTACTACAACATTTTAAATTAAAAAAAATCATGCATTTTAATATTTAGATCTTATTACTTAACTTCCGTCAAACTTTTGAACCACACAAGTTAAATTTTTTATTCAATCAAAATTAGAAAACTCTTTTTAAATCCCCCAGAAACACATTTTCCATATTTGCATGAAACCCCAGCCGAATAACGGAACGACGAGTCACTGAAATTTCGCCAATCATGCTCGAGATTACATTTACATTTCTATTATACCATGTCATAATCGTGCAGTTCCTTGGTCTGCATTACAAGCAAAAACGACAAATGCCATAAACTCGAATAAAAATGTTGTTTATTTCCCTTCACAGAGCTCAAATGAATTTATTCCTCCGGCCTTTATCCGCAAGACAGTATTGCACAAGCTTGACAGAATGCAACCAGGAACGCAAATGTTGGTTTTCGTAAACAGAAAAACAAATCATTTCTTGTTGAAGCCACGATGTGGTAATGAAAGTTGTTTATCCCTAGTGACGCTGTAGTACTTAATTGGATACTATATTTGGTAGTTATAAAATAAAAGAAAAGTATCAAGGATTCGATGATAT
Organism: Troglohyphantes excavatus; assembly: GCA_963932185.1. NCBI lineage: Eukaryota > Metazoa > Arthropoda > Arachnida > Araneae > Linyphiidae > Troglohyphantes > Troglohyphantes excavatus. The sequence goes on along the minus strand of OZ010666.1, from coordinate 28,021,637 downwards.
CGAAATTGAAGTACTAATAATATAAAAGTCATAGTACTGAATAAAAAATCCTAAGTACCCTCGTGATTTTTTAAATTTTCGTGATAATTACAAAATTAACATCAATAAAGTTTAACATTGATATGTTACATTATTATAAATAAAAAAGATTTAAAAATACATTTATAGTACCTTATTTTTCTTGAGAATTAGTGATAAATTCTACTGTAGTACTAAACAAATATAATATTGAAGTATTTTTTTTTGTGGTGCATTAAAAAAACTAATTACGAGCTTAAATTTCCGGTAATAAATCAATAATAAAAATATTATAAAGAACATAGCTTAAAATATTTAAAATTACAAATATTAAAAAATATCTCATTTGCAAATTTCTTTAGACGTTTGGAAATTAAATAATGAAAAATGTTTTAAAATATATGGATTTTTTTTAGAGCAATAAATATGTGACGCTATTAAAAACAAATTTTATTACTTGATTCTAAAAGAACTATTTTTATTATGCAACATCAAAAGCATTACTTGTACAAAATATCTCTGAATTCGCCGTTGATTTGCATATTAACGAAACTATAAAATTTCCAGCAGACTTGATCCATTCCATATTTCGAAACATATCACACCCGCAATTCCAAAGGATGGATCACACTACCAAAATATCCGCATAACAACCGAAATCAGCTGATCTCAACTCTAATAGTTGCAACTCGAATCCGATCTGAAGCACGGAAGTGGTTTTTCCCGCGTCACATCACCATGTTCGATTTCTCGCTACTCGTTGAAGTAGAACGAGGAAGATTACAACACCAGCGCCGTTTCAAAAGATTCGTTTTTGGCGAAGTTTCCTTCCCTTCTCTGTTTACAAATATGTTACCTTCACCCTGTTGTTGTTGCACAGGAACTGCGTGACCAGCGGGTAACTATTTTAACAGCACAAGCTCTTTTTGCGTAGGTTAACTGAACCACAACAAATTGCAAGACATAACGGGTTAATTTGTTGGTTTTTGTGGATGGAATTTAATATTCCCGAAATATTATGGTTGGTCTTTGATTATATCATTAATATATTGACCCTTTAAATATTAGAGTTAAATATTTATAGTGACTTTTGTGAAGAAATATTGTTGTGGTGGGGATATTCCCAAACCGACTTGTAAGAACAATTTGCGGTTACCCAACTATCTGACATATTAATTTTGGACATTTCTATCACATAACCAGATGGTTATAAAAAAAACAATGTCTGACATTTAACAATGACTTGTATTTAAAAGTATTCAATTCCTTCATATTTAAGTAATTTAATAAAAAAAAGTTCAAAAAATTATCTCAAATTCTGTAGGTTAAATTAACATTTCTTGGGCAGTCTTAACCATAGCATACAGCCAAAACTAGGCTTAGCATATGAAGAGCATGTGCAAAGTAGGCTTATTATTTATTAAACGTTAGTATTTATTTTATAACAAATCCCAATACATTTCTTGAAATAGATTTCTCATAACGTTATTTCAACAAATATTACTTATTCCGTCAATATATTTACTTATAAAATAAATGAACTATTATCATAAACAATGAATATTTTAATAAACACCAGACAGCTATTTCAATAATAATAAATGCATATACATATAAATATTTTGTATTATAGATATTAGCTAGTAGTATTTAACCTGAATATTCAATTTAAAATATATATAAACATTTAAACGACAAAAATTCAAGCAAGATCATATTTTATTTAGTGCTTATTTTAACATTATTGAATAGACATATCATGCAAAACATTAATAAAATAGCAATACTTTTCGCACAAATGACAAAAAATAAATAGATGTTTACTTTAAACTTTGAGGTCAGATAATATTGAGGCATCATGATTCAATATAATATCCATTTTCCATGCTTTAATTTTTTGTAACCAGAGATAATTATTTTTGTAAATAATGATTCGACAGTACACCTATTTTTTTATAAGACTATTTACAATTAATCATACTTTTATAAAATAATTAACCAGTTTTTACATGACGGATGAATAATAGTTCGATGAACAAATTTCACGATATTAAATCAGAAATTTAATCCCTATACATTTAGTTTGAGATTATATTTTTATCAATGTTTTATCACTCTTTAAACTCTAAAAATATTATATATGTAATAAACCTGATTATTTCTAACTGCAAATCGACTACCACTATTAATCAAATTTTCCTCACAAAATCTCGCTAATTCTTCAGTCAGCCATTTTCCTTTCATATATTACATCACAACACAATGACATTTAAATAATACAATAAAAAACACTCACCCGATCCATTGAGATACAAAGACGACCCATTTCTCAGCGGTGGCATCTTGAGCAACAACAAAAAAATCAGATATTCCAATTTATTCGAACTATTTACTCTTCGATTCCTGCAGAACTCAAAGCAGACGACGGCTTCAGGGGGTGGTCAGTCTCGGTCATCGAGAAAAGGGGGGTCCAACTGACCAGAGGTCATCAAGAAGGTATTCGAGAAGCCGATTCTCAGAGAGTGGTGCCGGAGAAGAAAAACATGCCGTCACTTCTCTGTGGGTGCCGGCATCAGCTGTTCTGCGCGGGTTGCTAATGCGTCGCTTTTCCCTTCCCTTCGAGGCGGTCGGGCCAATGGGAGAGCTCGGAAGACTGGATGGAACCAGAATCGCACACCGCAATAGAGCGGGTTGCTAAGGTTTCCCAGCGATCGTTTTCTCTCCACTCCGCCAACTAGAGAGAGATTTCGGTGGATTTTTTGTTCTTCTTTTCCGGCCGAGTGGCAACAGAGAGATATCTGGAGAATAAAAGAGAATCGAACAGTTAGATTCACCGGTTGAGCTGTCAATATGAAGTTCGATTTTCGAATATTTGTTTAACCTTGACAGTTACACGTTCAGGGGCGGTTCAATGAATTTTTGTGGTTTTTTTTTTTTTGTTAATTAACGTCGCACTAGAGCTTCATAGTATGCTACTGACGGTGGTTCGGGGCCTCAGTGGCGGCTCGCCCACTACAGCAAGTACAGCCGGGCTGCAGCTAATTTTATTATATTTTAAAACTAAAATTATATATTTTACTAATTTTCTTAAATGAAGATTAAATTTCAACTCTAAGTAAAAAAAAAATCTCCGATAAATAGCAAGCGTGTTTCCGTAATGCACAAATTCAGAAGAAGTAAAAACAAAAACTCCATTCAATAAAAATTGCAGCTAAAAAGCGAAGTTCGAAATCGGCTGCATCGTTGCCATGGCAACCTTACGTAGTATGACTTCCCCAGCACGCTAAAATGGAGGATGTGACGACACAAACGTAGCGCAAAAGGATTTTTTCAAATTAGCTGTACTACGGATTTCGAATAAATGATTGGTTCATTGCTGAATCGGCGAGGCGGGGTGGAGGAAAACGAATTTCGAAGAATCTCTCCAAACGGAAATAGTTTTCGATAAGTTTGCACGTGTGTTGTTGTTTCTTTACTTAAATTAATATTAAAATTGACCGATTCGCAAGTTTGATAGGAGGATTGATTTTATTTTCAAAAAATAAGTAAGTGTTTTCTATTATTTTTACATGTTATCTTTCATAAAAGTTGAAAAGAAACTTTGGTTTGAGTAATAAATTTTAAAGAATGTCCGTTCGTGTATGGTTGTGAAAAAGGCGAGGTGAGAGAGGGGGGGAGTTACATGTTTTCGGCTGCACTAACATTTTTTTCCACGGGCCGCCACTGCGGGGCCTACCTCGAAAGACCCGGGAACGATGCCTCGTATGTTTGAACCATGGTCATTTGACGAATGAATGTTTGTGACACAAGCGAAAAAGATTTTGGTTCTCTAAATCGCACAAACAAGCTATACAACCTCTATAAAATAATATATAGATGCAAATAATTCAATAAATAATCAATCACAAATATATTAATTAAATGAAAAATAAAATTTAATTAAAAATATAAATCGGGTATGGTTAAAAAACGTCGCACTAGAGCTGCATAATGGGCTATTGGCGATGTCTCTGGGTCTATCTCAAAGAAAAGACCCAGAAAAAACGCCTCGGTATTTTTTTAACAATGGTCAGATGACCAGGACAACACTTAAGCTGACACCTGGCATAACCTCAATAGGCGTCAGGACATTGAATCCCGATCAGATTTAACGTGCACCAGTGCCGTATATACGCCGTAGAAATTGGAGGTAAGTTCGCACGACGTATTGTTACTTCGCAGCAAATCTGGTAACCCTTCGATCACAAGTTCCTGCATTTTAACGTTTTTGTCAAGTCTATGGTATCAGCCGTATTCGAACTCGCTAACCCCTGGTTGCCTGCCGACGACTATATTTAAATATATCTTAAAATATTTTATACATAAAATGAATTAAGTGCACGTTGATCCGAACAAAGCGACGTTATGAAGAAATTACGCTTAAATTCGTTAGTTATTAGAAGACATCAAAAATAGCAATTAATAATGAATTAAATTGTATTATTCACATTTCTGAAGAAACCAAATTTGGTTAAACAAAAAAAGATTTCGAAAAAATATATTTATTTTGTATCTACCTATAAAAAATAGTTATTTTGTATTTTGTAATAGCCCAATGCATTAAATAAGAATTACTTCGAAAATGTATTGGGTAAGGTGGGGTAAAATTGATGGAGAAATTGCCAATTTTTTATTCACAGTTATTTTTTACTTTAAAGAAGTTATTAATATGCAAATTTTTGTATGTATTTATGCAATAAGTTCCTGGATAACATCCTTGAGTATGTTTCATAAAAAAATTCTTTGAAAATTGTTAAATTTTAAGTTTTGTATTTATACCCACTTTCCTCCACAGGTTGGGTAAAATGGACAATCAGTCGGAATCATAGAATTTACCATGTAAAATTTACCGTGTGACATTATTAAAATAAATTGTTTAGTTAAATTAGTAACTTGAAGAAAATATAATTAAACTCTTAAAAACTCAGTATATTCGATTATTAAGGGACTGTCATTGGAACAGTTTTCCAAAAACAAGTTACAATCCACCATTTTGAAAAACTTACTTTTTATTATTTATTATCTTAAAAAAAATCATCTTCTAGTATAATTTGTCTTTTATTTTGGTTTAGAAATTTATGCTGTATTTACGTTATTTTGAATGTTCCTCAGACGATTTTAGTATTTCATTTAAAACATTCTTTTTATTTTTAAGGAATCAAGCAAATGGCGTCCATTTTGTTATCAAAATATTTTCTTCTATATGACAGTTGTTTTAGCAAAAAAAAATAAGTATGTAAAATAAACAGTGTTAAATATATTGTAGCTGATTCTAGTTATTTATAAGCTTCGTAATCATAATTTTGTAGAATATTGCACTTTTTCAGATCATCGTTAATTTTTTCCGAATGTTCTATTATTTAGCATTAATTATTCGATTGCCCATTTATTCCACTTTGCAAATCATTGATAAAAGTTAAATAAATAAAAAAAAAGTTGAATATTTTCTAATTTTTTCATTAGACTGTATTAAAAAGTTTTTCTTTTATACTAAATATTGGTAAATAATCGATTTTTCTAGTTTATATATATATATATATTGAAGATTTCATGCATCAAACTATCATAAGTTTTTATGTAAACTTAAGCAAATCGACTATCGGACTAATTTAAATCACCCAGAAAATTAATTTTTTGCTGAAATGTACTCCATTAAACGAAGTATATTTTTGTTAAAGAACGAAATCAAAAGTATAAGTTTAACGATGTGTAATTTACACTTAATTTCAATATACCCATGTTACCCGATCTTATCTTACCCTACCTTACAATGAAGGGGAAAACAATAATTTACTAATAAAAACTTCAAGAAAAAACTCATATAGCACTAAAATCAGTTATCGCCTGACAGGTTTCGGGATTTTCTCGAAATAATTTAAAGTGCATGTAGCTGCTTTTGAATCTGGTTTACTCATATACACATATTCTATATAGTAACTGAGCTTTGCTTTAGTTCTTTCATCAAATAGTGTGTAGAGTAGTTAATTTTATGTAAGAGGAAGTACTTATTACATCAGGTGGTACATTTCAAAATTATATAGGGGAATCGGTAAAGCTTCGGGCATTCCAATTCTTCCACAGCGGTAAACAGGATGATTAGCAGGTAAGAGACCCCGGCAATTGTATCAACTTGTTTGCAATATTTTTAGCATCAAGCAACATGATACAAGGGAACCTGCCTATTGCATCAGTCTTTTACAACAGTAAGGCAAAGTGGAAATGCTCCAGAATTTCTAAAACTAGATTATTATATCGCTGAATTTGTCTCAAAATTTTCAAAGATTGGAATCTGGCACAAGAGTCAATGCATCGAGGAAATTTTATTTGCGCTTTCCCACGAACCACCTTTATGTGACAAAAAACACATTTTGAATGTTTTTGATTCTCGGTCTTGGTTCACTGAATACCAACATAAAATAACCTACCATTAACCCTACAGGGTGAAGCCTACTGCACTGAAACCAGCAACTTATATATGGAAAACGCATAGGCATAGGAAATTGAGGGGCTCAGGGGGCTTAAGCCCCCCCCCCCTTCCCCCCTACCAGAGAATTTTAAGTTAAATGTTCTTCCAATATCCCAAATAAAATCTCTTAAACATAAAATGTTCATACAATTTATAAAAATAACACTAATTTGAAATAACAACACAATTGTTAATTTCTTAAGATATTTATGCAGTTAACGAGGTAATTAACATAATACTAATATTTAAAATTTACCAAATTAACAATTAATTGCAAAGAATTAATGGCTAATTAATAATAATCATAACAGCTATTTAGCGTTTCTCTTCTTTATATTTGTAAATATTTTGAGAATGGAACTAGTTAAGCCGTTTGGCAATATAAAAATTAATTCTATAAGAATAAAATATAATATTTATATACATTTAATATTTCTACAATGTTTTGGTATTAAAAACACCACTAAATTACTTTTAAAAAAATGTGAGGTACAGAATAGCTGCTTCCATATTGGCTTCAACGCGCCCATAGAGGAAACAACTTTTGAGCCTTCCAGAAGTTACAGTTAGAATTCAGTGCAAAAACGCCAGATCTACAAAGCCTATTTGTAAAAATGAATCAAGCTTCTTAAAAATCCCAACTCAAAATTTTCATTGAAAACTCATCAGATTTAATTTTTTTTTAATATTTAAGAATAATTAGATTTTTTTAATTAAAAATCTCATATATTGTTTTAATGATTTCTTCATGACCTTTCAACTAGGAAACGAATCTAATTGTCAAGGACCTCAGTCAACAAACTATTTAGGTCAATCCCCTTTTATGCCAGTTACCCAGGACAATGAAGTGTGAAGGTAAGTTTACCCATCTATTGCGTCATACTCAAACATCCATCCTGAATCAAGATGACGCAATCCACAGTCCAAACGCTACACAGAAATGGATACAGAAAACCTACAAAATACAATGTATACTCTTTTGAATATAATTATATATTTTGTTTTCATATAACCTTCATTAAATGCAATCCTGTTGATTTATCAAAAGCATCACATGTTTATTCCAGCATCCTACAGTAGAAATGGGTTAATGAGTTTATTTTATAAACAATAATAAATTTCATTTATACAGCATGATTAAGAATATTTTTCGACGGGATGAAAGAGTGGGAAGGTTTTTTCATTATTTTTGTAATTTAATAGGGATAATATGATCGGTATTTAAATTATTGTCGATTGATTGCTTTAAAATATTTGTGTTAATAGAATAAGGGCAATGAGACTATGAATGTCATTTTTTTTATTTCTGGAGATGATTTCCTTGTGCCCAGGACCGTCCTTAGGGGTGTGCGCCGCGTGCTACCGCACAGGACCCCGCGCTTTTGGAGGGTCCCCACGCTCAGTGGCGGCGATTCGGTGGGGGCAAGGGGGGGGGGGGCGGTTTGTTCCCGCACTTTTTTCGGATGTTGCCCCCCTTACTTTTTTAATATTGCACTTTTTAAAAATAAAACATAAAAATAAACAAACACCCCAACCCATTCCACCCCTATGACGTTTTTGTACCACGTTAGGGCAAGGAGGAGGAGTCGGCAACTGCAGTATACGATTCCGCTCCCATAAATCTCCGTGGAATCAATTTTGAGGATAAATAGCATACCATCATGTAGAGGACGGTGAGCCGCGTCAACCAGACCTATTATAAACCCATTACGCCCTCAGACTTTCGTGAGTAGAAAGTGGCTAACCGCAGCACCCAATCGCAGCACCCAATTTAGCACCCAATCGCCGCCACTGCCCACGCTTATTAAAGAAAAACGTGCAAAATAAGAATGTTGCAGATAAAATTATTTTTTTTGTCTTGCTTTTATCATGAAATGTCTTAAAAGTCAGCTACATGAAATGCCATATTAATGATAGAACATACAATGTCCTTCTGGCAGGACGGCCGGTACTACCAAAAAAAATTCAGCTGAGAGTTGGCGGAAAAAAATAGATTTAAAAATTCTAACTTTAAAATTTGTTATGTACAAAAATGCTCCCGGAAGAACTTTGGCCTGTATCTTCTATCATTAATCTTTTGAAGGGATTCATTCCTTGACAAATATTATAACTGACATAAATTTGGTCTCTTTCGATAGCGAATTAAGCTTATATAGATAAAAATAATATTTAAAAAAATCGAAAGAATAGACTTTTTATGTAACGAAGTCTTCGAATAAACATTTCATTCAAATTATATGTAGCCGCCTCAAATATTTGCAGCTAATAAAAATATCTGATTTGCTTTTCAAAAATCTGAATGCTTATTCATAAATTTGTATGGATGTTAAAAAGGACACTTCACTATACTCGGGGACGACCTAAGTTGAACCTGAAGCGGAAGCTATAATCTGTATAAATATTCAATTGCTTTAGGCTTAAATTCGGTTGTCCCCGAGTATACTAAGTTCTCACCGGGCCCCGCGTCTGCAAAAGGCGGCCCTGCTTGTGCCACAATATGAACTTACAAAAGCAAATTGAAGTTTATTAAGAAAACGAATAAATATTTTAAAATATTAAATCTGTAATAATAAAAGAAAGAATCTGTGTACGTCTGTGGCACACAAAACACTTACTTCCACTTCACGGAAATGTCGGAGATTTTAAACATTAATACTATTCAACTTCTAATTGAGCACCTGAGAGCGAGAATTTAAGATGTTAGTTAGTTATTTTTTAATTAATATTTAAAGTTTCCCTCTTATCGGAATCGTAGCGCTGTATTGAGGGAGAACTGTGGCTGCGCATGCGTGCCCTCTTAACATAGTCCGTACAGTGTTGGATTCGGGAACAATAGATCCTTGTTCGAATCTTCGATGACGGAAACTCAATTTTTTTAATGTAAAAGACATAACGGGTACGCAGAGCGGGGACAAACAGCTAGTAAATAATAAATAAAAATTCAAGAACAAAAGAGGTTAAAGTTTAATTTTTAGCGGAAACAAAATGCCCATTGTAAGGTACCATTACTTTTTTTTATTATTATATAAAAATTACAAAATAAGGAAAATAATGGTAGTTTGTCTCGAAAAACGTTAAAAGATCAAAATCCTGAGTGCAAACAATGAGACGTAATTTTGTTTTCCACTAGGGAGGAGGCAGTAATTGTACTTTCTCTTGACCCTTGAAATGGAATAAAAAAAACAGAGAAGAATATGCTGTGCAGCTTTCGACAATTTTCTATTATTATGGTATATGTTATTTATTGAATGTGCTGCGAACTCGAAAAATACAGATTACATAGCACTATAGGCGGCATTTTTGCTTTTGAACTCCTTAGGTAATTTCGATTTATATCGATCGAAAGAGCTCATAAAAACCAGGGTTCGAAATTAGAAGATAAAAGTTAGGCGTCGTTGGCACCTGGCAATTTTTTTGTTAGTTGCCTAAATTTTCTGATTAGACGTAATTTTAAAATTAATTCAAATTATTAATGCTTTTTTTTGCATAAAATTAGAAGCATGTTTCCATTTGTATTCGAAAAACAATTCTGAAAAGTATGAGAGCGATTTTGAAAATCAATTTTTATTAATAAAACTTTTGATGGATTGGTAGTTTTACTTAAGTGTGCAGACCTTAGAGGAGCATGAATCCCTCATAGTAGAGAAGTCATAAGGTTTTAATCTCGCTAACATCAAAGTGAAGCCAACATGTATGGCCTCATCCATTCAAAAAAAATTCTAGCTCATTCATAAAAATATCCTGTACTTCATGAAGTAACACATTTACTATTATTTCCAAATCACAAGTCAATCGCAAACGTTTTTACATTCATAAATTTTGAAAGGAAGTCACGTGTCTGGTGCCATTAGGTCTGATATGTTTGCATCACGATGATGACGTCATATTCGCTCTACTATAGTCCCTTCATGCTCGAAGGTACAGACACTATACAGACAACTGATCTCAAATTGTAACTTCCGTATGCGGTTACGACCACACGCGTTATTCGATTTTCTTTAAATTTGGCATGAATGTTCCTTGAAGTAATTAAAATCGACTTATATTTTTTATGCGAGGTCTACAGTTCCCAGAATGACTAGTTAATATGACTAAGGAAAGAAAAAAATTTCAAAGTATTGTATTAAAGCAAAAAGTGGGGCAATTCAAGAAACTTTTTAAACACAAGCAGGACCTAGATCATGGCGCCCCCTAAATTTTTCTACCCCTCCCAGTAAATATTTAGTAGAAAACTTAAATTTAATGAAGGCATTTGAAAAAAAAAGTTCAAATTATCATACAAAACAATCGAAATCATATGACACTTTGCTGTAGATGAAGATATGATAGTTTTCAATAATTTATATTTCAATTTCGTTTTTAATGTTGATTTTTCATTCACCAAAACTTGGCGCCCTCTTCAGTCCGGCGCCCCCAGCGACTGCTTGAACCTTAAAACCGCCTCTGAGCAAAAATATCGCATTACCAATTCTTTCTTAATGCCGAATGGAATAAACTGCTTCATAATACCATTTTTCTCCCTTACCCAAAAGTATGTCATACATTATTCAAAAGACATTTATTCTGTTCTTATGTGAATCACAGCAAAAAACAACTAACCTCCATTGGCGAGATTATCGAATGATCCGTGCTGCCCTCTACACTGCGAACCACGAACTTCGACAGATGCGAGTTTATTTTTAGCCTTTTCTCTTGTGAACGTGGAAGAGGTGCGCTGCAGTCAAAGCAACATTCTACGAAGGGCAGTAAACAGTTGAAGGACTCGGGTGTTTCCTCGATTTTTCCAATCTTTCCATTAAAAAGCCCCAAGTGCGGCCGACTCGACTTCTAAAAATACGCGTATTTTTGCGGCCTATATTTTGGAGGCCGAAGTCATCCGTGTGGAGCACTAAAAACGTTTTACTTGTAGATGTTTTGTTGTTCGGGATTGGGGATATGCGAATTGAAAATTAACTAAATAAATTCGAAAAAAAATTAAAAAAATTCTAAAGATTTATTTTTGCTATCTAAATATAATATAGAATAAATATTTCGCGGTTTTAAAAGGGGGTTTTTTTGGTGTCAAAAATTTCCTTTTAGATTTAATAATATACTTTTCAAATTCAGATAAATTTTATTTTAAATAATTAACAGTGTTATATCTAATTTTTTTTATTTTTAAAAATTGTGTTTTTATATTAAATTTTAGTTGTTTATGTTAAATGTATCAAAGAATGAAATTGTAAGCATTAAGAGGAGATTTTTTAAAGGATTATCACATTTGTAAAAAGTTAATTTATCAAACGCAAATGCAGTTTACAATCAATTATAAATATTTGTTGTGGCTACATTTAATTGCATAGAATATTTATTTGATGATAACTTTATTACGTAAAAAGTTCTAAATAAAAAAAAATTATCGATTTTTTTTAATCCTAATTCCCTATCGAATAAGACCAAATTTATATCGTTCCTGCTGTTTGTCTGTCACTTAGTTATATTATCGAAAAGAATCGCATTAAATAATTTAACATGGTGTTTCTAAACTAAGACTCCATGTGGCTATTTTTAAAAACGTTATATGTCATAAGAAAAACAAGAAATTCATTTTAAAAGGTAAAATTCCCATTTCAGAGTTGGGGACCTTGTGCGGTGACACGTGTCGCACTCCCCTAAGGGTGGATCTGATTGTGACTAAATATCGTATTGCCATCGAAATAACGTAAATATGCCAACATTCAAATTGATATGACATTTGGTATGAAGTTAGAATTAAATGCGCGATCGCTTTATTTGAAATAAGACACTCAATGCGTTATTTATATAGTTAAATTTCCGAGCAACTCTCACTGGAGGGGGAGGGGAGGTAACTAGTATAAAATATTGGGCAGGTGGTTCAAATGGATTATAAGTGGAACATTGAGCCATTGTACAATTCCATAGAATTATTTTTCAAAAACGAGTGTTGCCTGAGATGTCATTCTTTTAAAACTAAAAACAATTAAATCGAAATTAAAAATGTATGTGTTGTTATGAGGAAACAAAATTTACGACGTGGGTGCAAGAACCAGACAGCTCCAAGCAATGGCCATAGAGATATAAAGGAAAAGGAGCTGTACTTTTGTATTATGCAAGAAATGCAAGAAACGATGACGATGCAAGAAACTTTCAGTGTTTTTCGTCCTTCCTGAACAATTTTGAAAACTGGAGTTGCCTTGTTCTTGCACCCATGTCTTCAATATTTTATCCACATTTTAACTCTTCCATTTGATTCCTTGATTAGAATAACATTTTAAAAGTGAGTTCGATATTTTTAACTTGATAAGACATGTTACGTTAATAACTGTACTGTTTTACTTAATATTTTTTTTATAAAATAAGTATGTTTTTAAGAAACGAGCAGTGATCGATTTATAAAAATAGAGGTGCGTGAACTGTAACCTTCTGTAGGGTGTGGGGGTATTCCAAATTATTAGTCCGAAAAAGAAAAATATTTCGTTATACAAAAACTTGAACATTTTATTTTAATTCGAAATTTTATTTTACAAAACAAGTACAAAAATGCGTTGTGTTAAAGTAATAAAAACAATAAAAAAAGCACATTTTCCTGATTGCTTAAGTTATCTGCCGCCCATCCTAAAAGTTTGCCCAAAACTTCAACACGTTTTCGTCACATTTCTTATCCCTTGACCCGTCCTTACTATTGATGGCTAATGCTCAGTGGTGTCCAGACACAAGCCGAGAGTCAACATATTTAACTGTGCTAAAGAGTCAAATGGGAGGTCCATTGACATTTACAAATAACAGAGTAATATGTAATTAAATAAATATTTTTGACTATTGTGGTTTTTTTTTCTTACCAGAACGCCATTCCGGCTCGTTCTGCCTCAAATCGAGCCCGCGTCTGCAAAGGGCGGCCCTGCTTGTACCACAAAATGAACTTACAAAAGCAAATTGAAGTTTATTAAAAAAACAAATAAAAATTTTAAAATATTAAATCTGTAATAATAAAAGAAATAATCTGTGTATGTCAACATATTTAACTGTGCTGAAGAGTCGAATGGGAGGACCATTGATATTTACAAATAACAGAGTAATATGTAATTAAATAAATATTTTTGACTATTGTGGGGTTTTTTTCTTACCAGAACGCCATTCCGGCTCGTTCCGCCTCAAATCGAGCCCTGAAATCGAGTATCTAAATTATATTTACCACCTAAGTATTTTTTTTTTACATTTTATTAGAAGATGGTAATTCGCGACTTACAGAATTTACGAATCAGTAGTTCGTGGCCTTCAAAAGGTTGAGAACCTCAGAATTTACGAATCAGTAGTTCGTGGCCTTCAAAAGTTTGAGAACCACAGAATTTACGAATCAGTAGTTCGTGGCCTTCAAAAGGTTGAGAACCTCAGAATTTACGAATCAGTAGTTCGTGGCCTTCAAAAGTTTGAGAACCACAGAATTTACGAATCAGTAGTTCGTGGCCTTCAAAAGGTTGAGAACCACTGATATAGTGCAAAAGTAAGGTTTTTTTTTTAAAAATAAGTATCGTATTTCCACTCTTGAATACGTTACCGATCCCCACACATAATTCATAACTTCGAAAACAAAAGGTAACTGAACCTGCACCGTGGGTCCTACGTTTTCCAGCAGGAATACTTTACCTTGTACGGAAGTTAAGCACCGATTCAGTGCTTTTCCGTGCTGTAAGGGAATTCGACGTGCGTCATGTTTTGCAGGAAAAATATGCCATTAAATTACCAATAATCCTATTTTTACCTCGACGAACACGTGCCCTTTGTATTCATGTCTCTGCTTAATGTATGCAACTACGGTCGGAGTTGCATTTTATCCCTATTTTTATCCTATTGATTCATGATATAGGATCCAAAGGAGGTTATTCGTCAAGTTAGCTGTAGTTTTATTGATTTGATTTATTGTGTTGCTTTTTTTAATAAAGAATTAATGGCGATTTCTCGGGGTTATATCAATAAAAAATCGTGATGCAAAAGTTGTTAGGTAAAATATAATTATTAATACTTAGAGGGAAATTAATAATAATTTCTTACCATTAGACAATTCTATGCGATTGGAATGAACGTGAAAAACATTTAATTGAAGTATTTTGAACTAAATGTACACATTCTCATTGATCCGAAAATACGTGAGATTGATGTTATCGTAATATTTTTAATTAAAGATTATCTCCTGTTTTAATGCCAAATTTTTATACAAACGGATCATACTTCATAGGATCATTTCTATAGTATGATTAGCGTATTCACTCAAGATGAAAATACTTATCATCAATTGAATCCAGTAACATTTCAACCATCCTAAAATTTTACAAAAAAAGAATATTTTTGTTTTTATAATTACGCAATCTCTGTTTTAAAATTTCGGTAGGACTTGATCAGTGATCTTGTGCAGGAATAACAGATTAAAACCCTAATTCTAATTGCTCATGTAATTTTTTTTTTTTTTTTTGTATATTTGTTCAAATTGTGTTAATTAATTTTTTTTAAATGTATTATCTTGTATTTTGTGTTATCTAATTTTGTATCATCTTTTGTTAAATTATGTTGCCGACCATTGTAAATGGGCTACGGCCCACTACAGTAAACTTATCTATCTATCTAACTATTTATCTATACAAACTAAATATTGAGTTTAGTATTTGATCACAAATCAATACTTCTAATAATTTATATTTTCTATAGTGTAATAGAAGGAAAAAATAATATGCAACAGCCATGCATTTTTTATCTACCACTTACAAATCTGTATAAAAATCGTCAAAAGTCCTGAACAAATTTTTACTGAAACCTACTTAAAAACAGCATTTTTTTTTTAAACGAATACATTAAATTCTGAAGATTTCAGCAGTAAACCTTAAAAAGGATTGTAGGTTTTCTGAGTTTGCAAATTTTCTGCCTAAAACCTTTAATGTGCCTCAAAAAACCTGCATTATTCACAAATTTAGTGAAGATTTTTTTTTTGCTGACTTTTTTACTTGGGAAGCTGGCAGATCAAAAAATTGAAAACTGTTGTTTAGGTAACAAATGCCTTTAATTCTGAACTTTTCAGAATTTAAAAAAACTTCAGGTATACAGTATTTTATCATTAAAAGCATAAAGATTTTATTGTACTTCAAAATTCAAACACAGTTTTTATTTTTTTTTATTTTGCTGACTTGTCTTAGATAGGGTTCTTACTATACATCAAGAAATACGTTGTTTTCGTGAATAATAATAAAAAAAAAAAATTTAAGGCTTTTTCTTTTTTTCTTTCTTGCGACCAAGTCGATGTGTTTTGAACGATATTTCGGTCACTTTTAACGACGAGATAAATATAAACTTGTTTAACGAATCCTTTCGTAATGATGAAACCTTACCTAATTATCACTAAGAATCATTAAATAACGATTACATCCTCCACGCCCAAAACAAAACAAACAAAACCCATTTCAACACTCAACTCGAAGCCATTTTATTATTTATTATTCACCACCTGCAAATTGATCGACTGAAACGAAAAACACCTGAACGATCACGCTTAGAATGGAACTTTATTCGAAGGAACAAATAATAAAAAAAGAACATATTATAAACCTGACCTTCCGAATCTGGCAATATCTCGAAACTTTTCCCTATCGGATTATTACGAAACCATTCTGATTGTCGTGTGCTTTCGTCGCTTCTCTTTTCTTTTCGTTACGAGTCTCGCCAAACCAGACTGCGTGGCACCAAGGGAAAAAAAGATATTCCTGATTACTATGTAGTGACAGAAAGAAAGAACATGGCTCGCTAATAATACACCGTCTTTGTCATTTAGAACGTCTGTAATAAGAGAATGCGGAAAAGAGCAGTCACTTCGGGACCCGCCTCTAATTCCAAGCATAAAAAAATGGCAACCCTTTTGTCAACGAATAGGTGTCTTTAAGAACTTTTTGTGTTTTTGTTTTGTTTCATTCTGGGATTTCTCAGAACTCGATTTCACCGATGTCATTCTGTGCCAGACGTTTGCGTGTAAGCTATATTTAAGACAGTGTACTCAAGTAATGGGTTTTCTTTTGCGAACCTGTCTGGTAATTATCTTTAAGAGTTCCGAAAAAGAAACTAAGTTAATGGAAAGCATATGATTAAGATGTCCTAATCTTACCACATTATAATTTTTCAAAACATTTTACTGCTTCTTAAAAGGTTACAACAAAGCTGACATTTAATTGTTGATATGAGCTGAATATCCAAACCAGTGTTTCCCAAAAGGTGGTTCGCGAGTCGATGTTAAGTGATCCGTGGGTTCAAAAAAGAAAAATTGCTAAAATTAGTAAATAAGGATTTTAAAATGAATCATCAATGTACAATGGCTAGCAAAAAAGCTAATAGAATGTTGAGGTACATCAGAAATAGTGTTTCATCAAAATCTAAGGATATTATCTTGCCATTGTACAGAGGTTTGGTAAGGCCACATCTTGAGTATGCTGTACAGTTTTGGTAACCATATCTTAGAAAAGACATTGAATTGTTAGAGAAAATTCAGCACAGGGCTACTAAAATGGTTCGAGGGTTTTCGGGCATGAATTATGAAGCTAGATTAAGAAATTTGAATATCTATACTCTGGAAGAGAGGGGGTGATTTGATTCAACTGTTCAAATTTATGAAACAAGGGGATGTGGAGGGTTTCGATTTTAATATGAGTGATAGAACGAGAGGTCATGGGTTTAAGTTTAAAAAAATCCCATTTTAATCGGGAAGGGAGAAAACACTATTTATATAATAGGGTAATAGACAAATGGAACAACTTGCCAGTGAATATTGTTAATTGTAAAGGAGTAACGAGTTTTAAGAAGAAGTTAGATATGCATTGGGGGATAGTTAAGAGGTACTAGCTTGTCGGACCAACCTTGTTGGGCCTTGATCCTGTTGTTGGTCGTCAATATTTGTATTTGTATTGAAAGGTCATCCTTGGTGACTTTTATGAAAAAGCTATATTCGCAACGCTAACACGTTCTTGGCAACAATATTATGAACCAAAAAGAATAGATTTCGTTCATTTCATCCAGTTCGAAAATCAGTGCAGTAGCTAGCTTAAGTGAACATTATAATATTTTCGTGAGTTTAAACAATTGTTAAATGTACATATAAGAGACTAAAAGTAATTAAACTTTTTATTGTGGAGTTATCTTTACGATGCATTTGTTGGGTACATTTTTTTCCATATTCTTAGTAAAAGTTGAGTAAAATTAAAAGAAATTATAAAATTAACTTGAATTTTTTTCTTCCCGTCATTTTCATGTTCAAACAAAATTGGAAGGTATACTGATACAGAGAGCGAGGGACTTCCGTGAAAATATATAAAAAAAGGGTGTCCACTGTCCTATTTTAATTTTAGCTAGGGGTCCGTGGCTAAATACTACTTGGGAATTGCTGGCTGAAGCGATTGGCAATTCATATGCGGTTTAGTCCGGACTAGCCCCTTTTACCAGGATTGCGCATCATTAGAAAATAAGTCGAAATAAATTATTCGAAAACCACTGGAATAAAAATTTTAAAGAATAAACTGCACTTTTTAGCAACAAGACTTGGTTGTTAAATTGTATTCGAATTTGATCGAGTTTCTCATTGAAATGGGTATCACTCAATGATACATAAACTTACATAAAAAAATTTTAAAAGAATAAAACCTTATAAATGCTCTTCTAAAAATAGTGATATTTATAGGTTTATTTATCTCTAATGAAGTAATAACGAAAAAAGTATAATACAATTAGTAAAAACATGTACTACTTCACTCTAAAAAGTATCGATTACAAGAAATATTATGTGATTCTCTATTACGATTTTAAATTATTTGATTTAAACTTTAAAAAAAAAAATATGTAAACTTAAAAAAAAATTATGTAAACTTTAAAAAAATATTTAAATACGTAAAGTTAACCGATTTAGAAAAGAATTTCTATCTCATTAAATATATTTTTAAAAATGTCCACAACCAAATTAGCTTGAATAATAGCATGGCAAACCGAAATAGGAAACTTTCATTAATGTGTATTCGAAATTATGCAACATTTTAGAACTTTGCTATTATTCTTTTCGGTTATTCGTAATACAAAAAAAAAATTATAATCCACAATTTCCCATTCATAACACAGAAAAATTATATTGTTTGAAAATACGTAATTTCTATTTTTTTTAATAAACTTTTCATCTCCCTTTTATTTAGCTTATCGGCAACTTTAATACTCTTGCAGTAAAGATACTTTTACAGAATTTAAAAAACAAAATTGGCAATAATATAATATGAGTAGCCCAAAATTCGAAAAATGATATATTTGTATCAATAGGTACTTAATAAATTTGACTACAGTTTTAGAATACAATAAAGGATAAAAAATCGAATTTTACAAAAACTCAAAAAAGAAGTTCGCAGGCAAGGATAATGAAGACTATATATAAAAGGTGCGCTCGTTTTTCGCTTTTTGAAAGTGGGCAAGGAAAGGCAACTATATGACGTCATTTTAGCTCCGCCTTACTTTTGACGTCATTTTAGCTCCGCCTTACTATTGGTTTTTGATCATTTTTATTGGCTGTGTTTCAAGCATTGCTACTTAGGTTCGATCCCCGGTTGGGTAACAACTGGTGATTTAATTTTTAATTAGTAAAATAATGTAAATATCTGTAAATAATTGTGTTCAGGTAGCTTCACAACTAATCCGTCCTTGTTTTGTTATATCCCCGTATTTTACTTGATTGAAATTGTAACTCATTTAATATGTCCAATACAAATCCGACACCCATTTTACTCTTTCAAAATTCATGGACATGCTCCCGTGGCAGCTAATATTATACGCTTAATTTATTAAGCAACTCTTTTGCAATTTTTCCATACTAAATGCAATCCTTAAAATATAATTTAAACTCATATAATGCAGTAAAAGTAACTAAATAAAGTTAGCTTATCACTTTTTATTAGTTCACAAAAAAACGAATAGATGGCAGCACAATCAACCAACGCGCGCGCATCTAGTTCAGCCTTGCTATTGGTTCAAACGAGAGCATTAGACACGCCCACAGAATGCGAAGTAGGCGTCACTATGACGTCAAATATTTGCTCTCTCCGCCTTGCGTCAGGCAGCGCAAGAACGAGCACACCCTATATATATATATGGTCTTCACTATCCTTGGTTCGCAGGAGCAAAAGTAGCAATGGCCAGAGAACGTGAATATGAGCGTCAGAGATAGTTTGATTTCTGATTGGCTGGAATGTGGATATAGCGCTTTTTGCTTCTTACACAAAAGCAATATGGCGGCCTACTCATACAGGTGCAAAACCAGTTAAAAGCCTTCATACAGTTGCAAAAAAAAAGTTATGTTAACATTTAAATTATTTATTATATAATATAAGAACATACCACATTTTAGTAAAACAAAATTCAACTTTTTCTTATTTTTAATACAAAATTATTATTGTATTAAAAATAGTTAAGTTTTAACAATTTTTCGCATACTTTAAAAAAAAAAAAAAAAAAAAAAAAAAAAATGGATATAGCTGCTTTTGCAACTGAAACTGCTTTTGCATCTGGATATTCCCCTGCCTCATTTGTCAAAAATCGAAATCTATTTTATGAACCAATTAAATAATCTAGTGTGAAATTTAAATCTGATCTGTGCATTTCAAAAGTTGCTTGATGCAATATAAAATTATATAATATAATATTAAATATTACACTATAAAAAAGTTCACATGCTGTTTCTCGAACTTGGATTATTTGTAATTGTATTACAACTCCAACTGATCATATCTTATATACATCAAATACTTCATTAATCAACTAGGTGCATTTAAAAATCATGAATAGTAGAAATTTAAATTGACTAAATGACGATAGTAAAGGAACAATACACGTTCTTGTCAACAGTACCATTATTTTTAAATCTGTAGAAGTTTCTTCACTGTACAAGTAGTGCTATTGCTGGTAAGCTTAATAGCAGGATGATCAAAAGGGATAATTGTTCGATTGAGGATTAAAAATAATGAATTTAGTGAATATATAGTTTAAAACACTTATAACTGGACCGGTAATTGAAAAACCTAGACCGAATTATTCTAATAAGTTAATTTTCGTCAAAATCCAATATGGCTGCCAATCATCTTAGTGTTTACAAAGACGTATTTTCGAGGGGAAAAAAACAAAGAATTTTTTTTATATATAACGCTTTTTTAAAATTGAAGAAAACTCTCATTAAAAATTAGTAGAACTAAATCATTATTCATTTTTGAAATAACTTTTCACTAGAGCTGCACAGTGGGCTATTGCCGACGGTTCGAGGATCTTTCTCGAAGGAAAGACCCGGGAACACTGTTGTGGCCTCCGTGTGGCCGAATGGATAAAGGCGTCAGCTGGAAATCAAAGGGTTCCTGGTTCGATCCTGTGCGACGGACTTGACCAGATGACGGGGACAACACCCGAGTTGACACCCAACGCAACCTCGATATGCGTCTGGTCATAGACCCCGATTACATTCAACGTGATCCAGTCCCTTATACACGCCGGTATATATTATTGGATATTTTAGAGGACTTTTAGTATTTCATTAGCGAATCTGTCAACCCTACGATCACAAATTCACTACATTTTTACTTTTTGTTAAGTCCACTCAGTCGGGTTCGAACTCGTAATCCTCTGACTACCAGCCGAACGCGGTTCCACTGGGATACCGGGGCCTTGCGACGGTTCGGGGTTAATCTTGAAGGAAAGACTCGGGAACACCGCCACGTATTTTTTAACCAAGGTCAAATAACGGGGATAACACCCGATCTGGAATCTGACGCAACATCAATAAGCGATAGAACATTGGACTACTATCAGATTTAACATGCACCAGTCAATTATACATGGTGGATATTTATTGGTCGCGGAAGAATCGAATTTGTCAACCCTCCAATTACCAAATCGCAACATACATGCTGGGGAACGAACCCACGCCCATCGATGCTTATACGAGCCCCTAACCATTCAGCCAGGTCGTAAAAATTCCAGGTTTTCAAGCAAACTTACTGAGATCATATTACTGTTATAATGAGACAAACTTCATAGAAAAGTTTGAAAACTTATTTACTATAAAAGAAATCTTCAAAAATCATAAAAACATTTCTTTACCTTAAAAACCACTTCCAAATTTTTTGTTACTAGACATCAAGCTTCGGAAAAGGCCATTGTTAAATAATGTGGGGGGGGGGGGGGATCCCTCTTCCTTTAAATATTATAATATATTAATAAATATTATCGCTTTAAACACAAACAATTTCATACCACAGTATTCTAAAGCAGTTTATACGAAATTTCTTATTGCATCAACATTCAACATCTATTACTAAAAAAATCGCCGTCAAGAAAGAAACCTTATGTGCCACATTTTATACTTCACTCCAGTTGTTGGTCTATAATAATTGAGTAGTTTATTTTGAAAAGGGAACTTATTGGATTGGTTAATTAAGGTCGCACTAGAGCAGCACATTGGGCTATTGGCGACGATTCGATGCTTATCTCGAAGGAAAGGAAATGTTCCCTTATGAACATAAGCTCAACTGTGGATCAAAATATTTACATCTGGTAAAGCTTAATTTACCTTATAACAAAGATAATTATGTGGGCTTATAAATATTTAGCAACTATCTACAGACCCTTCAAAGTGCATAGATCTCTGAATATATATATATTGGAGTGTACAGAACTTAATATACAAGTAAATATGATACTAACAGTGGCTTCCCTTGCTGATTTCCATTTTGCAAAAATGTTCTATTTTTATTTTTTTCCATTCAGAATAAAGACCAATGTTCTCCAACTTTACAGGCAATTTTTTTTTTTTAAATTTATCCATTTCAATTTTTATAAATATTTATATTTCTGAGGCTGTACCTGTAGTTTTCAAAACACGAAATGCACAAACAAGTTGAAATGTAGTTACTACTCTACTATAATGCGTGCCAGAAATTTCCGTTTAACACTTATTTTTATATATATTATAGTTGAAAGTTTTTATAAAAAGCTTAAAAAATCTTTAATAATAAAACAGACAGCATCTGTGAAAGGAAGATTAAATGTGCAATAAAGCAGTATCTTCCATTTTCAATGCATGTTTCAGTATCACAGCAAATGTACAGCTGCAAATATTTAATTTCGAAGTGATATTTAATGTGCAGATAGTACTTGACAAGCACCGCAGCATAAAATATATAATTTCAAATTATCATTAATAAAAACTTGCTTGTATTCCTAACAAACACGGCATTAATCAGAAAACCCGTAAATTAACTTGTGCAGTGGACCCATCCGTTTTTGAAACATAGCTACTTAATTTGAACAAGCATTGTAGATTCTATTTTACATCTTTGATACTGCATCTTTCAGGAACCCAGTACATTCTCGTCTCGTGGTAATTGCGTTCAGTTAAACGAGCCCCAATAATGGCACTTCCAAACTTAACACCTGTCTTTTTCCCCATTCTGCTTATTTTTTCATGAAATCAACGAACAGGATATTTACACTGAGATTTTGATAAACGTGACTTCAATATCAATGTTAGGTTTTGCATAATCATGCCCATAATCAAAAATAACAAAAAAAAATTATAGTTTACTAATTCGTTGGCTAGTGAGTATATTGGGTTGTTCGGAAAGTAAGTTCGGTTTTTTTTTTTTATGAAACTGAAAGATTATTTTCTTATAGTGAAAAAATATTTTATTGAATTACATATATACCATTCTGATCCAATACCTTTTGCCATCTTTCTGGCAGTAGCATGATTCCGAGCTCATAAAATTTTTGTTCTTTGCTGGCAAAAACTGATCCAGGTGATTTTTGACCTCCTTATTTGAAGTAAAGGTTGTACCGTCTAAAAAATTTTGTAGGGACCGGAACAAATAATAATCAGAAGGTGCCAGATCTGGAAGACATGGTGGATGTGGCAGTATATCCCATCCAAGCAGTAAAAGCTTTTGGCGAGTTACCAAACTTGTACGAGGTCTCGCATTATCTTGGTGGAACACACCTTTTCCATTAATCAATTCTGGCCTTTTCTGTTAAAGTGAATCATTCAATTTGTTCAGCTGATGACAGTACACTTTAGAAGTGATCGTTGTGTTGTCCGGTAAAAGCTAAAAAAAATTATTCCTTTGAAATCCCACCAAACAGATAGCATCACCTTCTTTTGATGAATATCGGCTTTCGAAGAGCTTTGAGCCGGTTCATCTTTTTTACTCCACTATCTCTTGCGTTTAACATTGTTGTAGACCAACCCATTTTTCGTTCCCGGGGATGATGCGCTTCAAAAGTTCATTTTCTTGACATTTGAGAAGCAAATCACAGACGTCAACGCGACGGCACAAATTTTCTTTCCGTGAACATGAGGAACAACGATCGAATTCGATAAATTTAATCTCTCAGCGATCTCATGAGTTGTTATTCACCGGTTTGCATCAATTAATGCTCTTACTGTGTCTTCATCAGCTTCAACTGGCCTTCTTCCAGAACGTAGTGTATCTTCAACATCAAAATTGTCAGATCGAAATTTTGGAAACCACTTTTGGCACTGGCGTTCTGTCAATACATCTTCTCCATCCACATCGGATAATTTTTTTCTTGCTTGAACAGCATTTTTACCTTTTTGGTAGTAAAAAAGTTACATATGCCGAAAATGCTGCTTTTCACTTTCCATATTTGAAAGAGGGTACCAACCAAACACTACTGCTTAGAATCAATCGAACTTTTTCACAAGCAACCCTTGCTATATCAGCTGTTAAAATATACAATGATTATGCGGCTTAAATGTGAAGTTGGCTGTGAAAAAATACAATTAAGTCCTCTGTTGGGAAAAAACGAACTTACTTTCCGAACAACCCAATAGATGCTAAAAACTACCTATTTTAAGAATCAAGTCCATTTCCCTTAATATTCTTTCCTCAATTTAACAAATTCCTTAATTACACCAATTAGTGAAAAAAACTCTTATTATAAATTGAACACAACTTATTTTGTAATGGAAAAAACAACACAAACATTCCTTAAATCAATTGGATAAGTTTATTGTCGTTAATTTCACTGCATTCACGATTTAACATAATTTTGTTATTTTACTCCCCGCTTTCATTATATTCACAGTTGCTCCAAACAATCGATAAATAGGACAATATCAAACATGCAGAAAGTGAAATGGTAGTCAGGAATGCAAGGACAAATAAGACAAACATCGGTAAATACATTTTTGGTCTTAAGTAAATTCTATTTACAGAAGTTCATGGGTCATAAAAATGCAACAATTGGAATGAAATAAAATAAATAATCGTTTGTGCTATCACGTAAAAATGTTAAGGTGTAAGGTTACATCCTTTACTACATTCGAACAAACCCTGAGTAGTAAAAGTATATGTACAGCTCATTCACAGCAACTTAAATATATAACTTAAAAGTGCATATATCACAAGCTTAAAGCATACAAGTTCTTTCAATGAATATGCACATAAAAATATAAAGAAAACTCATGTAAACACATTAAAAATTTAAATATCTATTAAGTTGACAGAAGAAGGCATCATAAATCCATATATAAATTTAAGTATGGTTTCAAAATAGTATTCACTAAATTATAAAAAAGAGATCTAATAAAAACAACAAGTAACAATATTTGGTGTAGTTTTTAATGGTGGGAAAGGTCAATAATATAAATAAGACACTTCCCCAAAACATTAAATATAAAGTATTTCTAATATTGAAATAGCAAATGCAAGCTCAAATTTCAATTTGCATTTATGAATTGAAACTATAAAGTAAGATATATAACAATGCTAAATATCAAAACAAAAACAATATTGCTTGCAAATATACAGAACAAATACTTAAGTATAACAAATGGGTTTTGAAGAAACTCAATTCCAATACTCGACTCGATTCTAAACAGTCAAATGAAGAAGTTACAATCAAATGAGGTAAACATTTTTAGTTGATGTTAGTTTAGATGTTAGCTGTTTCTGATGTCATGTTTCCAGGTAAGTATAGACTTATCAAAAGTATTTATAAAAATACATTCCACCCTATCATTTTTACGTGCTTTGATTCATTTGCAGTTCATAAATGATTTGTTTTTTAAATAACACTACTTTCATAATTCCGAGTGATCGTCGTCTTTTTTCGGCACCGCAGATGGGGTTGGTGTAACGGTTTCTTCACCTGCAAAGATTGGGACAGTGGTTTTTGTTTTTAAGTCAAACACAAAACATTAATTATTGGTTTGAATGCCAAATTTTGTCAAATATGATTAATATAGAATAATCACTAAAAAATATAACCAGGCATTTTGCAATATTAAATTATAATTTCTACTAAACTGCTAATAGAAGAAAAAAATATTATTTATCTACTTTGAATGTATAAGTTTCAAAACAATTACTTACTTAAATTAAACAAAACAATAACATTGTAAATTTCAATTGAAATTATTTTGTGTGCTGTTTTGCTTAAATGATGGTAAAATTTAACTGATTGTATCTTTAATGACAGCGCAATTACATTGTAGCCAACTCGAAGTTTTTTAACCTAGAAATAGTCACACATTAACTTTACCAAGTGATTTGAGTTGCAATACTCTCTGCACAACTTCTTGACAACGAAAGATAATAGTAATAGTTAAAAGGAATTCCTACTGATTTAATTCATATGTACACATTACAGAACATCTTACACAAAAGGGTTGCATTTTAATCACGGCCAAGACACCGATTTTAATTTGTGTTGGGCCCAGTTAGAGCAACAAGGACAAGCTAATCTCAGCTCAAGAGGCAGCCATTTTTTTATACAAATTAGAAAGTGCCCACAAATTAGAAGAAAAAAATTATATATTCTATTACTCCTGAAAATATCTTGTATGTCCACCAAAGTTATATTGTGATCACTGTATTGAACTTGCTGATAAGATGTTCTGCCTTCTTAATAGCCAATTAATAAGTCAGATAAGACATTAGCAAACAATAGTCCTATTTTTCAAATCAATATAATGACCAAGGTAGTGAAATCAATTAATGACGATCTTGTCATCTTTGACCTATATACTAATTAAATATATCTATTGAAAAAAAAAATTCTTTTCGATTTTATGTTATACAACTCAGTTGTCAAATGTGAAACAATTGTATATTCATTCCAACTCTTAAATAAGAAGTATATCCCAAAACACTAAAAAATATTCGATGCTTCTTTAATATGAAACAAAACTATAAAAACTTTTCATTAATACTTGCCTGTTGTTAATTTAAGTTCGTCTGAAGTTGAGTCCGCAAGTTCTGGAGCCTCTAACGGTTTGGCTTCACCTTCAGCACCACCCTTTGTCTCTGCTTCAGTTGCATTCACATCCGAGCTTTTAGTTTCATTTACAGGAATAATTTTTTCTGAAAGAAAAACATTTGAAAATATCTACAAAGAAAAATAGCACAAACAATTGTTTGAACCCTTGAAATGAGAAAACTTTACAATTTTGGTTAGAAGTACAAAGACAATAAAATCAAAATTAAGAGTTTTAATATAATTCAAATATTTATGAGTGTATAAAAAAGTTAGAGAAATTAAATACAGAAGACCCTTTATATAACGACCTCTCACAGGAGTAATATGAGTGGCCGTGATAACAATTAAAAAACTTTGCATCAGGATTTTTAAAAAAAAACAATAAAAGAGAGGGGGTTGCAGTATTAAGTGACCATTGTACCTTATTTCTTATCTAATATTATCAACCTTACTTTAGAAGTAAATAATTGCATTGAATCATATGGTAATTTTTTTAATATAAATAACTATAATTTAAGAATTTAACAGTCAAGAAACTTACCTTGAGCAGTTTCATTTGGTTTCTTCTCCTTTTCAGCTTTCTTTTTCAAGGGTTGCGCGAATCGTGCTTTATTGAGAAGGTATTTGACTTCCCTGTCTAAGCCAGCTACTTTTTCTCCTATTGACTTTATAGTTAATTTAGGGGCTTGGCTGAGCAATAATGCATTTTGTTCTTGGAGGTTCTGGGTGAGCCATTTCTACAAATAAAATATCATATATTACTTATTATTACATTACATATCTTATTATAAAAGGGTGTTAAATATATTAATGCATATATAAATATATACATAAATATTCAAAAAAGATATCTTAATACAAAAAATTGGCTGCAAAAGAGCAACAAAATTCATTCTAAAACACATTTCTATTTTAGTTTATTTAGTCTAAATATTGCCTAAACTGGTCGATCCCGGTGTTCGCGCACACGCTCAAACATGTCCTTGGTTAACTTCCTAATTATTTTTTAACTATGTTTTTTTTTTACAAAATTTCCTTCACAAAGAAAATAACATTAAAGCTGTTACAGATACAGAGATCTTAAATGAATGTAATATTCTAATATGTGTTACTCAAAATAGTGCTCTAGTTTCAATAGATATTTGATTAAACAAATAGCATACTTACATGAGCTTCAGTAATTAAGTTCTCAAGAGTTTTCAACTCGACTTCTGTAAATATTTGATCGTCTTCACTCACATTACGAGCTGACCCCAAAAAGATTTCACTGATGTTCAGCATCTCAGTTAAGGCTTTGAGCGCTTCTGGTCGATCCCGGTGTTCGCGCACACGCTCAAACATGTCCTTGGTTAACTTCCTAAGTTCACTCAGTTTACTTTTAAAAACCTACAAAGGGGAAACATGAAACTTCAAACTCTAACTCATAATGTGTAATATCTATAATATCAAATTCTTGTATATTTTTTACATATTTGAGGTCAATTTAAACTTTTGATGTAGTTTAACATCCCAGAAGCATATATATTTTTTTCAAAGTGCAAAAAATTTAAATGTTAAAAATTGCATTCTAAACTTAAAGACAATTCAAGTACTGAAATTCGATACAAAGGAAATTGCTGTTGCATCTTTTGGGTACTAAGGAAAAGAACTGACCTTAAATAAGGTCAGTTCTTTCTTTAAGGAAAGAAAAAGGTAAAGTTGCTTGATTTTAATAGTTTTAGAAATTTTTCAAAACCATAGCAAATGATTTTTTAAAAACTGCCAGTGACATGCCCTTATGAATAATATAGGTTGGTGTAGAAATTGTATATGGAGTTCAAAATTAATAAAACAACTTTATTCTAATAAAATCTACCTGCTTTTTGAATTCATTCAATTCGCCAAATTTGCCCACAAACATTTAAATAAAATGTGTGGAGGTAAATTGACACCATAGTAAACACATATAGTTGAAGTGCACAAGTTAACAAATTTTAACTGGTTAATTATCATCATACTAGAACCATTTTGTCTTTTGAAGTTTTGAAAAATTGAGTAGTTTTCCCATGAGGACAACGATTGATATGTTTTCAGAAACTTCACATGTAAATGTACATGTTTGGTTACATTTCCGGCTGCCTATTTCCGTCCTCATATTGAGACTTATCACAGCCACATACACATTCAGTACATGCACCTCGTTATTTTAGAACTAAAGTCAGATGACGAGGAAACACCTGAACTGGCACCCAACGCCTTCAATAGACATCGGGACTTTGGACCCCGATCAGACAATATATTTGCCCGTACGTATTGACGACCCGTATACACGACGATAATTTTTGTGGATGTTCTGGACTACTTTTCTAGTATTTTGTAGCAAAGCTGGCAACCCTCCGATCACAAGATCACTACTTTTTTACTTTTCTTTGTCAAGTCCGTTGCACAGGATCAAACCAGGAACCCTCCGATTCCCAGCTGACGCCTTTATCCACTGGACTATCCGGGCCCCCTCTAAATGTACTGATTTATTTGCATTTTCTCAAAAGTTTCCAAACAATTAACCAGGAATCAAACTAAAGAATCTCTTAATTCCAAGTCCAGTGTCATGCATACCAGGATTTCACTGCCCAGAATAACATATTTTGATAAAGTGTAATAAACATGTATTACGTCCCACACAATATTTAATAATTACACTTTATGCGATCTATAAATGTCTAGTTTTCCAAGTAATTTAAATGCAAGTTATTGTGTGAATAGGCTAAAGTAACTACTTACGTCTGTAGTGGCATCATCAGACTCGTATTCTAACCAATCGCCAACTTCACTTAGCTTCTGTTGCATGTTGTTCCGTTCTTCTTCAGTGGTCGCCGTTTCGTATTCCTCCCTGTACAATTTGTCTCTCGTCTCGACAATGAATGATTCTAAGGAATTCTTAGATTTAGCTTTGGCTAATCTTGCCCGGTCATGCTCATCCAATTCTTTCAATCTATGAAACAAATCAACAACTATAAAAAAAAACTTCTACTTTTACCATGAAATTTATAAGAAATATATATTTAAACTTTAAATGTAATATTTTTAAATTGTCTATGTAAATAAAACAATGCAATATCTATTAAAAAAGTTTATTGAATGGATGAAGAGATTAAGGACACTAAATATCACTAATATAACGTTCAAATAAATATAAGACACAAAAATGTACAAGGTTTTTGTTTTCTCTTTCTAGGTCCTGTTAGCATTAACATTATATGTATTTTTGAATGTTTCTAATCAACGGTTCTGACGTTTATATTATTTTCTTACTTTGACAGTTTAGTAATTTATGAAATTGAAAAACTTTATATTTATTTTTAAACTAATTTTTGGAAATGAGATACCCTTTTTAAGTACAAGAAACAGTAATTTAAAAGGTTAAAATTAGTCTATTTAACCACTATAAATAAAAAATAGTTTAAATAAAACTATTTTGGAACATTGACATCAAAAATATCAAATAAAAAATTTACTTTTTAGCAGACTTTGCAATCTGATCTTCCTTTAAATTAAAAAAATCTAGATACTCTTGATTGGATACTAAAGGTTCTTTTACAACAACGAATCTAGTTTCCTTTTTAGTTTCTGTTGCATTCTTTGGTTCTTCCTTTGAAGCATTTTGGGATCTTTCTTCCTGGAAAGAGAAAAATGTCACACTTTAAAATTTAAACTGGTATAATTCAGGAATAACTGTGGACCGTAAAGAAAATGTGGACACATTTTCAGTCAATGGGAAATTTATGCATTATGAGGCAAAACTTTGCAACTTTGTTTGGATACTAATAACTAAATATTTAGATACAGAGATAAGTCTATTTATATAACATTGTTTAGGAACATGAAAATTTTTATCCAAAAATGTTGAATTGTTTGCGACTAAACTAAGCGGTATTAGAAACTTAATAGTTAATAATTTTGATCAAAGTCGGTAAAGGGTACTCCAAACCAGGGCAGCCCTTAGCAGACGTGGGGCCGGGGTCGGGGCCTGGTACGTACTTAGTTGAAGAGGCCTTTTTAACACACACGAAAATTTATAAACAATAAGTTTTCTGGTTTTTTAAAAGCAATTGGATTATTTTGTTAGCTACAAATACTTAATGTGGCTACATATCATTTGAATGGAATATTTATTTGAGAACTCTGTTATATAAAAAGTCTGTACTATTTTTATTTTATTTTTAAATTATTTTTATCAATATAAGCCTAATTCTCAATTCAACAAGACCAAATTTATGTGGGTTGTGTTATTTATCACAGAATGGATCTTTCTATGAGATTAATGATAGAAGGTACAGGCCAAAGTTCTTCTGCTGACACTTTTGTAAATAACACATTTCACAACTGGAATTTTTAAACCATTTTCTTTTCGCCAACTCAGTGCTTTCTGAATTTTCTTGTGGTAGTATACCTGTCATCCTGCCAGAAGGAAGAAAAACTTCTATATGATCGCAAAGATGAATCCTACCGGCAAATCTCTCAGAACTTCCGGAAGGACATTGCATGTTCTATTATTAACATGACATTACATATAGTTGATTTTTAAGACGTTTCATAGCAAAAGCAAGAAAAAAAATCAATTTATCTGTAACATTCTTATTTTGTGCATTTTTCTCTAAGGAGCCCAGGGAGTCTAGAAAGCATCATCTATGCAGTCGGCAGAGCGCAACTAAGAGATCTTGCGCCATCTAGAAAATGTTCTAGGGCTGTCACTGGTTTATAAGCATTATAATTAGATGGTAACACTGTAAGTGAAAGTGACGGTTACATCCCAAACTTTCAAGTTAAAGCAGAACAAAATGAAACTAGAACAGGGTGGCAACAAAATTCTAAAAAAAAAGTTCCTTGATATTTCCATGATAGTGTCACAAAAATTCCCTGATTTTACTATTACATTAAGAAATGTAACAATATGTGCTTTGTATAGAAACAAAGTATCCACGCTACAATAATACCATAAATATATTGTATTATAAATGAAAAATGATAAGCAATACTTATTGTCAGTTAAAATAATAATTTATGGATACAACACAAATAATACAATTACGACAAGCATAATAGTAATTAAACATGTTCTCTGGAAGTAGATAATGCAAAAAAAAACAAGTTTTTCCAATTATTCCTGTTGAAGATAATTTTAAATGTTTCATATGCTTCATATTTCCTATTCCAATCTTCAATAAATCACACATTCATTAGTCCATCACAAATTGCTTACAATCTAAAGTCCAACACACTTTGCTTTTGCTTCTCCCTCCAGCAGTGGTTCAAATTTTTACAAAAATAAAACTGAAACAAATGAAAATGTGCATAACAATGCTTTTTTAAAGTACTTTTTCAGAACTAAAAGGAAATATTGACAACTAAACTACCCAGAATAAAGGGCATAATAGGCGATAATTGATGTTTTAATGATCCAAATATGAAAATGTCCATGATTTTTCTTTATGAAATTTTGAAAAATTCCCTAACATTTCCCTGATTATTCCAGAATAAAAAAATTCCATGATAATTCCCTGATTTCACGGTTTTCTAGGTTATGTTGCCGCCTTGTAGAATATTCAGAATATTGAGTCGCAGTTAGATCAAGGGCAAGCTGAAGATTAGTAAGACAACACCATCAATAATCAGGTTTCCATTAAGGATACATTTGTTTTTCTGGAATGAGCAAAATTCGAGTTTAGATTTCTTTTTATATCCAAAGTGATGAAAACATTCCCTAGACTGAGGCATTACACCTACTTCTGAGTTATGAAGGGGATTTTGAATAGAATATTTTAAAAAAAATTGGCTTTTTCAAATGAGTTTACTCCCTGCAATTTCAAACCA
The DNA here is from genome assembly GCA_963932185.1 of Troglohyphantes excavatus. Lineage (NCBI taxonomy): Eukaryota > Metazoa > Arthropoda > Arachnida > Araneae > Linyphiidae > Troglohyphantes > Troglohyphantes excavatus. Next base: position 27,988,942 of record OZ010666.1, on the reverse strand, counting down.
TAGATTTCAATTATAAATAGAGGTTTGAAAAGCTGAAACATCTACTTATTCAAGATCCCTCTCGATAAATAGGGAAAAACAATTAAAAAGGATTTAATTTATTCTATAACAAAAAATAGTCAGTACAGTAATTATTAAATTAAAGTTGCATAATTGGCTATTGGGAAGAGTTCAGAAAGATCCTACCACCTTGCAATTTTGAATTATGTTTAGCTAGCAAAGACAAAGGGCACTTAGGTATAGTTATCAACTAAAAATTCATTGAAAGCATACTATAAAATTGAGTATACACTGAATATTCAAAATGCCAGAAAATTGTATATGAAAAACAAGATTGCTATTATTAAAAACAAAAAATTTAACTTTTAACTTACTAGTCAAGAAAATAAAATGTTGTCATGTACTTAAATATTTTTACCTCCTTTGTGGAATCACTAGGATTATTAGAGTCATCAGGTTTAGCCTCTGGTTGTGCATCCTCTTTGGAGTCTTTTTCCTCTGAAGAAGAACCGGCAAACAGTTTACCTAAAGTGCTGCCCAGCTTACTAAAGGCAGACTCGAGTTGTGATTCTGCAGATTCTTCTTCAGGTCTCTCAAAAACAGATTCAACCTGAAATATTAATCAATGTTGTAATTATTTCTATTTCAATTCGTGAACGTAATGAAATTATGGCTTTTGCATTAAACATGAAATGAACAATAATGAAATGTGACAAAAACTTACAAGTGTTCAGCAGTAGGTCCAAAAAAATTTAATAGTGGTTAAAAATTTAAAATTTAAGTGGAATACAGTGAAACATCTCTATGCAGACCATGAGTCCTTGAAAAAATCAGTTACAGTGAGATGGTCTTTTATCCGAGATCTATAGAAGTTCCTTTGTTAATGATTACTAATGTTTTCGTTGTAATAGAATTATTAAATATAAATAACAATGTGGTGGCTGCCCTTTGTACACACCTTTCCAGTGGATGAGATTGTACCGAGCATTTGCTCATGATGACCTAGCTGGCTAGAAAAACAGTGAACCTAAAATTTCCTTAACCCTCAGTATTATGTAAATTCCATAGCTATTTATACAGCGACACTTTGATTGTGGATCTCTGTCTGCTTTTATGTTTTACAGCAAGTTGTAACCTACTTTAAGTTTAAGTTTCTATTATTAAAAGTTATATCTGTGTTTTACATTGGCACTGCACGTATCCACTATGGCCCCAAAATTTAGTGCGGCTGCCCACCTCAATGGACAGACCCCCAACGTATTTGCGAACATAAATTCCCTCCAAATAAATTTTTTTAGCAAAACTAACCTTTGCCACTTTGAAAATGTAGAAAAAAAAGCACATGCATAGTCTGCACTCTGGATAGTATTTAGCTCAGCTGTCAAATCTTTGATGACATCATGGCCAGCGAGCTCATAACTTCTTGCAACAGGCGAAGTGAAAATCAGAATTGTAGGACAAGGTTGAATAAAATTTTAATTTTTCTTTAACTTCTGATACGCTTTGAACTTCTTTTATTTAAAATATTGCTTTTTACCCTCCCAATTTCAACTAAAATCATCAAAAATAGTAATCGTCTATGAATTGAAATTTTTTTGAAAAGTTAAGGTAAAATAATGGGCACCAGTTGTTGTGTGCTGGGACTAATTACCATACGACCTTGTGTTGCCAAATAACGAAACAAAATACAGCGGATTTTTTATAACTGTGTAAGTGAATATGTATATATATATATATAATCTGCAGATAAATGTAAGTTTCTTAAAATTTAGTTTAAAACTTTTATGAAATTTCCTAGTAGCAAGTATCAAGTTATGTCATATATTAAAAACAAAGTTGTCACAAATTTCTTCTTACTTCATCCAGGTATAGAATTCCACTATCATCTACTCTGAAATGGGCTTTCACTCCTTTGTACTCAGTATCTTCAGACATATGCTTGGATATGGCAGAATCAACTCCACTTAAAGACACTTTAGAGATGTTCAAAGGCCCAAGAACACTAAAAAAAAACAAATTATATATTACAAATAATTCCTTTGATGTACAAATAAAAAAAAAAATATAAAATACATTGTTGACATAAACTAACATGAAACAAAGCATTTGCTATTATATTGTAGATTTTATAAGATAGCTGCAAATATAAAAATTACTTGTTGATACAAAAAAGATATCTGTAAAAAAAAGTGTAACTAAAATGAAAATAAAGATATTTTTAAAGGAAATACTTACCTCATTTGAAAGTCATTCAGAAATCCTAAATCAGCATAATTGACATAGAATTCAAAGTCCTTGACATGCCGATTAAAAGTCATAACTTTTTTCAACGGAATTCCATTATTTCTGCTAAATAAAATTCTTTTTACAGTTTTTATACCCGTGGTTTTGTCTTCCAGTTCATATTCACGTTGAAAATCCACCTATAATAAAAATAATATTTAGAGCAGCCTCTTTAACAAATTAAGATTTAATATTTACTATAAAATTGTTGCATATTAAATATAATTTTATCTTCATAGAATATTGTTTACTTATACGGAAATAAAATAAAAAAATAATTAAGTTTACAATAGTATTTTTAAAGCAAAAAATTATGACCTTCGTCTAATGTAAAATAAAAGATTTTCATTCAAAATAAAATTATATTTTCTATAATTAAAGGCATTAACTTCTTATCTAATGCATTGCATTAATAAACTTTCACAAAGTCAAGTTTGTCGAGCCTAGAAAGAAAAAAAAAACCGTTTCAGTGGTATAGTCCTAAAACACAGTACTAAAACATTTTTTTTTTCTCCTTCCACATTTAGAGACATACTTTCATTTCTGAAAATTTTTAATAAAGATGTTGCTACACAATCCTACACATTTATTCTAATGTATAAGCTGCGGTTGTATTTGCACATGAGTAAAGAGAAATCATATTTTGTAAAAATACAATTTATTTCCCTAAATTATCTAAATTAATACAAATACATTATATTTAATCTTATCTATAGAAAACAAAGTATGGTGAAACTTCATTATCTTTTTTTTTAATATGCAACTTTTTTCAGGAGTACTGGCAGTATTATCATACTAACCAGTATTATCATAGTAGTATTATAGGCAGTATTATCATAGGCAGTATTATCATAGTATTATCATACATAACTGATGTGCATGCTCTTTTAGCCATTGCGAGTTTGTTTTCACTGTTTGGAAGTGTAAATATTTTTTCCTAGGCGTGCATTTGATATTTTTCCAAAAATTTTAATTAATTATAAATAAATAGCTTTTAAGTTATACCTAAAAAAATTAGATTTGAAAAATATTGTTTAATAGAGGTTTTTTTTATCAGTTTAAGAACTAGATGCATGATGAAACAACTGTAGATCTCTGAATGTGATAATTACATCCATGAGGGTCAGAGAGTTAAAAGATCAGTGAAATAAAATTCAGAGTCCATACTTTTCTGAAGAAAACAAATGTGAAAATGTCTCAATGAATGTTAAAAAAAAAGTATCATAATAAAATATAAAAATTCAATTTAATAAATAATGGCAAATTTTGTACTTTAACTTTTTTCTGATAAATGTACATAAATAATCTGCACTTAATTTTTAGATTTATATGTTAACCTCTCAACACATTTGTTACGCTGTTTCAAATTATAAATAAAATTGTTGTGGTAATTTTAAATAGCCCCTAGGATACAACAACTTGTTTCAGAAGTAAAATATCAGCCATCATACGGAAGTTCGCAAGTTCAAATCACTCACAAAATGGTGACCCGGACATAAAAACATTCATTCTGTCCCCTGAACGACCTCACTGTGGATAGGACATATGTCCCTTTAAATAGCCGAAACAATACAACTTTTGGGATGGTTTTGTTCTAGAGGTGAAATATTAACTACAATGGCAAAAGGTCCCAAGTTGAAACCTAGCACATATCACTCGCAAAACACTAAAAAATATTATTTTGTTAACTACCTGTATGGGAAATATATTTGCATCCTTTATTAAGAAGGTCTTCACTTTGAACCCTTTGCTGAGATGAGCCGCTTGGTAGGCAGCCCCCAGTGCAGCAGATTCATCCGTATTCAAGCTCTTTCCCAACTCTTCTTTCTTGATGAAGTCCAACAGAATTTGCTGCACGCGAGGGACGCGCGCTCCAGAACCGGAGAGAATGAATTGGTCAATTTGGGTCTGAAATAATAGAAAATATTCACATCATACATAGAAAATATCAGACTTGGATCATTTATAGCTCAACATACAAATTGATGATTAATCACATTATTTATTTGCAAAACACTCTGTGATGCCATTCTTCAACAAAATGCATTTCCTTAGCAGATATGGCATGAACATTGTGCTGATAACCCAGGTTCAAAAATTGCTATTGTACAATTTTTCAATGTAAAATAAAATTCGGTATTAAATTATTTATAATAATTTACTAATTAATGATTATTGTAATTAAATATATTGTATTGCACCAAGATTAATGTGTATCAAGTTAAATGCGTGTAATTAAAAAAAAATTGCTGTTTTTTAAATAACAAAATTCCATATATTTCACAGATTCCTTCCCAGTCAATGACAGAAAAAAAGACTGGATATATATAACAATAATTAAATATAAATGAGTTTTATGTTTTAGGTTATTATTACATATTCACATAAAAATTATTTAACTTGTAGATGCAAAGAGAAATGCTGAATTTATTGAATATGTAAATTTTAGATTTGGACATGTATCAATTTAGATTACATGCCCAAGCGAGGAAAATATTTATATCCCCATCTATAATAATAATAAAAGTGTTTGTGGCATGCAAAACACATACTTCCTCTGCAAATAAAAGGCTGAAAATGTATACATAGATACTATTTATCCTCAAGTTGTGCAACTAAAGTTCAAAATTTTAAAATTCCGTTTAGTTTTTTTTAAATGAATTTATATCGGTTTTAAAAGCCATATTCAGGGACCGCAGCCGAATTTTGAGAAAAAATAGTAGTAAAAATAGGAATACTAAACATAAAAAATAGGAAAAAAATAGGAATTTAAAAAAAAAAATTAAAAACGGAAAAGCATTTATATCCATTCTATAAGTCTGTCAATCAAGCAAGAGCCTACATTTGAAAGGCAATTTAAAGATTTTACTATACTTAATTTTCATAACTTGATTTTTTTTAAAGTTAAATGCGGTTTATTTTTTTTAATTAACCAACACATTGTAGAAATTTTGCATAAGTTGTACGTACATGAATTAAGGAGATTGAGGAGTCAATTAAGGAGGTTGCTAATGTCTAAGGGAAATTAAATTCTGTAATTTTTTCAAGGAAAATTTAGATTTATTAAAGAGTAAAATGTTAATAGAATACCTACTTAAGCATGTTAATCTAAATCATTAAAATTTACAAAAACAGTTGTATAATTGTTTTTTTTAAAACTTTCAAAAAGTCATTTGTTTTTTTTAGGGGGAGGTGCAAGAAGGGGGAGTTTTAAATTAAAAAGCTTATTTCATATGTTTATTGTTATTACATAAAATAAGTCCCTAAACTTCAATTTCGTGAATAAATTATAGTTTCTAAAATAAAATTTAATGCTATTTTGTTAGATAGTGCAAAGCAAATCATGATGAAATAGGAAGTAGTGAAAAATAAGCCTTTATTTATCAGATGCAAACGGATTGAAAACATTTCCACGGACGTCGCAGCAGATCGCGTTTAGTGATTATCTACAATTTCAAAGTTTTCACAAGAGAAAAGAATTCTTAAAACAGCGCCATTTTGAGATTGCTAGATGTAACGAAAGAGTTTTACCTATGAACTTTCGAGGGAATCATCTCCGCGTTTGGTGACGATTGCAAATATTTCTGCATGTTAAAATTGCTATATTTTTGTGAAATTCGTCGTTTTTCAACGTTGAGCAGCGATTCTGCACAAAATAAAAAACGAAGTGACCTTTCCCAATGATGAAATCTCCATGACTAAAAAAATCGGACAACATAAATGAGTCCTTTTTTTTCTGATGTGAAATCCTTCTATTCACGCCTTTTTTTACCCTTGCCATATTGTTTATTTCAGACAAAATAAATTTAAAAGGCTTAACATTCACTCTACAAAAAACCTAATGTTTTCCCAAACAAGAAAATTTCTAAGTTCTTAAATTTTGTAGAGTCCATGGGGTGAAAAGCTTCAAATAAAAAAAAATAACTTTAATGAAATATATAAACATTACAACAAAACAGAAACAAATTAGAAAATTATTGTCAGCCAAACAAAAAGTAACAAACTTTTTTCAAAAAATCAATTTTGATTAATTCAAATGACAAGTCCTATAAACTTCAATTTCGTAAATTAGATGATATTTTTGAAAAATTTAATGCAATTTTTGTTAAGTAGTGCAAATCATATCATGATGAAATAGGAAGTAGTAAAGTATAAGGATTTATTTATCAGATGCAAAAGGATTGTAAATTTGTCAACGGAGATCGCAGCAGATCGCGTTAAGCGAATTTCTCCAATTTCAAAATTTTTATGAACGAAAAATTCTCACAAGAGTGCATTTGGAAGTCTCATTTGCCAGATGCATCGAAATTTGAGTTTTAACCATCTTAACTTTCAAGTGATATCATCTCCGTTTGACGAAGATCTTTCTCCCTTTTTCTAGATTGAGTATCGATTCTTACCAAACGAACTGAGATTTTTCAGTGATGAAGTGTCTTATGATAACAAAATACCATTGACTAAAAAAACGGACAAAAAGGATCAAAAGTCCACTTTTTTCTGATGCGAAGTCCCTCCATTCATCTTTCTCTTCTCGATTCCTTGCCGATTTACACTTGCGTATAACGATCAAAACGGCGCCATACGTACCTTATATTTCTACAAATATTATTTAAAAACCAGGAATTCTGGGTTAGGATTTGGAAAATTAGCACCCCTGAAAGAAACATCTAAGCTTTCTCAGAACTCTCTTTACAAACAGGTTTCCGAGGTGCATTCGAACACCTCCTTTTTGCGCTTTCGGTTTTTCCTTTCTCTGTGGATATAATTTCTTCAAAAAAAATTCTCATGGATCTCAGAATCACGACCCATTACAAAGACATACCGAAATTTTAAAGCAAATATGCATCAATTCCAGCGATGATAAAATTAAAGTCTGAAAAAACATAATTCCGCGGAATTATGTTTATGTCCGCGCTTCCGTGGACTTGAAGCACAGTATTCAGCGCATCCGTGGACTGAAAAAACAGAATTCCGCGCTTCCGTGGAATTGTACCATGTCTGATATTTACACAAGAATGGAGCGATGAAAAGCGCGGCATCGTAGCATATGATTCTGTAAATATTTAAAATTTTAGAAAATGTGCTTAAAATTGCAATTTTGGCGAAATTGTTAGTTTAAAAAAATCTAGATTTCCGCATTCCAAAACTTTTAAAACACCGGGAATTTCAGGTACCGAAAATTTTTAACAAAATTAGTATTCCGGGTTAAACCAACACCACCTAGATTGTACCCGGAAAAGTACCACCCCTGACGCTCGAGAGATAAGAAACTGACTGTTCAGTGCCCGTGTGCGCGCATCAAGTTCAGCCTTGGTAATGGCGAAAAAGTTCGCAGTTGTTTCCTTTGTATACGTAGCTTCATAAAAAAAATTCCGTTCATCGGAAAAACCCAAATCTGCGCGCCACTTTATAACTTCGGTGAGAAATGTCTAAAAAATAGGAAAAAAAAAGGAAAAATAGGAAAAAAAGGAGCACTTTAAAAAAAATAGGAAAATAGGAGAAAATAGGAGCTCTGCGGTCCCTGCATATTTTAAATGTCCATTGCAAAAAGATCCATTTTAAAATCATAATATGTTACCAACAATAAAATACTTTAAAATAAATTAATAATGTATGTTTATTGCTTTAAATAATCAATACAATATTTCTTTAATATAATAAGTATTTTAGCAAAATAATTGAAAGGATATATTTATACTCATTTTTAAGTTATACTTAATTTAAGTCATACTATACCAATAATAGTTGCATTTTAATATTAAAATACAGCGAAATTGGAAATCTAAATTAATATATGCATTTCGAGAATTTGGTTTAGGGAATAATTGTTTTATTAATTCCTATAGTATATTGTTTTATTTAAACGATTTACTATAGGAGTGCGAAGAACGAGTATTTGTAGTAGTTTACAATAACATAACATATTTATTTGCCCTAAAACTTTAATGATGAAACATAAAATTAAACTACTTTCTGTTTCTACTCATTAAATGCAAATAAATTTAAATATGAAAATAGCTAATAACTTTTTAATCAACAATAACATTTAAGTGACCAACGATATAAATTTCAACAAAAGAAAAAACTAAAATTATATCAAATAAGCAATTTATACCATATCGATATTGGCGGATTTTAAAGCTTCTTCCACGGGCTTTGCAGCACGATCGAAAACATCTTTACACAGTTCTTCAAATTCAAATCTACTAATATGTGTCTTGAAATCTTTATCATCAAGAAGACTTTCAACCTAAAAATAGAAGTAATGAATAAAATGCTGTCATAAAAACAAAAAACTATCAAGACAATTACTGTTTTTGGAACAATTTAGTATAACACATATGCTAATAAATACGAGGTATTATAGCATGTTCTATAATGCCCCATCTTTGATAATGATTCATATCTACAAAAGTTATTACATTGAAAGAAAGAAAAAAAGTTCATATTAAAGATTGTGATTGTTTTTGCCTTCAGTAAAGATTTTGATTGATTGCCCACTGCTGTTTCAATATGCCACACATGCATTTTTTTTCCTTTACTTTGTTTTGCAGTGTCTTTTATAGATGAAATATAATTTGGTATTTTTAAAGATAATTGAAATTATTGGATAGACAAAAAAAAACTTTGACTGTGTCTATCTAAACTAGATTCTTCAGTGAACATACCTATTACAATGTGCATTCTCAATCACTTAATGTTCATTTCTTGTTCAGTTGTGTATAATTTCACTAAAGTAACAAATAATGTGAGACTTCAAATTAGAATCCAATTAGATTATATTTGTGTTTAATTTTTACTTGAATAGGGTAAATCTCAATTTGAAATAAAAAAAATATCTACCCATTCATAAAATACAATAAAAAATGGACATTTAAGCAGATTTGGGGGGGGAGGGGGACACAGCCAACAGGTTAAATACCTTAACTTCATTTTGGCAAATATACATATTTCCATTTAACAGTGTTTCTTTTACTCATTTTTAACCTAATATTTGTTAACATCATACACTAAATATTGCATAAGTATACAAATCATAAGAAATATCATATACAAATGAATTTCAGAAAAGAAATATACTTAAAAACTAATAAACATTTAAAATTAAACACATATTATTAGATCAATAATTTGCATCTATAAAATCGTAAATAGAATAAAATATACCCTATTAGAGGTGCATTGTGAGAAGAATTTTAACACTACCTGTGCAACATGCTCTGTATTAGCACTAAGAACTTTCTTCACCCTCCCAGCTTCCTTGAACAGTTTGGCCATCGCTCTTTTGTTTGTGAACACATCTGTATCGGTTTTCTTTGCTTTATTAAAAGCCTTAGCAAAGAAATCCCTCAGCCTGAGTTGCATTTCCAATCCTCCCAGTGTGTGATCAAATCTAAAAGAAGGTTATTATTAAGGAGTGATATAACGTTATTGAAAAAAAATTGCATTCAAAGTACTATATAAGGTTATAGCTACCTACATTCGACTTACTATAAATTAATTCTGGTTCTAACATCACATTTTTTTTACAAATGATTACTATTCAATTATAATTTGGTTTTTAAAATTAGTTTTGAATTAGTTATGGCCAAAATATGAAAAATTAAAGTGTTTATAAAGTACACCTCTCCCCCACATCCACACACACAAAAAAAAATGGACAAGGTAAAATGCAAACCATCACCAATTGTGACAAAATATAGTCATCAACAATGTATTGTTGACATTGAAAAGCAAGTCCTTCTAAAAAGTAAACAAAATATTTGCTTACAAATTTAGGCAGACAAGATCTTGACAAACTTTTGCAAATGAACGCTGATTTATAATTGACAGTAAATTACATAAAATACAATTTACGTTATTCAATAAATACATTTAAAAACTATTTTGTAGTGTAATTTAGTTTCCAGAAGTTCTTGAGGATCAGAAATATACATGATTAATGGCCTTTGCAAAATTGTGAACTTCCAATTTGAAGTTATGGCAAATCGATTAGGTGGCAATCAAAATTTACAATTAACTTCATCTCCATAGATTTTTATTTAAAAGTACTAATATTTATATTTGAAAATTAAAATAACTTTTCAATTAAAATAAATTTGAAAAATACTCCCGAAATAAACCACAAATATAACAATCTTTAAACTGCATTAATGCAAATCCACCAATGCTTCGAGTTTCTATGCACATCCAAAATAATAATCAGGGATTTTCTTTTATATACACTTGTTATTGTTCAACACAAAAATTATTTCTTTTTAATATCTTAGAACGTGAAATATCCTACCCAATGCCTTTTATTGACAATTGAGGACTGACTTCTCCTGTTTCCTTTGACTTAACTAGTTGATAGGCCGCAACTGTTGCCACTGTACTGCCTGCGCCCATGTCGTAGAACATAATGTTGTTTGCAGTTTCATTGAAATCCCGTCTCCTAAACACACCATAGTTTAAGGCAACTGGAATGAAACACAGAAGTTGCAGAATGAGAAGAAATATCAAAAATAAAGTTTTAACAAATTTATTCCCAATTAAAAGCAGAAATAGAACAGTTGATTTCTAAATTATGCTTGAATAGTATATATATACATATTAGTTGTTACATTATATTAGCCAAGATATTATCTTCATGATTATATATTAAAGGATTTTATGTGCATATCCACATAAAGAAAATAGTATATTTAAAAAAAGAAATTTGATTATGCTAGATTATTTTTTTGAAACATTTATAGAAAAAGGAAACACATTTTCAGATAAATTAAAAGCTTTTAAGGCCTTTATATATCACCTTAATAGTTTTAGAACTCTTGCAAGAATAAATTTTTTGTGTAATCTGGCTGGATCCAGCCCGTTGGTTTCACTGGACCATCCTATGGCCAGTCCACCCCGGACAGGACAACTCTTACTCACAAATAACAGTTTCTTGATTGGAATATATTTAAATGTGGGAATATTTAAAAAGATAGTGACAAACAATTGATTTTGTAAAAGTATTTTTAAAGCAGCAATTATTAAATATTTAGATACATGAATTAAGTTCCGACGTTTAATTGTATCACAATATATATATATATATATATATATACACCTACCAGCAGTATTACTGTTAATTAGCTGCAACACATTCAAACCAGAGAGCTTAGCTGCTTCCAACATAGCTCGTCTTTCAGCTTGATTGAAGAAGGGGGGAACTGTTATAACTGCATCTTTGATAGGCTGACCTGAGAAAATAAAAGTCTTATATTGTTTTTGCTACAAAATAATTTCATTTGTTTCCAATATATGATTCTTAATTAAAAAAATCTTAGTTATTTGTATAGAGAAAGATTTTAATCTATACTTTAATCCAGTGGATTCATAATAAATTGAATGAATTGCTAAGAAAACGGGAGATCTATGGACAAAAATAAATCTCTTCGGTTATCAGATTAAAATATATAAAAATAAAATTTATTCATAGCTATACATACCCACAAGTATAAATACTAATTTCTAAACAATTACTAACTATTTCTAATTACTAATTTCTAAACTATTTTATATAATTATATACAAGTTCAGCATTTTTACAACAAAAGCATCTAAATGCAGAAAATATGCAATGGTGATTAGTGCAACTACTTACCAGCAGCCTTCTCGGCAATTTCTTGAGCTTGTTTAAGCAACATGGCAACCAGCTCTTCAACAGTATACTCCATACCATCTGGATGTACAAATACTACAGAACTTCTGTCTTCTGTTGCTTTTATGTTGTAGTAAGGAAATCTTTTCTTGTATAATTCTACAAGGGGATTATCTATTTTCTTCCCAATGATATCCATTAAGTACATAAAACACTTATCAGGAAAACGTACACCCTATAAAAAAATTATAAATTAATCAAATAAATATGTTATTTTAACTAAATAAAATCAGAGAGTATATTGTTCTAATAAAATTCCCTGAAATTGGCATTACAAGTTACTGGTATTGAAATATATGAACAAAAACAAATTTCTAAATTTACAAATAAGATAACATATAAATAAAATACCATAAATTTGTGATTATTTAATAATTCATTATACTGAATTAGATATATACTACTATATTTAATATACTGCAACTTTTAATAAAAACTTGCAGTCAACAGAGTCTAGTGATACAATTCTAATGAATAAGATGCAACAACAGATAAATATTAGGCGATTGGCAGCAATTCAATAAAAAGGAAATTGGCTAGCTTGATACACTACTTTATTAAGTTAATTATAGCAATGGATCATTCAGTTTAAAATATACATTAAACAATAATTTTTAACTTGAGCCCCCAATACAGTGGTTCTTTTTAACCTGTAGTCTACAAACACGAGAGGTAGTTTTTAAAATTAGTACAGCTACTAAGGTACATAAAAGTATTAAATGAAAATGCATCAAAATAAATGTTTAATTGGCTCATTTATTATGGATGATAATATAAAAATATTATTTCCATCACTGTAATATTTGAGCAACATTATCCATTTAAGCCTAAATATCTCATTTATTGCAATATATAAGAATTCAGATAAGGGTACATTAAATTAAACCAACTGGTTAAATATAAGTAGAAAAAAGTATGTTTGAGATGAGGGGTGATTTATCATTTATTGAGTTTAGAAGTTCACATTAATTTATAGGTTAGGAACCACAGCTCGTGTCAAGTTGTTGGTAATGTACAATATTTATTATATCAATGTGATGCATACATACTTTAATGTAACACACAGAAAAGTTTATGAGATTAACTAGTATTTGTGAAATCTCATATTTTGACGTTACAGAATAAAAATATTTAAATTTTTAATAAAGAAAATATGCTTACTATTGTAAGTGCAGGTTCACCAAATATCCTTTCTCCTTCTCGAAAAGAAACTGCTACAGGGGTTTTCCTTTGAGACTCCCTGCAAAAAAAAATACTCATGAATTTCGTAAAAGAGCGAAACCATAAAAACCTAAATAAAAAACAAGGCAATTTTATATTACCTATTTAATGCAATTTCCATTGGTACACCAGGCTAAAACGAAAGAACATTCTTTATTAAACAGATTTATAACAACAAACCTATATTTATAAACGACTACAGTAGTAGAAAATGTTATCTATCTGCAATGGGGTCTTAAATTAAAAGACGTGCCTGCAAAACAAATTTGCAAAGTCTCAGTGTAACACCCTACAAAAATACAACCAATTTCCTCAACAGTAATACTGATATAGTTATACTACAAAAATAAGAATTCTGAGCTCCCTGTCATTGAAGGAAACTTATACAAGGTATCAAAAAGTTCCCTGGTTTCCAAGATGGTGTCACAAAAATTTCTGTGATTTTACAATTACATTAAGAAATGTTGCAATACATGCTTTGTATATGAACAAAGTATCCACTCTACAATAAAACAATAAATATATTGCATTATAAATGAAAAATGAACAATACTTACAGTTTAAATAATAATTTATGGATACAACACAAATTAATTATAAAGACATAATAGTAATTAAACATGTTCGCTGGAAGCAGAGAATGCAAAAAAGCAGCGAAATATTTATAGAATTATCTCTTCTGTATAGCTCGAAGAGCATTCGTTAATTCATCTGAAATTGATGATTTTAAGCAAGTTTTTCAAATTATTTCTTATGTAGGTAATTTTAATGTTTTATATGTTTCCTATTTCAATCTTCAATGAAACGCATATTTATTAGCCGTGCACATGTTGTTTATAATCCAAAATTCAACTAGCTTTGGTGACTTATTCAAACTTTGCTTTGGTTTCTTCCTACGCAGTGGTTAACGTTTTTATTAGGGATGAAACGGATATCCGGTAACTATCCGGTATCCGGCTGATTTTTAACTATCCGATATCCGGAAGTAAAGTGCCGGATATCCGATTTATCAAGCCGGATATCCGGATGAATAAAACATCGAAGATTTTTTTTTGTGGCGATCAATTATCTTTGTTCTTGTTTTAAGTATTTTCCTGAAAATTCTACCAATGTATTCATAGTGTCAGATTCTCCCTTTAATTTTTCTCGGGCTATTCAGGTGGGTAAGGAGTGCGTTTCAGACTCAGACGCGATGAGGCACATAGAATAGATAGCAAGTAAAATATGCTGCAGACTTTCGAAACACGCCACTTGTGGAGTAACTTTGAGTTTAAACAATTCACATAAGTGGTGGTGCGTAGAGTTCATAGCTACATCTCTGTTCGTTGTATATTAGAAATTGTTTTATTCTCCAGTCTAAAAGTTAGTTTCAGCATTTAAGTATGGCGCAATTTAGATCAGCAATTTGGAAATATTTCAAAATTACATTTTTAAACGCATTGTACACTACAGATCTGGCCGTTTCAAAATCTGTATAAATAAGAATTATTTATTAAAGAACTGTTAAGGTACCTACACACTTGAACATTTTTTTTAATTATAAATTTAAAACTAGTTTTTTCATGTCCTTAAGAAAGTCCCGAAAGTTTTTAAAAAACCCACTTTTTTTCAAATTTTTAATTTTAAAATTCTATTACATTTTTTTAACGAATCGTTATGAGGGAGGCTCATAACATCTCACAACTAATATAAAGTTGAATTTAAAAATAAATTTCTCAAAATTTTTAGCAAACTTGAGTTTTCATGTTTGGAATGAAAGGGCATAATGGTAAAAATAAAATTATTCAGAATTGAGTTTAAAGTGTACGAAACATACGCAAATTGCTAGCAGAACCCTGGAATAACCCTTTGTAAATAAAAATGTTTTTTTAATGTTTATTCAATCTTGGTATCACCTTATAGGTAAGGAATTGGGAAATATTATAGAATAAAACAATATTTTGTAATTTTTGACCAATTTCGGTTTATTCTAGTGTGTATGAGAAGATAATTTCATAAAAAAGAAACTGCCGGATATCCGGCGAAATCCAGTTCAGATATCCGGTTTGTAATGTGCGCCGGATATCCGATATCCGGCAAAACCACTATCCGGTTCATCCCTAGTTTTTATCAACAACAAAACTGCGCCTGTTTATTATTAATATTATTCTTTTTCAGAACTAAAAGGAAATATGTATCAATAACTAAACTATGCAGAACAGACGATAATTGCTGTTTTAGTGATCCACATTAGAAAATATCTCTGATTTTTTTGTGAACATTTCCCTGATATTTTCAGAATGAAAAAATTCCTTAACAATTAACTGATTTCCAGGTTATGTTGCCACTTTGTAATCAGTAATATCAAATTAAAGCAAACTACAGAAAGTGATTAACTATTTAAAAACTAAATATTCCATCTAGAACTATCAAAGATTAAAAAATGGGATACATATATTTTATGAAACTAGAATTTTAATTAAGATAAATCTATAACTTACAGACACTATAGCAACTTTCATCCATTCACTACCTATATCTACAGACATAACAGCTAAGCCTTGAGCTGAAAAATAAATAAAACATTAAAATTTGATTATCCAACATGAACACAAAACAGTATTTCAGTAACTTAAAATTATATTAAAAGTGTATACTGAAATTATTTCACAGTATTGAGCACTGTCAGTTATATTTATATTTGTACCACAAGGCAACTCAGAAGCTACAACGGCTCTTCTTTCTACTCCCTTAGTTTTATAAAGTGTACAAAATCTTCGATAATATTGTTAGATGATATTAGCAAGGTATCTTATGCATACTATAATAAATATTCAACATAAAATGTAAGCACTCTAAACAATATAAGTATTTAAAATATTAAATCTGACAGAAGGAAAGTTAAAGTTTAAATGCAATTTTGTCAAATTCAAAGTTTATAAAAAATTAACTGTGAAATTGAAGTTTTAACACAAACATTAACCTGATAGAACTTAAGATCTCTGAAGCAACTAAAAAAATAAAAATAAACAAACTAAACCAAATTAATAATTCAAAACAATCCCCACACCACAATGGCATAACTGAATTATTGAAGTTGTCTGAAGCAACCAAAGGAAAATGCTAAGGAATAAATCAAGCAATATTATGCAATACATTCCGAACATACAAATCATCGTTCACAAGCAAAACTGCATTTTGACAACCATTAACTTAAATCAATAGACTGAATTAAAACCAAAAATTTAAAGAGCACTTTGCCTATAGATTTATCTTGTTGAGTACCTATACGTTGAGCCTAAAGATTATCATTTCATTATAACAACAATAAAAAATACGACTAAATTTTAAATTGCAAAAACGAATATCCTCATTTAAATATTTCATTCACATTTCAAAAATTAAAAACAGGAAACATCAGTAGATAACAAGGGAAATCAATACCTATTTGTTAGAAAATTCTAAAATTAATTTTAACTTTTGTCTTGAGTACAACCCTTGCCTAAATTTTAAAAAAATTATCCCTTGTTTTATCGAAAATACAATAACCAATAAAGTTAGCAAAATATCCTTCAAATTTAAATGCTTACCATTTTGAAACACTGCACATACCAAAATCACAATTCCCCAAACAGACATATTTTTCTGAAAAATAAAATTAATTAAACCACTGAATTAATTGAAGAGATAATTCATATCAATACATAAAAGAAAAATAACAAGTCAGATTTTGAACACAATCACCCAAATTGAGTGGGTGAATTATGACATTCTTAACTATTAAAAGAAAAAAATTGCGATATAAATTGGTATAGAAGTAGAATACCGACATTTACTCGGCAAATTTCAGGGCATTCGCCAAGTGGCGATAAACTAATGAAAATTATTAGCTTTACTCGTATGATATTTTGTGTATGTGCATCAAGTCCAATTTGATCCAATTTTTCAATTGCAACCCTGTTTGTTTGCTTAAAACTATTACAAGAGGCTGCTTGTTTTTGTTTTTTTTACTTATTTAACAGTGCTTTGCACATTGTGCATCATAAGTTGATTAATTAATGTTTTTAGAGTTGATCTTATGTAAAATTCAAATTTACCAATATTAAAACATTTGGTGACGTTTTGTCTCTAAAATATTTGGTGTGAAAGTCATTATACTTCTTCTGTTACTATACATTTTTTTAAATTTAACTCAAAATCATAAATTTTACACTTGGTATCAAGTTTATATCTGCAATAGCTAAAAAGTTATAAAACATTTAAGATTAACAAATATTGGAAATTTAATATCATAAAAATTAAAAAAGCCTTAAGCCACTACAGTCAGTGACAAATTGAGCAGCTTCTAATTAGTGGGATTTCTTCTTATTAACCTTCCTCTACTCACTCCTCAAAACAGAATTTTTCATAACAAGATCTTTTATCTTTCAAATTTGAATATCATTACAATTAACCTGTTGACGCAGTGACCTGCACTCTTTATAAAAGCTAGAAACCCCTGACTAGTAAACAAAAAGACATGTAGTTTTACTGTATTAAAAATAAACACATTTAAAAAAAAGCCTTAAGCCACTACAGTCAGTGACAAATTGAGCAGCTTCTAATTAGTGGGATTTCCTCTTATTAACCTTCCTCTACTCACTCCTCAAAACAGAATTTGATCAACTGTTGACGCAGTGATCTGCACTCTTTATAAAAGCTAGAAACCCCCGACTAGTAAACAAAAAGACATGTAGTTTTACTATATTAAAAATAAACACATTTTAAAAAAGCCTTAAGCCACTACAGTCAGTGACAAATTGAGCAGCTTCTAATTATTTCAGCTTCTAATTAAGGTTAATAAGAGGGATTTCCTCTTATTAACCTTCCTCTACTCACTCCTCAAAACAGAATTTTTTATAACAAGATCTATTATCTTTCAAATTTGAATATCATTACAATTAACCTGTTGACGCAGTGACCTGCACTCTTTATAAAAGCTAGAAACCCCTGACTAGTAAACAAAAAGACATGTAGTTTTACTGTATTAAAAATTAAGCAGTACATCAACAAAATTTTAATTCTATGAACGGTTAAAATATGTAAAGCGAACATTACTTTACTAGCACCTATTAAAGAAATTTTTTATTTAACACAAACACTTTGATATAATAAAAATATTACTAACTTGGAAAAAAAAGACATATAAAGAGACATCGCCAAAATGTCTTTGATTGCCAACTTTTAAATTATAATTTTCAAATCTAAATAACGATTACAATGTAAAAAAAATAGAACTAGTTGAAAGTAATAACCATCCAGACTTTTCAAAAACTTAATGTCATTCTAGTGATTTTTTTTTTAATTTAACACTTTAGTTAAACCAAAGTATAAAGCAGCACTCCTCCAAAGTATGCAAATCATTGTCGCCAAGAGGGAATTCTATACCATATAGTGAACTAATATGATAATTACAATTGTGCTATTTTGAGTATTTTTAAAATAAAAAAAAATTAAATATGTTATTTTTTTTGGTGTAAAGTACTAATTAAAAATTGAGAGTAGCAATAAATAATTTATACCAAACTGTACCAAAATTGTGTTAAGTTAGCAGCTAACTTATAATCTTGATCAGTTAAGGAAAGAAAGGTTTAACATGTTTTACATGCATGATTAAAGATCTAAAAATTGCAATCCCATGCTCATTGTTAACGAAGTTGGCGATCAAAATAAGCGTTAGGCAATGCGCCTTACAAAACTTTAATTGCAATTATATGAATCGATATTTTAGAGTAAATAAATTATCTTTCACTCAACAGAAACAATGTTAAAAAACTTTCCACAAAAGAAAATTAAAAAATATTTTTATTTTATGTAAAAAAAATATATTATATTAAACATGTTTGAAAAAATTATACACATGTGCTTGCCAACTTAAAATACACATTATGCAAAATGTCAGTTTAATTTGCAAACCACGGATTAGCAGCTGTAGTGAAAGCTGCTTGGCATCAGGTATTCCTATTAATTCTTGTTTTAAACAATTCCACATTTAGAAGGGAATCTCTCGAATTTTGTCGCCACAGCTTTCGCTATGGCTGCTGAATCAATGATTTGGAGTCAAGTAGTTTTGAACATGGTCAAATGTATTTGAAATCGCTCTAGGCAACATGAACTTAATTCTTTGGCTGTGTACCATCCTATACTTAAGTATAACTTTAATTTGGAACTTGTCTAATATACAGTTTTTAGAAGGTATTATTCAATATGCTAATAGGAATGAGACAAAGTTACACTAGTTTGAATTTTTATATGTATGTGAAAAAATTTCAAATGTAAGGGAAAAAAAATTAAAGTGGTATATATGCTGGCTATTTTATGCTTACGAGCTTTAAGAAATATTTTTCTCACTTATGAACATATCGTGTATACAAAAGTATTCTGCGAAAGTTGCATTTTGTAAACAAACTTAACAAAACGATCAATGCATGTGTTAACAAGGAAATTAAGCTGTTGAACATGCTGTAATTTATATTAAGCAAAATAATACGTGTATTCAATATTGTGCAATTTAAAAATATTTTAGAAAAACGCATAATTTCTATCAACATACGAACATTAGCACAAGGATTTTTCTGGAGTTCAAAGTGATACAAGAGAACTTTTAATAACTTACAAATCCGAAATTCATTGAAAAGCAAACGGTGCGGTGAAATTAAGCGATGTCAGCTGTAGTTTAAAGTTGTCTGGTAAAATCAAAATATCAGTGTCAACTTGTAATGTGTACGCTTTTTGCACGTTGCCGGTTAATGTGGCGACAGGGGATTGGGCAGGTTGCAACCGATTCAAGTGGAACACGTAAGAATAAAGAACTCTAAAAATCCTATTTAAATCTAACTGATTTGTACCAAAGTCAATAAAGATTATATTCCCAAAAATTATTGTAAGTAATTCTATTAATAGCTTGAGTTTAATCTATTTTAATAAAGAAGACCTCCATGAAAACTCTTGCAACTTGAATGTGTCCCTGGAACGTTACAAATATCCTAACTAATGTATCAATTAAAATATTTACAAAACGTTAGGTATTTTACCTTGATGTAAAATATTTAAAAAAAATCAAATCTCTGATAAATTGTCTTCGTTTTGGGAAGCTTCTTTTTAAAAAAAAATACTATAAAGGAAGGATTGTCCTGGTCCAAATGTCCTCATGTTATTCCTGGAATGAAAGTTAAAGAAAGGGATGCGAAATAAGGTTAGAACCCCATATACTGACATTATCTTTAATAATTGGAGAAAATTAGATTTATTCTCATAATTTAAGGGCTTTATTCACTGCTTTAAAGCTTTTAATTTCAATTTCTAAGCTATAAATCTCTCTAACAGATTTAGTTTAAAGGAAAGGAAAATGGTAGGCAAACATTTGGTCTTTTACTTAAACAAATGAGAATTTTGATTTTATACTAATTAAATAAACATTAAAACCCCACAAAATTTAAATAATAGTCAAAACTAAAAGTCAGTAATGCCGGAACTAATATGGCATCTGCCATACCTTCTTCCAGTGGCGGCGATTGGGTGCCAAAAGTGCATGTGTAAAGACAAGGCCGAACTAGATTGTGTGCAGTCCGCCATTCGACCGTCTATAAAAGTGGGGGTGTCGAGGTTATTTTTTGCCGTCACTGGTCAAGTCAATAGCCCATTAGTGCAGCTTTCGTTCGTCGTTTTTTTAGCAACCAATGTACAAAACATCACAGGGAATAAAATTTCTGTAATGTTCCGCAATCAAAAAGTCATTAAAATTACTCATGCTTTTCAATGGAATTTTTTTGAAATAGGCGGACGTTCAGTATTTTTTTAAAATTCGTGTCATTAATTGGATGAATAAAGAACACCTATAACGAGTTATAAAAAGACTAATTAAATAACTTGTTATATAAATACCAAGCCTTTAAATTAAAAGAATTTTTGTTTTTTTGCATAGTAGATTATTTGTGCGTCAGTGACGTTTTCAAGGTGATAAAAACACTTTTAAACACAAAGGTTATCTTTATAATTTTGAACACTACTAAAATTCTTATTATGCAAACACTCCCTTCTACTAAAATTACTTTTTCTAAGGTAAAAGAAAGAAAATTATTGTAAAAAATAATCTAAAAAACCTACAAATTTTGAATATATTGATTTACTGTTTATTGCAGAAAACCTTTTTTATTAGTTATCAAAAATGAGAATGTTTATTTTTTCTAAAACTAATGCAAATTCAACTGCAATAACACTAAATTATATTTTAAAAAAAAGACAAATAGCATGTATTGTGTAATAATTTTATTTCCTACATCTAACTGCCTAACAGTAAAGCAATATACAAAGGAAAACAAGTGCACACATGCACAACATGGTCCTGTATATGTATAAAGTGCACATAAATCAAAACATTTTCACATGAGAAGTATTTTTTTTTTTATGATTCATTTAAGTGTTTAGTGCTCTTTAACACTGAAACATTCAACACATATTTCCCTTGTCAATTTAAATGAGCATGAAACACATAACCAATGCTATTTTATAATCGACTCCACAATATCAAAAATTTGCATTACAGAAAAGAAAGTAGCATAATATATTATATAATCTGTTAACTGTGTGTTGAGCAGCCTAGTACATGGGTCACAGGTTTAGATGACTGGCAACACTAAGAGAAGCGCACAATTCCATCATATAAACATAGTTACTATAGGAAAAGTAGATATTGATACACTCATGCCTCGGAAATTCATAAATAGACGTATTTCCCCATCAAAATTTGTCTGGCAGTAAGGAAAGAATGTTCACATTTCAATAGGAAAGGGGGATTTAAAGAAAGCAAGGATATTTTGTCCCATAGTTATGTATACATTTAACGCATATTTTTTTTTTGCAAGTAATAAAGCAACTATCCCTTTATTTCTACTTGCAATATTTTAGTAAAAAATTACCTCAATAATAAATTGAATGTGTGCATGTTAATACTGCAAGACATACATGAAAAACATAACAAAGTGTTAGATGAACTAGTAGAAAGCATCTCACCCATCTACAAGTCATCATAACGTAACACTGAGAAAACTAAAACCATGGAGAGTCGGAATAAAACTGGCTGCTTTTCAACTTCAGACACAAATTTTATAACTTACACCACCATTAGAAAATTTACACAATGAATAGAGTACAGGTATTTTTTTTTTACTATTTATAGCGGAATGATATATAGAATTCAATATTTTAAATAAGCAGACTAAGCTAGATTTTGCATGTATGTCCTACAGTAATACAAAAAGCTAGAATGAAAGGAAGACATAGTAATTATCATTAAGATGCACTTTTAATAGATTAATTTTTAATATAGAACTACTGAAATAAGAAAAAATAAATCACTTTAAATAAATAAAAATGTAAATGTACACATGAAAAGACAATACTAAGTGCAATTGAATGAGTTTTAGTAAAAAAAAAAAATCTTTGAAGAAAAAAAGTATAATTTAGGAATTAATGGAGTATGAACAATAATTTTTTTATATGTATAAGCACCCTCAAAATTATTCAAACTGCATTAGTTATTACTAAATTCGATTTGTGACACTCATTTTAATAAAACTAAATTTATAAGAATAAATCATTTAAAGGAATGAAAAATGTAGTTTTATATCAAAACTACTCGCAGGAGGCACCGAAAATATTTGCAACAGTTACATTTGGGTAGCTGAAGTAAATATCACGAAGAAAAGAACAAGTTCTTCCATTTCAAGTCTCTATTACCTGAGAAAAAGCAGGCAGAGTTATGTTAACCACATCTAACTATTGCTAACAATAAATACTAGTATGCAAATATAAGTAAAAATAAGTGCACAATGTTTTTATATATACTACAGAATTTAATTTATTAATACCTATAGTAACAAATATTTCGAATTAGAATCTCATCAAATGGCAATATAAATACAATTACAGGCAATCTTCGGAAAACTTATTTAATGATATATATATTTTTTTTTTACCAGAATAACTATTTAAAGTCACTGAGCACTAGTCTAAGTTTCATACAACACATTAAACACACTGTACAGTACAAAACTGCCATTCAGTCACAGGGATATACAATATACTTTCAGAAGCAAACATGAAAAATAATCAAACATTCTAATATTTACTTTTAAACATTAAATTGTTTAAAACAGTATAGATTCATTTTAAACTGTACACGGTTAAATTAGTTGGAAATATAACTTTTAATTTTAAGCGTTTTTAATGAATTTCGCACAGTACACTCCTACACATAATCTGGCAAGGAGCAGGCTGCTAAAATTGCTTCCGAAAAGCTGATGGGTCTGTTGCATATTCGAAGAGGAAGAGTTATCAATACTTATGTATACATGTGATGTGTGCTTATAAAATATAAAGTAGATTTTTGTTGAAAATTGCATCCACATGGCAGGGCTAATTAGAAGTGAAAAGAGTCATGTTGCTAGGTCTGGTACTATGAATCAAGTTGATATATATAATGACCATAATTTATAAAATGAAATCCTACTTAGAAGGAAGTTTAGTGAATCTCTATTAATAAGGAGTTTGGACAGAGTATGAACAAAGTAAATGTTACTGTGATTTACAAGATAAGTAACAATATACGATATAATCTCGGAATTACAATGAATTGATCATACTTGATTAAAATATGTGAATAAAATATCAGATATAAAATATACTTCAATTAAAATTTTTTAAAAGATACAAATTGAAATGAAAACAGCCAAATGACACACAAGGCATCATATCAATCTAATAATTACTGTACAATGCTGAAAGAAAGAAATCATAATAGAATTTATTCGATTTTTTTTACAATAACCACAAAAAAAAAAGATATCTTCAAATAAAATCACTTTTAAATTTTATTACAAGTAATCAGAAATAACATATTTATAGTAATTTATATACAGCCTAGTTCAGGTACACATCAACACTGCCATCACTGAACTAACAGAAGGAGAGCTTCGCAACAGGTCTATTTGGTCGTTCTGTCTTGTTGTTGGTGGCGTTTTATGCAAGTAAGGCTTAGCTGCCTGCCCTCAGACTGGCCACAGAGTGTCATGCGGTGGCGGTAGAAGTGGACGCCCCTATCTGGGTGGCGTTGACAGTGCTGCTGGAGGCCGAGAGCGAGACGCTGCTCAGGGCGCTTTCCGCCACCATGCTGGCATCCACAGAGTTGGGGTTGTTTTGACTACTGTTGCGTATGTGCATTGGCATCAGGATGGAATTTAACGAGGGCTGGATTTTTAATTCTGGAAGGGGAAATATGTATTTGTATTTAAAATGAAAACCACTCTATTTTCCAGTTATGCTGTAAAAAAAATCAAGATTAAACAAGATACTAAATTAGTGTTATATGCCATTTCAATCTGCATAATCTGTTTTGAAAAAAAAAAATATTAAGCAATATGAAAATCCCTTTTGTGTGCTTCATCTGCCTTAAATAAAATGAAAAGAACTTAATATACAAATTCTCAATATTCATGTGTTAACTTATTCACTTTTATTGATATAAGTTCTAAATATATTATATACAGTTAAAACAAATTTAATTGATGGTTAAAGAATATTTGAATTCTTGGATTGAGGTTCGTATAAATTAATTTTAAGCACTGAAAACTTTAGCACTATTAAATATGAAAATTACAATTCAATTCAAGCAATAGCAAGTTGAAGAAAACAAATAAAAAAATTTAAATTGGTAAATTCCTAAAACAAATGTACTTTGAAAAGAAAGAATAATATTTTGTTTAAAATTCCATCTTTTTAATATGTTGCAGTAGAAAAAAGGTTAATGTAGATAATTAAAATACATCTGCAATTCTTATCTAACATATTACTGTTTGTAATATTAAACAATTGACAACTTATTATATTTTGAAAAGATGAAAATCGTTGCAATTCACAGTGCATTACCCACCTTGCTCAGTAAAGTTAAAAAGAGGAGGTAAATCTCTAGAATTGGGCAGCCGTGTCCCCGCTTCTCTCAATTCGTCGAAAAACGGATGTGCACAAGCTTGGAGGGGAGTACATCTAACAGAAGGTGTATACTCTAAGAGCTTAGAAACTAAATCAACTGCTTCTGGGGGAGTCCTAGCTCGAAATACCTGAAAACATCAAAATAACTTATCAGACTATATAATTTTTCCATATTTGATAATAATTCATTGAAATTAATGAACGAGTATTTTTTCATTAAGATCTAAATATATATATTAAACGGTTGTCCGGTAACTAACCGGTATTCAGCCGATTTATAACCAGTGTTCACTCTAGGCGTTTTTTGAAGGGCGGTCCGCCCTGCCCGCCCTTTTTTCATCTTCATAGCGCCCTCATGCCCTTTTTTCAAAAATGCCGCCCTCTTTTGAAAAAATTCCGCCCTTCTTGCCCTTTTCAGTCAAGCACAAGCATCCTTGTTTCCTAGCTGTCTTTAAAAAAAAGTAGGGATGAACCGGATAGTGGTTTTGCCGGATATCGGATATCCGGTGCACATTACAAACCGGATATCGGATATCCGAACTGGATTTTGCAGGATATCCGATCGGATATCCGGCAGTTTATTTTTTATGAATGTCTGCATACTGTGAATACATTGGTAGAATTTTCAGGAAAATACTTAAAGCAAGAACAAAGAAAATTGATCGCCACAAAAAAAAATCTTCGATGTTTTATTCATCCGGATATCCGGCATGGAAAATCGGATATCCGGCACTTTACTTCCGGATATCGGATAGTTAAAAAGCAGCCGGATACCGGATATCCGTTTCATCCCTAAAAAAAAGCACCGATTAAATTTTGGGTGTGTGTAAACTTAAATTAAATGAATTATGACAGTAGATAAAAAACTTCCTTTTTAACTGCGCGTGTTGTGCAATCGCGATGATTCTGCTTTAATTTCGTCATCTGACCATGGTTCTCAAATAACGAGGTGCATGTATGAATGTGTGTGTGAATGTGCAGTGGCGGCGATTCGGGGGGGCAAGGGGGGGCGGTTGCCCCCGCACTTTTTTCGGATGTTGCCCCCGCACTTTTTTCGGATGTTGCCCCCGCACTTTTTTAATATTGTACTTTTTAAAACTAAAATTCAAGTCAATGGTTTTACTGCATTGCCGAACAAAGGAAACATTTTGAACCCCAACTTCCTCCCACTACCACAGGCACGTAGGTAGGGGGAGAGGGGGAAAGGTTCAAACCCCTTCCATTGAAAGTCAAGTGAATTTTTTTTTTTTGAATGAATGTGGTATCGTTATTCTTTTAAAAATATTCAGCATTTAAAAAATAAAATAAATTCTCTATCTAAATTGAAGAGCTTTGTTTTCAGATTTCCAGACAGACAGCTACTCTAACATAAGCCATTGATTGGCGCCTCATTCCTATTCATTCCAGGACCATTACTCATTCTGTTTTTATTTATTTCGGAAAAAGAAATAGCATATATTTTCTTTACATAGAAAAATGCAACTGTATGACCTTCAATTCTAAAAATAGATCTTTTATTTATGACTATCTGCAACTTTTTTACATTAAAATAGTATCCGGTCATAATAAAATGCGTTAAAATGTAGTATTGTGTAATCTATTGGCGCCGAACAAATTGCGTAATCTATAAATCTGTAGTTGGAGGGAAGGGGTCATGAGTTAGCCACTAATGTCTTTGTTTTGATCTTCGTCTGCTCTGCTTTTTAGCAAAATGAAGCGAATTTTGCAAAATTCAGTTTTAAATTACTTTAATAAAAGAACAAATGTGAAGTTGAACATGACAGCAATACAAGCACTACTGTTTCCATTCAAGAAAGCTTGTCTGTTTGTTTACAATCTACGCCACAGAATTTTGAAAATCGCGCAAGTATACGTTTAAATATACCATTATCTTGATTTTTAGCATTTATATATCATATTTCGAAATATTTTACATCATTCATATTATGCGATTGTTCTTCAATTTAATTTAGCATTAATTGTTCAATTTATAATTTAATTTCAAAATATTATTGGAAAATTTATTCGTATTTCAGTAATCATTGATATTCGTAAATTTCGACTATTATTGCACTTCATAAAATGTGTAACGAAGGTACAGTTTAATTTAATCGTGAATAGATATATTTTGAAAACTTTTGTTTAAATATTGATTTATTCATACACGGATGAAATGTTTTTGCTTTTCCCAAAATATCCATTTAAAAAGAATAGTAATAATTATCCGACAATGAGACCCTGTGATTATTATTATGATTTTGGTTTAGAATTTTACAAATCCGTGTTGGAAATCCGTGTTATGTCCGAAGAAAATTAATATTATTTGCAAATGAAAGCGAGGGAAGATTAGAAATTGCCTAACTTGTAAGATTAAATTTGACCTCTGAACGGATACTGCATTGGAAAATACTTGCAATAAACCAATACTTTTGAGAGAACTGTTTAATATTACATAATTTATAAAAATGTTGAAAATGTATATAAACTGGAACTGGGAATGTTCAGCCTTGTTGAGGTAGGAATTTAAATCGGAAAGTTTGATTTGGTTAATTAACGTAACACTAGAGCTGCAGATTAGGCTATTGCCGGCAGTTCGGGTTCGGGACCCATCTCCAAGGAAAAATACCCGGGAACAATGCTTCGTATTTTTGAACAATGGTCATATATAACGAGGGCAACTTTTGAGCTGGCACATGGCGGCTTCATTGTTCGTTACCACACATATATTATAAGGAATCTCAAACTTTAAATTTCTCTAAATTGATTTCATAATTAGGGAGTGATTTATTAATTTTAAAAATAGTTATTGACAACTGTTAAATATAGTTAATGACAATGATAATTGTTGATGTTATTTATCTGCCAACGTATTCATGTTTACTTGAACGAAAATTAATAATTTTTTTAATAAAAAAAATTGGTGGGGTTTGTGAGAAATGTTTGTTAATTTTTGTGGGGTTAAGGATTCCCCCCTCTTGGTGAGGGGGATAGATGCCTTAAGAAATTCGTTGCTCAGTCACTGAACCCCCATGAAATAATCAATCACTCAACCTCCATAAAATCTATACCCACGTGCCTGTAAACTGTAAGAATTTGTCTCAGGGTCCCAAAAGTCACACCACAAATGTAGAATTGTAAATGGTGCTGGAAATTTTCTAGGGATTGGGAAAGTGAGGAGAGAAAATTTCCTCCATTTCTTTTTCAACACTGACACCAATGGAAAGGATACCTATCCCTTTGGAGGTCGGTTAATAAAAATGTTAATTAGATTCATTACAACAGTCCGTATCGTTCCAAAATAAAAAAAAAAATTGGAAAATAATCGAAAATGGGTTAATAGTCGACCTGGGTGTCTCGTACCTATTTTAAATTGGTATTATTTCCTTCAAATAACTCAAAATAGAGAGTAAATATAAATGTGCAATATTTATTGTTTTGGTGTTCAAAATTTTTATTACTACCCCCCCCCACCCCTTCCCGCTCTACACACACTTGTTTCATCTTGATCTTGCCCCCCCACTTTTACCACCCAATCGCCGCCACTGTGAATGTGTATGTCTTTCCTTCGAGATACACCCCGAACCGTCACCAATAGCCCACAGTGCAGCTCTAGTGCGCATTAATTAACCAAACCAATCCGCTTTAATTTCGAGCACGGGGCATTCCACGAATCCTATTGATTGCCTGTGCTCGCATAGGAAATGCTAAGTTTTTTTCTGTGTTTTTTAAAAGAGAAGATGGTTTGGGGCTAGGTGACAAGATTAGGCATTTTATTACCAAATTTTGGATTTAAGTTGATTAGGGCAACTTACAGATTTGTTTTTTAAGGAAATAATTAATTTACAAATGTTAATTTTTTTTATTTTAAGTAGTGTATTCATAAAGATACATCAATTTTGTATGGGTCTTTCCTTCGAGATAGACACCGAACCGTCAACAATAGCCCAATATGCAGCTCTAGCGCAATGTCAACCAACATTGGAACTTTTTTTGTTTGGTCACGTATACGATGTGTCAACGGGTGGACACGTCCACCCCAAACTTTTTTTAAAGTACTCTTTTAAAAACAAGAAGTGCCTTTTTAAAAACAGGGTGCCCTTTTATCTCCAACAGCGCCCTGCCCCTTTTTGTTTCTAGAGTGAACATTGTATAACTATCTGTTAATTATCCGCTATCGGAAGCAAAGAGCCGGAAATCCGGATGAATAAACCTGCCGCAGATTTTTTTTTTGTGACGATCTATTATCTTTTGCTCTTGCTTTAAATATTTTTCAGAAAATACTACAAATGTATTCTGTAGATTTTCCTTTGAATTTTTCATGGGCTATTCAAGTGGGTAAGTAGTGAAGTGATAACTTTCTTGTTAAAACCTGACACCTGCGTTTTAGACACAGTGGATCACAGAATAGATAGTACTAGAAACATATGCTGCAGATAACGGAACTAGCCACAGACATTCGAAGTTTAAACAACCAACGTGCATGGTTTTGTGTAGGGTGCATAGCTACATCTCTGTTCGTTATATATTAGAATTTTTTAAATACAGTGCAATTTGTAAATATTTCAAACTTATCGTACAGTACAGCTCTAGTCGTTTTGAAAGCAGTAGAATATGAATAGTTTATTTAAAAAACGTTAAGAGAAAGAAGGTAATTTCATAAAAAAAAATCTGTCGGATATCCCACAAAAACCAGTTTGGATACCCGGTATGTATTGTGCGCCGGATATTTGATATCCGGCAAAACCACTATCCAATTCATCCCTAATATGTATACTACAAACACATTTATTTAAAACATTGATTAATGGTTCTTAGATTGATATTACCCCTAAAGTTGTGTCTCTAATCTTAGATACAAATTAACAATTTCTAGATTTTAATTTCACACTAAAAAATTGTTTCTTTTATCACTTGCCACTCTGTACTATCATTACACATGGACCAGTCTTTTTTCAAAATCAAAATGTCTAGGTTACCTCTCTTTACAAGCTTATTATTGAATGAAAGAGCTCAAAGTCACTTTCCATTCTCATATGCCAGACGAAACGGAGCTTCAGCAAACCCCATTAAATCTTCATTTTAAAGACCTATTTTCAAGCCTCCAAAATAAAATATGTGAAAGAATTGGATCACTTTACGAAAGGTGTGTGATCTGTTCAGGAATTGCATTATCGAAGTGAATGTCCAATGTGTGGTCAAATTCTGGCTATCAGATGAACCAATCAATGTTGAAAAGTACTAATGATAAAAAGACTTCTTCATGTAACGGAAGGTAGCGTGTTGCAGCTCAAAAGCTACACTTTTCAAAGGTTATTAAAATAACAAAATTAATGTTAAAGATTTTCATTGCCTGATCCTTGTTCTAGTTCATAAAGATGTACCATCACATCATAAAATTTTTACAAACAGTATATATAAAAAAATTAAGAACTAAAAAACAAACCTTGCTCCAAGGATGAGCTTTGATTTGTGGAAACCGGAACTCAGTGTAATTTCGATTCATTTCCCGAATTTGCTCCTTTGTCGGGGTGCCAAGAACTTTGATTATTTCAACTAATTGATCTACACCACTGTCGCCAGGAAAAATTGGCTGGCCTAAGAGTAATTCAGCTAGAACGCACCCAGCAGACCATACATCTGAAAAGAGGGAGAATACAGTAAAACATTTAATATTTTGGCTTATCAAGGTAACAGGCAAACTAGTTTTTGCAACTACAAAACCTTTAGCAGCTTGGACTCCCAAAAAACAGGGGCTTAGGGACCCAAATAGGAATCGCAGGATTTTTAGCAGCATAGTCTAAATAAAAGAACTTGTAAAAAAAAATGTAGTGACATTTAAAAAAATACTTTTTGAATCAATTATTTAAAAAAAAAAAAAGGTATCAAATTGACATGCATATATTTTTAATACATGATAATGCATAAATTTGCCCCAAATTCCTAACCAAATGTTATTCTTATTCAGCATTTAATTAACCAGATCTCTTTGATTCTGTCTGCGCTTAACAAATTTAATGTTTTGTTAGATATAAAATTTAACATTTAAGGTTATAATATAAGCATCTTGCCCGTCAAGTGATATGTCACAAAAATCCGAAAATGAACTAACACCATTAGCCATTACTAGCTAGATCTACCATTTGGTTAAGTCATGTGGCTCCAAGTTCAAAAGGCTGCCCAATAATAATCTGAATACTATTTCTCCTAAAATTATAACCAAAGCAAGTTGCAAACTTTAAACACTTCTATCTCAGAAACTCTGATTTTGGACTTATACCATTTGGCGCCCAAGCCGTCTATATATTAAGGCAAAAACAAGTACAACAAGAAACAATTTATAAACAAGCTTATCACATTAGCTTTATCAGTGTTCACCCTAGGCGTTTTTTTAAGGGCGGTCCGCCCTGCTCGACTTTGTTATGGTTAAAACCATAATTGTTTAATTTTTAATTCCTCTTTTATTTAATTTAATTTCAGACTCCCCTAATTATATTAATTAATTTATGTAATATTGATGTATCCTATTTAATTGTCAACCTTGTACTTGGTAACCTGCGCTTTTGATTCCATTAAGCCCAAACATAGATTTCCCCCTTTTTCATAACCCCCTAAGAGCTTTTTCACTTGTAAATAGGGTGATAACCCCTGTCTGGAGTCTTTTTCCACCCTTTTGGGTCCCAAATCGGGCCCCCCATCGTTTCCCCCCTGTATCATATGTCAGTTTGAGTTCGTGATTTTGAGAGCGTTTGACGTGCTGGTCTGGAATAAGGTTTAACTGTAACTGAGCTTGTATTTTTAAATTATCTGATTGTCCGAGAGGAAAATTGAGGTGCTAGTTTTGAGGGATCTGGCAAGGAGGTTTTTGGCGTATATGCGAGGCGAGCTGTTTAACGAGGCTTTTTTGACTGAACTTGACTTGAGACATGACGTACTAACTGAGCGGGCTTTCCAACACAAACGCTGGCCTAGAGCCATTTTTTCAAAACCTGCGGGTTTAGACAGATGCCCGTTTTCACTCTTCTTCGGGGTTAAGCCAATTTAACCGCCGCAACCAACCCAACGATGCACAAGAGCCACCCATCCCAATAGATGTTGCCGGGTTAAAAGAAATAACCCCAGCCACCCATCGACGAAGTCCAGAGAGAGATCCCCTACCTCTGCTGTTGCCTCGGATGTCAGCCCTGGACACCTCCTTCATCACCCGTCAGGCCGGTGGTCCCCGCCCAGAGAAGGTCCCATCCACCAACCACCTCTGAACTGGATTCCTCTGCTGGACGACCACCCCTGGCCGACGCCTTGTGACAGACCACCTCTGTAGCTGACATCGGAGTTGACACTCCGTCGAAGGATGTGCTAAGTACACCCCCCCCCTTTTCGCCCACCTCCTAATCTTGGACACTTTTATTATGGCAGTAGCGGCTTGGCCATGTTTCTGTTTTTGCTCTCGTAATGTATCGCCTTGACCTCTTGCCGCATCTCTCTCGACGAAATTGCTGAAGTTAGTAGTTTTTAATTTTAGTTTACCCTCCCCCTTTTAATTTATTTTGTTTCAACTAGTTTGGCATTGTAAGGTTTTAAGTGTTCCGTTCCCTTTATTTTAGTGTTTTAAATAAATATTTGTTTTCATTTGGTCACCAAATTTTAGTCTTGTGTTTACTTTCTGTTCAAAACTATACGATCACGCCAGGTAAATTCTTAAATTAAACAACGATTAATATAATCGTTCTTCTTTTCTTTCTTTTGTTAGTGTGTTTTTTGTAACCCTTAAAAGTAACTATCACAACTTTTTTTTTTATCTCGATAGCGCCCTGATGCCCCTTTTTCAAAAATGCTGCCCTCTTTTGAAAAAATCCCGCCCTTCATGCCCTTTTCAGTCATGCACAAGCGTCATTGCTTCCCTAGCTGTCTTTAAAAAAAGGCATCGATTAAAAAAAATTGTTGTGTAAATTGCAAATAAGTAAATTATGACAGTAGAAAAACAAACCCCTTTTTAACTACGCGTGTTATGAAATCACGATGATTCCGCAGTAATTTCGAGCACGTTTCCGCAGTAATTCGACATTCCACGAATCCTATTGGTTGCCTGTGCCCGTATATGAAATGCTAAGTTTTTTTTCTGTGTTTTTTTAATGAGAAGATGGTTTGGGACAAAGTTGCAAGACTAGGCATTTTATTACCAAATTTTGAATTTAAGTAGCCTTTTTATCAATTTTGTTTAACAGATTTGGTTTTTAGGGAAAACATTCAGTTTAAAATGTCAAATTTTAAGGTAATATCTTCATAAAGAGACATTAATTTTGTAACGGTTCTTTCCTTCGAGATAGGCCCCGAACCATCAACAATAGCCCAAAATGCAGCTCTAGCGCAATGTCAACCAATAAATCGGAACTTTTTTTTGTTTGGTCTCGGGGCTGATGTGTGAATGTGTGTCCACCCCATACATTTTATTTAAAGTGTCCTTTTAAATACAAAAAGTGCCTTTTCAAAAACGGGGTGCCCTTTTACTGCCAACAGCGCCCTGCCCCTTTTTATTTCTAGAGTGAACCCTGGCTTTATTATAAGAATTCAACCATTTTTACAAATAGTTCTACTTCTTCCAGAAGACATATTATATTAATTTAACTAAGGGCTTTGTTAGGAAAAAATAATAATTCTGTAACAAAAGTCTAAACACTCATGCTCAGCAGATTAGGACATAGGATAGGAAATAATTGCAACTAGGAATGTTCACTCTGGCTATAGGTAGAAAACTGGAAAGCAGTGGTTTTTAGACAAATAATGGTAAACTGTCATTATTTCAGTGGCGTGTAAGGTAAGGAAAAATGGGCTGGGAAGGACTTGAATAGAGCAGTGATATTTTTATTAACAGAAATTCTTAATTTATAAATCCATTTTAAAAAATCTATTGATTTATATCACTGATTTAAATAAGTTGATTTAAATTAGTGACACCCTAGATACAATTCACTTTAAAAAAATTACATTGCACAAAAATTGACATTTTAATTGGATTCAAAGATTTAGACTTATTTCTTATATTTGATTTTGATGATGATGTCAAGTCATAATAACTAACTTGTTTTCAAAATTTAGATATTGGTTTTAAACAACACTTTAAATATATAAAAAAGGTTTGATTTGCAATTTATTAGGGGAGAACAAAAATATATTTTTTTAATTAAACTTCCGTTATTTATTGTATTTTAATTGAATTTAAAAAAAGAATCACCTTTAACCTTAAAAAAAAAGGGAGAGGGGGACTTAATAAACCAAATAATGAAAAAAAGAGGACAAAAGGGACCAACAAGAAGAGACTTTAAGGGACAAAGGGACTACTGCTAAACACCCTGCAACTACAATATATTTTGAATATTATTTTATATAAGATACTTTTATATAATGATGGATGAATCAAGAAAACAATTAAAGTTCTAGGTCACAAAATGAACTCGGATTATAATGCAAAATATAAACAAAGTTATAGGTTTTTCATTTACAAGACAACCTTAAATGATTGTATAAATTATAAATAAAGCACTTCATTAATTATAGTAAATTCTAAGACAACAGTTTTAAATGAGTGTTTTTGCTAAGCTTAATATAAAAGATGAAAAATTACAAAGCCTTTTACAACACAAAATCATGAATGAAAACATAATGCAATTATTAAAAGGATTTGCCTTAAATTTTTGTGTTTTAAAATACATACTATAAAATTGGACATGTAGTTAAAAAAAGCCTTATTTAAAAAAAAAATTCTTTTAAATTTTCAGACAAGTATATACTTTTCAAGCAGATTTATTGTATATACCTCTGCGTTGTTTTTTATAAATAATTCTAGGGAAAATCAAGAAACATTCTAATGCTTAAAATTAATTAAAAGAAATTATCTTAAACAATGGTTTGAATCTAAAAAATGACTCAAAAAGTACTTATTCTTACCTATCATTGTAGTGTAGTCTGTTGCACCAAATATGAGTTCTGGGGCTCGATAATAACGAGAACATATGTAAGAGACGTTTGGTTCTCCATTAATAAGATGCTTGGCGCTAAAACAAAGAAAAAATATTGAGGCAAAGGGTGATAGAGTTCAGCTTTAGTTACTCAATAGGTGTTTTCAATTTGAAGAAAGCCTAATAGATTTTAATAGTAAAATGTAATAACCTTTTAATAAAAATAATAAATTTACTCTAAATGAAAAGTACCCAAAAAACTGTAAAAGTCCCAATTTTTTATTTGCTAAAATTATAGTTTGGAATTTTCTTATAGGCTTGCAAAAATAAGAACTGTATAAATGTTTTTTTTTTTTATGAGTTATTTGAGATATTATGCAGGATAATGTATTATGTTTTTCCAAGGAACAAAAACTTTAAATCACTTTTTCTCAGCATTTCTAAATATATTGCCTTGATATTTTCAAAACACTAGGACCTTTATTTTAATTATTATTAATGGAGAAATTTATATCTTTTAAAGCATATTGTACAATATGTGTATGTTATAAATTTTCAACAGCCAATTGGAAGTTTGGAAACAACTAATAAATTCTTAACCTTGGGTCCTGTAACAAGAATAGGGAGATGCTCGACTTTTGAATGTATTACTTGTATGTACTATGTACATAGTATTATAATACAAAACTTATAATGCATTGAGCTAGCCTTAAATATCTTTCAATTATGATAAAAAAAAAGTCCAGGCAGGTTTTAAGGTGATTACAAATATTTGGGGTTAGCACTTGAACAATAAAAAAAAGGTATTTTTGATCACCCTACTGTCCCTTTAAAATCAAGTGTAGTCGCAAGTCTTAGGTTTTCAAAGTAATCCATTACAAAGTGTTAAAAATATAGTTCAAGATTTTTGTATATTGTATTATCTTTTGTAAATATTCACAGTTTGAAAACATTGTACAGTTTAAAAAAAAATTACCTGCCAAAATCACATAGCTTGAGAACACCTGTGTCTGGATCTAGTAACAGATTTTGAGGTTTAATATCCCGGTGACAAATTCCATGTGAATGAATATATGCTAGACTTCGAAACAGCTGGTACATGTAAAGCTGAAACAGAATATGTAAATTAGCTAACATGAAAAACTAACATGTAAACACGTTATTCAATAAAAGTTCTAAATGAATACCTTAATAAAGGATGTGGGAATAGTCTGCTTTGATTTGCTGTATTGTCTAGCAACTCTATAAACAGTCTCCGGTATGAACTCCAAGACTAAATTCAAGTAAACTTCATCTTTCTACAATAGAAATATTAATAAAATTTATTACAAGTACTTTAATATCAATTTAAGGGGAGCAAAATCCTTTTGAAGACAACACACTAGCATTGGTCCATTATTGGATTGAGTTATATATAATTGTAAATGAAATGTAATTATTTCAAACCAAAGTATTAACAAAAAAGTTTTTTTTATCATGAAAATGTATGTAGATAATATAAATTTCCAAAACAAAAATTAAGCCAATTTTTTTTTTTTTTAAATCTTAATGTATCACTTTACAATTTTCTCAAAATAGTTATACATCTGACATTTTTTTAAAATTATTTCTTCAAGATTCAGAAAGTCTTATTGTTCAAAAGGTTTTTACTGATTGTAGATTATGAAAAATATTACATGAAATTTTTTTTTAACATTTAATCAAAACATAACTCTAACTACAGAAATATTCTAGATATTTTTTTATCTAAAATTTTAGAAATTTAAATATAAATAAACTACTGGACAAAATCACATCAAAGTAAACTTTTTCTCAAAATTTCAAAATCACAGTAGATACATAAATGATACCTCATTTTAAAGGTGACAGTTTGCAGATTTTAAATATGTATTCCATGCTTATATAATATAAGTAGTTTTTGGTTCACAAGTTCATGTTTAGACTCGTCTCACTCACTTACAAGCACACAGTGCATATCTGATACCGATTGGACTATAAAAGTGAAAGGGATAATATCAAACAATATTCTTCTTTTAGCATGTTTTGTTTACATAATAGTTAGGGGTTCTAACTTTGATATTAAGATTTTTTGTAACTTGTTTGGTATGGTTAAAAATGCTAGTGATTTTTTTTTCTAGCTCTTATTGGTACATCCGTTACTATTTTTGGCTTATATTGAAGCTGCAACTTTATTTTTGAACTGAAAAACTTGAAACTTTAATTGGGTAAATCATGGTAACGGACGTACCAGTACGTCCGTTACCAAAAACCATGCATTTTCATAAAGTCAAATTTTTCTCGATTAAACCAATTTAAAAGTGTTTATATTATTTTCTGATTGAAATAAACTTATATTTTTAGAAGTTCATCATATATTCTATTACAAAATTTAAAACTAATTATTTTTTAAGGTAGAGCAAAATCAAAATAACGGACATACTTTTTAAAAGAATAACAAAATTTTTTAAATTGTTTTACTCCTCATTTATTAACTGTAGGCAAACATTTTGGTATGTTTAAAAAGAGCACAAAATTGCCTTTCACAGTGACAAAAATTTCCATTCTCATGGAAAACTGACTTAAGAAATATACATTTTTGAGTATGGTAACGGACGTTCTAATTTTGGACATGAGTTACACAAGCATGCTAATTGAGGCTCAATTACTCTGAATTGATAAATCTCTTTGACAAATATATAATTTTTTCGATGATTTGAATGTACTAAGTTAGAAAAACAATCAAAACATTTCAAGAAAAAGAATATTATGATGATAAAAATGACGTCCGTTACCAAAAACCATGCATTTTAATAGTCAATTTTTTCTCGATAAAACCAATAAACTTATACATTTTATCAGTCATTACATATTCTATTACAAAATTTAAAACAACTAATTATTTTTAAAAATAGTATTTTTTTAAAATCTTATCATAAATAATATGCAGAACTGTGTGTAACAATTCTACTAAAAAAACTATATGTGACAATTTTATGATATCTGTTTAATAACAACATGGAAAGAGTATAATTTTAGTTGAATAGTTTATCTTTAAAAAACACATTATTGCTTATTAATGCAGTTTTCAGAAAATTAATTTTTTCATTTACTTCAATCAATTGGCTAGTGTCACCTTTTAAAGCAGGCTAGGTGTTGAAAATACCAAAATGTTTTTAATCATATTTGAGTATTATATAATTCTTAATCTCTGAATATTATGAATATCTTGAATTACAGAACACCAGAATATAACTTTTTGGGCTCTTTACAAGTTTTTTAATGATTGTGGGTGTGGATGGGTTAATTAATTATAGTTTGAATTACTTTAAAAAATATCAAGATGATTTGTATGCAAGTGTATACAAATACTGCCAACGAAGTACAGACTATCGTATCGGAACAATTTCCCAATGTCTATCTGGTTGTCTTTTAAAACCAGCTACTCCTGACAAATTAACCACCTTCAGACAAACTATTCAATTTATGTAATTGTAAGAATAATGCTTTCTACTTTCTTGATTTTGTGTAGCTTGTACATATGACCTCTAGTACCATTGGCAGTATTAAATATTATGTCCCCAACATCACCTGATTTAATAAATTTAAATAGTTGAATAAGGTCTTCTCCAGTCCTCTGATTGAGTGTATACATGTTTAAAGATCAAGTTGGTCTATATTTTTAATTCCTGAAGTACCCTAAACCAATTTTGTAGCCCTATGTTGAACAAATCAATATATTTTATCGCTAGCATTAATTTCAGGATCTCGTAGACACTAAGCAGCATTTGAGTTTTTTAAAAATTAACCCCCTTTACCCCCCTCCCTAAATATGGTAAATCAACCTTATTATTTGAGGACTCATTGAATCTTCATTTCTAGTGCCTTAACAAGGTTATTCCCAAATTTTTGTGTATGCACACCATTTGTCAATGAAAAACCTATTTTACCTGTACTAATGTTATTATCTTGTTAAATTAATTCTTCTAATACGTAAAATAGTCTTGCCTATAATTAACTTTTGTGTATTATTGATATTCTTTACAAAATTATGAAAAGAACATGAATTTTCAATAAAAATTTGGAAAAGGTACGTCCGTTACCATTGCTAGTACGTCCGTTACCGACACAAAATAATTTTTTTTACCATCATAAAATTATTTTTTTCGAAATGTTGTGATTGTTTTTCTAACTTAGTACATTCAAATCATTGAAAAAAATATATATATGTCAAAGAGATTTATCAATTCAGAGGAATTGAGCCTCAATTAGCATGCTTGTGAAACTCATGTCCAGAATTAGTACGTTCGTTACCATGCTCAAAAATGTATATTTCTCAAATTAATTTTCACATGAGAATGAAAATTTTTTTACTATGAAGGCAATTTTGTGCTCTTTTTAAACATACCAAAATTTTAACCTACAATTAATAACTGAGGAGTAAAATAATTAAAATTTTTTTATTATTCTTGCAAAAGGTACGTCCGTTACTTTGATTTTGCCCTACTATATCTGTGCAATAAAAATTATACATGCTAAAAAATTAAGAGAATATTTTTGCTTTATAGAAAACTATATCCAATTTATCTTACTACAGCTAAGTACTATCATATGATAAATAATACTAATGCAGGTTATTATTTACTATCCTGTAATTAACATGAAAGTTAGATTAAAATATTATTGAGATGGCACAAGCTGATTTTATGTAATATAATATGAAGTATAAAAACATTTGAAATAAAAGAGGTTACCTTATCACCACTGGAATAAAAAAAATACTTCAATTTCACAATGTTGCAGTGGTCCAATCTTCGCATTATTTGCAATTCACGATTCTAAAATGAATAACATTTCAGTTTGAGATATTTTTCAATATTAAGTTTGAAATATTTAGCTATGCACATATAAAAAAAACTAACCTTGAATCTCTTGTCCTGCAACACTTTTTTGATGGCAATAAGCTCACCAGTCTCAAATAGGCGAGCTTGGTAAACGACTCCAAAAGATCCATTTCCAATTACTTTTGTATCCGTATATGAAATTTCTTGTGACCTCTCGGGTGTAGCGACAACTGCACCAGGGGTTGCTACAACTGTAGTAACTTTGCTTCCATCTTTGCCTGCAACAAGATTAAAGATTAAGGGTTTTAAAAAAAATACCATGAAACAATATCACTCAGATTGAATAGCAGCTTTTAATCAGATATCTGAACTTTTTTTTCGTTTTGGAATCAAAGGCCAATATTAAAGTAAAAAAATTTAAAAAGCACTTGAGAATTCTCAAACTAAAAAAAATTCAAATGAAAAAAGTTGAGGACTTTTCGTTTTTAATTAAAATGATCAAAGAAATTTTTTTTAAAAAGAAAATGTAATCTATTGATCCACAGATATATGTATCAAACTGCTATTCTTAGCTTCAAAAGTTATTTTACTAGTGAAATGTCTTACTGTCTGAAGATTAACCTAGAGCAGTGTCTAACCTTTATATGGCTTCAAAACTACAAATTAAAAGTTAGACAAAGCACAGACCAATACTTTTTAATAGTAAGTACTAATTACAACTCTGATATTATTTTAAAATTAAATATGATTAGAGTATTAAAGCCAAGTTACTCTGATATTCTTGCAAATTTAGTTATTCAGTTAATTTGTTTTTAACCTAAATTATTTTACTACAGATAGCAAATAAATGTTGATTTTCTAGATTTTTTGTAAAAAAATAAATATTTAACAATGCTTTTGAAAAATTATATCAAGGATATTTTGGTGTTAGGCAACAGCTCCAAGGACCATTTCAGACTATCTATTTGTGGTCAGATGATAAGGATAACTTCCGAGAAGGCATCCTATGCAACATCAATAGGAAAAAAAAAGGGACTAGTGCACATTAAATTTGGGCATTGGATCCCGATCAAATTTAATGTGCACCAGTCCCGTATACATGTCTGTTAAAATTGAGGATAATTAAGACTTTTTGTAATTTAGAAGTGTAACTGGCAACCTTTTAATCACGAGATCGCTACATTTTAATTTTTGACAAATCCGTAAGTTAAAACTCGCAATCCTCTGATTGCTATCTGAATGCTGTATCTTTCAGCCACCAGATTTGGAACAAAAACCATTCAACAAAAGCATTTTAACCAAATTTTTCCGCACATTTAGAATTTTTATTTTTTAAAAACCTTTTTGAACAACAATGTTTTTTATAGCATATTTGAAAAATAAAAGAAGAAACATATCATGGTAAAAATGCAAATTTTCAACCGTTTACTAGATTATCAGTAAAACTAATATTAAACAATGTACTTGAAATTTAGATAAACTTTTCCCCTGTTTAACAGAAAATCTTTTCAGTTAATAGTTTGTTTCAGTTTCATGATTAAGAGGCAAAGTCTATCTTTTAATCACATATGGGAGATAACTTTACAAAAGATTTCAGGTAACGTTATGGAGATGAATTTTTGTAATTTATCATTTACTTTTCAGCAAGTATGCAGGTTTGAATATAACATATCCAACCTGAAAGAACAATAAGCTTACAACTGAAATAAAAAAAAAGTTCAGTGCGAGTGAAACCTTACATAATTGGCCCAAACACAAGTCAAATTTTCTACTTGAATTGCATTTAACAAAATATATTTCGATCAATTAGTTTGTCTTAAGAGAAAAATCTTCCTACATTAAATTCAAAACATATATTGGTAAAGGTTTACTGTACGGTCACCCTTGGCGACTTTTTCAAAATCTCGCCAAAAGTCGCCATTTTGGCGACTGTTGTCCAATAGGGTTGCTGCAATTCCTTGTCTTTTCGGAAGGGGGTTGCCATTATAAAAAAAATTATCGCCAAATGCGGAAAAATCGCGCCAAGGGTGACCGTACAGTAAACCTGACCCCATATATTTATGGGCCTTGAGTAGTCTTAATAGATATTTTGTTTTATAATTTAAAATGAATAAATAAAAAAAAGTTTAATTAAGATGATAAATAAAAACTTGAAGATTGAGATCATAGATTCTAGGGTACTTTAAAAAAAGACACGATGACTAAAACTAGATAGTTGCCTTTGTAGCAGAGGGGTTCTTTCAAGCCAACACTACAAAAAGTAACTTCCGACAACTATAATTGAAATGATAGCAGTTGCAACACTTTATAAACATGCTAATCTAAGATATTAATAGCATATCAAACTGAAAAAACATTCAGCTCGATTGCATACATCAACATTATTCATGGTTTTTATTTAGATGACTTACT
The DNA here is from genome assembly GCA_963932185.1 of Troglohyphantes excavatus. Lineage (NCBI taxonomy): Eukaryota > Metazoa > Arthropoda > Arachnida > Araneae > Linyphiidae > Troglohyphantes > Troglohyphantes excavatus. The sequence continues at coordinate 27,946,541 of OZ010666.1, read as the reverse complement.
TGTGGTCTTGATTCCAGGAAAACTAGGCTGGGACGATTGCTTACTGCTTTCAGCAATCGACGTCGTCCTTGGCCTGCCACTCATTTTAAATCACAATTTATTTAAAGATCCATTAACTTTAATTTTACGTAAGTTTACGTGCATAGCAAAAACGTTTTCCTTTGCGTCGATCACAATATCCTTACAACATAAGCGATCACTAAGCCTAGTTAAAGGGAAATCAAGATCCCACCATCAAAGAGGAAACTTCAAGTTAATGAAAAATATTGATAAACAAAATGTAAAAAAAATTAATAAATAAAAGTTCTATGTGCGACGTATTTAAAATAAACTGATATATAATGAAATCTTTTACGTATTATGACATCTGAGTTCGTCAATTAACGCTCACTCTACTGTACCACCATCATGTTGCCACAAAAATATAACCATAAAAGGGATTTAAATCACATTCGTTCACCAACCTACGCATTTTAAATTTTGAATAGCTATTAAAAAATTATTGGCGTTAACATTACTCTCAATAATAAATGTTTGTCAGTGTTTGATATTTATATAAATTTATAGATGAGATTTATGTTTGTTTTAAAAGAGCTTTCATTTTCCAATATTTTTTCTGAGAGAGGAAAAAAAGAGAAGGCCAAAGGTAGACAAGTTTTCTGAAACTCGCTAAGCATTATGGGATTTAATTAAACTTTTTACAGTATTGTTTTAAAGAGATTACTATCCTTATATATTATTGTTAAAAGAGTTTTATAAATATATTTTGATTTATTTTTCGATTATGGCCCTTATAGTTGAAGACGCTGGACTATGGAGGAATGAAGGAGGTGCAGGTGCGATCAAGTCCGTAACCTGTTTGCAATGTGAAGTAAGCAATCGCTTTAAAAGTATGTTCTGGCGAACTATTTGGCGCTATTCCAAAGCACTACTTTGTACCAGTACTTGGCGATAATTTATTTTATAATTTAATTTACCTGTGAAGTGGAAAAAATAGCATCCTTTATTGATTTGGAACTTGTACTGCATCCCAGAACTGCACAAACGGTTATTTTTTGAGTTTTTATACTTTAAAATTCGTGTTTTAAATCCCGCAGTCCACGTTGAAAACGCACTGCAGCTGGGTTTGTTTTTGTTCCTACTTTAAGGTTGCTGTCTTACTTCCCATTAGATCTCACCAGAACACCTCTTTCTTTCTACGCTTGACGTGTGATATGTGGCGCTGACCAAAAAAAGGTTAATTTATTTTTAACTAATGACATCAGTGGCGGATCTATGGTCATCCAAAGGGGGGGTGGGGGTGAGGTAATTATTCTTTTTTTTTGGGGGGGAGGGTATATATATATATACAAATTCCTATTTTCGACGATTTTCGTTAAACGGTATGTGTAAATTCCGCCTAAAAAATCTTATTTTCATACCTTGACGAGATAAAGGCCCCCAATGTAAAGAAGCAAATTTGTTGTGTTTTATTTTGTGCAATGTACTTTTTTTATAAGAATAGATTTTGTCTCGACCAGTGGCGGCCCGTGGTCGAAAATGTTAGTGCAGCCGAAATCATGTGAATCCCCCCCCCCCCCCCCCCCTATTTTCCACAAACCGTACATGAACGGAAATTCTTTATTGTTTTCTACTCAAATCAAAGTTTCCTTTCAAATAGAAAACACTTACTTATTTTTTTTAATTAAAGCAATCCTCCTTTCTTTTAAACATGCGAATCGGTCAATTTTAATATTAACTTAAATAACGACACAACACCAGACCATGTCCTGAAACAACAGCACACGGTATAAATTTATCACGAAAACCATTTCCGTTTCAAGATATATTCTCGTAAGTTATCGTTTCACCCACCCATCCCAGCGTTTCACGCAAGAGTCAATTAGCTTTTCAAATCTCAAGTGCAGCTAAAACAAGAAAATTCATTTCGGCTGTACTTTCTCACAAATGCAGTGCATTAGCACGTTGGGGAATCTCCATACTACATGGCAACGATGCAGCCGGTTTTGAATTTCGCTTTTTGGCTGCATGTTGATTGAATGGAGTTTTTTCCCTGAATTGTACATTACGGTAACAGGCTTGCTTTTTATCGGAGATTTTGTTTACTACCGTAGAAATTTCATTTTCAATTCTAATCTTCATTTAAGAAAATTAGTAAAATATCTGATTTTAGTTTTAAAATACACTTAATAGATAAAATGTAATGAATTTAGGTGCAGCCGGGCTGTACTTGCTGTAGTGGACGAGCCGCCACTGGTCTCGACGCCTTCTGAAAATAAAAAAGAGAATGTTTTGAGTCGACCCCTAGGCTAAATATGTAGTACGTGTCAAGGCCATCTCTATCTAGAGAAGGCCTTGTACGAGCCCTCAACTGGTGGTATGGAATCCCCCTTCGTAAATCGAAATGGGGAGGGGAGATCGGAAATTTTTTTAAATGCAAGAATTGAAAATTTGCAAATTAAATAATTTTTCAGTTTTAATAAAATTGGGATGCACAGTTTTTTTTTTTTTTTTTTTTTTTTTTTTTTTTGTAAATTTTCAATACTATGTTGAACAGTTCAACAATTTCAAGGAATTTCAATAGGCAATGGAATTTATGAAAATTACAATAAAATATTGCGCTCGTCTCCGTATTATTCTCAAATCACCTTGAACAGAATAACGGTGTAGAATAAAAACAACTGATTTACAAAAATAGTAACACAGTGCCATTTTAAATTATCACAAATTAAACATATATTTTAAAAGAATATAAAAGTGTTATGTTATATTTACATTGTACAAATCCATTAAGAAAAACAGAATTTTTCTGCATCATAAAAATGTTACAGAATATTATTTTCATTAGGATTTAGTTTGATTTATTAGTTATTTAGAAACTTGTTTGACACTTTTTTTTTTTGTGGTCTAAGTGATTTATTTTGAAACAAGTCGTTGTCATAATTATGAAGTGTTGAGACACCCATTTTTTCAGTAATCTATATTATTATTGGTAAGTTGTGCAGGCCCCTAGGCTGTACCCAATGATGTAACCTAAATTTAACAACAACAAAACTTGCTCTAATTTCGCAATTAATAAAAAAATTACTTATATTACAATTTTATTAACACGGTTAAACAATGTATTTTACTTAGTATTTGCATCACAACAACTTACAGGGTTGCCAAAATTGGCTTAGTATTTGGATACAATATATATTGCGTGAAAGAACAGCTGTTCTTTCACGCAATCTTATCTAGATAATGTTTGCAGCTGAATTTATACCTATCGATTTAGAAAAACGAAAAAATTTGCACCGGAAATTCCTTATACCTAATTTTTCTAATTCGCATAGACAGATTTCAATTTTGCAAGTTAATTTCAATGTGACAAAATGTATTTTGGAAAATAAAACACCTTATAGTTAGATAGAAAATTCGGTAGCGATGTATAATATAATTTTTAGAATTTTTTTTTAACAAAATACGTTTTGGTTATTTGTTTTTCATATATGGTACAATATTTCTTTTGTACATGTCAAATTAAAGTTTAAAAATATCATCATTAAGCATATGTTCATTTTTTTTATTTATTTTTTTCAATTTACATAAAATTGATGTTTTTTAAAAAAATACGATTGAAAGGTATTTGGTTTGTTTTTCCTAATTTAAGCAGAGCAACTATCATATAAAATGTTAAGAATTGATTGTCAAGGATAATGTTCCGGTATCACTATACTTCATCAAAATACTTGAAAAAAAAAACAATAGTATTTACAACTGCAATCTCGCTTTCCGCATCGCTTAAAATATATAAAATTACACGAATAAAAACACAAGAGAAAGAAAAATTACCTGACTAACTAACCCAGCTATTAATGAAGCAATAGCATAGAATTCGCCTTTTCCGATGTTTTCGTTCATCAAAACTAACCATAGCGACACGAATTTTTATTTCTTTCCTGCACTCTCAGATCCACTGTCCCTTCATTTCTACAGCGAATCTCCCGCCTCCCATAAAACTTTTAACGAATGACCGTGCTCAGATGATACAACAAAGGGTGTGTGCTGTTTCTGTTAAGGTCATCTGGATAAGGCGAAAGAGCCCCCCTCACCCCCAAAGAGAGGGCTATAAAACTTGATCTTCCCACAAGACTCCCTAAAAACTCAAACTGTGGGTCTCAAAGCTCATAGTTATTATTTTAAAGAACAATTTTTAAAGAAAAAACATTATTTCTTGAATTTTTTTTTAGTCATAAGCTAAGGAGGGGGCTATGTAAATAACGCCTATGTAAATCCGCCACTGCTCCAAGCAATGCGTTTCTGCGCAGTTGTAATGTCCAAGGTCATCTTGATAGCGCGACAAGACGCGTAGCTCCTCCCCCCACCCTTTGCCAACCCCAAAGAGGACCATAAAACTTGGTCCTCTCCTCAACTCCCTGAACACTCTAATTATATGAGGGGCTATGGCCCCTCTTAGCGCATTATTATTAGCTTAGCTCATAGCCATTATTTTCCAAACATTTTTTTTTAAGAAAAAACATTATTTCTTGATTTTTTAAAAAATATATTTGGCCACAGCCCAAGGGAGGGGGTATAGCCCCCTTTAGCCCCTACGTAAATCCGCCACTGAATGCCATTAGATATCAAAGCACTTTTGGTATTTATTATTGAGAAAATGCATAGCCTAATTTCCTTTTATTTAAAAGAATATATCCCGTATTTAGGAAAAAAATTATTTGAAACAAATCCACTGTATATAATTAATTGTTTTTAAAAAAAATTCGGATAGGTTTAATATATGCGTAAATACTAAATATAGTTGATTTTAAACACGTTTCACGTCAAAAAAGTTGGTGTTCAAATTACAATCTCACACAAAAATCGTTTGTTTTTCGCTTCAATGACGCATAGCAACAATTTTAAACTGTGCAGGAGTTTTTTTAAACTTGATTTTTTTTTAAAATACATTATCAAATATATAGAACCTTTTTGAATGGTGTTTTATGTGATAAAAATTGTCTAATTATTGAATGGAATATTAAGAAAATAATTCTTACTTTTTATTGGAGCCATGCGTAAGCGCGTACTTTTAATGTACTACTCTAAACGATGAATGGGCATTTCTTGTGCAACTTTTCTTAAATTGGAGTTATCGCCAAATGTTTGATTATTCATCAACAGGCGAGTGACAGTAATTGGCGGTATAATTTTACATTTAGCAAACTTTATTTTGCGTGCGTATGCTGCTTTGAAGAAATTCGTTTAACTTTTTCTCTTCACAGACATACAAAACACGGGCAATTTTTTTTTCTATCTTAAATAGTATTTTAAAAAAGTCATCATTGTGATATTGGATTGGTGACAAAAATTTGCAATCGGCCTAACTTCTTACCTTTTAACTTTAGTGTGCTTCCAACTATTTTTATAGTGTGCAAAACGTTCACCAAAGAAATCTAGAAAATGAATTTTGTATCCTCTATACAAAAATTAAAACATTCTTCAACTTATAATATTACATACCAAAACAAAAAAAATATTAAATTCAGGTAAAATTTTGAACAGAGAGTTTCATACACATAAATTCTTCAATGTCTTTAAGTAAACACAGTAAATATAAAGTAATATAGATAAAGTAGAATTTTCAATAAAACCTAAAATAAATAAACCAATAACTGAAAAAAAAAGTATTTTATTGAAATAAACACGTACCTTCCATTTCTTTCTTCTTTGATTGGTTTCCCATATAAAAGTAATATATCATACGAAAGAAAATATTTATTAAACTGACACTTATTATTCAAATTATAGGCCACCTTTTTTAATATAAAAATATAATCAAAATAATTTTTATTTAAAAAAAAACGTGCGGAACGGTTACTTATTTAGTTTTGATTTGTGTAACTGCTTGTAGAACAGTATGTAACTCTGTGGTTTTTATTCATTTTTAAAAATCAAATTAATAGTATCACACCTGGACAATTATGTAAAATCAATTGATGTAATTTTATTGAAAAAAATTATTCTGTGGCTCAACTAGAATGGTTTTATAGCGGAAACACTTTTTCAGCAGATAAATAAATAGGAATTGATCGCCAGTTAAAACCTCATCATCATCATAAGGAGGATAAACATTCTGTCCCGTCTGAAACCCAGGGCCTGATTAAGAAATTAAAGGGGAAGTTTGCTTTTAAAAGGGGACCCCACTGCTTTCAAGTAGAACCCTGCAACATGAAATCAAAATATTATATATGCACTAAAAAATCTTTGCCCCTGTTACAATGAAACAAATTATAAATAATATAACAAAATACATTAATAAGTTATGAGTATGAGTATCCCTACTCTGTATGTTCTTTTTTCAATATTCGAACGAATTTAACGCAAATATCAAGTTTTTTGTTTTACTAAAGTTGTAATGCAATTTGTAAAGATAAATTTAGTACAAATAAACTATATAAAGGATGATAAATAGTTTTATAGTATCATTGTAACAGTATGAAATCTGGGGCCCTTCAAAAGTGTAAAGTGATTTCGAGCATATTCGGAAATCGGCAATAGCCCAGTTGCGGCCGAAGGTATATTATTTGTTCATATTGTCAAAGAAGAACTCAATTGTTTATCGCCCAGAGAAAAGGTTGACATGGGCCGCAATTGGAACTTTCCGCAGAAATCAGCCCCGCTGCTACCGTAGACCCCCTCCCCACACGTGCTTTTGCTTTATTTCAAGATTTTACATGTGTCGGTGCCTAATTTTCAATCGAATAAGATCAAATTTATGTCAATCGCAGAATTTGCCGCTGAATTATAATGTCGGAAAATATTTCACTAAATATGTAATGTACTGATAATTCATATGTATAACAAATAAAAAATATTAGCAGAATTTAGTTAACAATTAAATATTCAGACATTTACTAGAACAACAAAATCTTATTTGGCAAAATTGGCTTTTGTATATGACGATAAGCTTGAAAGAAATCTTTGAGTCAAAGAAATGGGACACATATTTAATGTGCACAAGTCCCGTGTGTATACGCCGGTGGAAGTTGAAAATATACTTTTAGATGACTTTGTAATTAGTAGCTAATCTAGTAATTTTCCCATCCTGATTAGATCTTAAATTTTCTTTCCTCTTCTCCAAACAAGTTCTAGAGGAGCCCGGAGTTCCGAGCTATCGTTATCGGCTAGCAACCAGAGGGTTGCGAGTTCGAATACGGCTGATAGAAGACACTTGACAAATAAGTGAAAATTCAGAAATTTTTTGATCAGAGAGTTGTCAGATTCGCTGTGAAGTAGAAATACGTCGTCCTAAATTGTCTTCATTTTCTACGGCGTCTATATGGGATAAGTGCATGTTAAATATGAGGTTGCTTCGGGTGCTAGTTCAAGTGTTGCCCTCGTCATGTGACCATGGTTAACAAGTACGCAATGTTCCCAGGTCTTTCCTTTGAGATAAAGCCGAACCGTTGTCAATAGCCCAATGTTCCGGTATAGTGTAATTAAAGCCAAACCAAACAAATTCCAATTTAGCCTTTTATGACATCAGTTTCCCCTGTATATCTCTTTTTTAAGTACGAATGTTTTAAAAATTGCGTTTGGCAACTGCTATTATTGTTTATAAATATACGGAACAAATAATAATACTAAATCGGATTAGATTAGAGGGCGGTAGAATTACCCTCTTGGAAATTGCCGATTTATATTTTCACTTTTATAACTTCTTACTCTTTCTCCCGCAATAAATTTTGATGTCTGCACTATAAGTTTTTGAAAACAAATCTTTTTATTCTGATGGAGAAAATATTTTTGCTCCAGATGGCAACCTTTGAAGTAAACATATTGATATGAAGTGCCACTTAAAATGCACACATCGAAGAATATAATGACATTCTATTTCATGATGAAAGTAGGAAAAATATAAATATTTATTTGCACATCAAACAATACGTCCAACAGCACACAAGTTCGTGGCCCACTATGAACAGAGACCGAATATTTGTTCTTGTAGCTGTATTTGCAACTAGTCAATGTGCAGCCTACACGCTATCCAAATTAACAAATTATGCCCCGATTTTTACGGATATTTTCAGATTGATCTACACAAGTAACTGTACTGGAACAATCAACACCATCGTCCATCTAAAGAAGTTTTCTGCTTTCGCTTTTTCCTTGATCAAACAGTTATTTTACACCCTAAGCTTCAACCAATTTTGTATTAGTCAAGCTTGTGATACTATTATTAGCTTTTGTAATGTGTTGGAAAACCTCTGCAATTATTTATGGGATGTTGTACTGTGCATAAATACCGAGATAGATTGTAATTTATGTTATACTTTTGGTACTTGGCTTCCTACTTTCTGGTCCCAAATCAATGATTCTGTATATCAATTGTTGGACAACTGGAATTTATCGGGTTTCGGAAGCGTAGCTTTAGTTTTTATTGTTACTCTGTTATGTGCGTTAGTTTACTTTACTTTTCTAATATTTTTAATAATTGTGAGACTGTATAAATTATTCATAAAGCCTCTAATTAAAATGTTAACTATGCTTTTAAATTATAGAAGAAGATTTGTTCTTAGATCAAGAAGATTGTAACTTTTTTTTATTAGCTTTTGTATTATTGATGTTTAGTTATTTGAATATATTTTATTGGAAAGTTATATTTATTTTCTTATGAAATTGAGCTTAAGAAAATGTAACATTATTTTTCATGTGTTTGAAAGTAAAGATAGGTGCTTTTCACTTGTTGTCATTATATATTCAGGTGTGTTTTATACAAGTATCTTGAATACCGACTTTGTCGTCTAGAATCAGCGAGTTTCATGAAGTTGACATAAAAAAAAATGCAAAATTTTTTTTATTAATTTTACGAAAAAGTTGGAAAAAATTAAATTATTTAATATCAATTTTATATTGATTACAACTTTTTGAAGTTGGTGCCGATTTACAACAATCATATATAAATTTTGGCGCTGATTTAAAAAAGTTTTAAATTTATATTGAATAATTAATTTTTTCCAAACTCGTAAAATAAAAAAATATTTTTGACTTTTTAGCTGATATTTCTTACGAAGTCGTTTTCCTTTTTAAAAAAAGATTATTTTATCTTATTAAAAGATATCAAATATGGCAATTATCCAATATCTATTTGTAAAAGTTAATAGTGTCAGAATGGACCACCCTTACAGCATAACACAGTGTTTCTACAACAAAGTACGTACCATATGCGACTGATTTTTAAAATATTTCATAACAATAAAATAGTTTTTATCTATTTCATTTACTACACATACTAAAACTTTGTTTTACAGTTATTTAGGAATTAGAATGAATGTATAATATTTTCACCATATTTTTGCACCAAGCTTATTTAAATATTCATTAGGGTTCCGAATCCACATTTAACTATGTCCCCTCTCGCATAAACCTTGTGTTCAAAATGGCAGTTGAGCATGCACATGATTAAGTTGAAGAAAGACATATTTAGACACTGTTTGTACTTCTATTTCCCCCCCAAATTTTATAATAACATAAAACATTTAAATCATCAAAATATACAAGATTTTATTAAATTTTTTTACACTCATGAATAACATTTAATGATACAGATGTAGTATAGGAAATTTTTTCGAGGTTTTTTTTGGCGTGTTTTATTAGAGCGATAAATTTATAGTATGGCAACCAGACCTGACAATGTTGGTATAGGTACAGATGTAGTATAGGACATTTGGCGCACAAGGTTTTTTTTGCGTGTTTTATAGAGGCGATAAATGTTTAGTATGGCAACTCCACCCAAGATTGTTGGTATGTTCCGATTCTTGTGGCGACTTTCAATCCGGCAACCCTATGCTATGTTTAACGACACTTTTTCGTCGCCAAAAAAACCCCGCCCCAAATGTCCTACATCTTTTTCTTGGTATATTCCGATCCTTGTAACGACTTTCAATCTGGCAACCATATGACGTCATAGAGCTATTTAACGGCAATTTTTCATCGCTAAAAAATAAATCGCGCCAAATGTCCTATACTACATCTGTTCCCATTTAATTTTTTTTAGAAACATTCAAAGATGTTGAAGGAATCTATTGCATAAATACACCAAAAATATTTCATAATAATAACTTTAAAAAGTGGCCCTTTTGCTACCAATTTTACCATACCGGGTATTCAGTGGACTATGATATTATGTAAATTAAACAATTATTTACAATTAAACCAAATATTATTAAGAATATTTGAATATCTTTCTCCTGAAGAACAATAATATTTTAAACTTTCAAAAATTTAGATTTATGTGCTGCTTTAACCCTGCTTGTATGCTTTCATACAAGCAGGATTTTCACTCAATATTAACACTTTGACTTCCGTGTGAGTTACATGCAACTTGCACTACATTGGGATTAACCCATGTGGTTGTCAAAGTTTTAAAATAAAAATTTCCTGACTCTTCAAAATATTTCTGACTAATATATGAAAAAAAAACCTTTTCACACATCTCCATTTAATCGATTAGAAGATATTAAGAGCTTGGAAGAAATACACACAAATCACTCAAATTGTTTTGAGATATTAATCCTTTGAACTCCACTGTCTCTTCAGCCGACAACATAACAACCCATTCTTTAATATAAATATGTACAGCATGATCTTGTGTTTAAAAACCATCACTATTTTTTCAACTTGTGCTCTTGCAGATCCAAACCAGATAATAAAACCCCGCCTTATCTATGTGCCTGAATTTAGACCAATAGTTGGTGGATAAAGCATGTTTATTAGTTCTAAGAGGTAAAAATCTTATTAACACAACAAAGAATTTTTTTCAAATTTGATTAAACAATATTACTAACAATCTTTTATAACCATAAGTGCAAGTTTGCTATTGGGAGAAAAATGACAGTGGAAAATTGTTATCTTTAACATAGAAAAGTAATTTTATATAGCTTTAACTAGAAAAATATATTTAGATGCTATAAACATTTTGACATGTTTTTATAATTTAAAAAACAAGCATAATAAACTTCTGTCATTAACATTTTAAAAACTAATTTTATTGTCAAGGGTATGATGAGACACAGACCACAAGCTTTTTTCTTTCAGCTACCGAAGTCTTATCATAATTGAGCTATAAGATGTTATAGATAGACATACATTTGCAGTATAAGAAATTTTGGGAAATGATTAACATACTACCATAAAAATAATGTAACTAATATTCTATCTAATAACATCATTGCATTATTTTACACCATGCTCTAGCAAGAAAATTCCTTTTGATCAGCTTAAGTTCGCTTCTGTCTAATGACTTGAATATTGTAAAACAAAATTATGTATACACTTTTAACGTATCTAAAATATTACGTCGACAAAGTGGGCAACCCTGATATGCAGCTTGCACTGTATTTGCGCATTCTTCACACATACAAATATGTCGACAAGGGTATAGCAAAATGCTTCTTTCTCGATCATGGCAAACCACGCAGATGTGCCTCTCTTTCTCAGCATACAACTTTTTCTGAAGTTCTTGCAGTTCGTGTTCGCTTAGTTCTTCACTTACTCTATATATAGGCACTTTTAGGAAACGAAGCAGGTGTGGAAAGTATCGAAGGACATGTAAAACTTTCCTACGAAGGCTTCTTGCAGTTGGACTTGAGGCACTAGATTCCGTTTCTTCGGGAAATAGGTAGCTTTTCCATTTTTTGTAAAAAAGGATAATGTTAGCGATCATCTTCGGGAGAATATCGAACCAAAATGCAATACACTGATCAAAAGCAAACATAGAAAAGTGTTTAAAATGCTTTTTTATGATGTTGCGTGCATGAAAAAGACTTATAAATAGCAAAAGACCAAAGTATGCTTTAAGTGGCACATGACAAATAATCTTCTGGCATTCAAACGGGAGTATATACACGTTTTTCCATAGTGAATACAAGGCAAGTTGTAGCAATTCCAAACCTTGCTTACAACAGTGAATTGCGGTTTCATACAAAAATATCAGCAAATTAGGTCCCAACTGGAGAAGGATTACAATAGCATGAAAAATCACTGTTATGAAATATAAAATATTGTTGAACATTTCCCTTAGGAAATATACTGTATCATTGGTAGCAGTGAGAGTATTTGTAAATATGTGATTGATACAATCGATGACATAGCACGAAAAGTAATATATTTGAAGCACTCTTCTTGAAATAAAATTCACCACCATAGTTACAATGAAGCTTAAGCCCAAAGTCAGTTCATTTGAAAACGTTAAAAAATCGTAATAGTAACACTTTAATATCTCAAAAAAGCTTGATGAGATCTCAGCACTGATATTGGCAATGGTTTGGATAACATGCAGAACTAATGCAACTATGGTGTAGTTTAAATCTAGAAATGCTACAATACCATTTGCAGTTATATTTAATAACCACCAAATGCATTCTGCTGTTGTTTCTAATACATTCATTTTTGTTCGTGATTTGATCTGAATTCACCTAATATTTTCTAGTTATTGGAGAATACATTCTTAAAACCAGTTGGTTGACCCCCGCATTGTTTACAAACACGGGCCGGTTCATGTCTGAGCAAGCAGAAACAGCAAATAATACCAGAAAAACCTTCGAGAAGAGATGCAGAGGTAATATTTCTGTAATTGTTTAATTTTCGAGTTGAAACAAATAGATTAGTCTTTTACTGTAAAAGAATAAAGATCCGCCAAGACCAAAATAAATATTGAAATTTCATTCCATTCAAATTTTTCCTTTTCATTGCTTCACTTCAATTTGCTCAAACCACAAAGTATATAGTTAAAAGGCTAAACTATATTATTAATAGTTTACAGAAACTGTATTAGAACAATAATTCTCACGATATGTTAAAAAACACAAATAAGTAACAAATATGTTTTACTTGATAAAATGGTTTAATAAATAATAGGAAAAAAATCTAAAAGTTTTCACCTCTCAACTCCACTCTTAGCTCCCTGCTTGCTCTTTTATTTACATACATACGCATTCATCTACCTCGTTGCGTTTTCTACTGTTACCTAAAATTTAATAAATTTATAACGAAATATTAAAAAGAAACTTCAAGATGCCTCATTACACGCGAAAAAAAGGAAATCATGGTTATACAGCCAAGACAAAATTATTAAAAATGAAACGCAGGAAAAGAGATTTGGATGAAATCGATAATGATTTGGAACAAAAAAATGCTGAAAAATTATTGAATCAACCCGTTAACATCGATGTTGCTGGATGTGCGCAGCACTACTGCTTACACTGCGCGTATGTATAATAGTTTATCTTAACGGAACAAATGTACTATCGCGGGGCACCGAATTTTCAACAAAATTAAGTCGCCAATTCTGTGAAGCGATTGTTAATCCCGGCAAACCAGAAGGTAACCCTCGATTATGCAGTCGTAGTGCAATGGAACGATGCTAATTATTATATTTATAAATGTTATAATTTACTGATTTATCATCGGAATGTTATTTTTTTGTAACTTCTGATATTTTAGTAACAAATTATTGTAATAACAGCAAACTATCATTTTTAGGTTGGGATTTCCAATCATAAGCGGGTAGCTTTTGGCGACTTTTTCGGGCGATTCACTTCTCAATCTGGGAATGGGATAATTGTTTACAAATATGAAAGGATAAGAATTTGCGGGATTCGTTCGCAGAATCACGTGACTTCCCGGCATAGAAATTTCCGTGATTGGTTTAAAGAGTGACGTGGTTTTTGTGCGGGACTAAAAATTATTCTATTCGAAAGTATAAGAATTTGTGTGATTGGTTCGGAAGGTCACGTGACTTCTTCGGCTTAAATATTGGGATTTTTAAACTGAATTTCGGTTTCAGTGTGGGCAGTGGACGTGTCGAAAGGAAGGTAAAAATGCGCATTGTGTGTGTAGAATTATTAGGAAGGATACGTGGTTTACAAACACACGATTGATCATTGTCTGGTAAGTGCTTTTTCTTCTAAATTTTATGCCCCTGTTGTAGTTTTTTCTAAATATTTTTTGGTGTTTTTGGATAAAATTTTGCCATTGCCCAGTCCTCAAAACGATGAGTAGCCCCAAACGACGGCCCGGAGGATTGCCTGTAAGCACCATGATCAACTGCCCGGAGGGGGTCTAGGATGTGATCCTGAGTAGTCGGAGGCCGCAGGCCGGAGACCACAAAATCGACGGCAGGAGCCTGTGACTTTAAGCGCGCGGAACGCGTGTGCGCTTAAGAGTCTTCGAAATGCCCCAAACGACGGCCCGGAGGATTGCCTGTAAGCACCATGATCGACAACCCGGAGGGGTTAATTAACCAAAGCAAAGTGTCGAAATCAATTTTAAACCGTCGCCATTAGCCCATTACGGAGCTCAAGTGCGACGTTATTTCATTCAGTCGTGCAGACGCAATAGAAATCCTTTGAAATGAGTTTTGAACCGTTACCGATAGCCCATTACGCAGAAGTTATCCGATCAATCAATCATCCGAAAATAAAGCTTCGAAATCAATTTTAAACCGTCGCCATTTTGTTAACTGTAATTCTGTGTTTACCACCGGAAGCAACCATAAAGTTCAGAAAAAAATATGCGTGCGCAACCACTGTGCGCAACGCATCGGGTCGTTTGGCGACCATTTCAAAACACTGCCAAACCCGCTATCGACGGCAAGTCTTTACCCATTTTTATTACCCAAACCAAACATTTTGCTTTCAAATGGATGGTCGGTAAATTAGTGATTGCCTTGTCGGTTGCTCTATTTTTAAAGCCATCAAGATAGTAAAAATCCACCAATAACTATGATTTTAGCAAGGAATTTTATATTAGAATAGGACATCAATTTTAAACTTTTATTAGTTAATCTGTCTTATACGGTCGGCCTTGGAGACTTCTCTTTTTTCTCTCTGCATCACGTATGGCGCCGGGTTGCCAGATTTGGCGAAAAATCAGGGATACCGTGAAAGACAGATTAACCTTTATTCCATATATATAAAATTGTAACATATCAAAATAGATATATTATGAGTATTGAAAAAGAATATTTTTCATGTATGAACTACTACACATGAAAAATATTGTTTTCAATACATTGCAACAGACAAATTACAGGTCTGTAAAAATTATTTCTAGAAATGTGGATATTTAAAAAAAAAAAAAACGATTTTCAAAAATGGGCATTTCTAAAAAATTAACTGTTTATATTTAAACATTCTTTTGAATATTTTCTAACTTTCTTCAAATACACGTTATTTGAAAAATTTCATGTATTTAAAAATGTTTTTTCATAAATTCTCTAATTAACATGTGTTTATTGTTGACCAGTGAGAGAATTCATTAGATTTTTCGAAGGCACAATCTCAGATTAACCACGGTTTACAAATTTGCCCTTCGAGCAGAGGTTGTGAATAAGGTTTCTAGGAAATATATATTTTTAATAATTATGCCATTTTTATAATTTTAGGAGATATTTCATTGATGAGAGAGCTATGCAAGATCACTTTAGAACCAAAGTACACAAAAGAAGGCAAGTATATATTTTTATTTTGCAATTAGTAAATGCCAGGTTTTTTTTATAGGAGTGGGCACACAGTCAGAGCAAAGTCTTCCTTACCATGACTTTATATATACCTTGCAGACTTTATACCTACTTTTATACTAAAATGTATACATATATTCCTGGTGGATTATATGTATACATTTTAGTATATCTTGATTTTTAATTATTTTTTTTACATAGTCCTTTATCTATATAATAGACGTAAAGGCAATATCTTTCCAAAGGTATATATTACTTGGAAAAGATATATGAAAATATTAGTGTTCTTGTTAAAATCCAGCGTCTACGTTGCTCCTCATAATTATAAAAAAAATGCCCTTTTTTGCTACAAAAACATAGTTCAACACATAATGTATGCTGTATGGAGAAATAATCCAGTGCATGATAAGGAAAGTGCCTTTTTTAAAATAAATTTTACCTATTTCAAAAGAAATAAAAAATAAATTTCAAAGAAGAACACTAAAGATATTCACAATTTTGTAAATTGTTCATGTATGGTGTATTTGAGCATAAACAGCTGCTTGGTCTTTAACTTCAAGTAAAAAAAAAGTTTTTTTTATCGATTTTTTTTTATTATGGTGTCAACAAGGATGTCTCCTTTACCTATACTTGGTGCGTCCATGTGTAAACATTGAAGTTAAATAGTAGAAATACTTTTATATATAATTTTTTTTTTATGATTATAAAGTAAAACAATTACATTTTCCCTAATTTTATTAAAGGATTGGTCAAGGGTTGAAAACTCCACAGGGGCTACACTATTTTTTAATATATGACATAACGGGTCTCTAGGGATGCAGGATTGTTAATTATACAGCTATTCCAAGATAAATGGATAAAAAGAAAAATCATGTACTGCCCCCGGATATTTTGGCAAATTGTTTTCATGGCATCACTAATTATAATCGTTTCTCATTTGAAATCAAAATGTTGTCACTTTTATTATAAATATCTTTTAATCTAGTATGGTTACTTGCAACTGAATAAAAGAAAAATATGTATGAATAAAACTTTAAATTCCACATGCATTTATTTAATTTGTACCTAACTTATTTGCATTTTGTACTGATACTTAATAAAAAAAATACTTGATAGAATTCGATATGGAGAAATGAATTTTTTTTTATTTAGAGAGACACAAGCCTACAATATGCTAATAAGTGCTAACTATAATCTTATCTAGTTTTTTTTTTGACAAAAATGGTTTATATCTCACTTGGGTTTCAAGATTTATTTAATTTTTACCACTTTTAATTATCAGTTATTTTACTTTTATGTAATTGAAATCAGTTTTGTTGTATATTCACATTGTTTGCATTTTAGCTGACTTAATATTTTCAATTGATTTTACAGGTTAAAAGCTTTAGAAATGGAGCCTTATACTATACAGGAAGCTGAGGCAGCAGGGGGTGTTGGTACATACATCAAACCTAAAAGGAGGAAAATGGAAACACAACAGTGCAAAGAATAAAAAATCTGTTTGAAATTGTTCGTTTTATTTATTGGAGATTTATTACAAATTACAATTAAAAATAAATTATACTTTGAGCATGCATCGTAATGGTACCCAATTTTCTCTTACTTTAAAGAAATAGTTTTGATTATAGATAATGTTTTTGAAGGACATTTTTTTGTGTGTTTGTTTTATAAAAGTGCTTTCTTTTGCGTTTCTATAAAATGAATAAGTTTAGTTAAGTATAAAAATGTTTCATCGCCAATAAAAAAAATCAAGGTTTATAAATATAAAAATGTATGAATATATATCTGAGATATAAAGAAATGTAATGTTATTGGCATATGTTTTTAAAACAAGCCACATTAAGTTGATTAATTTGTGTTAGCAACTAAAATATTGAAGTAGTTTACTTTTAAAGAAAAATTTAAATTATGCCAAAAACTGTGATTAATCAATATATTTGTTTTTTAAAGAATTTTCACTTCTCAACTGATATAGTATTATGAGGTATGTTTTAATTATTAATCATCTAAACTCATGAATGTCTATATATTCTTCAATTGAGTATTCTAAAAATGCACATGTTGAGAATTCACGAGATAGGAGACAAAACTTATATCAGCCTATATATTTATTGTAAATATTTTAATAATTTACAGACATTTTAAATATTAGGAATAATACAAATGAGAAAGTATTTGCATGGAATTGAAAAACTTAATTAAGCCCAAAGGATGAAAAAAAGACTTATATTAATTCAATTTTTTTTTTACCCACTGACTCTCAAACGACTGGAAGTTTTTTCCATGTCTTGGAAGTTTAATTTCTCATGTCCATGCTCTTGTATATTTTAATTATTTAATTGTAAAGAGTTTGTAAATTGTATCTCAAAATATTAGAATAGTAAGGTTTTTTATAAATTAAAAAATTGTATGTATTGTTCGAAAAACTGGTGGTCCTTGGACTTGATATCACATCCATGACCGTATACAAGAAAATACTTTTTTTTCTTCTTTAAAATGCCCCTGTACATATAAATCTAAGGCATTGGGTGTCCACGAACCAAACTTTAAAATTTTTGTACCGAATACAACTTTGTTATTAAATAATTTTTTTATTTTGTTAATATATTAATTGAATAGTTTATAAATTAAAATACCTTTATTGATTAAGAATCACAATTTACAAGTACCTCTGCCAAACTTCCAATAATCCATCATGTATTTGTGATTGAATCTTTTCACTATTTTTAAAAATAAGGGTAGAAATTGAGGTAATACCTCTAACTTTAAGATTTAATATAATTCTGGAAAAAATCTAATTTATTACTGTAAACCGGGAGAAAGGTAACAGTTTTGTGGAAAGAATAGTTATGCCTTATAACGTCGCCCTGTTAAACTAAAAAATTATGAAAAGAATACTTCTATAATCTGACATTCGAAGATCAAAAACATTTAACAAAATGATGCAAACTGTGACATCAGAAGTTATTCATATGCACAACTGATAGTATTCCCATCATCACTGATTAGAGGATTCCATTTACAATTCATGTTTGGAATATACACTAGATTTTTGACTCGGCCTCACCCAAACTAGTGACTTTTAAAATCTAAATATATATTTTTTATAATTTGTATTTAGTCATTTTTTCGGGTGAACAGAACCATTGCTTCTATTTATCTTGGGTACTTATTTTAAGGTGCTATAAATTAAAAACATTTGAAACAAATTCTCAATCTATCGTAATCTTTTGTTCTAATGTTTTCGTCTAATTAGATACTTTTTTTTTGTGAAAGAAAATGTATCAATAGATGAATAAACCGTTCATTACCTTGTTCTTTCAGAGGAGAAATTTTGCAATCATAACTTGGTCATTAGGTATTTTTATTGTTACCAAATTCATAATAATTTGTAGGAACCTACATTTTTTTTGTGTGAAAATCTGAAAAAGGTTGTTTCAAAAGTAAATAATCACCTAGCGAGATTTCATAATCCATACAGAATGAAAAACTGATGATCCATACTTGCAGGTGAATGAATAAAAGCAGTTCATAATTTTTGCCCTCTGACCATGAGGACTTGTAGAACAGGCTGCCACCAAACTTTTAAGGTATTACTATAGTATTACTCATAATTTTAAGTATACAAGATAAAAATTTAATATAGCTCCTATTCACTTGGTTTTATGGTACGTACAAGAAAAAATATACAGAACTCATTTTTGGTTACTAATTGCTTTTGATATTTAACTCAAATGTAAATGAGCTTTAAATTGTGTATTCAAATCGCACAAAATGTTCATTTTATAGTTATTCTGTTCGAAAAAAAAATTGATAAAAAGTAAATAGCTTCGCAGACCACATTAGAACCACGTATGGATTGGGAATGACTGGTTTATAGGTTAGGCACTATACCAAGATCTATTTATGAATAATGGAATGATTAAGATGTGGTCATTTTGCCAGCAAAATAAGTACAAGTTTGATATGCCTAATGAAACAAGTTGCAACCTCTTTTCTGTTTGGATTGGGAAACCATGTTTTTTTGTTGTGGATGTGCGAACAATACTTGTTCAAAATTCCAATCTCTCGTTCCACTTGCAAATGTTTATTATAATACAGACTTGCTTTTAATAGGGCAAGATTCGAGGTTGGCTGAATAGGAAGTTAATGCTTGTATAAGATATTTAGATGTAGTTATATGCGCAGACATGTATAAAAATTTTTTTACATAAAAAAAAATTATAGTTTAATTTGGGTATTTATAAAAAAATCTATTTTCCAGTTTAACTTCTTCTTGGTTGGTGGGGCATGTCATACGTTTAGTCTGTATTATCTCGAGGAGACCATATTGGCTAGACAATGTGCAGGAGAGATAGATGCAGGATTAGTAGACGTATGGGTCATTTAATCAGAATTCCGGAGAAAAAAAAGTTTCCTAATAATGTAATTCCTAAATTTGTTACATTTTTACTCCCAACTTGATATATAAATATACGCAATAATTTAAAAATATACTCTGGTCATTTTAACAAACTTCCCCAGAAAAATAAATAAAAGCCTTTTTAACAAGAAATACTATGAAATAACGTAATTCTACATTTTTTAATAGTACAAAATAGCAAATCTTTTAACCTTTAGAAGTTGGGTGGTTTTAACACAGAATTGAAATATACCAAACTAGATGTCCTGTAAGGGTTAATAAAAAAAAATTGCATTAATATCAGTACAATTTTGTAAACTGTTAGCACAACTATAAAAAAAATGGTTAAAATCGTTACATTGAATGGTAATCCATGCAAGTTGACAGGTATGTTATATGTGTGTAACAAAATAAATCAAACAGTTAAATAATAATGTTTTATAATCTCAATTTATTAGTATTAAAATATATTTAAACAATGAATTGACAGATATTACAGCTTTAAAATATATCTCTTTTGATTATTATATATGGAATCATCATAATAGAACAACTCCCTAATAGCTTCCGAGTAATCTGCCCACGATATATACACTTTGCTCTCCATGTCATCCACCATATCCATTAGATCATCATAATCGCCAGAAGTTATACCTGAATTATCCAACACCAACTTAACTAATTCCGTATGATTTTTCAAAATTTCTTCTATGAACTCAGTACAAACGGGAGTGTTGCTAAAATTTAACAATACCAGTTTCTTCGGAGAGTGCAAAATAACACCACACATTTCCTCCGAGAACTGACAGTAAACAATGTGAAGTTCTTGCAAATTTGGACTAGCAGAAATTATGCAAGTGGCGGAAATCTGATTTTCATTTGAATCCAATGAGACGTTTTGAAGGTTAAACATTTTTAAACAAGGAAAGCTCAATTCGGTGTTTTGCACTTTTTTAAATGAAGGGTACTGTAAAGTCAGACACTCTAGATTCGGGCAGCAACTTGCAAGAACTTCAACTGACAGCGAAAAGGAAGTCACCGACAGAACCCTCAAGTTGTACCCACGTATACCAAGGAAGCGATCTACGCAGAGTTTGGGGGTTACTATAGTGCTACATTGCAAATGAACGGTCACGAGGTTTTCGAAGTGGGAAATTAGCTGGAGTTGTTCTTCTGTAATGATTTCACTGACAACTAAATCATTTGTTTTAGGGCACGACTCGGTACATACGTTTAGAATTGTCGTTAGGTGATTTTCTGGTCGCATTGGGTTATTCAATACTGTTAGGTTGGTTAACTTAAATATCCTCTGGTTGCTCACACCCAAAACATCATTTAGTCCTTTTGCTTCAAATATTGCTCTAGGCATGTTATCAAATTGCAATTTAGAAATTGAAGGGATGCATTTTAAAATCAATGCGACTCCCTTGTAGCTCACGGAAGTACATTCTACATTTAAGCTCTCAAGGGGTGGCTCTTTTTGGCACAGGAGTTGTAGCCCTTTGTCCGACACCTTCTCGCATCCATAAAGGTCCAAGATCTTCAAATCCCTGCAATTCTCAGAAATAACTGCGATTGACTTATCTGTAGAATTGCTGTTTGGTAGCTCCAGAACTTGTACTCGTGTTAGACGTTTTAGGAAACAGTCACTTAAGTGAAACTTATGAATTCCGATCAAGGAGAATATTGTTACAGCCTAGAAAAGATTAAATTATTTTAAGAAAATTATATATAAAAACAGCTACACTTATATTAAAATGTACATAACTATAAAAAAATTTAACACAACCTTTTTAGAAGGTGGGCATTTGGATTAAACATGGGATTCTGGTTCAAATATCGGCCAGCTGCCCTCTAAAGGTTAATAACATTAAATCAAGGGGCCACTTTTCAGTAATTAAAAAGTTTTTATTTTCTGAAACCCCAATGTTTAACAGAGATAATTTATTTCACTAGTAATTAGATTTTAGGCAAATGCATGTTAAAAGTAAAGTGTGAAACTATATGGCTCAAATACATCAGAAAACATGCATGGGAAGAACTATTTTTATAATTTCTTATACATTATGTAAATTTAAATCTCTTTACATTTTTAAATATAAATATATATAGAGAAGTATTATTAAGTATTTGATTAGGGTCTAGACCTATCACCTTTTTCATGCATACAAATACCAGTGTACTAAGCTTGTTGTGGAATCATCGCGATTCCACAACAAGCTTAGTTAAACAGAAGTTTGTTTTTCTACTGTCATAATTCACTTAATTCCAATTTACACAAATAAATATTTAATCGATGCCTTTTTTAAAGACATCTAGGAAAGCAAGGATGCTTGTGCTTGACTAAAAAGGAGTTTTTTTTTTAAAGAGGGCGGCATTTTTGAAAAAGGGGCATGAGGCTGCCATTGAGAAGAAAAAAAGGCCGGACCGCCCTTCAAAACACGCCTAGAGTGAACACTGCAAATATATCACATTATTTTTAGTTGCCCTATTTTTAAATCTAAGGAATTCATTTGAAGTGAACAATAATTCTTTACGGTATTTGTTTTGTCTTTTACATTTCAATCTTTTATGTAATACATAATATCATGTTAAACAAAGAGAAACATTTAGTATTCACAAATTCTGAAAATTTATCAATAAATGAAAATGAAGAAATCTCATAGCTTCACTTTCAAAGCTAAGGCTTTGATCATAACTGTGTTCAAGTTGGATTTGCTTCTAAGGCATGTTCTGGCTTTTATTGTTTAGAAATGAGTGGATCATGGGTCAACTTTAGAGCAAGAACTGCTTGTATAGTAGGTCAATGCTGTGATATCATATCAAACTAAGTCAAATCAATTTTAGAAAATTTTGGAAATATATTTCAATAAAACTACAAGAGGATATAACAAAACAATTACTTTACTTTTTTTTTTACAAATTACTTAAAATTCGGGGTAATTATATATTGAAATTCAGGCATGAAAATATGCACTTTATGGAAACTAAATTTCTAAAAAAATTTAAACTAGTTATCTTTAGTTAAAACTTTGAAATTCCAATGCAAAAGTTATGATGATAAGATTTCTTCACTTAAACATGCATCTAATACAGGTCTTTGTATTTCAATCATTATCATAACTGTGGTGAAAAATATTAGGTATAGATGTATTATGGACATTTGGCGCGAGTCTTTTGAGTGATAAATTCATATTATAGCAACCCCACCTGACTGTTACTATTTTCTGATTCTTGCAATGTCTTTCAACCTGGCAACTCTATGACATCATCATGCGTATTCGTTTGCCCAGAGTTATTTTTAGCAGCAATTTCAAATGGGAATCACCGGGGGATGAATACAATAATGCGTTTTTATATCACCTGTGTTTCACGGAACTGCTTAAACTAGGAGATGTTTCAAGTCATCAGTTGCCAGGTACTTGTTTTGATAGATTACTTTTTGGTATTGCGGTACAACTGGATATCTTGTGCATTGTTTGTTATGTCTCCTGTATTAAGCCTGATTGAGAAGTTTGGAACTAAAATGAAAAGCAGTTTTGAATCGCAATTTTCGAATAAAAGACCTACTTTTGGGTCATGCTGGTGTAGATAATAGATTCTTTGTTATTCATTTGGCCCATGATAAAAAGGTTTAATTTTTTATGGAAGTGGAGTTGATTAAAAGTGATATGAAGTGTAATGGGGATATGAATGAGATGGATGGATTTGGGTATGTAGATGAGATTGTTGGTCAAGAATTAAAAACACCAGGAAAGTCTAATAACCGCTTATGTTTCATAAAACTTGATACTAAATTTCATCAACATAATTCATAAAACCACTTCGGAGACTTTTTTCGTCAAAAAAAAACAACACCTTGCACTAAATGTCCTATAATACATCTGTTCTAAATATTATTATTTGTGTGACATCACTTCTAGGGATGAACCGGATAGTAGTTTCGCCGGATACCGGATATCCGGCGCACATTACAAACCGGATATCGGATATCCGAACTGGATTTTGCCGGATATCCGGCAGTTTCTTTTTTATGAAAATATCTTCTCATACACACTAGAAAAAACGGATATCGGTAAAAAATTACAAAATATTTTTTTATTCTATAATATTCCCCGATTCCTTACCTTTAAGGTGATACCAAGATTGAATAAACCTTCACAAAACTTTTTTTTATTTACAAAGGGTTAGTCTAGGGTGCTGCTAGCCAATGGGCATATGTTTTGTACACTTTAAACTCAATTTCTGAATAATTGTATTTTTACCATAGGCCCTTTCATTGCAAACATGAAAACTCAAGTTTGCTTAAACTTTTGAGAAAATTATTTTTATTTCTACTTTATATTAGTTGTAAAGTGTTATGACCCTCCACCATTACGATTCGTTAAAAAAAAATAATAGAATTTTGAAGTTAAAAACGAGAAAAATTCAAGGGAAAATCTGCACATTGTTAATACATTGGTAAAATTTTCAGAAAAATCCTTAAAGCAAAGATAATTGACCGCCACAAAAAAAAAATCTTTGATGTTTTATTCATCCGGATATCCGGCATTTTACTTCCGGATATCGGATAGTTAAAAATCAGCCGGATAGGCCGGATACCGGATAGTTACCGGATATCCGTTTCATCCCTAATCACTTCCTAACATTCAATAAGAGAATGTGTTATCTTGTTGTGTCATTTTACCTTTTATTGGCTTTGGACAAATTATCAACCACATAAAACATTAATTATGTAAGACATAAATCTGTATTAGGACACAAAAAAAACGCCTCCCATGAGGATACTTAAAAAGCTTAAAATTGTAGACCTGAAGAAGGTGGTTTTCTACTTTAATTTGCTTCAATATATTAAAAAGTACAGTACTACAACTTAATTAACGTTGGAACAACTTTATGGTTTTCCGGAGAAAGTTATTGTGATAATTTATTAAATAACAGGACAATCCCAAAGGAACCATTGATTTTTAATAAATGAAAATTCAGTTTTACCAAGAAAAATAAAATTTGAAAAATAGCTAAAGCCATTATTACGATTATTTTTTTCATGTAGTATAGTTTTTCATGCAGGTTGGTTCTATAATGTATTGTTTTAACTAATCCTATGATAAGGATATATTTTTTTAGTAAAAAATACTTCCACAAATTTCTGACTACTAGTTACTTTTCAAAGGGTTTTGAGTAATAATATTAATATTATTCAGGAAATTAATTTCAAGTACACATTTTCAAGTAAAACCAAAATGCATAAAAGTTTGCTCAAAATTAAAAAAATATATTGTTTTAATTGCCAAAAGATGTATAAAAATAACTACATAAGTGGCTCATTATGCAGCCTTTCTAAAATAGCATATATTATATATATTATTAGCATTATTGTGCCACATTGTGTTACAATTTAAAAACGGGAGATTAAGGATTTTTTTTATTAAAAAAGGTGTTTTCTGTTGTCAGGTGTGTTCTGTAAAAAGCAACATGCGATTTCTTTTTCAATATTCATCGTTACGAAATTTCCTACATTTAAGCGTATAAACAAAATTCCACATTTTTTAACAGTATACTATGAATATAACCAATGATCACTAGCTTTCTGTGAGAGAGTTCACAGCAAATATTCATCATAGTAACATAAAAATTTACACACACTTCCCATTTCTTGTAATCGCTCATCAATAGCAGAAAATTCAAAGTCAATTAGGTCCTGGAGGTTTAATTTCTTTGTATACTTATTAACAAGGAATTTCAAATGCTCTTCCTTCAATTTATTTTCTTCTGCCAGCATTCCCAAAATACGTTGACTGTACAGCTTTTCTGAAAAAAAAAATAACTAGGTTTCTGAAACAGGATGGCACAATAGATTAATTAGCAATGGAAATTAATTGAGCTATGCTTAGGGAGTTATTCATTATGTTCATTTATTACCAACCAACATTAGAACTTATTTTGTTGTTTAGTCACGTGTACGATGTGTCAATGGGTGGACACGTCTAACCCAAACATTTTTTTTTAAAGTGCCCTTTTCAAAACAAGAAGTGCCTTTTCAAAAACAGGGTGCCCTTTTATCGCCAACAGTGCCCTGCCCCTTTTTATTTCTACAGTGAACACTGGTTCACTGTAACACTCTACAGAAACACTCATAAAAGAATTTTAAAAGAAATTTTTAACTGTTTAAATTTATCAAGGCATAATGTGTGAAAAAGGTTCAAAATTAGCGGTCGTTAATCATATTTTATACCTAAAAATTTCAGTTTAATGATTGTAATTTCACACCAAGTTGTCATTTTTGATGCCTAACTTTAAAAAAAAAAAAAAATTCAGTTTGACAATCATTTTTATACTCAGTCCTAAATTTTATGTCCAACTTTCCATATACATATTTTGCTGGTAAAAAAAATGGTTAAGCCGATTCAGTATTTTATTTCATAGATTGCTAATGAAAATAAGTGTTTAATTCCTAGTGTCCGGTGCCCTCGCCAAATGGGTTGGTTGGTTGGTTAGGTTTTAGTGGCGCAAGGGCCAGTTTTGGCCATGCTGCGCCAAACACACGACTTATTAGTTCTTTGTTGCGATGCTTCTAATTTGACCATTTTAAAAAGTAAAAACGTTGTAAAGGGTAAAAATATATCTAGTACAACTGTAAAAGTTGACGGTTTTGGTAAAAAGTTAAAAGAAAAATTTGAACGAATACTGATAACATGTTTTATTAGATAAAATAGTAAAAGTTAAGATATTTAAATAATGAGGATGCTTATGACAATGGAGGATGATGAATTTCGTGTTTTTAATGATTTCAAGATTTAAAAAGATGAAAAATGAATATTAAACACATTTTAAAATATAGTCAATACATTTTAAAATATAAAAATTCGATACAAGTTGGTTTTAAAATCCATAATTTAAGAATTGTTTTTCCTATGTTCTTTTTTATTTTTATGAAGGAAAACTGAACGGAGTTCGTCCTCCACGTCCATCTCCGATGCATCATATACGATGCAATCAGAGGAGTCAATAGTCCGACCAGCAGATTTTCTATTGATCCTCTGTTTTACAGGTATTTGAACTTCTGTACAATCATAGTTTTTAGTTTTGAGTTTTTTTGGTTTTCCTTTGTTTAGGGTAGAGATTTTAGTTGTAGATTGAGATATACTTTTGGAAATCTCAGTCATAGTTTCTTGTGATATTCCAGATGAAGAAGCAGATTCTTGTTTAAATTCAAAAGGTACATCGGGGTCAAACTCCATGCCAATGCGGAATCTTACATGAGAGACGGTAGTTTGGGTTTCTATTGAACGAGTTTTAGGTTTGGATTCTGTTGGGGTTGGTACTATTTTAGCCTGGGCTGCTTGTGAGTAGGTTTTAACGTTAGTTTGGTTCGAATTTACAATATTACGGGCTTCGGGATAAGAAACAGATTGTAAGGTTTTTACTTCTTGAACTTTCTTTTCAAAAGTCCACTTTGAACAAGATTTAGAATAGGCTGGGTGAGATTCTGAACAGTTGGTACACTTGGGGGGATTTTTACAATTTTCAGAAGTATGCTCAAGATCCGAACAATTTGCACATCTCTCCTTGCTGCGGCAAGTGTTTTTAGAGTGCCCAAATTGCTGGCACTTGAAGCATCTTAGTGGGTTTGGAATGTAAGGGCGTATGGGACAGTTAAGATAACCTGCTTTGATACTATTTGGGAGTTTGGGAGAATTGAATGTTAGAATTAAATGTTTGGTTTTTGAAGTTTCTGATCCTTTTTTTATGGTGATTCGGCGCACAGCTGTGACACCTTGTGGAGAGAGTTCGGTTAGAATGTCTGTTTCGTCAATGTTCTTTAAATCTATTTCGCTAATGACTCCTTTAGAGGAGTTCAGACTATTATGAGGAGTGACGTTAATTTCAAAATTAGCTAAGTGTTTTGCATTAAGGAAGCATGTAGATTGTTTGTCATTGGTACATTCGATAAGCAGGTCACCAGAATTCAATTTTTTAACCGTCTTTGGATTACCGCCAATGCTTTGCAGACCTTTTTGAAAAATAAATGGAGACACTTGGTTTAGGTTTTGGTTTACGGAGGTAAGAACTAGAAATTTAGGTACGATATCACTTTTTACATTTAATGTTGCGTTATTGGTAAGAGTAGAAAAATTACTGTGGTTTGATGGATGTAGGCCACCAGTGGCGGCGATTCGGGGGGGCAAGGGGGGGCGGTTGCCCCCGCACTTTTTTCTGATGTTGCCCCCGCACTTTTTTAATATTGCACTTTTTAAAACTAGTCAATTGTTCTATTGCATTGCCGAACAAAGGAAAAAATTTGAACCCCAACTTCCTCCCACTACTAAGGTTCAAACCCCTTCCATTGAAAGTCAAGTGAAATTTTTTTTGAACGAATGTGGTATCGTTATTATTTAAAAAAAATTCAACATTTAAAAAATAAAATAAATTCTCTATCTAAATTGAGGAGCTTTGTTTTCAGATTTCCAGACAGACAGCTACTAACTTAATCCATTGATTGGTGCCTCATTGCTTACTCAATCCAGGTCCATTACTCATTCTGTTTTTATTTTTTTCGGAAAAAGAAATAGCATATATTTTCTTTACATAGAAAAATGCAACTGTATGACCTTCAATTCTAAAAATAGATCAAACCTCCTTCTTTTATTTATGACTAGTTGCAACTTTTTACATTAAAATAGTATCCGGTATTAATAAAATGCGTTAAAATGTAGTATTGTGTAATCTATTGGCGCCGAACAATTGCGTAATTTATAGGCCTGTAGATAGGAGGGAAGGGGTCATAGGTTAGCCATTAATGTCTGATTTGATCTTCGTCTGCTCTGCTTTTTAGCAAAATGATGCGAATTTTACAAAATTCAGTTTTAAATTACTTTAATAAAAAGAACAAATGTGAAGTTGAACATGACAGCAACACAAGCACTACTGTTTCCATTCAAGAAAGCTTGTCTGTTTGCTTGCAATCTACGTCACAGAATTTTCAAAATCGCGCAAGTATACGTTTAAAGATACCATTATCTTGATTTTTAGCATTTATATATCATATTTCGAAATCTTTTACATTATTCATATTATGCGATTGTTCTTCAATTTAATTTAGCATTAATTGTTCAATTTATAATTTAATTTCAAACTATTATTGGAAAAATTATTCGTATTTCAGTAATTATTGATATTTGTAAGTTTCGAATATTATTGCACTCCATAAAATGTGTAACGAAGGTACAGTTTAATTAAATATCTTTGCTGCAAGAAGATTCAAAATATATCTATTCACGAGAATAGATATATTTTGAAAACTTTTGTTTAAATATGGATTTATTCATACACGGATGAAATGTTTTTGGTTTTCCCAAAATATCCATTTAAAAAGAATAGTAATAATTATTCGACAATGAGACCTTGTGATTATTATTATGATTTTGGTTTAGAATTTTACAAATCCGTGTTGGAAATCCGTGTTATGTCCGAAGAAAATTAATATTATTTGCAAATGAAAGCTAGGGAAGATTAGAAATTGCCTAACTTGTAAGATTAAATTTGACCTCTGAACGGATACTGCATTGGAAAATGCTTGCAACCAATACTTTTGAGAGAACTGTTTAATATTACATAATTTATAAAAATTTTGAAAATGTATATAAACTGGAACTGGGAATGTTTAGCACTGTTGAGGTGAGAATTTAAATCGGAAAGTTTGATTTGGTTAAAATAACGTAGCACTAGAGCTGCAGATTGGGCTATTGCCGACAATTCGGGTTCGGGACCCTTCTACAAGGAAAAACCCGGGAACAATGCTTCGTATTTTTGAACAATGGTCATATATAACGAGGACAACACTTGAGCTGGCTAACGGCGGCTTTATTGTTCGTTACCACACATATATTATAAGGAATCTCAAGCTTTAAATTTGTTCTCTAAATTGATTTCATAATTAGGGAGTGATTTATTAATTTTAAAAGTAGTTATTGACAACTGTTAAATATAGTTAATGACAATGATAACTGTTGATGCTAGTTATCTGCCAACGTATTCATGTTTACTTGAACGAAAATTAATAACTTTTTTAATAAAAAAAATTGGTGGGGGTTTGTGAGGTATATTTGTTAATTTTTGTGGGGTTAAGGATTCCCCCCTCTTGGTGAGAGGGATAGATGCCTAAAGAAATTCGTTGCTCAGTCACTGAACCCCCATGAAATAATCAATCACTCAACCTCCATAAAATCTATACCCACGTTCCTGCAAACTGTAAGAATTTGCCTCAGGGTCTCAAAAGTCACACCACAAATGTAGAATTGTAAATGGTGCAGGAAATTTTCTAGGGATTGGGAGGGTGAGGAAAGAAAATGTCCTCCATTTCTTTTTCAACACTGACACCAATGGAAAGGATGCCTATCCCTTTGGAGGTCGGTCAATAAGTCTGTTAATTAGATTCATTACAACAGTCCGTATCACTCCAAAATAAAAAAAAAATTGGAAAATAATCGAAAATGGGTTAATAGTCGACCTGGGCGTCTCGTACCTATTTTAAATTGGTATTCTTTCCTTCAAATAACTCAAAATAGAGAGTAAATATAAATGTGCAATATTTATTGTTTTGGTGTTCGTTCAAAATTTTTATTACTCCCCCCCCCCCCCCCCCACCTCCCCGCTCCACACACACTTGTTTCATCTTGATCTTGCCCCCCCACTTTTACCACCCAATCGCCGCCACTGCTTGTTTCCCCCTTATCTTGCCCCCCCACTTTCAGCACCCAATCGCCGCCACTGTAGGCCACCATCGGGGCAAAAAAAAAGCCATGAAAAATGAAGATATTTCTCGCCGTATGTCCCACCCACCACCGGGCCCAACAAGGGTAGCCAGCCACCGGACAACTGGGATGAAAAAAAGTAAATAAAACAAACCAAAAGAAAAAAAAACCCAGGCACGGCACTAACTAGGGAGTGATACGACGAGACCGTTCCACGATACAAGATCACGGTCCTTGCCCATGAGCAGTCAGCAACACAGACGTATCCTGTTACCACCAGCCGATTGACAGAGCCGGGCCTAACTCTGCCTCCCGTTTAAGGTGAAGCGTGGGCCAAAGGGAACGCCAAGAGACCCCAGGATCCCATTTTCCCCCCTACGGGTCGCAGCACACGGCAAACGTGCAGGTCAAAAATACGACATTTCAAAAACAAAATTCAAAACAACTCAAATTGAAGATAAAATGTGACAAATAAAAGCAACTAAATTCAAACTTGT
Organism: Troglohyphantes excavatus; assembly: GCA_963932185.1. Taxonomy (NCBI): domain Eukaryota; kingdom Metazoa; phylum Arthropoda; class Arachnida; order Araneae; family Linyphiidae; genus Troglohyphantes; species Troglohyphantes excavatus. The sequence continues at coordinate 27,915,386 of OZ010666.1, read as the reverse complement.
AAAGAAAAAAAGAAATTAAATGCAGTTCACAAAGTAGGGTACTCAAAAAGAGTAAAGAAAAGAAAACTGAGATACCCAGCTAGGACAAGACGGATTCGCCACACCCGTACCCACAAGACATGAGCTCTCAAGGAAACAAAACAAAGGGAAAGATCACTAGGGTACCTCGGGGTTGTGAAGCCCGTGTTTACTTAAAGGAAGTAAACCCCCTGAGGGGCTCGCCAAATGGGATTTGGCGATAAAGTTTATATGTTGGCAACCCTACTTGACGCGTGCAAAAATATCATGTTCTATGGCAACCCTAAATTTTTTAACCACGTAGCTGCGCCACGTTGCGCTTGGTGATGCATCTAGTTACATGACGCTAAACTGGATGCGTGGGCGCATCTAGTTTAGCCTTGGTTTCACGCATTTCTGCTATTTTTGAATGGACTTTCGGCGGCTACGTGGGGATTTTGATTTTTCTGAGCTAACGATTTATATGCGGTGTTGACGATGTTTATTTGAATAGCAAGTATTTTTGGAAATTGAAAGGCAAACGTGCCGTGATTGAGTGGTACATGGATGCCGGATTGTTATGCAGCAAATGCGCCTAGCGAAACAGGATGATATTCTGCCGGGAGGTATGTACGAGTGGTTCATTCATAATCCTGTTCCTATCGGTGGAGAGCATGTCGTCGTTGAGATCGACGAGTCGAAGTTCGGCAAACGCAAGTACAACCGGAGCAAGCGTGTGGAAGGCCAGTGGGTTTTGGAGGGATTGAAGCCGGTAACAACAAGTGCTTCATGGTTGCCGTGGACGACCGGAAATCGGAAACTTTACTCAACGTTTTGCAGCAGTTCGTTTTTCCTGGATTCGTAATATTGTTTCCGATTTTCATATAAAATGTTGATTTAACGATCAACGACTGCCCGAAAGATTGCCTGTAAACACCATGATCGACTGTCCGGACCAACGCAATGTCCGCCATTTTGCGTCATCTGACCATGGTTCAAAAATACGAGGCATCGTTCCCGGGTCTTTCCTTTGAGATAGGCCCCGAACCGTCGCCAATAGCCGACTGTGCGGCTCTAGTGCGACGTTAATTAACCAAACCGTCATTTTGATTTGGGGACAAAAAAAAAGTCATTTTTGCCTTGGCGCCAATTTTCGGACTTGGCGACAACAGGGCACCGTACACTAGGAATTTACCGGAAAAGTTTTCAATAATAACAATTTATTTTCAATAATTACTTTCGTAATTTTGTCAGAAGATGGAGATATTTTTAGACACTACAAATGGAAACATGCTTATAATTTTATGCAAAAGAAGCTTTGATGATTATATAAATATCTTAACAGTTGACAGACTTGCTGAAGCAATTTGAGTCATTTTAAAATTACACCTAAACAGAAAATTTTGGCCACTAAAAAAAATTTCTAGATGCCTAACTTTTATCTCCTAATTTCAAACCCCTTACATGGGAGAATTGCAAAATGATGAACACACTTTTACTTTAAGTTAAAACTACAAGGTTCATTCCTAGTGTACGGTGCCCCCGCATAACGAGAGTTGGTGACAATTGATGGGCGATAAACTTTATATTTTGGCATTCTACTTTTCTTACCCAACACATTCTCTGTCATTTTGACTTGGCACCCCCCCTCCCTGGTCTTGGCGCCAATTTTCAGAATCCCGTCAAGGAGGAACTATCAATTATCAACTACAAAACTGTGTATACAAATAAATACCAATTAACTTAAAATATTTTCTGAAAATATTTAAGTAAATCAAGCAAATAAATTTTTAAGTTTGACTATTAACTTCATCTTTATTTTGACTAATAACTTTAGAAAAAAATTTAAACCAAAGAGTTGTTTTGGAATTATTTTATTGGAGCATATTTCGGTTTGATTAAATCAAGTTTACTCCGAAGGTAAGGGAGTCTCACATTGGCTTCCCGCTTTATATTCCATTAATAATAATCATAAAAAATATTCTTACGCAGTCCTTTGACACTTGAACGAAGGTGTTCATAAACTGTAGAATTGAATGCTAAATGGAACCTGTCATAATTAAGAGTTATGCACTGCAAACACTTATACTGCAAATTTACTCTTAGACATATAGAGTCATCCATTATGGACATAAAAATTTATATCAACAAAATTGGAGTGAAATTTACTTTGAATTTAAGATAATACGTTGAATATTTTATGAAAGCAACAATATTTTATGGTATTTTTTATTACACGACGTCTATTAGAATAGAAGAAAATATTATTGTTTTAAACAGTTGAAGAGTTTAGTTGAAAATCGACTGTGTTAGTACTTTTCCTGATTGGTTGACGGCCTGAATTATATTGTTAGAATAGTTGGTTGGTTGAAATGGTTTTGGTTAAAATAACGTCGATCTAGAGCTGCACAATGGGCTACTGCAGATGATTTCGGACCTACTTCGAAGGAAAGACCCGAGAACAATGCTTCGTAATTTTCATCCATAATCAGACAACGAGGACAATAGCTAATCAGGCACCCAACGCAACCTCAATATACGTCAGGACGTTGGATCCCGATCAGGATCCATAGACCCCTCTGGCAGTGGCGTACGCAGGGGGGGGGGGGGGGTTTGAGGGGGGTCCACCCCCCCATCGGTCTGTAGTTTTAAAAAATATTCAAAATATAATACTTTTTTTATTTTGAAAAAAAAAATAATACAAATGTATGTTTTTTACATTTAAGAATCTCCATTTGTTTGCAGAAAGTATAATTTTTTTTTTTTTAATTTTGTCACTGAAAACTTTCAACAGACCCAATTGGAATGTGGCCGCGGGGGTGTTCGAGCCTAAGACGGCTTTCTATAAGCAGCTGCTTTGGCCAGAACGCCGTTTAACGAGTCGGCAAAAGTAAACCATTCCCCATTTTCACCCAGACCAGTGGCGTATGCACGGGGTGGTTGTAACCCCCCCCCCCCCATCGGTATGAAGTTTTAAAAAAAATTAGTACAAAAATAATGCTTTTTTTGCCGATTAATAAAAAATTCCAAAACAAAACAAAAAGTTTAAAAAAATACAACGTATTTTTTTTTTTTTGCATTCAAAACCCTATATTTGTTTGCAAGAAAAATGACACAATTTCGGCGCGGGGTACTGACAATTTATGTATTTATTACTGGGTAGTCCGACCCGATGTCCGCCGACAAGAAGAGATCAAAGAGATCTCCTTTCGTAAATAAGAAGAGTTATGCATCCATTCTGTAAAGAAGAACCTTTTTAAAATCATTGACTGTTTTGCTAGAGGGGGGTTGGATGTTGCCCCCTCACTTTTTCAATATTGTACTTTTAAAAATGAAACGTAACCCCAACACTTTCCTACTACTACAGGCGATTAGAGGGTTGGGGGGTCACCACCCCACTTTTTTTGGATGTTGCACTCTTTTATTTTAAATTTGCACTTAAAAAAAAGCATAATACATTTTGGTACTGAATTGACGAACCAAAGAAAAATTTCGTACCCCAACCCTAATTCTTTTTGTTACTTATATTACATTTACTATCGATTTTATTTTCTTGTATTATTTTTTCGCAATTGGCAGACAGCTAACAGACATTTAGGCGCCTTACTTCCCATTTCCGTTATTACAAAATATTCATCGTTTGACTGAAAATAAAAAGAAAATATAAAATAAACATAGGCAATCGGTTTCGATTTCACACGGCGGGAAAAATGTTGGCGCCGATATATATCTATGTTTAAAATTTAATAAGACAATATGAAATATTTTTGTTCAATGGTAAATAAAATATCGCTTTTTTTTTTTAGTTTAGAATATTTTGTTTCAAAAAATTTGTCGGTGTTGAAATGAAAAGGTGTTTTGAACAGTTTCTATTTATTGTACTCCTGAAAATTGGACTTTAGTTTTTGAGGCTTTGTTTAGTATTTCGGAAAGTTATGGTGCTTTATTTTGCCTTTTATAGCCAAAATTAAACATGTATCAGATGATTGTGTTAAATTATTTTCTAGAAGAAAGCTAAGGTAATAACAATCCAGTTTAGTTGCTTCTTTTCTTTAAAAAAAAGCGAAGAAAAAGACAATCCAACGAATCAATCAGGAAAAGTGAGATGATTCCATATGTGTTTTTAAAAGACTTCATTCCTATTGTCAGTTCCCATACATACTAATTTAAAAGAATTATAACAATTGTACTACTTTTACTTTAAAATTCAATTGCTAAAATACAAATGACTTATATTTTGTACAAACGTATGTAATTTTTTTTAAGCGTATGTGAAGAACAGTGGCAGATTCGTAAGTATAAAAATTAAGTTTGCCCGAATTACAAGTAAATTCAAGCATAATAATCAATCAATACTTATATATAAGAATGGAGTGTATGTCTGTGGAATCGAACAAAACACCTCATTTTGAGTTTTCTTCACGAATTAGGATACACTGATTCAGAAAATCACATTACATATTTTTTTGTCTGTCTGTTCGGATTTAACTAAAAAACGACTGAACGGATTTTTATTAAACTTGCGCCATTTTAACAATATTTTCTCAACTTAAAATCCGCACTTTGTTTCATGTGGATATCTCAAACCGTTCAAAAGTTTTAGAACTTTTTCTGTTTTACCATGCGTTATTCCTATTGGAAATTTACATGTAGATCTTCTCTTCATTGTTAAATTCACCATGATTGTTAAAAATCACCTTGGCTACCAAAAATATTTTTTGACGATAGGGATAAACGATGCATTTTGATTGGGCGATAAGTAAATTTCGACAAATGTTGCCAAATGAATTAAAAAAAGCGCCAAATGAATGAAACTGTCGCCATATAAATAAATAATTTCGCCAAAAAAATTAAAATGTCGCAAAAAAAAGTTGAATGTCGCCAAAAAATTTAAATATTGTTAAATGAATGATAATGTCGCCAAATGAATAATAATGTTGCCAAATGAACTAAAATATGGTTCTATATTGAAAAATACCAGCAAAATGGCGAAATTAGTGTCCAAATAATAAAATTAATGTCAATTGGTGAACATAATCGCACAGCTCTTACTTCGCAAATTGACCACGAGCAATGCCGGGCCATATTGCTAGTAGTTAATATGAATAAAATATAGTATAAAATAATCTCTTTTCAAAATAAAAACCCGCTTTAAAAAAAAGCTCTAAAACGTTTTTTAAAAAATCGTTATTAATTTAAGGAACAAAAGTGGGATTTTTTAAAATATTTAAGTATTAATTTTAAGCACATTATCACTTTTTGAAATTGGCTATAAAATTTAGGTAATTTTTTTGTGTGAATTGGCACGAACTTTAAAGAGTGGTAAAAAGTACTAAATTAATTCTAAATGATTAATTTTGTTCCACTAGTCCCTAAATTAAAATTTTTGTAGTCTTTAGTATTTTATTTCTTAAAGTTCTTAAAGTAAGTTTTTTTTTTTTTTAAAATATTTTTTCTTTTCAGTTTAAAATTTAAGATTTATATATATATATATATATATATATATATATATATATATATATATATATATATATATATATATATATATATATATATATACGTGTAAAGTAATCTGGCACTGAACCCCCCCTTATAAATTTCCTGCGTACGCCACTGCCCTCTGGTTGAGGTTTTTGGCGCAGTTCGGATCGAATGATGACCCCAGCCAAACGATGGTCAGATAACGAAGAGAACTTTTGTAATGGAATCTCAATCACCAAATTTCCATAACAAGATCGGATATTGGTTGATTGAATTACCTTCGCACTACAACAGCACAATGGGCTATAGGTGATAGCGGTGGCGGCCCGTAGTCGAAAATATTAGTGCCTCCGAAAGCTTGTGACTCCCCCCCCCCCCCTCCCCAATCTATTTTCCACAACCATACATGAACGGAAGTTCTTTAATATTTATTACTCAAATCAAAATTTCCTTTCAATTTTTACGAAATGATGACTTACGAAAAAAATAGAAAACACTTACTTATTGTTTGAAAATTAAAGCAATCCTCCATTTTTTTAAACTTGCGAATTGGTAAATTTTAATATTAATTTAAATAACGAAACAACAGCACACAGTAAATTTATCGCGAAAACTATTTCCGTTTGGAGAGCTTCTTGGAAGTTTTCGGTTCTCCCACCCATCCCTGCGATTCATGCGCGAGCTAATCAGTTTATCAAATTCCCAGTGCAGCCAAAATAAGAAAATTCATTTCGGGCTGTATCTCGCCACAAATGCAATGCATTAGCACGGGGGAAATCTCCCTACTACGTAGAGCAACGATGCAGCCAATTTCAAAATTCGCTTTTTGGCTGCAGTTTTGATTGAATACAGTTTCTTCCCCTCCTGAATTGTGCATTACGGCAACATGTTTGCAATTTATCCGAGATTTTGTTTACTTACCGTAGAAATTCATTTTAAATTCTAATCTTTATTTAAGAACATTATTAAAATAACTGATTTAAAATTTAAAATACACTAATAAATTTAGGTGCAGCCCGGCTGTACCCCACGAGCTGCCACTGGGTGATAGTTCATGATCTATCTAGAAGAAAAGATTGCTTCGTAATTTTGAACCATGGTCAGATGACGAGTTTGACCTAAGCTGCCACACTATACGCATCTAAAACTGGCATGAAGACATTTTTTACCACAACAGAATTAGCGTGCACCAGTCCTCTCTACAATACGGGACTAGTGTGAGGTTATCAATTCGACCAGTATTTTGTTTACATATGTTCATGCGTGCATAATTTTGTTTCCAATTCCGATATTTGGATAATTATTTGTTGTTAAATTGGGATGGTCTCACTAGGAGTCCTTTTCTAAAAAAGTTTTGAAAAAAAAATCTCCGATTTCAAAATATTTTTATTGTTGGATACGGATTATGTTTGTTAAAAGTCTAATGAAATATTTTCGGTTTTCGACATTCAATTATAGGGAAAATTCAATAAACTAGAAATATCGATAAACCAGATTTTTTTTTGTAAGCACTTTCTCCGATTAAACAATTCTATTATTTTTGTTTGATATTAAATATATCCATTTAAAATAAATTGCTGCAAAATTTTCGGTTAGCCGGACCTTCAATGAAACAAAAGCACGGTTAACTGGATTTCTAATAATTTTCTTCGATTTTGTTATTTAAATGGAATGTCGCAATTAGTCAGAACTACAATATATGATTTAGTTTTGGCATTTATTAAATCGAATAATTTCAAAGTACAATATATGGAGCGTGGAGAAAAGTCAGCAAAAAACTTGAGTTTCCTGGTAAATGATGGTTGGGGGCGAAGCCTTCTGATAAATTAAAAACTAAAAAGAGAAAAATAAAATAATCTTTACATTAAACAAAAACCGACTTTAAAAAGAAAAAAAAGTGCTAAAAGTAAAAAATAATTTTAAAATTTTAATTAAAAAAAAATATTTCAAATTAATTTTATACTTATCACAACTTTTTAAAGTTGGTTCCTAAATTTACAAAAAGTATACATAAATTTTGGGGCCGTGTTTTCAAATAGTTATAATAAATATAAAATTAATATTAAATGTTTAAGTTTTTTTTTCACTTGTTACCAAAATTAAAAATGAATTTTTTCTACTCTTGAAAGCTATTTTTTTCTTTCTTAAAGTTAGTTTTCCTTTTTATAAAAAAAGATTTTTTTTTCCAACGTGTAATTATTTTCTGTCGAAGTATGTTTTATTTATTTTGGAGCATATCTGAGAAATTTTTAGGAATGAGAAAATAATTTGATACATTCATTCTTTATTAAAAATTAAACCGATACATTCCCACAACAGAAATTAATTTTGTAGTCGATCGCCTTTTGTTTTATTCTTTTATCTGACAGAAATATTCTATAATATCTCTAATAGAAATCATTTTTTTATCTCGCTTTTTTTAAAGAAATTCTTATTTTAAAAGCTAGAAGTAGGTCCATTAATATTGTAGTCATCATAGAGGAAAGATAGAGGACCAGTAATTAATAAAGGAGGAGTAGGACCATACAGGACAGTTTTTAGGAGGGGGGGGGGGGATGACGTGTACAATCATAAGTGTTTTCGAAGAAGCATCGAGTTCATTAAAAAAATGGATAAAATGAGAATGAGTAAAATATGTAAATAACTTTTGCTGTTTACTTAATATACTCTTTAAAACTTCTCATTGTGAATTATGTATTTTCTTAAATGCCAACAAATCATTTAGCCAAATGAAATTACTTTATTGTAATTTATTAAACGCCTTGCAATTGAGATACCGAAGCTGCAAGGGCAATTGCTCCCTCTGAGATTTTCTATTTTTTGGGTGTTTTGCTGCAATTATTTTATTCATAATTTAAATAAAACAACAAAGGATTAGAAAATATTGAAGAACGATAGTTTCCTTTTGGTCTGCCTCTGAAATGAAGCGGTTTTCTAAGACATTTAAAAAATCACGAACAAAATCAATCAGAAGGATAATTTTCGGAAAATATACTCCTATTCATGGTCGGATTTAGAATTAGTGGGCCTCCCTGAATATTTGGTGCGCCCCTCACCCCCAATTGGGGGGGGGGGGGGGTTGGAATACCTCCAGTTTAACAAAGGAGGGTGAGATCGTATTTAAAAAATATATATTCCAGAACTGCAAATTACATTATTTTTTAGTGTACAAACGAAATTGGGACACACTGTTTTCTTTAAATTTCCAATTACTATGTTACACAAATTTCAACTGTTTCAAGAAATCTAAAGGTCCAATGACACTCAGAAATCTACGAAAATTATAATAAAATATTTCACTCATCTTTGTACTACCCTCAAATGGCTCGAAGAAAAATAAAAATGTAAAAAAAAATGATTAAAAATAACAAGCAAAACAATTCCATTGTGTAATTTCACAAATTAAACACATTAAAAAAAACTTGATAAAGGTTGTAGCATGCTATTTTCATTAGGATTTAGATAACAATCCTTCCAAATAATTTTTTCCGCAAGTTGACTAAGATTTTTTTTGTGCTTGGTGCGGGCCCAATAGGCTGCAGCCTATGCCTAAATCCCGGCCCTGGTTTGAAGTTTTCTTGAATATGTTTTTTTTAATAAGGAATTGAATGCTGACTAGAGTTGCAGTCCCGTGCTGCCATCTTTCCGAACGTGGGAGCGATGCGCAGAGAGGATCGTTCCACAATATCGACCCGTCCAAACTGGGATGAAGATCCTGAAAGTCAGTTGATAAACAATTCTCTCGCGAAACAGGTGATAGGGGTGAGAAAACTTCAGGAAACACTTTAGGGGAGCATGAGGTATGGATTGTTTACCACTTTTTCGAAATATATATAAGTACTCAGTTACTTTTTAGTACTGATCTTGTTTACTATTGCATGTAAACACAAATCGAACTAATTTTCTAACATTTTTGAGATAACGTTCTTTTTTTTTACGTAAGTAAAATTTGATATAATCTTCGAATTGTTTTAAAAATTGATAGTGTCATTTTTAATTAATTGTGATGAAATGTGTGTTGTTTTTAGTGTTCTGTTCATTAATTCAAAATATTTAAAACTTACTTTTATATATGTTCAATGGATAAAAATTGGAATAGCTTGGAATGAAATTTGAGCAGTTGTACGGAATATAAATGTGAAAAACAGAGACAAAATCTATATAAAAAAAGATGATTTTTATAGTATTTTAAATATTTTTTTTAATTATTTGTGACAATAGTACAATTTTTTTTATTTAAATTATATTATGTATAAAATAAAGTTTCGAATGTGAGTTTCTGATCAGAGTATATTAAAAATACATTAATATGTTACTTCTAATAAAAATGTAAAAACACACACAAAAAATGACAAGCAAATTATCTAATAAAATAGGTATCGAACTCCATTATTTCTAGAAAAAACATTTTTCATTTTCATAAGTAGGGGAGATCTACATACTCAAGATTTTTTTTATTTTTAACTTTTGTTTTGGCTTGCTTCATATAAAATTGAAAAATGGTGACATATACTACAACACTTCTTGGATATATTTTACATTTTTATCAAAAGATTGGACGGTTAGTTTTTTAGTGGTAATTGAAATATAAAACCCTTTCTAAATATCCATCGGACGACAACCTATATTCTCCCAAGGAACAGGGCCCGATTAAGACATTGAAGAAATGGAAGTCCGCTTTTAAATGGAAGCCCTATTACTCTCCTATAGACCCTGGAACATCAAAGCAAGCTTTCACTTGCAATAAAATCCATGCCCCTGAATGGCATTAAAATGAAACACATTATAAATAAATATAATAATAATATACATTAATAAGTATTTATAATATTCTGTATCAGAGCATATTTTAAGGAATTTTAACAGGTGGGGCAAATTAAATTCTGCAGAAAGCAAAACCCCAGATGTTAATGAAAACTTTGTACTTAAAATAGCAAATTTTAAACTAATTTAATAAACTTAGTTTAAAATTATATATTTTATAAAAAGTTTATTTAAAAGAAATTATCGAATTCATGAAATTTTCTAACGATTCATAAAAGTATATTTAATTTGTTTTCATAATGCAATTTTTTTAAAAAAATATTCTTTTTTTAAAAAACCTAATGTTTTGTATTTTAAAATATATATTTCCTACATTTCCGCCATTTTACTTCACACAAATGTAAAGTTTTAAATCTATATTATATATACATCTAAATCCTTATACTTAAGTAAATTTTAGACTAGTACCCGAGCATATTACAAACAAAATGTGCATTAATAAGTAGCATTAACTTTATAAGATGAACAATAATATTCTATTTATTTGTATTCGAAAAATATTTTATTTTACAGCACAAAAATGTAGAAAAATAAGTAGTTTTAAATTTTTTAAAAACATAATACTTTCTTAAAACTTGTTATCATTTCTGAAAAATGTTTTTATATAATATCTGCTTTTGTAAATTGCTGCTCCGACAACTTTTTTCGCCGTTCCTTCAGCTGCAGAAATTTTAGCACTGAAGGGGTGATTGAAAAATGCTGTTCCTTTTCCACTTAAGACTATGATGAGTCTCTTATTAATTGTTTCGAGATTATCTGACTGCCTATGATCTGACATCAACATGTTGTAGCAGGAAATTACCCTTTCCACTTGCATGGAATGTGGTGCGACCAAGAGTCAAACTCCCCTTCCTTTAAAGCCCACATTTTTTGAAAATATTAAATAATTCTTTTTCAAGACTAAAACAAATAAATTATTCTGGTGGAGAAATAGAAGTTTATTGTGAATCAGAGTTATTTGATATTTATAATAGTATTATTAAAAAGAAAAGTATTGGAAGCATTGCCGTTTTCACCGAAGCATGCATATCTAAAATAAAAATCTAAGATAAGTAGTTGAATAAACAAACTAGTATTAAATGGCATTTACAAAAGTTTTGACTATTTTTTTGCATCGGTTTGAAGTATTTTTTTTTAAATCAAAATTTCAGACACTTTTTCATTTCTACCAACCTTTATTAAAGTTACTCATATAACCTACGCATAAACGTAAGCTTGTTTTGGGGCCACGGGCTCGAGGCTCCCCCCCCCCCAAATAAAAAAAAATTTACCTACGAAATAAATATTTAATGAAAGATTTGGTCGCGAGACTAAGACTTACTGTCCCAGAATTTAAATGTATTACCGAATGGCTTTTTATGTAAGATAGTTGGCATTAACCTGGCATATTACATTGTTAAAAAGTAATATATCCAATTTTTTAAAAACTTTTTGATTAATTTATATTGCTATCAATATATTGAGAATATCTAAAAATAAAACATTTTCATAACAATTTTAATAAAAAATATTTGATATCTTTTCGATCATACGTAAGTAACGAAGAAAAAAATATATTTTTCAATTAAATTATTTTAACCTTATTCTTGCTGTCGTTTCACTCTAGACATTTAGTACAATAACTTAAATATGCTAATTTTGGTTACCTTAGAATTATACATCCATGATATATTTTGTTCATATAAAACTACCAATCAAAATTAAAAAAAAAACATATTCATAAGAATAATCTTGTATAATCTTTTGAAAGACTGGCTATAATTTCATATAGTGTATGCATTTTATTAAAAATTAGAGCTACCCCTCCCTAATAATTTTGAAAAATTTAGGCTTCTATTTATATGTATTAAAATTTGTAAATAATGATCCCTTCAAAATTTTATTAACATCGGGAAATACATTTCCCCCCAAAAGTAAAAATTAGAAATCTCTTTTAACTATACAAATAACATTTAGTTAAACTACACACCGTAAAAGAAATCTACATAAAAAAAAATGTAATTTACTTACTTTTTGTAGCTGTTAAACGCAGGTAAAAATATCTTTTAAAATTGAAGTGAAAAATCGGCCTAAGGAATGATACTGGAACGTTTTGTTTCTGACAACATTTCAAGAGAACCATACCAAAATGCATTGAAACACTTTCCACCCCTTATATGACGCCCCCCCCCCCACACCTCCAGGACATATATTTCTGCCCTAATTCCCATTCAAATAGATGCCAAGAGTTTTCCCGACTATAAAAAAGCAGCTGGTGCCCACTTAAGAGATCCTGCGTAGATAAGGAAGGGTGCAATAAAACGATTTTGAACAGCGGGCAATCCGAAATATATTGTCAACGCGGCTCGACCACTCAGTTCTGAACAAAAGGATTTTTGTGGATGGGAAATCTCTTTTAGGACCTTAGAATAAATCTCTAGACGGGGGAGGGGTGTAAAAGCTTTTTTCCCTCGTTAGGAGATTGAGTGTCGAAATCGGGCCTTTTCACGGGAATGGGGATCTGTCTCTGTCTAACGTTATTCTTTCCTATGCCACAGATTCAAGTTTATGTTTTTACTTGGGAAAATTGATTAAACAAAATAAAATTCCGGCGGGGCAAATTTGCATGGCTGGTGGGGCATTTCTACACACTGGTAGGGAAAAATCCCCACCAACTCTATGTTAAAATAGGCCCTGTTCTGTATGTTTTGATCTTTTTATGATAACGATTTAACACAAGTAGCCATTTTTTTTACTTTTTCGCGGCTTATGTTTTCATTAGGGTCAAGTTTTCGTTACGGTCCATTTCATCCTACATGAACCTCTTACCCGAAACTTAGAGAGGTCGTTTATTTGCATATATTTTAGTATCTTATAATATTGTGTTAGTCATTGCGGAGTTAGTAGTCCATTACTACGAATGACTGCAGTACAAGGCCCCCGACCTCTACCGTAGATTAACAAGTAATTACTACGAATCACTTAATCAGAATTTAAATACGTTAATTAACCCAGATAAACTGTATTTTAGTACTGATTTTTAAAAAAATGTAAATATTAACAAACCAGCCGCCCAAGTTTAAATATCTTTTCCGCACGCATTCTATAGCTAGAAACCCTAGTCTGTTTGGAGCTGAGTTCATCTGCGGCGATAAAGATAAAGAGCCTGACTTAGTGCTTTGAACAATTAACAGCAAGATGATATGACAGGTTAAAACGTTACACTTAAAAGAGAAGCCAAATTTCTCAAAAAAATCCTTTCCAAGCCATAACTGCAAATATTTTAAATATCGGTTTCAACGTCATAACAAGTTGCATTTTGCTTTTTTCCTTCTTTAATAAATACTTTTGTGCCCAATTTTGTTTAATATCATGCATTTTACCCGAACTTATGAGTTTGGCATATATGTTTTAAATGATAGTTTATACGTTACCACCAGAGACGGACATGTTAGGGCTAAAAAATTCTAGCTTTTACTCAAGTACCGTCATCATTTAGACAATTTTTGCAACTTAATCAAACAAAGTAAAATTAATTATTTAATTTTATTAACCAACTGCCCAGCGCGCCCCCAAAACTAAAAAAAAAAACTTCAAAATAAAACCGCCAGAAACTTTAAATTAAAACCGCCAACGCGCGCCAAGTCGAGAGGTTATAGATTCGACCTGTATGTATTTTTTTTTTTTTTTATGTATGTGCGCGCGGGATTTTGATTCTACTTCAGATATTTGGACAATTTTTTTTTGTTGGATAGATGATGTTTCAAAGGGGAGCAAATTGAAAAAAATATCCGGTTATCCGGTTTTTAACTATCCGGATTTCTCAATTAACCGGACCGTTTAAAAAAAAATGTCGTCCGATTTCGAAAATTCTTTTTTTGTTGGATAGAGAAAAATCCACTTAGGCAAAATCTTTAAAATAATAATAGGTTATCCGGCTGTTATATATCCGGAAATTTCGATTAACCGGAATTTTTATATACAATTTATCAGATTTCAAAATATTTTCATTGTTTAACAGAAGTTGTACAACAATGACATTTCGTTTAACATGCATTTATTGGCTTTGTTAGGGATTGTTTTAAAATATACATTGTTGAGCACAAGTTGCTACTAGAATTTCTTGATGAATAGGGGGCGAAGCCCCCTGCTAAATTAATAACTAAAAAGGGAGAAATAAAATAAACTTTCTAAAAAAAAGGAAAACCGACTTTAAGAAAAATGCGCTAAAAAGTAAAAAATAATTTTTAATTTTACAAATGAGTCAAAAAAATTGAATTATTGAAAATCAATTTTATACGTAGTACAACTTTTGGAAGTTGGTGCCAATTTGCAAAAATCATACCTAAATTTTGGCGCCAATTTCAAAAAGTAGTACTACGTATAAAATTGATTTTCAATAATTCAATTTTTTCGACTCATTCGTAAATTTAAAAATTATTTTTTACTTTTTAGCGCATTTTTCTTAAAGTCGGTTTTCCTTTTTTTTAGAAAGATTATTTTATTCTTTATTATTTTATTTCTGTGAACACGTTTAAATATTTAGCATATTTTTAATGGCATATGTCCATTAACCAATAATATTTAAGCTTCTGTATTTTTTTCACGTAATTTATTTTTATTAGCGAAAATATAATTGGTCGGTAAGTTTAATGACACGAGATATGTTAATACGTGCAATATTGTAATTTCAGGAAAATTCCATTTTCTCTCAGTTCAATTTATGATTTACTAATTTATGCGCTGTCAATTATCCCATTAAGTTTAATATAAAAGTTAATAAATTACTATTTGAACAGGAATCAAAATCTTTATTTAAAACCGGACAAATCTACAATTAATACGATGGATAAACATTTCGTTGTCGCAAAAAACATGACTACTCTTCAACCGGTAATTGCTGTCTCAGGTCTTGTTGGAAATCTTCAGAACAAGAAAGGGTTAGCTGCCCGAGACGCCAGAAATCTCGCCGTTCCTGGAGCTGTCGGTGTTACTGGTCACAAGGTTTTCATGAGCAAAGCCTTTAACCAAGGTCTTCTGGAATTGAATGGAGCCAACTACCTGGTGAAAGGACACGCCAAGTCGGGACAATCCAAAGCGAGGAGCCAGTCCAAGTCCAAAGGAAGTAAAAAGTCTGCAAGTTCCAAAAAGTCGAAGTCTTCGGTACCCAAAAAGTCTAAGTCTGCTGGTCCCAAGAAGTCTAAGCCTGCTGGTCCCAAGAAGACCAAGTCAGCAGGTACCAAGAAAGCGAAATCTGCAGCTCCCAAGAAGGGCAAAAAAGGAGAACCTAACATCATGTCCACCTAAGCCTCTTCTTCTTATGGTCTTCTGATAAACATACAGCTAAGTAGATTTCCGATGAACAGGGCCTCTGTACTCAAAAGTATTCACTGTGTATAACGATTCAAGTAGCTTTTAAATTTAATTAAACAACTGATGTATTACAGTAGAAAAAATAAAATATCTACAAAGTTTTGAAGCGTGTTAGATGTTTGTTGCTGACTATTTGCATAACAATCCTATCTAAGAAAAATGCCTATATAGTAATTATATGAATTCATAAAAGGTTAGTTTAATAACTGGCAATAAATATAAAATAATTGTCACTCCAAAACCTTCAAGTAATTGTAGTCATTAGGTTAGAAAAACGAATGGTTCTTTTCGTCAATTCGTTCAAATTCTTAACTCTTTCATAATAGAAATTTGAATTACATTTTTAAATGAATGGGTAATTTTAATCTATATTAAATTAGTTTAAACAAGTTTTTATACTTTAATTATTGCGAAAATAACAGATGTGGACAGAAAAAAGTATAATTATTTTTGTATGATTTTAACTTTATACGGACTTCGGTTAAAATGCACATTACATAATTTGGCGAAAAACGATTAGTCTTTATTAGAAATGATGTAATAGAAATCAAAACAATTTAGCATCTCGGATATAAAATAAGACTTTCGAATGGTTAAAAAAACGAAAATACTTAGCATTTTTTGTAAGATAATTTAGCAATATACAGTATCGTCCTTAACTTTTTGAATAATGATTATGCGGTGACAATTTAGTCTAAGTTTAGAACACTATCACTCTCTTAGCAAATTGGCGACTACATTATCAAATAAATTTAAAAAAAACTCTAAGATATTAAAAGCTACTTATTATTTATTCGATACTAGTGAAAGAAAAATATTTAAGATTTGACGATAATCAAAATATGCAACTTTGCTCTACTCGAAGATACGAAACAAAATTTAATTGCTTAAACTGCATTTTGTATAAACCTATGATTATTGTCGAAAGTTAATTTTATGTAAGATGACACGGATACATTTTTATAATAATTTTATATTTTTAGGTTCTAGGAATTCGTACCAAAATTAAACGCTGCTGGGTAAAAATTTAGTTGGTGGACACTTCACCAAAGCATTTTTTAAAGTTGGCAAAATGCCTTAAATTACTATTTATGATCATTGAATCATTATTTTTTTAAATTAAAGACACATTTTTTATTATTAAAGAAGCTATAAAGTACAGAGGTGTTAAGTGAATAGAAAAAACATATACCATTAACATATCTATACATTAAGGTATCTAACGTATCGATAAATAAAACAACATTTTGTTAAAACAAATATTTTGTATTATTTCAAGATTTTACACGTGTTAGTATCTAAATTCCTATCGAACGAGATTATACTTATGTCAGCCGTGCTATTTTTCACGGAATTATAGAAATCACGGAGTTAAAGTATCGGAATGGATCATCCAAAAATTCGAGGCAAATTCAATTAAGCAGGCAAGCGTCATTAGATTCATGATTTCGATTAAAATCGTTAGTGCAATTTCGAACAACAACTACTACACCGAAAATAAAAATTATGGGATTGCAGCGTGACATGAGCAGGCAGAAGTATACGTATGTAAACAATAAATGACTCTTTTTTTATTATTTAATGAATAAATTGTTATTAATACCTAAAATCTCCGTTAGAATATTATAATTGTGATTATTTGTGTAAAAAATATATATTTCTTGATAGAAAAGTAATAAAAATACAACTTATATTTCCGAAAAATCGTTTGATAAAAAAATAATTCAAGTTTCGCTTTTGGAAATTGCATTTTTTTCTAGGAGAATCACTATTTTGTTATTTAAAGCTTTTTATTTATTATTGAAGTTTTAATTTAATATGAATGAATAAATGAAATAAAAAAATTCTGATTAAATACATGGCACCCCTTGTTTAAATAAATTGTTTTTTAATATTATTTGTAGAAAAATAAAATAAAAATAGGATTTTTTTTTAATTATGCTTTCGCGAAAGAAGTTTTTTGCTCGACAAATCAATTCATTAAAGTAATTACTTCCTTCTTACAGACATTTAAATGTACCCCGATAAAATATGTTCTAGACCACTTGTGTTCAAATAGCAGAAATTAGGTGTTAACTATTGGAATTTGAGTTTTTTTTTTAAATTAACATCACAATTCAATGTCGATTACGTTACGAATTCAAAGGGCTGAAAATCAGAGCATTTATAAACTTCAATATATAGCTCCTTATAAATATTCACCTTTTAAAATAATAGTTGTTTCTTTTTGTATCGAAAATTTCGATGTATTTTTGCATTTCGTTAACCCATGTAAAAGTGTTTTTGTTGTACATATACTTTTATGACAGTGAAAACACTTTTGTGGGATAGTACATTTATTTTAAATCTAATTAAATAAAATATTTAATTGCTAATAAAAATGAAATCAAATTAAATTAGTGATCTAATTGCCAGAATTATAACTGGAAAATACTTAATTCTTTAACAAACAATTATTTTTTTTTGGAAGAATTGCTATGCAGTGGGTTCATATATATTAAAATCAATGCATCGTATTAAACGCTTTCAAATGAAACATGAAAAAATATACAAATTTGAAGCTTTGAAGTGGGTCGAGCATAATAGAAAATTGGAAGTATCGCCTTTCCAGCATTACTTTATACATAATAGTAAATGGACAAACATCTAAAGATTAAAATCCCTAATCAGCTTTTTTTCGTAAAAAATTCCGTAAAAGTGTTTTTATTTCAAGCATACATTTATCGCAGCATAACCTCTTTCAAAGCAAAATGCATTGCAATTTTAAATTGCATTTAAGAAATCTGTTCATTTTCACGAATTAACTTTAATTAACACAAAGAAAAATAATAGTGACACATGTATAAGTGTCATTATAAATTTTTTAAAACCATTCAGGATAACAGTACTTAAAAATAATCTTTCTAAAAAAAAGGAAAACCGACTTTAAGGAAAATGCGCTAAAAAGTAAAAAATAATTTTTAATTTTACGAATGAGTTGAAAAAATTGAAATATTGAATATCAATTTTACACGTAGTACAACTTTTTGAAATCGGCGCCAAAATTTAGGTATGATTTTTGTAAATTGGCACCAACTTCCAAAAGTTGTACTACGTATAAAATTGATATTCAATATTTCAATTTTTTCAACTCATTCGTAAAATTAAAAATTATTTTTTACTTTTTAGCGCATTTTCCTTAAAGTCGGTTTTCCTTTTTTTTAGAAAGATTATTTTATTTTTCCCTTTTTAGTTTTTAATTTAGCAGGGGGCTTTGCCCCCTATTATTTTTCCCCAAGAAATTCAAGTAGCAACTTGTGCTCAACAATGTATATTGTAATACAATCCCTATCAATGCTGGTTAAACGAAATGTCATTGTTGTAAACTTCTGTTAAACAATGAAAATATTATGAAATCGGAAAAATTGTTTAAAAAAACTCCGGTTAATCGGCATTTCCGGATATATTACAGCCGGATAATCGATTATTTTTTTGCAGATGTTGCCTAGGTGGATTTTTCTCTGTCCAACAAAAAAAGAATTTTCGAAATCGGACAATATTTTTTTTCAAACGGTCCGGTTAAATGAGAATTCCGGATAGTTAAATACCGGATAACCGGATATTTTTTTCAAATTGCTCTCCTTTGAAACATCCCCTATCCAACAAAAAAAAAATTGTGCAAATATCTGAAATAGAATCGAAATCCCGCGCGCACATACATAAAAAAAAAAAAAAATACATAATGGTGGAATCTATAACCTCTCGACTTGGCGCGCGTTGGCGGTTTTAATTTAAAATTTCTGGCGGTTTTATTTTTGAGTTTTTTTTTGGAGTTTTGGTGAGCGCGCTGGGCAGTCGGTTAAAAATGAAGTATATTTCCTATAAACAAATAAAAAAAAAAGGCATCAAATTTAAAGAATTGAATATTAATAGTTAAATTGAAGTGCTTCTATTCATGCACTTGAAATTTCGTTTTCAAAGTTTTAACAATAGTATTATTAAAACTTTTATTTAAAAATAATTATATATTATTTTTCGATAGCTAGCTGCATTTTTTAAAGTTCATATTAGACTAGCAAAAGTACCCGTTCTTCGCACGGAGATAAATAAAATAACGACAAATAATTGAAAATATATACAGTTCCTATCTTCCCTGGGATATTTGCATATACTATTTTAGAATTCCTCTTTAAAAAGTAATAAAGCTTTTTTTTTTATAATTTAAAATATTTTTATGTTTAATAAATTAAAAGTTATAAAAAAGTAAAAATATCTATACTACTTGGTTGCTAATACACTGATAAAAATCCAATAATTTCTAGTTTATCTCTCATAAGGTATGGAGTTTTAAAAATTAAACATTGCTGCACAAAAATATTTTAAAAATTAATAGGAATTTCCTTTCGGTATGGATATACATAGTTGCATGAAATCCCATAATAAAAAAACGACGTTTTTAAAATCCTTAACTCATGTGGAATCAGCTGATGGGTATAAATAATATACTATCGAGGAGACGAAAGTCAGACGTTTCGTACATGCCGATTTTTACCCCCCCCCCCACCCCTCTTACGCTTGTACCAGGTGAAAATGAGTGTACCGCTATTATTAATTCAACGTGGAATCAGCCTGTATGGATAAATGACATACCATCGTCAATATTGAAATTTTCTGAAGCCATATATAAGTGAAAAAGGCAGCAAAAACAGATAACATAATTTTTTTAATATGACTAAATTAAGAAATTTGATCAAGAACTTTAATGATTTAGATATTCAAAACATTCCTAACTTCCCTTTTCCCAGTATTGCAATTTTGATTTGACTATTTACAAATGTCCGTTCCAATGTATCGTTTAGGCTAAATATTTGCAATATCTTCGACTAACAACTTGTGTATCTAATTAGTAGTTTGCATTTTTGACCTCAGTAAGGCAGAACACAAAAATGTAAATTGCAGCCAGAATGAACCTAAACGTTTTTTTCCAAATAAACTGCCTCAAATTCTTTATCAAAGTGAGAATAGAATTAAGAGACCGGCATAAATACTCAACCAAAAATGTTTTTAAATACTACAAAACTTTCTTTTACTACGCCCAAATGCCCGTGTTTTAAAAAAATTCCATAAATAATATTATTACAGAAAAATAACCACCTATTTTAATTTTAAGTACATTTTTTTATTTACGGAACAATATATTAAAAATTTGCTATTTACTCATTTTGTTAAACCATTTTTACTATAATTTAGATTTTGTGATACTATTATTATTGAATTCGCATCAAAAAATACCTGTCATACAAATATTTAGTAAGTTTCCACAGAAAATTACAGCCAAGACGCACTTTATGTAAAGAATATACTGTTATAATTTGGCGATAGTTTAGCAAACGGTGCAGCATGCTATAATCTCACCCATGTACTTTCAATAATTCTACATTTAATTATGAATGATCGCCATTCAATGTTTTAAAAGAAAATATTCATTGGCACATTAAATAAAATATTTTCTAAATTATCCGTTGGTATCTGTGAAATTTTATTTTTTAATAACATTAAACAGTCTAATAGAGTTGAAAATTCACAGTGAAACCAAGCTTCGTACATTTAAAAAAAATACTTGCATGAAATATTTTTCAAATAAATAAAATGGACGTTCATACACAAATTACTCGCATTTTGGATTAATTGTTTTAAAAGTTCGATCTAAGATAATTAAATATAGTTACAATGAACCTGTATACAAAAAACAAAACAAAAGAGATAAAACAGTTACAAAATTTTAATACAATTCTAAACCATTTCCCTAAGATAAAATTCTGGTTGATTAAATTTTTGAATGGTTCCGTATTGTAGCAAAATGCCCAATGTGCAGTCGTTTTTTAATAATTATTAAATCAAACAAACCTATGACGTCATTTTTATAAAGTCAATAACGAAATATTTTATTTTTAATTGCAAACGATATTTTCATTAATGTTAAGTCAATGGAATACATTAAAATATTTATAATATACGAATGGAACATCCTTGAAACTTAAAAATTTTCACAAAATCTGCCAAATTTTTCAAGTAAATTTCTCTGTAAATTTCATAAAGCTACGTTTTGTAGTTATGGAGTATTTCGTGTAAATATCGGAATTCTAATTGGTTAATATTTTTTTAGATTATAGATATTTTCACTTTTCGCCGTTGATTTTAACTGATTTTACCGTTGCCACTTCGTGAAACTTTGCTGGGATACGCTAAAAAATGTCATAAGATTCGAATGCAACATCGTAGAGACTTGAAAATAGTTGCGTTAAAATTCTTATTTTTTGAACTAACTATTCTGTGAATTTCAAAGCTCTGCGTTTTGTAGTTACGGAGCCTATAAAGTACTGACAAACCAACATCCGGACAGATTTTGGAGATTTCAGCTTTATATATAAGATTTATTGATGCCGTTGCTTATTTGCGTAAATAATATTAACTAAGCCAATGTGCTTTTATACTGCAGTGTGGCCATAATAATGCATATAATTGTTTTATAACTATACAACCTGTGCTATGATTATGTTTTTTTAGTAGCACATTCAATGGTACCATGTATTTATTGTTACTTTATATACTTGATCAGGTTCTGTTGACTATTCTACAATTGGTTACTAGCTATATTTCCCTTAATATACCTACTAAAAGAAGATCATAAAAGAAAATTCTATATGTTATCACTCTGAGCAGCGAGTAAAACATATAAAATGTAAAGCTTTTTTTCTTTTCTTTACAAGATAGTTTAGTTTATATTTACAGCACGTATTTAAATTTAAAAAAATTTAATTACTTTGATAGACATAGACTTTTGACACCTATTTTGATGCTGTAGTTTTAAAAAAATGTCACAATTTATTTGAATTATTTTAAAGATTAAAAAAAAAATTAAAAATTTATTAGCATGGCTAGGAAACCTGGAGATGCATCGACGACTATTGTCGCCTTGAAACGTTATAAGATCCAATATGGTAAGGTGGGGTAAAATGGGTATATTGGAAATTAAATATAAATTTTATATTGTTAAATACGCATTGATCTTGTTCTTTTTAAAAAAACAACAACAATACTTCGTTTAATGAAGTACATTTCAGCAAAAAAATTAATTTCTAGGTGATTTAAATCAAGTCTAAAGTTGATTTATTTGAGTTTACAAAATAACTTGTAATAATTTGATCCATTAAAATTTCTATATATGAATTATAAAAGTAGAATAATTTACTAATAT
Organism: Troglohyphantes excavatus; assembly: GCA_963932185.1. Taxonomy (NCBI): domain Eukaryota; kingdom Metazoa; phylum Arthropoda; class Arachnida; order Araneae; family Linyphiidae; genus Troglohyphantes; species Troglohyphantes excavatus. Next base: position 27,892,495 of record OZ010666.1, on the reverse strand, counting down.
TCTTGTGTTTTGTATAGAAATGAAAACTTTTAATGCATATCAATGAAAAAATGAAAAAAATATCTACTTTATTTAGTTTTTTTCAATGATTTGTAAAAATTAATAATGCTAAAGAATAGAAAATAAAATGGGTAATGCTAAGAAATAAAAGTAAATGCTAAAGAATAGGAAATTCGAAGAAATTTAACGATCTTCGAAAAAATTGCAATATTCTACAAAATTATCGTTTCGAAGCTTATAAATGACAAGAATTATCTGCGTGATATTTATATATTTAACACTGTTTATATATTAATATAATTAAGTTACATATACTTTTTTTAAAAAACATATTGCGAATAAGAACATATTTTAATCACATTTTTTTTTTATTTTCTTGTTTTGTTAGAACGTAGGCAAAAAGTGGATTAAAAAATCATCTGCAGAACAAATTAAAAATAACGTAAATAGAGAAAATTTTCCAGAATCAAAATAAATCAATAAAAAGTCGATTTTCTAAAATTGCGGATTATAATTTTTTTTAAAGAAAGACTGTTGCTGAGTTCATTGAGTTTTTATATTCTGAGTTAAATATACTTAGTTTTTAAGAGTTGATGGCTATTATTTATTCCATTTTATTCAAATTACTAATATGTTTTAATAGTGACTTTTTACACGAAAAAAATTCATGATTCTCACTTTCTACCTATTTTACCCCACATGTGGTTGAAATTTGAAAACGAATATAAAACTCGAAAAAAAAACCTAAAAAATTTAACAATTTTAAATTAAAAAAATATGAAACACATTCATAGACGATGTCAAGGAACCCATTGTATAAATACACCAAACAAAGTTTCATTTTAATAATTTTTTCAAAGTGAAAAATAGCTTTAAATCAAAATTTGGTACTTTTCCAACCATTTTACCTTACCTTTCCCCTCTGCATTTCACAGAAAGTTTTCTTCATTAATGTTATTTTCATGCTATTATTGATAGTCTGTCTGTTTAGCTTTCGCGACGAAAATTATTCAACAAAACTTCCGTACCGCTCTTGGACGGCTTCAGCTGATGTAACCAATCTCCAGTCACGCATCTTACCTGAGGTTCAGACTTGGCTTATCACGCAAGTCTGTTACATGACATGACCACATTGACGCTGCTCAAAAAAGCTGTTCCAAAGGGCGGGCTGCCATCGAATTGTTGCGGTCGATGGCTACTTATTTATTCATTTATATTCATTAGAATTCAAGTCACGATGCTCTGCATTCAACTGTTCTTTTTTCGTACTAAGTGCATGTTAATGACAGGACGGTGTCAAGTCCCGTTTGAGCTCCGAGTACTAGGCATCGTTTCGGGCGGAAATGACAAAGTAACTCGTGTCGGATGTTCATCGTTTTTTCGATGTGTTTATCGCCGTATCGACAGTATCATTTGTTTTGTGGGTATACATATTTCATTGAAGAGATAATTAGTTCTAGTCTTGTTCTTTTCATCAGATTCTATCTAAAAAAATATTAGAAATATTAAAGGGAGGTATAGCGAGATAACTAAATATTTTCCCATACACGCAATTCATTTTTGTTATTTTTCTAGTTTCTTTCTCTCAAGAATAATCTATGTGTCATACTTTTCGATGAGTATTTTGTCTGGGTTTGTTGATTTTCTGCTTTACAAAAGGTTATATTTCAAATTTCTTACCTAACTATGGTTTCAAATTAAAAAATAAGTCATCAAAATCTGTTTGAATACATCGTCTTTCAAAATACGTAACTGACAACATGCCGATTTTTAATCTTCTGGAAATTTATATATGTTTAGTAAGTAATATATAGAGTGACGAAATTTTTATTTATATCTTTAACCCTTACTCGAAGTATAGTATTTGGATGGGATAGGTTTATTTTTACCTTATATGAAATTCAAACCTTAAATGGCCTCTTCTGAAAATTTAATAAAACGTAAATTTATTTAAATATCTTGCGATGAGATGTGATTTTTAAAAATTAATTGGTAGTTTAGGTAGGTAAAATTTTGTCGTTGAAATTTTTAAATTTTTTTCCCTAAAATACCTTGCTTATAAAAACATATATTGTCTAAAGCAGTAGTTAAAAATTGCCATAAAAAGACAATTTCAGTTAAAAATAATGGATTTTAATTAATAAACTATTTTACAAAATAAATATTTTATTTAATAAGCGAGTTGTATTTCACTTAAAATTTTCATTACTATCAGTAAAAGGTGATCCTCCACTTTTTGAAATTTACTCTTAGTGGTCATTTAAAGGCTGGGATTCACTGTTTTAAAGAATTCATTGATATGAAAATAGTGCTAACATTAGTTTATTAAGATTGATCTACATTTTCTGAATGTGAGTATATATGAATATTTTATGTCATCAATAAAATCATGCAATTACATTGCTAGGGCGCTCCGCTCTCTACTCGCTGACGCTCGTCCAATCCTGCATAAGAACACATCGCCTTCCGATGAGGAACGTGGTCAATAACCATTTTGGAAATAAATGTTCATTCATGCTTCAACTTTCTCGTAATGTCTTGCAAATATTCGATGAGGACCGACAACCCTGAGCATTTCTACTAAATTGCTTCTTCATCCCGTCTTCAACAACACTGCTGATTCTTTTACTTCCTATTACGAAAATGCTGCACTAATTTTTTCTACAACACATTTATATTAAAAATTAGGAATCGTCATTGGCTAAAGCATTTGAGTGACTCTCATGACAATGGGTTTTGGCTTGAAATGCTTGAATGCTAAATAGAGATGATTATTTTATCTAGTTTTAAAATTTATTTACGAGAGTAATTTGTATTAAAATTTAATTTAAAAAAAAATTCGACAATTCTAAAGCCAGTATAACATTAACAACTCAAAGTTTGAAAACTATATAAAAATTACTTTAAATCATTAAAGGAGTAAAATTGATAACACCTCAATCTTTATTCATAATTCCTTTAGTTATAGTTCAAATGAAAAAGATCAATCATGGAAACTAAATTTAATTTAAATAAAATCAATTTCTTATACCAAAATATGTAAAATAGAAAAACTAATCTAAGACATCATTGTTTTATTTTCCAAACTTTTAAAGCAAATTGTATTTGTAATACAATAAAATAATAACTTATAATAAATGAACATACCTAGTGAAGCAAGATTCCAGCGATACAATCCAATATTTTTTAAATGATTCGAAACCCAACAAACGATCGATAAAAATTCTTTTGTAATTGTTATCAGCTCTATTGCTTTAATTATGCAGTTTGATTATATATCATTTGAAAGCTCGTATCCATTTAATGCTATGGTATCAAATGAAATATTGTATTCCATTTTATGCTTATGAAAATGAATACATTATTATTTTTTATATATTGATTACCATTCCGAACATTGTTCGAATTTTTAAAACTCATAAATTAAAAACTAAAAACTTTTTTAAAAACAAAAAGTGATATACATTAAATCAGATACATAAATACGGATATAAGATATATGACTAGTATTCTATCAAAGAATTATAATTATAGTATATTTGCTTCTATAAGTTTTGCTTAACACAACACTAAATCGTCTGTCTTTTTTCAATTTACTTAAAATAACTTCTAAAATAAGTGTTCTATTGCAAATATGGAGAATATAGAGAAAAAAAAATCGAATAATTTAGGCCATTTATGTCTTTTTCATTTATAAACCTTTTTCGGCAGAAAAAGACAGGTCAGATGAATTGACTTACATTACACAGAGGATATATTAAACTAACTTATTTGGTTAACTAAATTATTCGAATAGGTTTATTTTGCTCGATAAACCAGAAAAATCTATTTCGTTCATTTTATCGTTCCATCACGACGGAAAAAAAATCCAAACAACCAGAGAACAAAGTTAGAAAGATTTGTTAGTTTAAAGTTAGAATCGTATAGCCTCTTTGAGTTACTTTAGCTATTTCGATTTATTCTTATTGAATAAAGTATTTTATCTTGTAATTCAATTTAACTCGTTCTCCGTATTTTATTAACAAACCTGCCTCCATAAGGAAGGCTTGACTTATGTTTTGGAAGGCATTACCCGGAGTGTAATGCATAACTTTAGAATGACATATTACATAAGTTTTAGTAGTTATGTAAACTCTATAGATTAAAATAAGATAAATACTAGAATATGAACCTTTTAATATGGTAATTCAATATTTTGAAATAATTCTATAGATATGTGGTCCTAAAACACTGCCAATGCAATAAACAATTAAAATTCTCTTATTCATATAAAGTATCTTATTCAGTTTGTAATCTGTTGCACTTTCAATGGAACTCTTCAGTACCACAATAAGTCATTGGGCATATCAGTTATGCCTTATATGTTCAATATTTAAAATATAATATGTAATAATATAACCGTGCGATAATTATCACATGCCTCCCCCGCCCCTTCGAAAATTAGCGAATATATTATAGACGAAATATAAAAAAAAGTTTAAGGATTCTACTAATAGATGGCAGCACTGCCAACGGCTCGTTTACAAACCGTTTGGAAACTAACTTTCTCAGATGGCGTATCAGATAGCTAGTTGCATCTTATCTCAGGAAATAATATACTGACGTGTGTTAAATTATTTCATTGTTTTCATTGGATATCAATTTAAGGATTAGGTAGTACTCATATGCTTTGCTAAAACATAAAGTTATATACATAAATATATTGAAACAGACGTTTATAATGCACACAGTAAATTTTATATGTACTAACGTAAACATATTTTTTAATATTGTTTATTAATATAAGTTGCTTTTGTAAAATATTAAAAATATTGTATTTGTAATCATAAAACGAGCATCTAATATATGATATACTGATAATATGTGATATAATTTGTACAAAATATAAAACAAAGTTTAAGTTAAAAAATAAGTTAAATAAAAAACAAAGTTAAAAAATAAGTACAAACAGAAACTTGAAATACTTTTGAACTTGTCTTTGTTATCAATAGGAATGCGCAATTTATACTTATTAGGTATGGCGAATTGTTTACAAGTTGGTTTCAAAATATCCATTTATCTTATGTTAATAAATTGAGTCAGCGTTTTTAAAATTCGATAAGAAACCTCAAGTAAAGAATAAAGTTGACTTTTAGAGTGGATATAAAGGTATTGTTTCCAAGCAAGTTTTCATAAATATTTGTATCAGAAGGCGGATAACTTTTATGATTTTGTCAGGAATGTTTCCCTTAAAAATAATGTATTTGTTGCATTCGAATATAGCATTTTTATTTCGATTTTTTTATAATATTTTTCTGTTTACATTAACTCTTTGATAAAGATTTTTGCTGGTAAGCTCTGTGAACCTTGCAATTCTAAAGAAAAAAAAAGCCTTGGTTTGTGATTGTAGCAATAATTTATTTGTAAAGCCAAAAAAATAACATTGCTTAGTATATCCTTCGAGCATGGATCCTTCATAGTAGAGAAAACATAACGTTATGATCTCGCTAACATCAAAGTGAAGCTAACATGTACGACCTCAGACACGTGGTTAATTACGTCATTCCATTCATAAATTTTCACTGTTACACATTTCCCAATTCATCAGCCAATCGCGAGTATTTTTGAATTCATAATTTTGAAAAGAAGTCACATGTCTAAGGCCATTCGGTCTGAGATGTTGGTTTCACGATTATGACGTCATATTCGCTCTACTACAGTCCATTCATGCTCGAAGAGTATAAGTTAAGGAAGTGTTAACATGCAGATGGCCTGGTAAATATGCTCTTGTTGCTATCATCTAAAAGTCAGTAATGCAGCAAATACAAATATTGAAGACCAACAACAGGCTCATGGCCCAATAATGTTGGTTCAACTAGTACCTCCTAACTATTCCCCAACATGAATATCTAACTTCTTCTTAAAATCCATTACACTTGTACAATTAACAATATCCACTGGCAAGTTGTTCCAGTTGTCTATTATCCTATTATAGAAATAGTGCTTTCTCCCTGTGTGATGTGATAAAATGTGACAGTAGCAGTATATTCAAAAGTATCTAAAGATGAAGTAAACTACTTTAAATTTTAGTTCAAATTAAATAAACACAGCCCTACAAATTTATTTATTTATCATTTTAGCTGAAGACTACTCTTTGAATCCTATGCGATGGAATCTAATTTGACGTGGGCTAACGGTAGCATCGCAGCAGCAGGTTGCACCCCGGAGCAACAGCAGCCTCAGCATGTTCTCTACCAGCTGGCCAACATCTGCTTCATCATTTCTTACCTGGCACCAGGAGGAAAGAAAGGTCTTCTGTTCATGCATTCTCTACTTATTATAGGTAAGGCACCATCATATTTACCCTCACGCAATACGAGAAAAATTATAAAAACTTAGGCAATCATATTCACGAGCCAGACACATGTTACATTCATAATGATGATATGACAAATTTATTATGAGGGTTATTGATTAGCTAGTAGATACAGCCATCAAAGTTTTATTTTTATAAGTTTTAATTTCAAAAACTCTTAAATGTGGGATGGTGATTTTTAAATATTAATAATCCCGTGCGTAGAACGGGTATTCAATGTTAATTTTAGTTGTTATTTTAAATGAATTCGTATTAATTTTAAGAATTGGTCTTTCGCGAAAGTTAAACGTATTTTGTATATTCATTTGTCTACTTGAGAAATCATAAATATATGTATTTAGCTTTTTTCATTATTGTTCTTTATTCTTTAGGCTTCTTTATATTTGCTATGTGGGCATGGAACATTGTGTGTTCTCCCAGCATATTTTCTTGGAATTTCTTTTTCGTGCTCCTGAATCTCGGACAAATCCTCAACGTTTTGTACTCGATGCGCAAAGTCAAACTCCCAGCGGAGTTAGAAGACATTTACCGAACTTTGTTCCTACCTCTTCAGGTACGTTTATTTCAATTTTAAATTCTTTACCACAGGTTAAATATTTGAGTGAACGTTTAGTTTATTTGAATATTAGCTCTTTACGGAATTCAGAGTACATTTGTAGAGATTTCGTTTTTGTACCCTAAGGGAACCTGTGAAGAAGATTAAATGTATTATATATTTTAAAGTTATCATTTCAATAGTCTGCATGTTTTGAACGTTGTTTTTTTAATTTCTTCAAGTTACAACCACACTGTATTGTGGAATATTTAACACCACAAAAAAACGGTATCTAAACACGTTTCTATAGCCAGGAAGAGACATTTACAATCCATTTTTGGTAATAATTCTAATTTAGGAAGTGTGTGTGTGTGTATATATATACATATATATATACCCCTACAAAAAATTCCATTTAGGAAGACTTATAAACAATGTTCCTTCGATAAATTTAAATTTTGTTCAGTACTGTTTATAAAAATAATAACAGTTATTAAACAAAAGTAGTGTTTAATAAGTAATATTTTATAAAAGTAAAGAAAAATTAAAAAATGTCTTATATAAATTTTAAATTTTAGAAAAACAAAATCATATGAAATGTCAATATTCGATAGTGGATATCGGCTCCTTTTTCTCCTAATACGAAGGAATAGGATATATAAATGGTCTAAGAGAAAAACGATGACTGTTCATCCGAAGTGATTATGCTGTAAATGGAAACAAAGTTCTATGCCTCATAGACATAAACTGCATTCTTATCTTAGAATTTTTTTGACAAACTACCATTATTCTTCTTGTTTCACAACTTTGTGCCTCGCATCCTGATCCGCGGACCTTTCTTTCTATAATCTAACGCTTTATCCATTCATCCAAGAAGATTCGTCTGCATTCCGCCAATATAAGTATAAGAACCAAACATGAGGTGATGACCCAGAAAAGGGCTGAAAAGGAATCCGATTAAATGACTTTCTTTCAAAATTTGAAGGCCCTTGTTTCGTCAAAAATCACGTGATTCAATGGCGAAACGATTGTCAAATATAACTAAAGTAACCTTGATGATCGCAGAATTATCAAAAATGATAGTGTTATTGAGAGTGTAGTTCGAACGTAAAGTGTTGAGATCTTGATTACAACATTAATTGAAGGGGAAAGTAGAAGAAGGGGTTATCTAATAAAAATCGCTTTTTTACTGACAAGAATCTGGAAGACAAGGGTCGCTTTCCGTTGAGCATACACTATTTGACGGCAATGAAAAAATTGGTACTGTATATTTTCCTATTCTACTTCCGTGAGCGTGGTTAGTGGTGGTCGGTTAACAAAATTGGCGCGTTTTCGCACATTTGGCATTTAAGTTCTCTTAATGAAATCGTACCATAGTAAGTAAAAAATGCACTTTTTACTATTCTGTATCTGCCTCAATAATTCAATCAGAGCCATACAACCTTGAGGGAAGACGCATATGTACTTAAAGCCTTTATCTACATCAAAATTAGATTTTTTCAGAAATGATAGTTAATCCCCTTTTTACACTTGCCCCTTCAAATGTACCCTAATCGTTTTTTTCCTGGAGCCTTCATTCGTTTTAATCAATGTTCAGGTATCGAGACTGTCCTTCCAAAAGCTGGTCAGCGAAGAATGCGCACAAATGATGAACTTGCACCCTGGCGAAGCTTATGCCATGCAGAGTCTCACCAAGACAGATCGATTGGGCCTTATGATCAAAGGAAAGTAGGTATCACGATATGTTTCTATTTAGTTTAAATAGCAACTGCTTTATCGCTCTCTAATATGACTGTTCATTTACGATTACAAAGCCTTGGAAAGAGTTGTAGTTGATACCATTAAAGAATCTTTGAGTTGGTTGGTCGAAATAACGTCGCACAGTGGGCTATTGGCGACGGTTCGGAATGTATTTCAAAGGAAAACCGCGTATTTTTGAACCATGGTCAAATGACGAGGACAACACCTGAGCTACCACCCGACGCAACATCAATAGGCGTCTTTCCACTGGACTACGATCAAATTTAACGTGAACTAGCCCCTTATACACGGCAGGTGAAATTATGGATATTTTTATACGACTTTTTTTAGGAATGAATCTTGCAAACCTCCAATCACGAGCTCGCTAAAAATTGTCAAGTCCCCTTAAATATTTGAACTCGCGATTCTTCGATTATGAGCCAATTACCCACAAGATTAAAGATAATAGTCTGCAATGACTATACATACAAAAAATACTCTATGGAAGAATTTTCAACGTTTTGTTTTTATCCATGCTTTTGGTGTCAAAGCAGAGTTAAAGTACATTATTTATACAGAAACAATGCGAAGGCTCAATTGCGGTTAATATTTAACTAAGAAACACCTAACTTTCAGGATAGAAGTTACGGTTAATGTGAGATTACTGATGATAGCTCTTTATTGTGGAACTAACTCAAATTTTTTTTATAAGAAAAGTACAATCTAATGAAATTTTGAAAATTAAGAGTAGTTTATGCTTTATGCAACACTTTACAATATCTGTTCCTTAACTTCATAGGGTAAATGTGATTTCCGGTCAACACTTTCTGCATCATATACTCGCCAAGGAATTCCTTGATTCACCAGAGTTCGAGTCCAGCAGATCAGGAGTAGAGGAGAAATTTAAAGTAAGTCCCTCTTGATAAATAGGATTTGAGTAGAAAATGTATATATATTTCAAGATATCCAGTTTTTTTGTATGGAGGATGGGAAAAGAATATCGATACTATAACATACTTTTTAAGACTACTTAAATAACTGAACATTTTAAATAATTATATGTTTTGCGTTCTTGTAATGATATTACATCATATATAGTATTTCTAAAGTATAGATCCCTTTTACTCCTCTTACACCGACGAATTTTAACAAGTAAGGTTTCAAAAGAAAGATAATTTCACAGAGTACTGATGAATCGCACGTTCATCTCACAGATAGTAACGGTTTGTTTAAAAAATGTGTTTAACAGAAATATTTCATAAATGAACACCTTAAAAAAATATTTACAAGGTCTAGCTAGAACATGCCTTTGTACCTTAGTCGGTAACACGCGGGGCTTCGAAATAATAGGTCACGAGTTGAGTACCGCAGGATTCACTCAAACTTCTCGCCACGGGTTCCCCAGAAACGCGGGGCCAAACTTCTAGTTGTATATGCAGCAGATATTTCTATACCTCTCTTTTAATTTACTCTGTTAAAAATAGGAATATCAAGATGGTTTCAATATACTTCTGTTGTGTATATGTTAATAAATCTTATTAAAAAAGGAAATATATACTTAATTATACATATCATTATTTTAAAATAGTTCTCAAGTACAATTAAAATTTCGATTTGAATATTAATTTTCCCTACAAATCTGTCGCTATGACATACTGAAATGATCCTTTTTAAATTAGTTTACAAAGACAAGGGAATACAGGTATCTGAGTTGCCAATATAATTGAAACATTTTGTAGATTTTTTTTTACGAAGTTGTGTTATTCGAGTGTTCGTTTTTACAGGTGTCTATCATCGCCACGACGCCCTGCAGGTGCATCGTGTGGCAGAGGCAGAGTCTCGAATACCTCCTCATTAAAGAGACACACCTGTCCACCGTCCTGGGTCTCCTGTTGTCCAGAGACATTACGAGGAAGCTGTACGCCATGAACGATAAGGTGCTGTAGTCAAAACATTTGTTTTAAAACATTGTCTGAGAATTTTCTGCCAAATAAGCATTTTTTTAATGATAAGGTGCACTAGTCAGAACATTCGTTTTATTTCTGAGAATTTTCTGCTCCATAACCATTATTGTTTAATGATAAGGTGCACAAGTCAAAACTTTCGTTTTATTTCTGGGAATTTTCTGCTATATAACCATTATTGTTTAATGATAAGGTGCACTAGTCAAAACATTCGTTTTATTTCTGTGAATTTTCTGCTATATAGCCATTATTTTTTAATGATAAGGTGCACTAGTCAAAACCTTCGTTTTATTTCTGGGAATTTTCTGCTACATAACCATTATTGTTTAATGATAAGGTGCACTAGTCAAAACATTCGTTTTATTTCTGGGAATTTTCTGCTATATAACCATTATTGTTTAATGACAAGGTGCACTAGTCAAAACATTCGTTTTATTTCTGGGAATTTTTTGCTATATAACCATTATTTTATAACAATAAGGTGCACTAGTCAAAACATTCGTTTTATTTCTGTGAATTGTCTGCTATATAACCATTATTTTTTAATAATAAGGTGCACTAGTCAAAACATTCGTTTTATTTCTGGGAATTTTCTGCTACATAACCATTATTGTTTAATGATAAGGTGCACTAGTCAAAACATTCGTTTTATTTCTGGGAATTTTCTGCTATATAACCATTATTGTTTAATGATAAGGTGCACTAGTCAAAACATTCGTTTTATTTCTGGGAATTTTTTGCTATATAACCATTATTTTTTAATAATAAGGTGCACTAGTCAAAACCTTCGTTTTATTTCTGGGAATTTTCTGCTACATAACCATTATTGTTTAATGATAAGGTGCACTAGTCAAAACATTCGTTTTATTTCTGGGAATTTTCTGCTATATAACCATTATTGTTTAATGATAAGGTGCACTAGTCAAAACATTCGTTTTATTTCTGGGAATTTTCTGCTACATAACCATTATTGTTTAATAATAAGGTGCACTAGTCAAAACATTCGTTTTATTTCTGTGAATTTTCTGCTATATAACCATTATTTTTTAATAATAAGGTGCACTAGTCAAAACCTTCGTTTTATTTCTGGGAATTTTCTGCTACATAACCATTATTGTTTAATGATAAGGTGCACTAGTCAAAACATTCGTTTTATTTCTGGGAATTTTCTGCTATATAACCATTATTGTTTAATGATAAGGTGCACTAGTCAAAACATTCGTTTTATTTCTGGGAATTTTTTGCTATATAACCATTATTTTATAACAATAAGGTGCACTAGTCAAAACATTCGTTTTATTTCTGGGAATTTTCTGCCATATAATCATTTTTTCCCTATCTAACAATTAAATTATAAGGAGTAATTTATAATTTTATCAATATATTAATCGTTTTTAAATGCATTGCACAACAAAATTAAATGCTTGCATATTTTGCCCAAAATTATTGCATAGTCTGACTAAAAATGCGATAACAATTAATTAACTGTAAAAAAAGGTACTTAAAAATTAGTATATAAACCTACCCGTTTTTCTTTAACTATAATTGCATCGTAAATGGGCGTATGACATACTCAAATTTAAGTAACCGTACTTTCTCAAAAAGTAGCAATGTGATTTAATATTTATAATCTCAGCTTCTGTTCAAGCGATCTTAATGAAATCTGTCAAATTTAAAATAGCAGTTAAAAAGATTTTTTCACATTATTTGATGTCGATTGCTGAACTGATAGAAGTTGTGTTATTATAACTAAATTATTTTACTTCCCATTATTTTGACACACTTTTTGTAACATTTCTTCTGTTTATAACTCATTTTTGTCGCCCTGTTAGTTTAACGGATAAGGCACTGGACTGCTGTGCTGACGATCTGGGCTCGATTACTGGCAATACTTAGTTGTAATTGTCGATATTTATTGTAAGTAATTTATGAAGGCAGACTATGTACACAAGAATCTATACATTGTACTCATTTTGGAGTACATGTCTTTTTCAAAATCGAATTCAATATATTCTAAGCCCTGTGTGGTGTTTTAGCAAAGAAAGGAATAAGAGGGCAGACAACACATAATTGAAATATAATTAAATTTTAGGTTCAAGCTAATAATTTAAAGATAGGAACATTTAAGTGGGTGCCTACGGGATTGACCCACTGGGACGACACAAGACTTATCACATGAAGCGTTTCAACATGAATAGGATGTTACCACCACTAAGTTATATGTTTATATGAATGGGTTGTTCCATTACAAACAAGCAGGGGTAATGGCAAAATGGGCATTGATATCCTACACCCTGATAAGTATCAAATGTAGTAAAAAATGAGTACACTTTATTTATGTCAAGTACCTATTTTTAACTGTGCTCTCATTGATTTACTCTAGCTCTCAGTAACACTTATCCTTCATTCTTAAGCAAACAATCATGAATCATTTATCAATAATCAAGAATAGTCAAATATTAAAGTTAAATCAAATGTTAGACATCAACTATTAATAAACAGCAATTCAATTAACAAACACTATGAATTGTTAATTTCCAATCAAATAATCGATCATCCCCTTACATCCTTCGCTTGGTTTTTGTTTTGGTTTGGTTGGTTCTGTTAATTAACGTCGCACTAGAGCTACACAGTGGGCTATTGGCGACGGTTCGGGGTCAATCTCGAAGGAAAGACCAGGGAACACATACACATTCACACACACATTCATACACGCACCTCGTTATTTTAGAACCATGGTCAGATGACGAGGAAACACCTGAACTGGCACCCAACGCCTTCAATAGACGTCGGGATTTTGGACCCCCCCCCCCCCCTCTCCTTCGCTTGGATTATTGAATTAAAAAAATAATTGAAATAAAGAAAATTAATCATAATCTATACATTCATGATTGTTATAATAAAACTTAATTTCGATTCAAACTAAACTAATCATTTTTCGTCGAGCACAATTTAAAATAATAAATTGCTAACCGTTAATCGTGAATAATTTTTTATCTATTAGTTTTGTAACTGTTGGTAGTATAAATTTTTTCCCACCACAGTCATCTTTTTCCCTTTAGATGGTGACAGAGAAGGGTTGCCACTTAGATATTCGACTTCCAAGTTTTACTGGATCCCTAGCATGCCAAGACGAAAATAAAAACATCAATGAATCGGGTAAGTCTTTCGAGCATAAATGGTCTGTAGCAGAGAGTTGTAATATTAAATAAAGAGCGCCTTCAATACCAAACTCTCGTAAGGCCGCGGTGTCAACATTGAAAAGAAAAACCAACATCACGTGGTTTTAGCGCTGCCACATTTGGCGTTCAGACATCTGCAGGAGTTCTAAATTTGGCGCACTTTCTTCTCTTTTGGTGATAAGGAGTTCTGTCCGTATTCAACTTCTTAACATATATGTACGTATTTACTTATTTTCAAACAATATGCGCTAAATATTTCCTCTTCATTAACGAAACGAAAATATTTTATTTGTGTTCAATACTCGAAGAAGCGAAACTCTTTGTATTTCTCAGGTTTTATTATTCATATTTTCTTATTGAAGTATACAAAATAACAATTGAAAAAACTTCGCTTATGGTACATTTTTTACATAAAAACGTAATGCAATTATTTCAAAACTACAAAGTAAGAAAAATCTCCTTAATATACGTGTTAAACTCCCTTAAATTGTGCCACTCGTTCAAAAAAAACCATATTTAAATACAAAATTAAACACAAAACCATATTACAATACTTCGATCTCGTTTAGTTCTGAAAGTCGCCAAGGCCTGCCAAGTAATATTGGCGCATGAATGAATTGGCATTTCCACATATCACGTGGTTTCAATGATGGACACACGGAAATCAGCATTTTTATTCCTTTATTTGTATCATTACTCTATGGTCTGTAGTAGAGAGAATATGACGTCATAATCGTGAAGCCCACATCTCAGAGCGAAAGGCCCCATCACGTGCCATCTCTTCAAAATTATGAATTAAAAAATACTCGCGATTGGCTGATGTATTGGGAAATGTGTAACAGTGAAAATTTATGAATGGGATGACGTAATTAACCACGTGTCTGGGGTCATACATGTTGTCTTCACTTTGATGTTAGCGAGAGGGACGGCATGACTCCTCTACTACAAAGGATCCTTGCTCGAAGAGTAAGTCTGTATCATATTTTGAATATGAATATAATTCATAAGCTATGTAGGAATAATCTGTTTCGCAAGTATTAAATTAGTTAAACAATCATTAATGAAATGAAAAATGTTGCGTGAACAATTGAAGGGGCAAGTGGAAGAAGGGATTAAATCAAAAATCAAATCACTTTCCGAAAATCACTTTCCGAGAAAAATAGCTTTTTCACTGACCCACAATCTTAAAGAAAAGGGTTCCTTTCCGTTGAGCATCCACTATTTGCCACCAAGGAAACAAATTGGCACAATACTTTTCCTGTTCATCGACCGTGAGCGTGATTAGTTTTGGTATGCTAACAAAATTGGTGCATTTTCTCATATTTGCCATTTAGGTATTTAGGTTTGCTGTATAAAATCGAACCATTATAAGTGAAATACATACTTTTTACTGCTCTGTATCTACCTAAATACATCAAGCAGGGCCATACAATTTTGAGGGAAGGCGCAATTTTGAGGAAGATGTACTTAAAACTTTCATTTACATAAAAATTATATATTTTTCAAATAGGTTAGTTAATTTCTTTTTTCACTTGCCCCTTTTGGTATTTTAGCTTATCCATTTGCACTCCGTTGGCGCCGCTCAGGCGACAACATAACGACTCGTTCTTTTGGTTCCCTGTTCTTTAAAATAAACGAGAACAGCTTGATCTTGTGTTTAAAAAACATCGATATTTTTTTCAACTCGTCCTTTTCCAGATCCAAAACAGATTAGGTTTCTTTTTTCTATAAGCATAACAAATTCTAGGGAAAAGAACATAAGAATGAATAACTGTTCCGCAGAAAGAACGGAAAACTCAAAGAGTTTTTGGAGTGCAAAGGGTTAAATTAGAGAGTTAAATATTTGTTTGATTAATGGTAATTGTATTTTAATACAACAAATAAACTATTATAGCTTTTGAAACATCTATGAAGCATTTTGGAATTATTTTTTAGCCGTCTTGAGGAATAGCTACGCATACATTCAACAGTGTATCTTCAGTTTTCTCAGCAATGCTTATAGAATTTATATGAATAAAAAATACTCTAGTTTGAATTTTTTTTAAATCAATAGAGTTGGAGATTTTAAATCATAATATAAATTAAACTCTCGAATAATGAAAACTACCTTACAAATTCGATATTTTCTTCCAAACTGGTTTAATTAAACTATACATCGCTTTATTCTTAAAATTAACACATTTGTTTCCCAATGATCTGGTAATTATTTATAATTTCTTAGTGCCATTTATCTATATCATTCCGAACCACGTAACTCCATACCACGGATTCAGCAGTCGCAGCGAAAGATGCTCGACGACGAAATTCGAGCGATTCACTTCTAAATGTAGAACTTAAAAAAAAAAGTGATCGGAATACTTGCTCGTAGATTGTAGATGAGGGATTGGCTTACATATTCACTTGATTTCCGAGCTTGAGTTTCGTCGCCAAGCAGCTTTCGCTGTGACTGCCGAATACGTGGTTTATAGTTGTACGGTTTGTAATTTAATAGAGGATATTATAACTGTTATAAAATTATACAAATAAGTGACTCAAACCACTCTCCAGGAAAAGTTGTGTTTCATGTTTAGCGTGTAACTATAACTGTAACAAGTACTGAGCAACAATGTTATAGGATGCGACAAATTATTCTTAAAGAACGGCCTTCAACAGGAACATCGATTAAGAAAGCAATTTCCATAAATTCCAAGTGCCACTGTGAACCGCCTTTAAGACTCCTTATGTATCATTCGAAAATATTTTTAGACAAAAAGCCATTTTCTATGTCCATTAAAGTATTTTTAGTAGAAGGCGTTAGTGCACTAGAAAGCTATAGATAGAAACAAAAAGCTTTTGAGGTTCTCTTTTTCAGTTATGAGAAAACATAATTATTAAATGGTTTTATAATTTGTACTTATATAAATTAAAAAAAATGTATGTTATCCTAACTGTATATGTTTCCATAAATTATATGCCATAAGGTTCATTAGGGAAACAACTTTTCATCAAAACATTTACTTGAGTGTGGTAAATATGCAAGTACTAGATGTTAAATATTTATATTGAAAGCACTTCACATTTCATTGAAAAACTTTAGCTAATTCCTAAATTCATAATTAAATAGTTGCACTCAGCAGGTTTTTTTTTCTAAACATAACATAAGGTTTGTGCATATATATATATCACGGATTATATTATCGGATATATTATCGGTATTTATTATCGGATTAAAGAACGAAATCAAATAATTTCGTCTTTGGTAAAAAAATAAATGTTACACTATTACAAGTATTAATACACATTTATATTCGATACACATTTTAAATTCGAAAAATAAGTGTTTGAAAAACAGAATTCGTATTTTTAGACTTCAGTTTCGAAACGTTCTTTTGCGGAATCAGGAAAACGATTTCAAAATCACAAGAATGACATTTAAAGCAAAGGATCAATTAACCCATGACCTTATACTAAATAGGAAAAAATGAGCCCTTTGAGTTCCAAACAGTTTTCGGACAGAAGAGCTTTTTACCTAATGGAATTTTGGCTGGAAAAGTGGTGTGGCCTTTTGACTACCATAGCTGCAGACATACATGCCAACAGATATATTGATTTTTCTTAGATTGCGATGCATGAATAAGAATCCGGTTTCATTTCATCCCGCGCTTTCAACGTGGCAGACAGAAATAGATTGAATTTCGACCTTTGGGGTATGCGTTGCCGACATTTAAATACATTTCCTGAAATAAAACTATATTTATTTAACTATATTGCGTGCAGTTCTATAATGTATATTCTTAAAAAATAAATATTGTTTCAAGTGCACTTAAATTAAGTATAGCTAGATTATAAAGTTTGAGATCAAATATTGATAAAGAGAGTTGAACTGATTAAAATTATTCAGATAATCCATCATAGTGATACTCTTTAATTTATTTCAAAGTAATTTATTTCATTTGATATTTTTTTATTATATTATTTTTAATATTTAAGAAAATTGTTCCATTTTCTGGAAATACTTGTGATATAATGTAACAGATTTGCAATAATTTACATACCGTGTTAAATTAAAGTTAAGCTCCAAATAATTAATAAATGTGCGATTACTTTTTGATTACGTTCAAAACAATAAAAAGTTATTATAAAATGGTTCAAAGTATTTGAAACTTGCATCATGGAGATAGATTAAGAAATTTAAATATGTATATTTTCGAAATATGTATACTTTAGAAATACGTACATGCTTTCGTTTAGGGAAGATTTGATTCAAACGTTAAAATTTTTATAGTTCGAATTTTTAACTAATTTAAGCGCGCCAATTAATAATGAAAAGCGCGCCAAGGAAGTGATTGACAATTTGACTGTTATGTATTTTTTTAATGTATGTTCGCGAATGATTTCTATTTTAGTTAAGATATTTGGATAATTCTCTATTTGTTGGATAAGGGATGTCTCATTTGCGAACCTTTCGTACCAAATATCCCGTTATCTGATATTTAAGTATCCGGAATTCTCAATTAACCACACCATTTGAAAACAAATTTTGTACAATTTCGATATATCTTTTTTTAGATAGAGAAAAATCAATTCCCTTTGGAATTTTTTTTAAAAACAAAATTGGCTATCCGGCTTTTATTTATCCGGAAATATCAATTAACCGGATTTTTTTTAAAAAACATTTTCTCCGATTTCAAAATGTTTTCTGTTTTTGATAGGAATTGTTATAATAGTGTACATTGTTGGGAGATAATATAGTTATGTTTACCCGGCATTTATTAAACCAGATTCGGGGCGTGTTAAACGGTAAGGAATAACTTGAGTTTATTGGTGAATAATAGTAAAAGGCCACTAAATAGCCACTGCTAAATTAATAATTAAAAAGGGAAAAATAAGATAATATTAAAAAAAAAAACCAGGAAAATCAAATTTTAGAAAATATGAAATATTTACATTTTTTTAACTTGTCGTAAAATTGAATTTTTTTTTTTTTACTTTTTAATGTTTTTTTCTTAAAGTTGGTTTTCCTTTCGTAAAAAAGAGATTATAAGTTGTAGAACGAGAGACAGTTTAAATTGAACTAAGAAAATATAGGGTAATCTTCGAATAGGACAAGTTATCAATGAATATTATTAATTCTACAGTAGTAAATGATTTTAAGAAGTAATTAGATATTCAATGGAGAATAGTTAGGATATACTAGACTGGACCAACTTTGTTGAACCTCGAGCCAATTGTTGGTCGTCAAATCTTGTGTATTATCATAAAATTGGTTTTTAATTTTAGATTTAGAAAAATATTTCGATAAATATAAACTACTTTTTTATAGTTTTACAAATTTTAATTTTTATAATTTTACAATAGAAAAGCGTTTTTTGTTTAGTAAACACTTAGTAAAAGAAAACGTGTTTAATTTTGTTAACTTTTTATTTGTTAAGAGAATTATTTTTTAAAGTATTATAAATTTATTTGTATTTGCAGATGTCTAGTTAAAAATAAAAAAAATATTTTTTCTTCCATTTTTTTTAGTGATCGGAAGCAGAGAATTCCCGCCACCTGGAACACCTGGCGCGCCTGGGGACTTACAAGCTTATATATCCGAAACAATTAAAATATGAAGAAATGTCAACATATGTTACAAAAATAAAGTCATTTTAATAAAAAAAAATTGAAATTTTTACTGAAATACTACTTTATTTTTGCACTAATGCAAATGTTTTTAGTAATATGAATCCCAGTGTCTTTTAATATATTTCAGCATTCGAACAACTTAATTAGTGATATAAAAATGTTTTAAACAAAAGAAAGTATTGTTTGGGCAGTATTACAGTGTAGAAAGATCACCAGTTTTGTGTTATTTCAAAAATTTAGTTTCATAAGAAGGATTCTATGATTTTCTATAAAGTTATTAAAAAAATATCTTTTAATTGTTCGATTTAATAAAACACATGAAAAATTATATTTAATTTTAAGCAATGTTAGTTAAAGTGTACGATAAAAAAAGCTTAATAACATAGTGGAGACTTCAAAGTATAAACTTAATATAACATTGAGAAATAATTTATAAATTAGAAAAAAGTTTGAAAGAACAACTTCTGTTTTCAGTTAAAGATAGTTAGAAGTTGTTTTTTAAAGTTTCTCTCACTTTAATTTGCACTCTAAATTGTTGCGGCTTCTTTCTAGTTACTTTTATGAAATTTTTAAAATTGCTGCTTTATGACATTCTAGGTCATCGGAGTTCTTAAATATCAAGAACAACGAAATGTTTCAGCAATCTAGTATACTGTCGTCATAATAAAGAAGGTCCTAACTTTTCAAAAAGCAAAACTTTACAGGGATCAAAAAACAAATTTATCACCAGCATCAAAGTTTTGATATATTTCAAAAGGTTTTTACTGTCTAAAAGCAGTTATTTGCATATACAACATTTGATTTTTGGTGATAGTTATATTTTCTTTTACCATGTTTTTCTATGTAACGTTGAATCGGGTGAATAGCAGCAGTTTCGAATTTCAAAGCCATGTTAAGCTTTATTCTTGTACACTTAAAATTATGACTAACACCTTAAAAGTTCGGTGGTAGCCTGTACTCATGGTTAAAAATTTACTATTTGGCTTTGAGAGCAAAAAAAAAAAAAAAAAAAAACTGCTTATATTCACCCAGAAGTGCGGGTGAATAGAAGTAGTGCATAAAATGCTTATTTTTATTTTTAAACAACCCTTTTAAGATTTCCACACACAAAAGAGAGTATGTGCATACAATTGCAAAGTTGGTAACAATAAAAATACCTAATGGCAGACGTCGTGATTGCACAATTGAAAGAACAAGTTAATTGACGGTTCATTCATTTATTGATACATTTTCTTCTTAAAAATATTTAACAAGACGAAAATATGTTGGAACAAAGAGAGCATGACAGATTGAGAATTTGTATTAAGCGTTTACAATTTTTAGAACCTTAAAATAGGTACCTTAGGAAAAAAAAACAATGCTTCTATTCAATCGAAAGAATGACTTAATACAAAATATACTTACAGATTCTTAATGGTATGAGTTTGGGTGAGGACGAAACAAACATTCAAAAACGTATATAGCAAACGCGTTGTTGGAGTTAGAACGTTGTAAATAGACTGAAATCTATGAAACACGAATGTATTTAAAACGCCATTTTATTCCGTTCGTTCTACTCTAATTACAAAATGTTGCCACTTAAGGCAAACTAAAATGTTACTTATTATTGAAAGGCTCAGCCGCAACACACGTGTTGTAAATGGGATCCTCTAATCATTGATGCCGGGAAAATACTTTATCAGCCGTGCATATAAACTAATTATAACGTCACAGTTTGCACCATTTTTAGTTTAATGGTGACTTTATTTGATCTTCGAATATCTGAGATTATATAGTATTTTTTTCATAATTTCTGCATTTAACAGTCACCCACAACAACTCTTTCCGCAAAACTGCTGGTATTCACTAAAAAAATCCACGTACAACTCATTATATATTTAGGGTATTTTTAATATTTACTTGTCACCAAGAGCCTTCTTTTACAAAAACCACCCCGAACAATCGTTAGGGCCAGTATACATTTACCCATAACTCACCTTTATATTTGAATTATGGATTTTTAATGTCATAAAATGCTTATTTTTTAAAGACAAAACGAAGAAGCGAAAAAAAAAATTCGAGTTAGGGCCTTTTAACTTATGACGACAGAACAGCGGAGGGCTGTAAGATATTAGCGAGTCCATTTTATGTAATTAAATACGATAAAAGTTTGTAATAAAATATTATATACTTATTAAAAATTTTATTGTAAGTAATAACTAAAACGATATTTCATTGATAAAGAAAAGCCTTTAAGTAAAATTTGAGACTAGAATGTATTGCGATATACTTTTTAAAAAAATATATTTTTTTTGCAAATAGCAATAAATCAAGTTGCTCCCAATCCCATTGACATAATAAATTACATATACATGATGTGTTTTATTATGTCAGTTTTTATTAGAAGTTTTCCTGCTGCTAACTTTAATAAATCGTGTAAGCGTTTGTCTTTTAAGATCAATAATATATCATCGATATTCTCCTAAATAATACAGAGTGTTTATGAATTATCTTTACAACTTTGACACGCAATAAAACCTCAAAGAAATAAGATAGCTAAGGTATGTCGCTTAAAATATATAAAAATGAAATTTATGTGGTGTTGCTGTTATATATACCATCAACATAACTCGCCTATCTTATTTCTTTTAGGTTTTATTGCAATATCAACGTTGTAAAGATAATTTGCATATACCCATCCTCAGGAAAAAGCTCATTGCGCTGAAGGCTCATTGGTGCTTAATGGTTTTGGAATGGTGTGTAATGGCATTGAAAAAACTGTGTATAAATAAAACTACATGTGTTGCTTTTACATGCACAAGCAACGTAACTGAGCTGTCTTATTTCTTTGAGGTTTTATTGCATGTTAAAGTTGTAAAGACAATTTTTACACACTGCTTATTTGTTTTATTATTATAATAATTATTATGACATTTAAAATAAACTAATAAAAATAAATAAATTGATATTTATTTCTCATTTTCTAATTCAAAATTAAATTCTCATGCCAAAGGCTTTTCTCACAAGTGGAATTTTAATATCATCAAAGTATTTGGGATTTTTACAGTACGTTGTAAAATAATTGGTAAATTGTTTCAGGTTGGTCAATTTTTGAATGTGTTTTTTACACGTTCTTGATAGTGATCATAATATTGTTATCTGTACTTAATTATTTAAAAACTTAACAAGGGTTTCATATAAGTGCAGTGACAACGATATCAAAATAGTGGTCATGTTGGTGACAAATTTTAGAGTAGTGATGTTAATCAAGACTGAAGCATTTATTTTATTCACTAGAAGTGCTGTTGTATCGATTTCACGTTCGTTTGACACTGGCAAATATCTTTCTAGAAATGAGACACAACGTAGAAAGCCATTTTCCTCTAAACTAAAAAGGTGTCACTCACTTGAGTGTGACGTTACACCCTGCGTCCGCCTCGATAGACAAGGCCTAAATAATTTTTAGAGATGTTAATAATTGAAGTAAAAAGTTGCGGCTAGCGAGCGTAGTGGGTACTTATAGAGTCGTTTGCTGTTTCGCGTTAATTTTTTTTGTAGAATAGTTAGCCCATTACAATATGTCAAGTACTGAGCACCACACTGTTAAAATTAGGTACTCAAAAATAAGTAAAATGTACTCACATTTGAGTACATGAGATGCTTATCATAGCTCCGAATACATAAGTTTCTTTTTTGAAAAAGACATGTACTCAAAAATAAGTAAAATGAATAAAAAGAGTAGTTGCTTGCCTACATAGGCTGTCTTCATAAAACACTTTCAATAAATAGCAACAATTACAACCAGGACTTACCGGGAATCGAACCCAGATCTTCAGGCACCGCAATCCAGAGCATTATCCGTTGTACTACTAGGTCGACGTGAAAAAGTTATAAACAGAATTTTTTTTAAAAAGGTGTGCCAAAAAAATGGGAAGTAGGATAATTGAGTTGTAATATATCAGTTTCCATTTAAGCAATCGACGTCAAATAATGTGGAAAACCATCTTCTGTACAAATATTTTAAGTTTGCCATGTCGCTTTTTATGATGGGTTGAACAGAAGCTGATATTAGCAATACTAAACCATACTGCTCATTTTTGCGAAAGTACGATTACTTAAATTTTAGAATGTCATAGTTTGTTTACGATGAAATTGTACTCAAAGAAAAACGAGTACGTGCATGCTCTCATTTTTAAGTAAATTTTTTTTACAGTGCACTGACTAGCATAACGAAAAGTGTATGGTAAATATTTAATTTTTACTCCAAGTACAAGTATTAAAAACTTTTTTTAAATAATTTACTTGAAATAAATAATCACATATTATTTATAATTTTATGTATTTTTTTAATAATCACCTTTCTATAATATTTACGTTATGCTTTCATATTTACCAAGTACTCTAACATATCTAAATATGAAAAACGTATGTGAAAAATAATGTTGGAATGTCAGAAGTTTGGCAGATGAAAGAGGCGATTTTATTTCTGGACGACAAGCTGTCGTTGAGATTTTCCATTTTCGCTCTTGAGAGGGGGCGATAAATCTTTATCAGACGATGCAATTTATTTGAATAGGTTTTCTACCTTTTATTCAGAATGGTTTGGTAAGGTGGGGTAATTCGGGTCTTGAAACTCGATTTTTGATGGTCAAAGTCCGATTTCTTTCAGGATTTTTTTTTTAATTACTACTGTTTTACAAAAACGTTCACTTATTTATTGGAAACATAATTGTATATTTTTATATAATTCTGAAGTTTATAAAAAATTACAATAATTATTTTTCTAACTACTAAACCTACTAAAATTTATAGATGTCAAATTAGTAACTTGAATAAAACGGAATGAATAACAACTTCAAGTCTTAAAAACTCAATATATTTGATTATTATTGTGTTTTTTTTCCTAAAAGCAAGCTGTAATTCGCCATTTTGAAAAATCAACTCTTTTTTTTTCTTTTTTAGTTATTTCCTTCGAAATAGAATAACTCCTAATATTATTTTGGATTTATTTAGATTCACCTGCGATGTATTTAAGTTATTTTTAATTTGTTCCTCAGACGATTTTTATTTCATTTAAAACAGTCTTTTTTTCTTTAATGAATAAAGCAAATACGTCCAGTTTTTATCGAAATGTGTTCTTTTTGTTTATTCTCCTTTTGAAAAAAAAAAAAACTGTCATGTAACTTTAAGCAAAGCTTAAGCTTCGAAATTTACATTTTTTAGAGTAATTGCACTTTTGCCGAAGATCGATAAAATTTTGCGAATTTCCAATTCCTTAGCTTTAATAATTCGAAAACCCACCTTTCTCTCTTTGCAAATCATTGACAAAAAAAACCTAAATAAATTAGAATTTTTTCATTGGAAAAAAATTATTTAAATATTTTTTTTATACAAAAACAAATTAATATTGGAAAATAAATATACTTTTTTAGTTTTTATTTTGAAGTTTTCTGCCACCAAACTTTCGTCAAAAATTATTATCGGAAATATAGTTCCCAATATAGCTTCTCCAGTTAAAATAGTGTAATTTTTTTTTAAATAAGTGTTTTTTGATTGTGTAAACTTCCTAAGCATTATTGCAATTTACATTATTCTTAAAAAACGAAGAATAATATTTTTTAACGTAAGAAATTGGAATTGACTGTGTTAAAACACGACCAGAAGTGTTTACATGAAACATTTATTTCAGCAGATTATAATCCCACCCATGCCGCGTATGTGGTTGGCTATATTTCAAGAATTTAAAAGCATCGACGTCTAATTTCTTATCGAACGATACGAAATTTATGTTTGTCCTGGAGCTATAGTGTTGGAATGGATAGTCCTACAATGGTATTTCTATTCTGATACCTCATGTAGCTTATTTTGTTGACGTTTCATGTAAAAAAAAAATTGGAAGCTATTTTATGATAATTTCTATAAAATAACCTGAACTTAAAACACTTTAAGATTATAAAAAAAGCTCAATACAAAAAAAAGTTCCACAATTTGTCCACCATTTTTAAATTTGATTTTTATAAACACGCAGTATGTAAGAGTCAATAAAAGCTAATTTATAATCATTAATTTTATGATTTACATTATTCATTAATGTAGTAATATTTAAACTCGAATATAAAACAACATAATTAAATTTAGATTATTTCATTACAGACTAACAGGTTCATAAGCAACAATTAATGTACCTCACCATATATAATAATTTATTTATATACATCTTCTATAAAACGTATACGTTACCTTAAAGATAATTAAGTTATCGTAACTAAAAGCTAGTTTATAATCATTAATTTATCATTCATTTGATTATTCATTAATGTAGTAATATTTAAACTCGAATATAAAACAACATAAATAAATTTAGATAATTTCATTGCAGACTAACAAGTTTATTAGCAACAATTAATGTATTATACCTCACCATATATAATAATTTATTTATATACATCTTATATAAAGCGTATACGTTACCTTAAAGATAATTAAGTTATCGTAACTAAAAGCTAATTTATAATCATGAATTTATCATTCATTTGATTATTCATTAATGTAGTAATATTTAAACTCGAATATAAAACAACATAATTAAATTTGGATAATTTCATTACAGACTAACAGGTTCATTAGCAAAAATTACTGTACCTCACCATATATAATGATTTATTTATATACCCCTTGCAGATAACCCTAAAGATAATTAATTTATCGTAACCTCACACTTATTGTAACCAATTTTCACTGTTTCGAACTTCGTCGCTGAAAGTTTAATGTGGGTCTAAGGATATGGATATTTAGAACAATAATTAAAAGTTCGGAATGATTTATAAAAGATGGAAAAAGAACACTATTTAAAAGAAGTATGACTTCCTGGTTGTAGTAAGCACACACCCTCATAATTTTTCATTGTCAGGAGGAAGAAGCTAACCCTTAAGATCTATTGAGTCTCACAAATGGTTTATTGATTCAGTGCAGATCGATAGAAACTACTGTATAAAGGGCTACTTCGAATTTTTTTAAAGGTTTCATTGGTGACATTATAGCATGTTCCCGGGTTTGATTTGTCAACTGCAAATGGGCTTTTGATTCTGAATGTGGAGATATCGTTTTCTTTTGTGATTGAGTTTGAACATGATTTTAAACGATTGTTAAAAGGATTTGATAATTTATAATGGTAAACTAACAAATTGTGGTACTTCAACTTTATACTGTAAAGAAAAAGGTAATTAAAAATGTGTACCTGGACATATTGGATTTTCTTTGAGTACAATTGCATCGTAAATGAGTGAAGACGTACTCAAATTTAAGTAATCGTAT
This sequence comes from Troglohyphantes excavatus, assembly GCA_963932185.1. Taxonomy (NCBI): domain Eukaryota; kingdom Metazoa; phylum Arthropoda; class Arachnida; order Araneae; family Linyphiidae; genus Troglohyphantes; species Troglohyphantes excavatus. Next base: position 27,865,822 of record OZ010666.1, on the reverse strand, counting down.
TTTCTCAAATATGAGCAGAGTTATTTAATATTGCTAATCTTAGTCTCTGTTCAAGTCTTCTTAACAAAGCGACCTGACAAACTTAAAATATTTGTTCAGAAGATTGTTTTCCACATCGTTTGATGTTGATTGTTTCAATGGAAACTGCGTTATTACAACTCAATTATCTTGCTTCCCATGCCTTTGGCACACCTTTTTAACTTTTTTCCTGTTTATAATTTTTTCAAATCGCCCTGGTAGTACAACGGATAAGATACTGAACTGCGGTGCCTTATGATATTGGTTCGATTCCCGATAAGTCTAGGTTGTAGCTGTTGATATTTATTGAAACTTATTTATGAATGCAACTTACGTAGGCAACAACTGCTCTTTTTATTCATTTTTACTCATTTTTAAGTACACGTCTTTATCAAAATGAAACTTTGGTATTCGGAGCTATGATAAGCATCGAATATACTCAACTGAAAAAGGAGTATATTTTTAACAGTGTAGAGATTAAAAGTTTTGTTAAGAAATAAATGAAACAAAATTATCCATAACATTGTTACAACATGGAATTTATTGAAATCGATATTTTTTACCTATAAGGTATTTCCCTTTTTTTTAGAGTGAATTAATTTGTTTTGTGTGTTCCTTGTCCAAAATCATTTCTATTTTCTTTATTACTTGTAATGGCTTGAAAGTCGGCGCTAATTTATTTTGTATGCAATAATTTATTAATAAAACATAATATTTATAGCTTGTGCGTTGTCATAAAGGTTGTAAGTAAAGCTCAAGGAGAAAAACGATGAGAAGAACATCAAGAAGAATGTAGAGAAGAGCGATGTGCAAGGATTAATCATACCTATTTGTGCTATAAATAATTTTTTAAACTGTCCATTTTTTAAAAAAAAATTTCATATGAAGAGACTAGTGATAGAACGATAACGGTATACATCTGGTGCGATGGTGCAGAAAACGAAAAAACGCAGTTTCATGCCTCATAGACATTACAGAAATTTGCCTTTTTGCCGTCATTTAACGGAATATCATCGTTCTTCCGATTTCGACAAAAAGTGGACCCTCATTTTTTTTCTCCTACCTTTTAATTATATAAAAGATAGTGGCTTATTGATAAAAATAGGTACTCAAAAATAAGTAAAATGTACTCATTTTTGAGTATATTCGATGCTTATCAGGGATATGAATACATAAGTTTCATTTTTGAAAAAGACATGTACTTAAAAATGAGTAAAATTGAATAAAAAGAGCAGTTGCGTGCCTACATATAAGCTGCCTTCATAAATCACTTTCAATAAATATCAACAATTATAACCAAGACTTACCGGGAATCGAACCCAGATCCTCAGTCAGCGCAGCCCAGTGCCTTAGCCGTTGTACTACCAGGGCGACTTGAGGAAGTTATAAACAGAAGAAATGTTAAAAAGGTGTAACAAAAAAAAAACCGGAAGTAAGATAACTGAGTTGTAATAACTCAATTTCCATTTAAGAAATCGACATCAAATAATGTGGAAAACCATCTTCTAAACAATTATTTCAAGTTTATGAGTTTGCTTTGTTAAGATAGTTTGAACAGACACTGAGATTAGCAATATTGAATCACATTGCTCATTTTTGAGGAAGTACGATTACTTTAATTTGAGTACGTCATCGCTCATTTACGATACAATCGTACTCAAAGAAAAAAACGAATATGTTCAGGTACTCATTTTTAAGTATATTTTTTACAGCGTAGAGAAGAGTGATGTGCAAGGAATAATAATACCTATTTATGCTATAAAAAACTTTTAAAACTGTCCAATTTTTTAAAAATTTCATAAGAAGAGTCTAGTGAAAGAACTTCGAGCATGTATGGACTGTAGTAGAGCGAATATGACGTCTTCATCGTGATGCAAACATCTCAGACCTGATAGCATCAGCCACGTGACTTTCTTTCAAAATTTGTAAATGAAAAAACGTTTCGCGATTGACTTGTGATTTGGAAATATTAGTAAATGTGTTACTTCATGAAGTACAGGATATTTTTATAAATGTACTAAAAAATTGTTATGAATGTATGACGTAGTAAACCACGTGTATGAGGCCATACATGTTGGCCTCACTTTGATGTTAGCGAGATTATAAACTTATGATTTCTATACTATGAGGGATCCATGCTCGAAGTGAAAGAACAATAACGGCACATCTGGTGCGATTGTGCAGAAAACGAAAAACACAGTTTCATACCTTATAGACATTGCAGCAATTTGCTTTTTTGTTGTCTTTTGACGGAATATCATCATTCTTTCAATTTCGACAAAAAATGGATGCTTATTTTTTTCTTCTATCTTTCAATTAAATAAAAGATAATGACTACATTTCATATTACGATATACTTGATACTTTTAATCATTTCACTTAAATTAATAAATCAATGGTAATTTTTTTTAAATATATAAAAATGTAGACTAAGACCAGTAAATTAAAAACCTAATGTCATAATAACATTACATAGTTATACCTAACCGAATAACTAGACTTGTTGAGGCAGAACAAATACACATAAAAATACAATATTAACGCGAGTTTTTTCGTATTTTTTTTCCAATTTTCTTAATTGGAAAATAAAAATTTAAAATAAAACTGCTTCTACATTTTTCAAAATTAAGTTATTTGATTCATGAAAAATTTTCTGTTAAAAGTTTTTTCACTTGTTGCTTTCCATAGTTCACTTCCTTTTTTATATTTCTAATTTCCTTTCTCTGTATGAATTTTCGTTACTTGCACTCTTTACTGATGTTAAAAAGAATCGTTTGGCCAAAGAATGAGAATTTTATTTTAATTGAAGTAACGTTGTCTTAAATTGTTTTCTATTATCTTGTTACGCGATATATAAGTTTAAACGGAATTTAAATTAACATTCAACCAGTCTTCTTAAACACTGTTTTATTTGAGTACACATTTTTCTTTTTAAACTAACCATATTAAAAAAAAGTTTAAATGCTTTACTTAGATTTATGGCATTATAATTGGAGACTTTAGTTCTAAAAGTGTTACTATAGGTATTCTTGTTACTTGGAAACCTCATTTTAGAATTTCTATGATTATAGAATAAAATAAACTTCTAAATAGAAGAATATATGTTTAAAGTTTACCGATGTATAACAATAGTAAAGTCTATTGGTTTAAAATAGTATACTACTAGTATTTTAGATATTAAAAACTAAAATTGAATATATTTTGGAATTTAACTGTAATGCTTTGCATTTTAGTGCCAAAAATGTGTTTTTAAATATTACAAAGTCGTAATGAAATTTACCACTTTAACAAATCTGTCTTCAATGCGCATGTAACGAAAAAAATATATATATCGTCAATATTTTCAATAGCGCGATATAAATTAATTTACGAAAGTATTTTTGTTTGCTAAGGAACATTATAAAGAAAGGTACTTAAAAATGAGTACCTGAACACATTCGGTTTTCTTTGAGTACAATTGCATCGTAAATGAGCGATGACGTACTTAAAGTGAATTAATCGTATTTTCTGAAAACTAAGCTGTGTGATTTAATATTGCTAATTTCAGCTTCTGTTCAAGCCATCTTAACAAAGCAACTGGACAAACATAAAATAGTTGTTCAGAAGATGGTTTTCCAGTTGCATATATGTTTGCAATAATATGCAATTGAAAATTGCGGGAAAACATACGAGTTAATTTTTATTCAAAAATCTAAAACAAATTAACTGAATAATAATAAAATTAATGAAGAAATACTTTCGCATAATCGATTGTTTAATTATAAATAGTTCTGTAAATGTCTTAATTTATAGTAAAAGTTAAACATCTAAATTATCATGTGAGTAATTATAATTTTACTTGATATTATTTTAATTTATATATGTGCAATACTTTTAATTGCATTGATTATTAGATAGCATGTTATGATTAATTTGTGTACAAAAGTAATTTTTTTTTGCATAAATCGTTGACGTAGTGTATTTCAAAGCGTGCTTAGATAACAAAAGGAATACTAGTTAGTAAGATTTGTTAAAGTGTCTGAGTATATAACAATAATGGCTCCCATCCTGGGAAGTCCGCAACAAACATAGTATTGATCGGATGAAAGGGCAAAAATTAAAATCATTCTTACTATACGTAACTTAAAAACAACGTATGCATTAGCCATAGAGGAATCTGCTTGGCGACGAAATTCAAGCGATTTACTTCTAAATATAGAATTGTTAATTAAACACAATAAGTATCGAAATATCTGAGCCTAGTTTTATCTCCAAGCAGCTTTCGCTACGGCATATGTATGACTCCATTGTTTGGAGTTACATAGTTTGCGAATTAAGAAGACGATATATGCTGAGAAAAAAAGACAATTAAAAAACAAACAAAAAAAACTAAGAATTATGTTTTATTGCATAGAAAAAATTGTCTTCACTATTTAAAGCTGCATTACAATGTTCTGAAACCGGATAGTCGATTTTGATAGTATTTTTTAAAAATTCAAGCTCTAAATGTTGCATCGAAAAAACTGTACATTAAAAAAGAATTTTAAGTTTTGATTTCAATAAGTAAACTTATAACACTTCACGAATTAAATAAATTTACATTAGAAAAAACTTATCGAAAAAAATATATTTTGTAAGCTTATTATATGCTATAAAGAACCATTGTTTTTTGTGTAAAAGTTAACATATATTAAACTTTTGAGTTTAAATTTAGTGTTCTTTAAAAAACATTCATGAGTTTTTAAGTTACTCCAACAAGTATTTCCCTAATAGATAGTCATGGTTAATTTTATATTTTGATTTGTTTCTTCAAGTATGCAGTAAAATTTATATTAAGAACCAGTGAAATTTCTATTTAATATAAAGCTATAGAATTTATATGAATTCTTTACACCCACGCTTGCACATTAATTTGTTTCAAATAATTATCTTATCTTAAAATCTCTACTTGAACGAACTCATGAAACTTCCACTCTTGAATCACATCACAAACTAAATAGCGAAAGAATGTCAAAGCAAACGATAATAAAAGACCTCCATAAAGGCGTAAGTGCTCTGGTCGCCCTTAGCGGAGATTTTGAATTGAATATTAAGGAGTATTAAAACTCCTTCAAAGTTGCCGAGCGACGAAAGAGGGTGCAAACAATTATCATCTGCTGGTTGCTCCGGAAAATGCCAACTGCGCGTGCGCAACTCCTGCACCAAACGATTTCGTATCTCCTGCGTCTCCCCTTCACTGTTCCGCTGACAACTGAAGGCATCGAACATTCTGAAGAAGTTAATCTGGGGCTCTTCGTGTGTCCGGACTTTTATATTTATTCTGTTTGATTAATGTGAATTCTTTAACCGTAACTGATTTTCGGTTTCGTGAATCGGGAGGAAAGAGAATAAAAGAATAAAATTGGAATAAAATAAAAGAATAGAACATTCTTCTTTTATTGAAAACGATGAATATTCTAAATTAAAATAGTGAGAATATTACTAATCGAGATTCCCGGTTTTGGAAGGTGAGTTTTGTTATTGTTTATTATATTTGTCAATTATCTCTAATAAAATTAATGAATTTCCGACGTGTTGCTTCATTTTGAAAAGTTCCGCGTTCTAAGCAACATGTGTGTATAATTGTTTCATGTCCTCAGATCTTGTTTGGTTCTCGTGTTTACCCATTTTATAAAATTTCTAAATGTCATGTCTTAAAAAATAAATAAATTTAACGTCATTTTCGAAATTGATATATAGTATTAAATATCAAGAAATGAAAAATTAGAAATTTAGTTCCGACTTTTTCGGAAAATCTATCGTTATTTGTAGCGTTTGAACTTTTTGTAGATATAAATATATTATTATCTGCAGATTTACATAATGAATTAATTAGTCTGCATAATTGATTAATAATTACACGCTTGCTATAAAAGTTGACGCGTTTTACTCATAAAAACAAATAAAAATAAAATTATACTAAACTATTGTATCACGTTTATTGTTTTCGATTGTCAACACAAGGCTTACATTCCATGTTGTGTGAAATATTAGAACATTTCCCAACTTTGATTATTAATTACACATTATAAATAGAATATTTTTTTTTAAATCTGCAGACCGACAATAAAGCAATCGCTGTTTATGGCAATTTTCAAAGGAAATTCTACAATTTAAAATTTGTGATATAAAAATATTTATACTAATAAAATTACAGGGGGGCAATTCCATGGTTACGGACGTAACAATTTGAAAGCTTCAAATCCATGTAGCAAGTGTTAATATTACTATTGTGGTTTAGTTTTTTTTTACAGATGTCTCATAACGCTATGTATGCCATATTTATTCCATGTAAAGTTTAAACTATAATTTTTTTTTTTTAAATATTAATGGGCTGTTACGGACGTAATTCAGAAAAAAGCCAAAATTGATCATGGTCTTAATCATTCATACAATTCTGTGAATTATAGTTCATTTTAATATATATTTTTGGCTATATCTGATCAAATATGTTTAAACTATTAGAATTAGTCAAACAATTGCACATATGAGTATTATTAATTAAAGTGGGAACAAATTAGATTGTTTCGGACGTAACAAGTTGCTGTTACGGACGTAACAGCTTCTGGATTCGTAATACTGTGTAAGGGGTATTTGCAACTACATTTAATGCTAGTAAAATTTGAAGAAAAAAATAAACTAAAGGCTTTATGAATCAATGTGGAATTTAATAGCCTGTGTTTTTTATACGTACAGAAATGTTTTCATGTCAATTCAGAAAAACAAAGTTTTTCTCGTGAATCAGTGGTTGGTTCAGAAAGAACTTTCCTTATTTGATTTATATATACATCATCAATATCTTCTTTACTTGGCCAAACATATTTTTGTCGAGACTTTTTCAAAAATTTAACTGTCATGCTATTATTATTTGCCTGACCAATAATTTGTCCTACAAATTTATGTGTACTTCCACGATCTGAGGTTAATTCTACAAGAACCCATTTACCGAACTGAATTTTTTGCACATTTTTATTAGCTATGGTGATATTGCTGGGTTCAGTAACAGGATCCAAAATTTGTTTCTTAAATGAGAAAAACTTTCCTTCGGTATTTGACGTAATAGAATACCTTACTGTATTTTCGCTTTCTGTACGAACACAATGCGTCTCACGTGTTTTTGGCAAAGCTGAAATGTCATCACAACGTTTCTCTAATTTGGCAACTTGGCTTTTGACTTCTACATACGACACATACATAACAGCTACCTTTTCTGATAAAGATAAAGCACACTGATAAAAGAACAAAGCATCGGTAACAAAAGCCTTTCTGGCTTTAACTTTTTGCCATACATGATGTTTTAACATACCGCCTACACCATCCATAGCTCCTTTGCCATGCGATGTGGCAAAAAAGTGCCAATTAAGATTCAAATTATGATCTTCCATACCATACGTCATGTTGCATAATGTATAAGGTTGTTTGAAATGCTGGCGAGCACCATCAGAAAAAATTTCTACACATTCCGGTTCATGATTTTTTTTTATTTCAAATCGTTAAACAATTTAAAATTGAAAGTGTAAACAGCAATTTTGTCATGCTGCATATAATTAGAAATCAAAGCATAAGAATATGTTCATGTGACCGTATGTGCAACTGCCGTATATATTGAAACTTGGTCATTGGTCCAATGAGCACTTTGTACTTCATCTTGCTGCATAATAGTGAAGTTCTCGCTGAAGTCGACTTGAAGTACAGATTTTTTTTCTGACACTTTATGCTTAATATCTTGGAAATAATCACTTTGCCTTTGTTTAATATAGCAATGCTCTAAAAATGAAGGTATCTGTTCTTTAAAAAGCCGATAATGACATCAACAATTAACCATGTTGCCAGATTTGTAAAATATTCTAAATGTTAAAACTGTGCTATACAACCTTTTTTAGCAGTTAAATTTATGCAACAAATGTTTATATTATTTCAAAGCTAGTTATTTTCAGATGTTACATCCGTAACACTGTCAGCGTTATGTCAGTAACTCAAAATGATACGTCTGTAGCACTGTTTTATAAAATTCTGATAAAGACAGAAAGCTGAAATGTTATTTTAATGATGCTTTTATATATCTAACAAAGGATTCAAAAGCTTTTTTTTTTAAATAATTAGCAAATTTTGTACAGAAACTTTTACCTAAATTTGTACTGACGTAACAATTTGTATCTCGTATTATAAACCCACCCCCAATTTTTTTTTATTTTATTCAAAAATTTAAAATCATTGATTCATTAGTTAGAGTGTCTTAAAAATAAAAAATTTAAATAAAATAATATCTACAATTTGTAAAGACTTTAGGCAGTCTGAAACTATGTATTACATATGCATTTTTCTTAGTTATGACACTTGACTTGCTTATAAACACGATTGTCAGTAATATTTAATTTGTTGTGTATCTTAAAACTTATATTATCTGAAAGAGGAGATTTCTAGCTTTAAAATGATGTATCACTTGAACTATTCTATCACATTTTAAAATTTACTACTTTGTGGTCACTTTTCATGGAATTTCCCAGGGGTGCCGAGGGGAATTGCCCAGGGGTGAATATGCGTTTGCACTTATATCACAAACTAATGATCCGAATTTGATAAGATATCTTAAATTCATAAGTAGAATAATTTTAAAGTTGATGACAATTTAATAGCCTAATAATTAAAAAAAAAGTATTTATGCATTTTTGGCCGTTTACCCATTTCTTATTAATATTGTTCGTAGATCTCAAAAGACTACTGAATGGGTTTTAATGTACCCAAATGATGGATAGCTTAAAGGTCGGACTAAAAGACATAACATAGGAAAAATATTTTATATTTCTAATTTGTGTTAGAGAATTAACACTTTTATAAGTAAAATTTAATAAAGTCAATGAAGTTGTTGAAAAAGTTTTAGATAACTTTTATGTGTATTTCAAAATTTCAGCTAAAATTCTAGTACATAACATAAAGTTAACGAAGAAAAGAAAAATCCTTTTCAGACAATATAGCGTATACTTGAAAATGTATTAAGTTAGATTGATTAAATTAATTTTAGCATTTTCTCGGGTATTTTATTATAAAACCAAACTTTAGAGTTTTTGTCTTTTGCATTTAGTCGCCTTTTAAACGTAGTTTAAAATCACGAAAATTTGTCTAATGAAACATTTTTAAGGGAGCCGTTTTTCAAGTGGTAAAGTAACAAAAATCCGAAAATTAAAGAGCACCATTTCCGTTACTAAACCGATTGATCTATTATATTGTCAATTTCTATATCAATAATTGGGTCATAGAAACCCGATCATATATTGAAATATCTTCTAATTTATCTTAATTTTACGTGATGAACACTGACTAGGGTAAGGTGAGGAAAAATAGGTCTTAAAACTCAACTTTTGAAGTTCAAAGTCTATTTTCTTTCAGGAAGTAAAATTATAATTGTTTTACAAAAACATTCATTTATTTATTTGAAACATAATCATATTTATTTAATTCTGAGGTTTATAAATATTTTTAATAATTATTTTTCTAGATAACCTACTACGATTCATTCGGGTCCCAATGAAAAATATGGAGTTTTTCGTCTAAAAATACATTAATAGAATAAAATTTCAGGTCAAATTTAGTAACTTGAATAAAATAAAATAGAATTAAAAAGAACCTTTAAATTTTCACAGTATATTTGATTATTAACGGAGTGTTTTATAACAGTCTATTCTAAAATCAAGTTGTAACGCGCCAGTTTTAAAAAAATCACCTTTTTTATTAATCATTATATTTGAAAATCAACATCTGCTTTGTAATTTGTTTTATTTTATTCAAAAATTTATGCTGTATATTTACGTTATTTTTAATTTTTTACGCAGACGATTTTTTTTATTTAATTTAAAACATTCTGTTTCATTTATTAATTATAATAATAAGTGAAAAAAGCAAAAGAGTACATTTTTTTTATCAAAATATATTCTTGTCATTTATAAGCTTCGAAATCCATATTTTTGTAAATAAATATTGCATTTTTGCTGAATATTGTTAAATTTTTACGCATTTTCTATTCTTTAAATTTATAATTCGAAAACCCATTTTTTACATTTTGCAAAACATAGAAAAAAAAATTATTAAAATTATTCTAAATTTTTTATTGAATATATTAAAATTATTTTATTTTATACAAATACCAGGATCACTCGTAAATAATTCGACTTCTCTAGTTTATATACAGAAGTTTTCATGTATCAAACTATTACAATAATTTTTTTGTATACACAAACAAATCGACATTTGGACTTCAATTAAAGCACCCAGAAATGCAATTTTTTTGCTAAAATGTACTTGAACTAAAATAACAAGAAAAGAACGAGATCGAAATATAAGTTTAACATTGTGTAATTCAATATTTAATTTAAAACACCTATTTTATTCTAATTATTTAAAGTTATAGATGCAACAGAGTTCGAATGAAAATTAAAGGTAATTAGAATTTTAATAATAAATATTGTCATATATACTAATTAAATAAAATATTTTTTTGTAAGAACAAATATATTAAATAAAATATTAATTTAAATTTAAAAAAAAATTCAGAAAATTAAATTGGCAAACTAAATTTTATCTTTTTATAGATAAATAATAAAGTGGTCATAACATGTTTGCACATGATAATTGCTTAAAAAGTCAAACTGCGATATAAACTAATATAAAACTTCATAAATTCAAATAACTTAAACATTCGAAATTTTTGAAGCGTAAGTTAGTTTTTTGTAGGTTCCTTTTTGTAAATATTTCAGTTTCTGACTTTCCGTATTTGAATGAAGGGAAAAGAACAATTTAATTATTTGCTAGTTCTTTTTAAATTAAAATAATTAAATGGTTTATAAGTATCAAAAACGATTCTAATCAAAATGCGGTACTTATTCTAATTCAGCTGCCCACATTTATTTAGAATTTCATTTATAAAAATCCAGTTAATTAATCGAATATATTTTTTAGGAATGTCGAATAATTATTTATGTAGAAGATTTGAGAATTGCTTAAGCAGTGTAAAATTAAAAGCGATATTATTAGTTTATTTTTCTTGTACTAAATATAATTTAGGTACTTAAGGGGAGATAGTAGTTGAACTTTCAAAAAACCGATTTTTTTAAAATTATTTTTAAAAAATAATATGATTTATTAGGATTTATTTAAGCCAAACCGCATTAAAATTGGACAAAAATTAAACACACAGCGATGAAAACACATTAGTTACATTTGTAAAGAAATATATACAATTCTATCTTTAAACCTCTTTTTCTCAGTTTCACATTTTTATGTCGATCCGCATGATTACAAAAAAAGTTTTCTTTCAATTTACTTTAAATTTTTTATACATGCTCAACTATCAAATATGCATGCACTAAACCTAAAAAAAGGTTTTTAACACAATATTTTTCAATAAAAAAATTATTTTATATCATTAAAAAACAAACTTTCAAAAACTATAATTTTGATTTTTTTTTAAAAATACTTTTCATTAAATATTTAATTATTTTTTTGGTTTGGAGTATAGAAACATTATATAGCTTCACTTTTTAAAAATAAATTTGTTTCTAGTGTGTTTAATTAATAAGTAATCTTGCGGACGGTCAACTCTATTTTAAAATTTTTTAGCAATGACTTGTATTTTAAAATATTTTTTAAAAAACCAACCAAGCAATAGATTTAATTTATATTAATATTTTAATAAAGCCAACATTCAATAGTTTAAGTTCCAAAAATTTTAATTATAAATATGCAAAACCTATTATTTTATTCAAGTTCGAAATAATTGTCAAATACCAGCCAATTTCACCTTTGAAAACTACTATCTCCCCTTAATATATCTCGTTTATTAAAAATATTCTTATTTTGTAAATAAATTTATTAATTTAAAAAGTCAACACTTTTTAACGTAATATATCTTAACAATATCGAATTTATTTCTGGTTAATTGCTATAACAATCAAAGCGAACACAAGAAAAATTCAAATTAGGATACAATTTTATTTACTTTATGCCATTTTGATTTTCAATTTAAATGTTTCTAGTTTTACAAGGAAAACATCTCAAACGCAACATCTCTATTTGAAAAAGTAAAAAAAAAATCTATGGAATTAAACAATGGTTCTAAGGACCATTTAGACCTCTCTCGTCTAAATCAATTATAAGTGTAGATACATTTTTAAACAAAAGTAACAAAAATATATTACAGAACTTTGAAAATATTGATTAACAAATTTGTCAAACATGTTTCGAGAATTGTTTTGGCTACGTCTCAAAACGTGGTTGGTTATATATTTTCTATTATATATTTTTTTAATTATAAAATAAAAAAAATAACTACATTTTTAACATTCTAAACTTCAAGATATAAACTGATTAGTAGCTACATTTAATGTATAAAAAATTCCATGTGCAGTGGAAGAGGGGTTAATAAATCATAAAAAAAAGTGGTATTTCGCCAATCATTATCGTATTTTATAAATATTTTTAAACAAACCCAATTTTATAATTATCTGATAGTTACTCTTTTAGTGGCGACACAAAATATATGGAAGAAATGAGGTTTACAGTTTGTCAACAGCAGCAGTTACTTTTTTTAAATAACTTGAAAACAAATAAACTTATTTTTAAAAAAACGTTATGCATTAGGTCAGATATATGGTACTATTCTACAAAAAATTATAATTATGGAATATTTGCTTCAATACGTTTTCCTTAACATAAATTCGAATTTTTAAAACGTTTATAACGTTTATAATTTAAAAACTGATGATTATTTTCAAAAACAAAAAAAAGTGTGCATTAGATCAGATATATGGCTACATTATATAAAAAAAAACTAGAATTATGGATTGTTATTTTGCATACGTTTTGCTTGACTCAACGAAAATTCTTGGCTTTTTCAACTTTAAACAAAATATAACTTCTAGCATAAGTTTATTTTGCAACAAAAATACCTCCATCTTATTACCACAACATTTATAAATAAACTTAGTAAATTTCATAATTATCCGATAGGTACTTTTGGGGAAGTGACTCAAAATATGGAAGAAGAAAGAGAGTTTCCAATTGTCAGCAGCAGTTACTTTTTTTTTAGATTAAAGAAAAAAAAAATATTTACAAATTCGCACGTATTGTTCAGTACCGATATCTTCTCTCACTAAACACCGAAATAACGCCAATTTTACGTAACCGTTTATGCGTTGCATTAGGTTCAATTCAAAGAAACTAATGATAAAAAATTCGACTTCCCTTTTAAATCCCCACAAACTGTTTAAATTATCCCTCAAAGCGGCGCTTATCTGCTTTCTAATAACACTTATTGTTCAGCGGAAATTGCTTTCAAATCCTGGTGGTAAATGTCGTTACTGTAATTAGATCATTAGTGAACGTTTTAAGGATAGTTGAATGCTGAAATGAAGTTGGGAAAAATGAAAGATGCGTTATGATAAGGCATTTGTGTAAGAGGTATTTTATGATTTCTCTCTGTAAGTTTCAAACAATGGAAATTTTAATGAGAACTTGCATGTTTGAATTTATATTTACAGCAGCTTTTTTGAGTTAAGTACGATAAAGGTAAAAGTATAAATTTAATTAAAAATATGATGATTGATAATTGCTCAGGCAACGGATCAGTTTTTAATAATGGAATTTTAAGGGAGCTTTTTACATTATTATTAGTAACTAGATAAGTATTAGATTAGAGTATTACTAATCGAAAAATTACTAATAATCTAAAAAAAATTATTAGTGATATTTCAATTGCTATTAAGAAAATTGAAAATGTTAATAAATGTTATTTCGTGATTTTAACAGAATTATTTTTAATATTAAAATTAAGTTACCTGAATTAAAAGCTGAAATTACATTAAAAATAACAATTTTAATTAAAGAATCCTAAATTAAAAATTATCTAAATGAATTCTTATACTTTAAAAAATATAATGTATATTTTTTAACGATACAAATTATCCTTACTCACTTTAGGCGTTTTTCAAGTAAAATAATAACCGTAACGGAACATGAGAAAGTTACGCGTTTTACTTATTGCATACATGTGTATTAATTACATCTTAACAACTGTATCCAGCTGGCCTTATTTAATTATTTCAATTTTTAATGTCTCCCTCTTATGTAGTATTTTAATTCAAAAGCAGATAATCAAGCAATTTAAAGAGCTTTTAAAAAAAATTAAATAGAAGGCTGAAATGTTGAAATCAAACTCACGAACATAATTCCGTAATAGAATCACTGATGTGGTTCATAATAAAATTGTTATAATGCTTCATCCAAAGGATACAAAAGAGTCTACTGCCAGTTTTCTCGGCAATATACATAATTTAGAAGTTCATAAAAAATATATCCACTTCGAAACATTTTTCAAATTTAAAGCATATGGGGAAATTTTGAAATCCTTCTCTACCAAAACAATCAAACAATTATTTTTATTGAAAAACGAATATGTTGGAAATATAAATTGAACACTATTGCAAATAAAACAAACTTACAGATTCGATTTTTTCTCGTTTTTTTAGGGGAAAGGACTAAAGAGTTTTGATAATAACATTGCAAAAAATTTGTTAATTGTTGTACCATGCGTACTTTTATTTTCTATTACTTTTAAAAAAATCATCAGTAATTATTTAATTTTCTACTAGGGTAAGGTGGAGGAGGGGAGGATGATTTTTAAAGTCCGATTTTTGACGTTCCCAGTCAAATTTCTCTCCGGAAAAAAATTTGTAAAATTGCAATTGTTTTATAAAAAACATTCACTTATTTATTGGAAACACATTCGTATATTTTGTTTTAACTCTAATTTTTTTTTTTAAATATTTTCAATATTTATTTTTTTAGGGTAACCTATTTCAGTTTATAGTTTTTCTTTTTTAGTTTATATTTTATAAAATGGGTGTTTTGAAGGATTCATGGAATTTATCGTGAAAAAGGCATTATAAAACAAATTTCTATTCAAATTAGTAACTTGAATAACTCTTAAAAACTTCGTATATTTAATAATTACAGGATTGTTTTTGTTGCTGTTTTCTAAATATTTTTTAATCCACCATTTTGAAAAATCGACATTTTATTTTTATCTTCGAAAAAAGAACGATTGAAAGTTAATTGTGTACGTTTACTTTGATTCATAAATTTTTGCTGTATTGACATTATTTTTAATTTGTTCCGTTGACGATTTTTTATTTCATTTAAAACATTACATTTCATTTCTAATAAAACAAGCTAATGACGTCAATTTTTTTAAAAATCGAAATATGCTTTCTTGTGGAGGGTTTATTTAAAAAATAAAAACAAGTAGGTATATAACTTCATTATATGGACATATAAACTGTTTTAAATATATTATAGCTTATTCTTCATTTATAAGCTTAAAAATTCTTATTTTTGTAGAATAATTGTATTTTTGTGATGATCATTACATTTCTAAAACTTTCCTATTCTTTAGCATTAATAATTCTAAAACCCGCTTTGTCCACTTTATAAAACTTTTAAAAAAATATAAATAAATTAGAAATTTTTATAATTATTTAATTTGAATGTATTAAAATACTTCTTTTTTATACGAACCCCAGGAATATTGGAAAAGAATTGGACTTTTCTAGTTTTTATATGGAAGTTTTCATGCTTCAACCTATCACAAGTTTTTTTTGTATACTCAAACAAATCAACTGTTGGACTTGAACTAAAATTCCCATAAATGCAATTTTTTCGCAAAATATACTCCATTTAACGAAGAAAATATTACAAAAAAGAACAAGATAAGGACATAATTTTAAAAATGTGTAATTTAATATTTAATTTCACAAAACCCATTTTACTACATGACCCATTTTCCCCACCTTACCCTATTGTTTGAAGGAAAAAAAATCTTAAATGATTAAGAAACTTGTTCTGCCTCTTAACGTTGAATATGAGTCAAACCCATGCAGTTATTTGAGAGAAAATAGAATCTAATTGGTGGCATGTTGCAGTTGAGATTTTCTATTAAAAACATCATCATTTCATGAAGCAAAAAGTTTGCAAAGATAGCATAAAGTTGTGCGTTGTTGTCATATCTTTCCCCAAATGCATAAGTATCCTGTATTGGATTTTAAATACGATTGCCTATATTCCCATGAGCTCCAAAAAACTAACTTAATAACGTTGCACTTAAAAAGCAATCAAAAACCCTTTTTGTAACAAGATAAACAAAGTGAAATAATTAAGCTCCCGCATATTTTTTAGTAATTATTGACTGTCGGAGAAATCGATACTCCTCATTTTTATGTTGCTGCCGCACACACTCAGGCGCCATTAACGATCGCTTTCATCATTAATTTATTTAGGGAGATTCCAATTACGGGATTCAGGCTCGCAGATTTTACAGGATAAGAAAGACTTCAGGCAAAGGAAATAATTGACAAATTGTTCCCTTGTGTGTGTTTTTGTGCACTGTAAAAAAAAGGTGCTTAAAAATGAATACCTGAACATACTCGTTTTTCTTTGAGTATAATTGTATCGTAAATGAGCGATGACGTACTCACATTTAAGTAATCTTATTTTCTCAAAAATGAGCAGTGTGATTTAATATTGATAGTTTCAGCTTCTAATCAAGTCATCTTAACAAAGAGCCCTGAAAAACTTAAAAAAGTTGTTCAGAAGATGGTTTGATGTCGATTGCTTAAATGGAAACGGAGTTATTATAACTCAATTATCTCACTTCCCATTCTTTTGGCACATCTTTTTAACATTTCTTCTGTTTATAACTTCTTCATATCGCCCTAGTAGTACAACGGATAAGGCATTGGGTGCGATCCCTAAGAACTTGTGTTCGATTCCCGGTAAGTCTTGGTTGTAATTGTCGATATTTATTGAAAGTGATTTATAAAGACAGCCTATGCAGGCTAGCATCTGCTCTTTTTATTCATTTTTACCCATTGTACTCATTTTTTAAATACATCTTTTTCAAAATTGAAACTTGACAAACACAAAATTGACACTCCACTTATCTTATTATGATGTTAGCTGCCACAATCAGTGATATGATACATAATAAGCTAAATGGAATTGTAAAAATTTAGTAGCAGAATTTCATGTCTCTCTATCTTTGTAAATAGTAATATAGATCTCAGCCATATAAAATACTTATAATTTACAACCCTCTAAGCGGTTTTGACGACTATAGTCGTCCAGGAATCTCCAGATTTCCCTAAAATGCACATGAATATTAAATTCACGAGAATATTGTTGAAACGCTTTTCTAATTTAAAGTGTTGGTGTATACTTTACTACATCAACCGAAAAAAATATTTCGAATACATATTAGCTATATTTATTAAAATAATTTTAATTTTCGAAAAATTATAAAATACACATATTGAAGACTCTTTAACAGTAAAAACTAGTTTACAATCTCGTATAATAATAATCTTCTATTCTTTAAGACGATAGAAAACAGTACTTTAAAAGTTGTTTAAGCATAAATCGGTAAGTTAATTTATAACCTGTGTACTTCTGAGAAAAATCGAATGGATTTAGGTTCCTTTTTTTAAATAATATACTTTTAACAATGGGCCATGAGGTGTAACGCCTAATACTTTAATATGTACTGCACAAACAATCGCGTTTACATCAAATACAATTTTTGAGAAACTAAGGTCCATTCCTCACAAACGAGTAAATCGCGCGTGAGCTTCTCAGTGATTCGACAATTCATACCACGTGGTATGAATTCTCGAATCACCGAGAATCTCACGCGCGTTTTACTCGTTCGTGTAGAACGGGCCCAACATTCGAGGGATACGACTGAACAAACAACACTTTCCCAAATTATTTCGAGAGCCCATTCGTCCCGGAGAGCGCCGAATCAACACCAGGATCACTTTGAAGGCGATCCCGAGTTCCGAGTGGATGTCAAGTGTGGTCTTCGTTTACGCGAAGCATAAACAATAAACACTAAAAATCAATCTCCAGTTTCCGGGTTCTGTTCAGCGGATCGAAGAGAAATCGATCCTTGGACGACGATACCCTTCCACCCCACCCCCCCTTCCATCTTTCTCCAGAGGGGGCCATCCGTCATTTCAGACGATATGGAAGTCGTCGTCAACAGTTGGGGTTGATGGGGGCTCGGAGACCCCCCTCTGGTGTTCGAAGGGAGAAGGGTAATTACCCGAGAAAGTGGAAGGACGTAGTAGTTTGCTTTCTCTTGATGTCGATTCGGGTCGTTTCGTGTGGTTTGAGGGACAGCGACGTATGTGTTTGTTCGTTTGTTTCTGCTGTCCATTGGGGAGAAGGCACCTTTATTAAAATAATTATATTCATTTTTTTAAAAAGGGGATTGTAATGAAATTATACGTTAAACTCTCTTGCATTGAAAACAAATATGCAATTTCGAAATTTTGCTCAAAACTTGTGTGTGTGGGGGGGGGGGGGAGGGGGAGGGCGTGCAAAGGAGTGGGAAAGGTTAGGGGTCAGAATTCCTCCTATTTGTCTGTAAAGATAACATTTTTAGTATGTACAAATACTTATAAGAGAAACTTGTTGGAAAACAACTCTACATTACTCCTCATGTAGAACTCTCTTTCAATACAACTTTTCTGCGTGTTCTATGCTACTGGAAAGGAGTAAATAGTTTTGATAATAAAATAAAAAAAATTTTAATTAATTTATTTTTCTTTTTATCTTTACTTATCTTTCATACCTTCATTATCACTTATTTTTCTCATCTTTCATACCTTTATCTTTACTTAAATTACTTATCTTTCATTCCTTCGTCTTCACTTATATTACTTATCTTTTATACCTTCATCTTCACTTATATTTATTATCTTTACTTATCTTTTTCTTAAAAAAAAACACTGTAGGATTTCCTTTTTCCACTATTCAAAGGGTTAAATTGGCAGTTTTTCGAAAACTATTTCCCCACTGCTTTTAAATATGTGTTTAAGGTTTATGTAATGGAATCAGATGTGTCAGCTTGCATATCCGATCGCGAGGATTTTGTTGGCGAGCAATTCATAGTTCTATAATGTACTGAATCTAAAATCTGCTGTGAATTTAAAATTGGCTACATGGGGTGTTAGGATATAAACTTCATGTTGCGCTTTTTTTTTCGTTGCGCTGATCCATTCCGACACTATAACTTCGCGGCAAACAACTCGGATTTTCATAAATCTGGTCTCCTTTGATAGGAAATTAGACGATCTTGAAACAAAACAAACGTACAGGATGGGCTTTCGCATCGTCAGACGGAATAACTTGTTTATCTTCCTTATGGTAGTGAGATTTTGGTTGATAACCACTTCCTATTTCTATAACCTGCTGAAATGACTTTTCACGTAGAACTTTTTGGCCGTACCCCAACACAGCCACACTCATCTTTTTTCTTAAATTAGTGGGTCTTCTATTACTTTTGATGGTCCCATTTCCTGAATCTTCTTTTTTTTTATCACACGGCTGGACAATTAAAAATCATCGGATGTTTTTTTACTAAAAAGTGTATTAGAGCCCTTTGTGTTTAGTTTTACATTCATAAGCGCACTGAAATGTGTTTGATAAACGTTATTAACTATCGAAGTTTTGGTGTTTCTTTTTTATTGCACAAAGTTCAGAATGGTTGACATTCATTTATCTGTATTGCAGAACATTACGTACTTTATTTTGTATTATAAAATATATATAAATATAACATAAAAGTATTAAAATCTCCATAAACGTGATAGAATAAGACCATTATTGTTGAGAGATCTCATTTATTTAAAACCTTTTTCCCGTCCACAAAAGGTTCGACTCTTTTAATCATTCGCGCGATCACTTTTATTGTGTTCAATGTGGTAAAAAGGAGCAAATGTTTGCTATGAAATGTTCTTGAATCTCATTTTTTCGCCTGGATAGACTTTTTTTTCTCGTTTCGTTTGTTTTATAGCTTAGAGGTGTCGAATATAATGTATTGTTCTTTTCTGCGCTTACCGCTAAGGAATATTTATTGCAGTTGTAAAATTTCGCTTCAGAAACTTCAATTACGGCTTTTAATAGAACTTACCCTAAGGAGATTCATGTTATGAACTGGTATTTATTTGTATGGAGCTTTTTTTTAATACAATTCTTAAAACAAATTTGTGTTTGAAACCGACATTCAAATTCAAACGATAGATAATAAAGATAATTTTTAGAAAAGTATGTATTGTAAAATTATTCAGTATAAACGTTGCAAAATTGTATAAAAAATTATATTAACCCTCCAAAAATATAGAATTTGTAAAGTTATTGTTCTCCTTAAAAATATTAATTTATATTCGTAATGCATGTATATAATTAATTTTATTAATGGTGATAGCTTTTAAATATTACTTTAATGAAATATATTTGACGAATATTTTAATATAGGGTATTTTATGAACTAAAAGAATGGTCTGTAATGCTAGAAAACTTTTGAGTCCAAACAGTTAAATTCTGAGTGTCAGCCAGTGTGATTTTTAAGTTACCAAATGATATACGTCATAATGTACTAAAAGTTTCTTATATACATAATTAAATTGTTAATTAAGTTTTTTAAAAATGTCATTTTTCAAAATATTTCTATTTAAAATATGATAAATATTAAAATCTGATAATGTAAAAAATAGTCCATCATAAATTTTCATAAAAATATCTCGTTTTGAGGTATCATGCTTCAAGATTCATTCGTTCAAAGCTATCACTTTTATTAGCTTGAAAATAGGTTACAAGATACTAATCAAATTTTAGAAAGATAGTTTAATTGTCCCCTAAGCAGATTATACCTCTTGACAACAGAAGATTTTCTGTAAGTGTTTATTAAACTTAGAGTTTAAACGTACCAAGCTTCATTATCATTTATTGGTTCGTGACAAAATGCATATATTCAATAAGGAGAAGATACCATTAAGAAAGAGATAAAAAGATTCCATTAAGAAATAAAGCATAGTTTGGAAAATCCATTGAAATGCAAATGCCATTTAAAGTGTACAGTATAATGAGAGTTTTGACTAATGTATGGAAAAGTAGTTTCTAAGTACTCCTTTCCCATAAAAGAAGTATTCTGACCAAATTTCATGAAATTAATTCAACAAATTACTGCTGAATTAGATTCATAAATACGCACGTTGTTCATCAGCTTTAATTCAACCCAAATAATCAGTAATTAACGTTTATAATATCGCATCATATATATTCTATCCTATATATCGAATTATATATGATATCATATATCATTACATATTATGTTATATACTACTCAACTCGTCTTAACAAAAATTATTTTCATGTTCACTTGCCATCGAAATACATTTAAGAAAAACCCTTCAAACTGACAACATAAATATTGTCTGAAATAGAAAATTCGCCTATTTAATAAATAGGCACTCTCATAATATTTAACCTCTAAAAAGAGTTTTCTAACAAAAAGAGGTGAAACCTTTGACCCAGTCTACTAAGATATTAAACAGTTCTTTTACCACCAAATAAAGAATTCCATTACTCCATTACCTTCTCTCTTACTAATTGGTTGCTACCTTGTTACTTTTACTCATCATAACCATGGACTATTAATCTTTATTAGATGAAAGAGAATTTATGATATGGTGAAGTACCTTGAAAAATAATAGTTTTCATCGAAGAAAAATCAACAAGCAATTCAAAGTGAAATAAATTCATTTTGGGAAGGGGCGAAAATCCAACAATGCAAAAACTACGAATTTAAAATTTTCCATGTAAAATATCATACATTTTAAGAAATTGTTATAAGATTCAGTTTTGCGTTATCACGAATAAAAAATAAAATTTAATCGCCAAAATATTCAGAAGTTATGTGAGACCCCAATATGTTATCTCAATTATTGTGCATAATATTAACGTTTAGTTTCGTAAGTATATCAAAATATTAATAAATTAAAAGTTAACCCTCCATAAGTCTTATTACTGTAAAAATTAAATACGCATGTAAAATCTAGCATTTATAATTTAAAAATACGAAATAATATTCAAGATAACAGTTTAACCTTTTTTTAAAAATAATATCCAAAAATTGAATAAAATTATTAAAATGTATATTAATTATATACTTTTAGTTAGTTTTAATGAATTCAAAAGACTTTAGGAAGTGCATGTGATATTTTGAATCTACCTTCAAGCTATATATTACTCGAAATTGAAGAGGTCTGTGTCCCAATTGTAATTTCCATTCATTTTGAGAATATTCTGGTAGGCTACGTCCTTATTAAAAGTTCGTTTACCTTTTTTGACCGTCTAGGAATGAGACACTAGTTCTAGACATGCCGATCAATAATTCCCAACAAAACTAGGAGTAGGCAGTTTACAAAAACTTTGTTGGCTGCTATTCAACAGTTATTAGCATAAAAGTTGCTGTTGCTGAAATTGTAAGTAGAAGGGCCGCTTTAGTACTGAAACTTTGTTTTTCATTAAGGAAAGTGCAGAAGGACCATCCGAACATCATTAAATTCTGTAATTTACTTCCGTTCAACCTTCCCACCCGTTAACCCTTCTAGCGCAAATCATAAATTATGAATGTGATTTTCATGAAAATGCTGAATTTAGACATGTTAAACTTTATATTTCATTCTGTTCCGTTTTCATTTGGTGTATTGTGTTAATAAAAGGAGAGCGTGGTTAAGAGATATTAAAGACGTGAGAAAAGCACATATGTTAATTCGTGCATTTGGGAGAAAATCCGGCATGTGTATTGTCTATGCCGACTAGAATGTGTAGGATATATTTCTTCATTGAATGTATTTTAATAAATTGTAAAGGAAACCGTTGTGACGCGAATCATTTTGTTTGCAAGCACTCAAAATATTTGAATTTGAAATTTAATATATTCTTTTATTTAAACCTATGGTATCTTTTTAAATGAAAACAGAAAACAAAAAAAAATGTTGATTAAAAAAAAAAACTGTAATTGTAAAGTTTAGACATCTAAATAAACGTGTTTTAACAACAAAAAATTGTGGCTACACTTTTTTATCTTGTGAGAACTATTGTCACAGATAGTAAACTTGATTTTTGTCTGCCAATGAGAACATGCGTCTGTCATCCGAAAAAAAATTTAAATCGCAAATTTAATAACCTTCCCACTTTTAATATGAAAACACAAGAAAAGTAAAATTACTAAAATAGTGAGTTTTATACTAAGTATTATAAATAAACTTTTATAATATCAAGCTTTGTTAAAAGAAACAAGACAGTATAATGTATTAAGTACTGCTAATTATGCTAAATCATTGATTAACTATTAATTTTATTAAGTATTCCAAATTTTTAATAAAAAATTATTGTTTAATACTATAATTATTAATTATTGAGCAAAATTTAAATAATTAATATTCAAAGAAAGATTGTAGAAATAAAATAATCAAGATATTGTTGAATAACGAACCTTAACTAAAGGAAACAATTTTTAAATCTTAAATGTTTATTAATAAATTTTAATTATTAATCAAGTACCATAACATTGCTGAACAATAGTACAAAGAACATTTCCTTGTAAAAATGTATTTACAATTTTTTATAAAAATTATACTTCGAAGGTTTAATAAAGAATGTTCTGATATTTATTAATGAGGAGGGGGTAAAAGTCCTTTAAAGCAATGTTTTGGTACTTGAATAACAATTAAAATTTACTAATAAATATTTAAGTTTTAAAAATTGTTTCCTTTTATTCTCTCAGTCTCCATTTTAAATTAACGTAGGAATCACAAGTAGATTCTTTTATATTTATATATAAAAATTTACAATATATTTTAAGGCATCAAAAATTATATTTATTCGATATGGATAATATTAATATAATTTGTTGAGAATAATAATTTTAAATGTATAATTTTCGAATGAACTATCTTAATGTAATTTAAATGTTTTAATGTAATTTTATGTTTCAACGAAATTTTAAGGGTTTTTTTGCAATGTGTTTTAATGCAAACCTTTTGTATTTGCGGTCTAGGTGGAGTATGTACTATTTTAGTCGTTCTGTTTGTATTCTTTGTTCAATAAACAACATACTCAACTAAAAAAAGTCAGCAAAAAATATTATAAAATTTTTTGATAATGCAGGATTTTTAAGGCCTCCTAAATGTTTCATGCTGACAAATTGAAAACTGCTAAAAAAAATGCAATTTTTTTAATAATAGAATGCTAAAAAGTTCAAAAATGAAGATTGTGAAAAAATATTGTTATAAAAAACTGCACGGTTTATTAAAAAAAAACCTGTAAAGTGTTTTTTGAACAATAATTCTGCTGTTGATAAAATCCTGTTTTCAAAATTACTGTATCACATAGATTTAATATATTTAAATCTTAAGTTACCATATAAATTTATCTTTTACATTCAACAAGCTTTTCGGAGAAGTGTTCACGATCATTAGTAAAAATTTAACTCTTGTAAACAAACGAAAGAAATAAGGGAAAGCTCATTCACTCTATTCCACGACAGGAATAGACAGAGAGAGTTGGCCTGGAGGCTCATCCTGATGAAATCGAGACAAAGAATAGGGTGCGGGTTTTTTTTTAAGGTGTAAAAAAAAATAGAATTCGGAATATTTAAAAAGGGGTTGTTGGTGATCTCTTGAAAAGATTTTCCTATCTTTGGATTCAAGCCAAGTTTAAGTAAGTCGTTTCATGTCGATCGTATAAGTGTGAGAGTTAAAAATATATTGTAAACAAATCACACAGTTTGTTTTAGAACTTGAAAATTCTTTTTTTAGTTTATAGGAGAAGGGTTGAAAGGTAAAGTTTGGGATAGTTTGTTTCACTCTTGAGATCAACCTTGCAAATCTCTTAAAACACTAATAAAGTTAAAGGGAATAAGTGTTTCATTGCTCATATCTCGGAAACTAATGATCCGATTTTGGCGAGACTTGGTAAAATCTAGTTTCTACTAAGGATAAGATTTTAACGACGAGCTTTTTTTTCCCTAGATATCTTTATTAAAAGAAGATAACTATAAAAATGTTTTCCCTGTGTAATTTTCCATTTTATATAAAATTCAAATTTTGTTCGCGTTAATCTCAACATATCTTGAACCTATATTAACGAAACATGACAATACCTAAATAGGTGTCTTGTCTACAAGAAGGTTATTTGCTTTATTTTGTGTCGATATTTTAAAAAGAAACTGAGTTATTTTAACTTATTTATCTTTATTTTTTTATATCTTTGTATTTGTATTTATTTTTACTGCGTGACTCTGTTTTGATTTTTTTTTAAATGATAGAAGGCGGCCTCGGCTGGTTGGTTAATTAACGTTAGACTAGAGCTACTAATGGTTTATTACGACAGTAGAAGGTGGTCTCATGACGATCACATCTCGTAAAGTTTGATGAAAATCCAGTTTTCTATGAAAAACCAAAATTTGAAAAATTGCTATTATTGTGCCTTTTTTCATTTAATTATTTCATATGCACAATTACTTTTATTTTTTGGCGTTTTAATTATTTCTGTGGAAAGTATTTTTGCTATTATGAAATATATAAAAGAAAAAGTTTAAAAGAGCCATATAAACTGTTCATTATACCATATTTAATTTGGTTAAAGTAATAAGCCATTAATCTCGCAAGATCAATTTGTATTGTGATAAAGCTCGACAAGGTGTATCCATAGATTTCAGTAACTTAAATAATTAGACTTGGTCTCCGATTTTAAGAAATCTGCACGTGGCAGAATGATTTGGCGATTCGCCAGTTCTTAATCTCAAGAACTCAATTAATTATTCTCCTTTTTTCCGCTTATTTTTTGTTGCTCGTGTGACCGTCACCCGGGTATCTACCTCATCCATAAAAAAAAAAGAAACAATGGATTTATACCATACTTCCGCACCGTTTAATTTCCGCCTATCACAGGATCGCAAAAGAATTCGAAAAAATGTGGAAGGCGTGGCCTGTGTTATGATCTAATGAAGCGAAAGCGCCTGCTCGGAATAAAAGGTCAAAAATGAAGCGGAACGGAATGTCCCATTAATTATAAATGTAAGCTGTGGGCTCTCCTGACTTGTTGTAAGCGACATACTTCCTGGAGTTAAAAAAAATATGTAAAAATTAAAATTCGGTTCCTAAAAGGATTTTTGATTAAAAAAAAAGGCGCAAAAACAAAAATGAATAGCTAATAGAGAAAAGATTAAAAAAAAATAATATAAAGACCAGGAAAATGAAACGATTAATTATTGTAATGTAATTACAATAACTGGGAGTTTCGGTTAAAATCACCGTTTTTTTTTCTATTTAATATTTTAAAATGTTTAAGTTTGCGCTTTAAAGATTTTCTTATTCGAGATTGTTATGTACTTTTTTCTCTAAATTGTACCACCCTAGTTATTCAGAAAATAGAGGTTATTGATGTGGAAGGCTCTTGCTTCGTTAGCAAAATCATGGGAAACGCTTACTAAACCTCTAATTTTAATGAAAAGTAACAGAAAGTTGTTAAATGTTGCACACCAGTGTTTTTAAAAAAAGATTCTAACAAAGAATTTTTAATATTGTTACTAAACTTAATGCAACGCAAATCAAGTCTAATACTCTAGCTACTTTAAGACATTTCAGAAGATTGATTGAGTTTTAATCAACACATTTGAAACGACATTTAGTAGGTTGCAGTTTTCTAACAATAAACTATATTATGATTTTTTTTTTTAATTTATTAGAGGAGTGAGGTTTTTAGTGTGATATGGGGTAAAAATATTTATCAACTCAAGAGAAATAATTAATATTTTTTTTATTCCACTCAGTATAATAACTCTGGAACATGAATTTAATTCTTTGGCAAGGTGTCAAACAAGGTTTTGCTCTCAACTTAATTAGAAATCCAACGATGCATAAAATATTTCACTCATTTGTTGAGTTTGGATGAACTAATTATCCCATCATAAAGTGCAAAATATATTTTTTCATTTTTCTAGAAAAATTAATCATACATAATTAATAAATGAGATAAGAATTTTTAATTGAAAATTAAAAATAGAAAATTAAAGATAATTTTTCTACTCAGGACTAGTTTAACTATTTGACTTGTGCTTATTTATATATATTACAGTATAGTAGTCACATTTACATGAAAACGTTAAATTATTGCCAAATTGAGGTTTTAAAAAAATCAAATACAGCAAAATGGCCTGAGAGATTCGTAAAAAGCACCTCGTACTAGACTAGGGATGAGTTTAGTAGTTATTATTAAATAACGACAGTTATTACGATATTATAATGAAATAACTAGTATATATAACTGTTATTTGATATCATAAGCGAGATTAAATGCCATCAATATAGGAATTAGGCGCCGCAAAACACCAAATGCCAAAATGTCATGCATTTTTTTTTATTAGTTGAGAGTATGAATTATTTTAATTAAAATGCTGTTAATTATCCAACTCTTAATAATATCTCAATAAAATATTTATATTAGATAAACATATTAATTTCTCCTAATCATTTTTAAATCATTACATACATATTTGTTATCTCAATATACACATAAAAAAATTCATTGCTGTTCAATTTTTGTCTAATACACACTTTAAACTTCCATCCAAATTTTGTTTTTATTTAATATAGCGCAATATATCAGACCGTGATAAATAAGAAAATTAATAAAATTTTAAATTTATGCTATTTACCTTTTACAATGCGACGAAGAGTACCAAAGAATCACTTTCAGTTAAAAATCATTCAGCTAAATGAGAAACGCAAGCAAAATATATTTCTCCGAACCTCCAAATAAATTCTATGATATAAACAAAATATACTCGTAAACTGATTCACACATTCATGCCAACCAATACCACTTCCCCACACCAAATGATATGAACTCGTCCACTCCTGATCCTTCCCACAAAGCAATAAACTGTCGCTGACTAGAACAATCAAAAAAATATCCTGATACAATCATACGATAAAAAAAAATCATACAATTTTTTTATCATAATAACGTTTTTAAATGTTTGGATCGCATTTTGGACACGTGCCAATAACGAAGTGACGTAAATATCACAGAGTATGATAAATATCACAATTCAATCCTGATAGTTATTGCGATGCGCGATCCTTTTGCCCTTGAGAAATTCGAATTATCACGCAGGGTGGTAACATAACCTGGAAAACCGGGAATTGTCATGGATTTTTTTTATTCTGGAAATATCAGGGGAAAGTCAGGGAAATTTTCGAAATTTCCCAAAAAAATCAGGGAATTTTTCAAATTTGGATCATTAAAACGGCAATTATCCTCCATTATGCACTCTATTCTGGGTAATTTAGTTGTAAATATTTCCTTTTAGTTCTGAAAAAGATTTTTTTTAAAAAAGTATGGTTATGCACATTTACATATTTTCAGTTTTATTTTTGTAAAAACGTGAACCACTGCTGAGGGAGCAGCAAAAACAAAGTTCTTTATACCTTGAAATTGTGAGCAACATGTGAGGGGCTAATGAATGTGATTTATTGAAGATTGGAATAGGAAATATGAAGCATATAAAACATTTAAAATTATCTCCAAAAGAAATAGTTTGAAAAAGTTGCATTATCTGCTTACAGAACATGATTAATTACTGCTGTGCCTGCCACAAATGTATAATTTTTTGTATTCATAAATTATTATTTTAACTGATAATAATTATTGCTTATAAATTTTTATTTATAATGCAGTAAATTTATTGTATTGTAGTGTGGATACTTTGTTTTTATACAAAGCATATATTTCAACGTTTCTTAATGTAATTTTAAAGTCAGGGAAATTTTGTGACACCATCATGGAAGTCAGGGATATATCAGAGAACTTTTTTTACAGAATTTTGTTGCCACCCTGTCACGGTTTCGTTTCAACCAAAGCCGTCTTGCATGTGGAATGTGGGAACAGATCGTTCTTCCATTTCCGTTCCTTTTTAGTAAAATTATAATATTTTTATACCTGCTCTTTTTCTAATGTTAGTGCGGCTCATTTGATTTGCCAAACGATAGAAATAGGGATTAGAGAAAAAAAAATTTGAATCTAAAGACTTTCTAGCTTGCATTCTAGGCTGCATCTATCGAGAAAATAAAAAGTTAAGAATTACAGCTAAATTTAAAAAAATACATTTATACATAATTATTATACTGGTTAAAATTATATATTTTTTATTATGGTATTAATTTCCCGTTGGGATTGGCGAATCTATCGATGACCAGAGGCTTCGCCTCTACTTAAAGTGCCTGAAAATTTTTGATAAAGGGTCATTATAAAATCTGAAAAACATGCGAGTAAACTTATAGACTTAGGGCATGTATGAAGAGGCTTATTGGTACGGCTTTCATTTCAGACATGAAGCAACCCTGAAGACGTAGCAAGACACAGAGGAGGGGGCCTCCCATCCAGATGGCGTTGCGAAGGAGACGCTGCCACACACCTCCTCGATGCACCCCCGCAACGACACCGCCCTCCTCCTCCCCCCGACGACTCTAGGTGACCCTTGTGGCGCCTGGGGCGGCGACACCCGCCATCTGCTCCTCAAGGCCAGCCACCTCCTCCTGGCTGCTGCCCTCCTAATCCCCTCCACCTCCTCCGTGCCCATCCAGTTCACCTCTCGCCTCCTCCTCGGCCTAGGGTTCTTGTGCTACGCACTGTGGGCCGCCCTCGCCTCGTGCGCGGGCCCCGACGTCGTGGCGTGGAACACCGCCCTGCTGGTCGCCAACTGCGCCCAGGCGGCGTGGATGGCGTACGGGAGCCTTCCCCCGAGGATTCGGCCGGAGCTGCAAGACCTGTACGCGAGGGTGTTCGCCCCTTTGAAGGTGGGAAGGGGTCCGTACAGGCAGCTGGTGAGGAACGCCCACGTGGAGTCGCTGGACGCCGGGGAGAAGTACGCGGTGGAAGGGGTCACGGGAACTGACCAGCGGCTGGCCGTTTTGCTCTCCGGAAGGTAAACATTAGTGTTTAAAATAGAAACCCCTTTCCAAATGTTCCTTGGTACGGGGTCCTATCCTACACTGTTAAAAATGCACGCTCATTCTTGAAGAAACTTTCGTCATTAACCCTTTGAGTACTGAATTATTTGAAGATTTTTATGCCCATAGAACTGATTTAATTTGGTTCAATTGATCCCATTCTTGACCGACCCTACAACAAATTGTTTGCGACTTTTTTTTTTATTAAAGTTTGGAATGGAATTTTTTTAAAGCTAAATTCTGGTAGGGGTGATAAATATATTATATAAAATATGTGATTTGGGGGCCCCTTCAAAATATAAAGTATGGCCTTCACGGGCCTATACGGTAACCAGGCCCTGCCTAACGGATCTCTTGGTACGAAGTCACACGCGCTATTGATATTACTAGAAAAGCTTGTTTGAATTGTGGCAATATACGTATAAGAACCGAAATTGAGCTGATACCACTGGAGATAAATCTTAGTAAATTACTATCGTTAAAAAATTTTAAATTCGTGTTTCGTCAAAAGATTTGTTGACGAAACGATTGTCAAACGATTTGATTGACGAAACGATTGACGAAAAAGTAGCCTTGATGAACACTGAATTCTCGAAGATAAAAATGTTATTTCTGAGAGTATACGTTCTTAGAACAATGGATTCTATTATACGTCGTTTAAAAAAACGTTTCGTTTTTATATATTTAAAAGAAAAAAAATAGCACACTATTTCTAATTTTTTGCTCATATTCAAATGAGTAACTGGAGTAATTTGTTAAGTTTCAAGTACAAACTTAAAATGTAAGCCAGTATGTACACTTTTTTTTATCGCACAGAACATATTTGTATTGAATACTATTAACGTACTTCACTCTTAAGCACATTCCTTTCAATTTCAGAATGAAAGTCACGTGCGAAGATACCCTGTTGCATTTTTTACTTCCAACAGAATTTGTAGATTCCCCTGAGTGGGAATCGTGTGCCTCCAACACAGATAAGCGCTTCCAGGTAAATAACATTTTTTTATTGTTTCATGAATGTTATTCAAGAAGTGTTGTAATGAATTTCAAAGTTTACACTGAAATAAATATATTCTGTTACATGTTGAGCGAAAGAAATGAGAATATTCGCATGATATTCGAGATTTATTCATGGAGTACGAGACCATTCGAAGTATACATTTCTAATCTTTCCTTTTGTCACAAAATGCAGAAAGGTAAAAACCTACACCGTATGACGGGCGTGCATTCAAAAACAAACATATCAAAAAATATTTTTAAAAAAAATTAGCATGGAATTTTATAAAAATAGAATATCTCTATCGGTTACCGAAAATATATTACCGAAAATATCCCTGTGATTTTAAAACTTGAAAATCCGGAGGTCCATAGATATACAATACATGTATCTACCAAAGGTTTTTTTGCGGTTTTCTCAATTTAAGAATTGATGTTTGTTTTTGCATGCACACTCCTCGCATAGCAATGCTTATTTTTTTTTAATTAACTTCATTTCCAGAGCATATACAAAAAGAGGGTACAAACAGTTTATATACTGAATAAGTGCAAACAGGAAACAGATGCGTATATAGCTATTGAAATTTTTGTTAAAATCTGTCAATATTTGACTATTTTTTTGCTAATAAAGTAAACATTTTTAGCCTTAATAAAGCCTGATGGTTCAAAATGGAAATCAGATGCTTTAAAGATTGATCCATTGAAACTTTATGACGCTCCATTGAAGTTTTTCATTTTCTAAATGAGAGGTCCAAAAATTCTGTAAAAAATTAGGTATCATATTTAGATAAATGGAAAACACAATTTAATAGGATTTTTTTTTTACTAAGACAAAAAATTTGGGGCTAAAAGGGTGAAGTATTAAGTGAATCGGCATTTGTAAAAAGGGGGTATGTTCCATAGACTTAACATAGAACATATCCCCTTTTTTACAAATGCCGAAATACTACAAATTACCTTTAATTTAAAGCGTGTTTTCTTTAAAAGTTTGTTTTTGTTCCCCCAGGTAACTCTGACTGCCACAGAGCCTTGCCAACTACTGTGTTGGGGCCGCAAAGAGCTGATGTCCCTGCTGGAGAGCAATCCGTTCCTGAACGTGGTCATGTACAACCTGATAGGCAAAGACATCACGCACAAGCTGTACTCGCTCAGCGAACAACACAGGAGGGGGACCGTGGAGGGGGGCGCGGGGGGGTCGATCGCGGTCTCCCTGGACTTCTGGAGGAGTCCCCAGGTCCCGAGGGCTCAGTCCGTGGACATGGTGCACACGGGCTACAAGGGACACATGAGGTCGCTATTCTGGAAGAAACCGGAAAAGAGGAACAGGTGTGCTCTCGTTGCTGCCGAAGATTTGGGTGAGATGCTTAATATTTCTTGAAACGAAACTTCTTAATTCAACAGCAGAGAGGCGGATTTGTAAATTTTCCACCTACGAAGGGATACCCAAATTTTGTCCCCACCCCCCTTATTTTTTTTTAAGGAAAGTATAGAAAAGGTCATTATTTTTCAAATTGGTTCAAAGTTGTGTTGCAATTAAACAATTTTTTTTAAAGAAAATATATGAAATCGTTTCTTTTTTATTTAGTACTACCAATATAACCCGGTGTTCCTCGAGGTTAGAGGCATCCGTGGTCGAGTGGATTAAGGCGTCAGCTGGGAATCCAAGGGTCCCCGGTTCAAACCTTGCGATGGACTAGACTAAAGAATAGTAAAAAGTAGTGATATTGCGATCGGAGGGTTGCCAACTTCGCTACCAAAATACTAGAATGTCGTCCAGAACATCCACAAAAAATTAACGGCGTATATACGGGACTGGTGCACGATAAATCTGATCGGGGTCCAAAATCCCGACGTCTATTGAAGGCGTTGGGTGCCAGCTCAGGTGTTGTCCTCGTCATCTGACCATGGTTCAAAAATACGAGGCATCGTTCCCGGGTCTTTCCTTCGAGGCCCCGAACCGTCGCCAATAGCCCACTGTGCAGCTCTAGTGCGACGTTAATTAACCAAACCAAGTTCCTCGAGGTTAATTTGAGAAGTAAGAGCTGCGCGATTTTTTTTTATTAGCGAAGCCATCGCATATCATTCTCTTTGTGCAATGTGAAAAATAAACTTTTATCAAAATCTAGATTTATTCAATTAATTTGAGTAGTTTTCGAGATACCTAAACCTAGTACGTTTTCAATATTTATGTACACGAAAAATACATGCTATTGCGACTACTACTGATGTTTTTGTAAAATGTTTTTTTGTTGTTATATTAAAAACCCTAAAAAGTAATGATTAAAAAAGCCTTTGCGAATATTAGTCTTGTAATATAATGTCGATAAAAATAATGTATTCTGAAAAAAATAAAATTAAAACACTTGGCGACGTTGCTTCAATCCCAGTTGGTGTTGAAAACTTATATTATTTTTTAAAAATTGAATTTTTTTGTATAAAAATTAATTTTTCAGTGACAATAAACGCATGTAGTAAAAACTTCACATATATCACAGGATCTACAATGTAAATTTCCAATAGAAATAATGTATGGGAAAATGGAAAAAGTTCTATAACTTTTTAACGGTTGCAGATATACACATGAAGCAAAGTGCATACGTTAAGTTGAAGATTATTGATAAAATTTAGCCAGTTTCATAGAAATCCGTTCAATCGTTTTTGAGTTCAAACCGCACACAGACAGATAAACAAACATGCAAAAAAATTATTCTATGTGATTTTCTAAATCAGTATATCTCAATTCATGCCAAAAACTCAAAATAAGGGGATTTGTTCTCGAATCCACAGAAAGACACTCCATTCTTATATATATGTATTGATTATTCTTATCTTAGAAATCAAGCTCTTTATAAACAAAAATACGAAAAAATTCGATCTAAAAATAAATTTTTATTATTTAAAATAAAAATAAAATATTTTAGAATTTGATTAAAACTCTTTTGAATATCAATATTAAAAAAAAAAGCTTTTCTTCTAGTTACAGCCTTAAATAAATCCGCCACAGAGAGAAAGACGATATATACTTTACAACTTTTATTTTAACTGATATCTGACGTTCTGCAACAGCTAATCTGTACTTGAACTTCACAGGAGATTCACGCACATCCAATTTCTCTGACCCCGGCCCTTGGCGAAATAAAAAGAAGGCAAAAAGCTCCCCTGACGAATCGCAGTACGAAACTCCAGTTTAAATCGGAGGTCCCACCACCGTCCATATTCCCACACAACGCAAGCTTAATTGGACGACTCGTACGAAGAACGAACCTTCAGCTTCAACGAAAATGCGATCGAATCGAAGAGAAAGGACTTCATTAATTACAGGACTTCCCTGCAGCCGAAGAACGCTAGTCATTGATGTTTGTAGAAAACTGTGTATACCGAATATACAAACTCTAATGCAGCCAACGTTTATTCAATGTGCTTTAAAGTCGTCTTTCAAGAAGTCAACGAATAAGCTCCTTTCATGCAGATTATCTCATTGTATTTTGCATACATTCCTATTGTGGTGTTAAAACTGCTTTATTTTGTCAGTAATCCGCAAAATGCTTTCAATGTTCGTAATTATTTTAGTAAAACGACAAATAATGGAGATATTGAAGTTTAAAAGAAATTGATTGAACAATTTTTAATGAGTATAAACACTGAAACAATTCATTTCTGCGAATATATTTTTAAATAAACAATCTAATGATTAGACAAACTATTTTTATGCATGGTTTAAATCTTTTAATACCCAATAAAAATCAAGCAAATAATCAGTGGCGGCTCGCCCACTACAGCAAGTACAGCCGGGCTGCACCTAGATTTATTAGAGTATTTTAAAACTAAAATAAGATATTTTACTAATTTTCTTAAATGAAGATTATAATTGAAAATAAAAATTCTACGGTAGTAAACAAAATCTCTGATAAATAGCAAGCCTTTTACTGTAATGCACAATTCATGAGGGGAAAAAACTCCATTCAATCAAATTGCAGCCAAAAAGCGAAATTCGAAATCGGCTGCATCGTTGCCATGGTAACCTCTACGTAGTAGGGAGATTCCCCCCATGCTAATGCACTGCATTTGTGAGAAGGTACAGCCGAAATGAATATTCTTGTTTTAGCTGTACTTGAGCTTCGATATGCTGATTGGCTCGTTGATGAAACGAGAACTTACGAGAATATCTCCAAACGGAAATGGTTTCCTGATACATTTACTGTGTGCTGTTGTTTCAGGACATGGTCCTGCTGTTGTTTCGTTATTTAAGTTAATATTACAATTGACCGATTCGCATGTTTAAAAGAAAGCAGGATTACTTTAATTTTCAAAAAATAAGTAAGTGTTTTCCGTTTCGCATGTTATCATTTCGTAAAAATTGAAAGGAAACTTTGATTTGAGTAGTGAATAATAAAGAATTTCCGTTCATGTATGGTTTTTGGAAATGTATGTTCCGTTCATGTATGGTTTTAGGCGGGGGGGGGGGGGGGGGATTAACATGATTTCGGCTGCACTAACATTTTCGACCACGGGCCGCCACTGCAAATAATACCCGTAATTTATCAAGCAAATAACATTTGAACACAGCATATGAAAAAGGATTTAGGCATATCAAGAGTAGCATTATTTTTCATGATTAGCTCTTTAATGTACTTATTCAATTTCCATAGCATGATCCTTACCTTTTGTGATATATTAATATTTTTTATTAAACTTCAATAACTCAAAATATTAAACTTTAGCTAAATTAAATTATAATGTTTTAAAATCTTTGAATGCCCATTAATATTTTTTAAAGTTACAGTTACAAATGTTGCATTTTAGAATATGCAGAAGTGTTAAAAACTGTGTCAAGATGTAATTTGTAGTTTAACATTTGAATATTGGTTGCTATATTTGAATCTATGTGATATCGGATTGCTGATATAATAAAGCAAATCAGTAATTATTGCAGAAATGTGTGTCAATCAATAAAGGCAAATAATTTGTAAAATATTGCTGAAAATACTAAATGTAATAATAGAGCAATGGATGTCTCGATAAATCGAAAATAGAAATAACAAGCATGTGAATAAAATAATACTTGTAAGTTCAAAGAAACTAAGTTTGTGTAATGGATTTTTATGCATGTATAGCTTAGTAGAAAAGTTTTTAAAAAATATTTGTCAATATAAAATAAATAATTTTTTATAACACATATCTGGGCATGCAGTGAGACTTGTCATAAAGTCAGAAAAAAGCTTAATATGCTGCTAGTGTTGTATATTTTTGGATGTTTAAATCGAAATATCAGTTACCATGTGAACAAATTTTTGTGTTTTATAGTTAACGTTATTTTAATCGTGTATAATTATACAAATTACTATTTTAATATTTGATATTTTTTGCATATATTTTTACTCTCAGTGGCTTAATTTGTATAAAATGTAGGCAGTATGTTTTGAATAAATGTTAGTAAGTATAATAGATCACCTATCTATTTACCAAATACCTATATCTAGCTATCAAAATGCACTGTTAATGTTGTTATGGCAAGAAGAGTTTAAAAAATACTTTATAAGATTGAAATAATATATTAAATGTAACGTTTATAAATTCAAAATAATTTATGCAACTACAGTCAATCCGGATAAATTTTTGTAAGAATTATTTTTCAAATAATTTCAAATCAAACTATAAATATATTTAATTATATTATTAGATAAAATAAAAAAAAAATCAATATTTTTTTATTGCACAAACGTCGAAATTTTCTATAAAATTATCATTAAATTTAGCTTCAGATTAAAATCATTCATCGACATATAAATGTAGTTTCATCTGTTAAAATATATGTTACATACGTTTAAAAAATGGCATTTCTGCTATTTTGTGGCAGTTTGTTAATATATGAATATGTTAATTGTTTTGATTGCTCAATATTATAACAATCTGTTTACTTTTTGATATTTTATTCTGTGCCTTTCATTTCGTATGTGATGGTGATAAAGAGGAAAAAGCCATAAAATGTAGACTTTTAGATGTTACAGACAATCGATACAAGAGTTGGATGTATGCATAATTAAGTGTGTAAAATGTGAATATATTTTCCTAATTTTGTTTCCGATATGAGTTTGAAATGGAGATACGCACAACATAACTTGTATCCCTGAAATATTTGTCACAAAAATGTTGCTTTGATTTAAAATGTCTATTAAATGTTAAGAATGTGTTTATGGCAAAGAGAGCATTCTTTTCACCTTAATAATATCAGATTATACGTTTTTAAAATTGTAACACATAAATATTGAACTTCTAAAAGATTTAAATTATAAAACTAATTTTTGAAAACTTTTTTTTAATTCTATCGTAAATTAATAAGATTTATGGATAGAGAGAAGTTTTAAAACCAAAATTCATTAATAAAAATTCACCAAATTTACAATTCTTTTTTAAATTATGTTTTTTGTGTTACTGTTAATCATGTAACAAGATAAAATATCTAAAGATTGTTATAAACAAATTTTCATTAGAGAAAGTAAATTTTATGATTTATAAAACTTTCTAAAGATGAGATAATTCAAAGAATTTCGATTATTCTAAAGAATAAAGTATGGCGATTATAGATTCTTTATTATATGTACAATAAAATGTTGTTATTGTGTAATAATATTTATGTGTCTTGAATAGAAATTACATATTTCTATACTACATTAAATTTTGTTAAAATTTCCATAATTTTTTTTCCTTCGAAAATCATGTAAGTACTCACGTATAAAAAAATTATGCCATAATCCAGTTCAAATTTGTATAATAAAATTTTGATGCTGTTTATTGATGATTCGAAATAAAATTTCTGTTTTTTTAAAAGTGATTTCCGATTATTTTAAAGAGAATAATAACTTATGCAAGTTTATTTTTAAATTGCATGTACTTAATAAAAAGAAAAGTACTATCATGGTTACTAAAAGCAAATCATGTATCTGTATAATTGAAAATCAATAAAATTACGAAGTTTGTTGAATTGTATAGTATATGTTAGGTTTATAGACCGAAAACGGTCATTGAGTGAAAAAAATCGAATAAATTCCTGTTGTGGTTCTTTAAATATTTGAATACAACACATTGTGGTAATGATGAAATGCTACAATGTTGTATGAATGAGTTGATACAGCCATGATGCAATATTATAAAAATACCTATATAATTTACCTCATTGACTGGCCATATGCTTGCAATGAACAAATTATTTCTGAGAGTAACTTTATTATGGTAGACCAGTGGAGCATTTTTACTTTTTTTATTTCTTGTGTTACAAATGTAAAACTTATTATACAATTAAAGTACCCTAATATTCTGTAAAAATAAACTATTGTATGGGTATATTTTTTTAATTTAAATTTTAAAAAAAATTGAAGACATTAAAAAGTTTACTGGTTTTTTTTTTAATTTTTAGTTACTGCTTTGAAACATTTTATTTAATAATAGTATATTATTGAAAAATTCATGTGAATTTATGTAGATAAATTTTTTGGAGAAATATATATATTAGGGAGCGGAAAATAATGTAATTTTTATTACATTAAATTCAAACAAATAATTTTTTAATCAATTCAAGTTTCTATTTTTAATTAATGATATAACCACCCTTGTTATCAAAATTTTGCAGAAAATTGTGAATTTTCTATTTAAAGGTATTTTTAATAGACTTTTTTTTTTTAAATAACTCTACAGTATTTTATTTATCAGAATATTGTAAGTGCATTACAAAAAAAAACACCTTTAAATCTATTTTAAAAAAACATTATGCTTTTACCTTTGTAAAGAATTAAAAAAATATTTTTTGAGATATTTTTTAAAGATGAAATATGTCAAAAATCAAATAAAAAATTTCAAACATTTAAATTAAAAAAAAATACTATGCATACTCCACTACTTATTCATTGTTAGTAATTTAATTACAATATTTTGTGAATTTCCTTAATATTAAAATTAAATTGCTATTAATGTAAGTTTTGTATAATGCATATATAAAATAAAAAAAGAAATTTAAACATTTAACATTTTTAATTTGGTTTATGAAATATTTAAGCTTTAAATAAATATATTTCAAAATCTAGTTTTTCGAAAGACATAAAACTTTTTTTAAATTATACTTAAAGTTAAAAAACAATTTTAATGCACTTACAATATTTTGCTAACTAAAAATGTGCAGGGGTTTTATTTTAAATAACTACACTTGTTTTTTTTTCAAAAATAAACAATTTTCTGCGAAAAATTTCTAATGTCAAACATATATA
This sequence comes from Troglohyphantes excavatus, assembly GCA_963932185.1. Taxonomy (NCBI): domain Eukaryota; kingdom Metazoa; phylum Arthropoda; class Arachnida; order Araneae; family Linyphiidae; genus Troglohyphantes; species Troglohyphantes excavatus. Next base: position 27,826,623 of record OZ010666.1, on the reverse strand, counting down.
TATTTTTTTCTCAAAAAGTTTTGACAATTTAAAAAAAAACTGCCGCTGTTTATTTTTCGTTAAAAATATACTGTCACAAAGTAAAAGTTTTCAAAGGAGTAACTCAAAATGTAAAAAGAAATATTTTTTTTAAATCTACATATATTTTTTTGCAAAAATTTTAATTATAAAAATATTACCAGTACATTTTTTTTTACAGACATTGCTAACTTAATTGTATAATAAGTTTTACATTTGTAACACAAGAAATAAAAAAGCATAAATTGTGTTATGGGTTCACCTTAATAAAGTTGCTCCAAGCAATTATAAATTCATTGTTAGCATAAAGTATGTAAATGAGGTCATTTAGTTGTTTTTATAATATAGCATCATGACTGCATCAACTACAGTTCAGAACATGTGGTGGAATTTCCTCATGACCAAAGTGCATTGTGGTCAAATATTCAAAGAACTACAACACGAAATTTGTTACAATTCATTGTTGATTTTTTTTGCTTAGTAAGTGTTTTTGTCTCTGAGCCTAACATATATATCAGTTAACCTTAAATCTGTATTAGCAATAAAAAAAATGACAGGGCCATTGATATAAAAGTTAAGGATACTACAATTTATAATATTTGGAAATGCAATAAATTTAATGCCAAAATGACTTGATGGCAATCAGCATTTAAGAAGGATGAGAATTGGTTTTATTATTATTGGCCGATTAACATTTAAATATATTAAATTAATGAAATTGTAATTAAAACATAAATAAAGCAAGTTTATATGCACAAAAGTACACAGTAACACAAATGTTTTTAATAACACAAATGTTATTAAATTTCATATTATCTTTATTATATATAAAGATATTTTTTATATTGATTATTTTGGTAAACATGTTTAGAAAATTTATTACGAATTAATAAAAATGTTATGGGGGCATAGAGCAGCATTCAAAGAAAATTTTATGCTTACAACTCACGAAATTTACAAATGATTTAAAATTAGTTAAGAAGTCAAGCAACTTACGGCTACCGTTTTTCACAAAACAGCTTTTAGCTGTCTGCCTAGGATAAAATAATTAAACTTATTGTTTTTAAAAAAATATTTAAATGAATCACAACATTTGAATATTTACAATTAAATTAGTAATTGATTAAAAAAAGTTAACACGAAACATAATCGTTATTAAACCTTAAAATATCCACTAAAAAACACAATACTTTGTAGAAACACTTTGAAATACTTTTTTTAATTGTTAATTATGAAAAAAAATTGCAAAACTTATTCAATATAACATTACATAAAAGTTTCTTGCCTAACTATTGTAAAATAATATAAAAAATAACTTAATTTAATCTTAATTAAAAAGTTAAATAGCTGTTTAATTATAAAATGTATTTCCTTAATAAAGGCAAATGCATGCATTACATTGTTTTTCGCAAAGTTTTGTTTATTTTAATGAAAAAAAAACAAGCTTTTTAGCTGTCAAATGAGAATAAAGAGAAAAAAAATCATGTGAGATCTATACAAATTTATAATCTAACTATATATAATGGTTTAAAGCAGGTATATAATATGCTGCTTTAAAATTGAGTGCATTAAAAATAATATGAATATAGCACACATTCTTAACACAATTTTTAATTATATAACTTTATTTAAAATATTTAAATGTTTTTAACAAATTCAATTGGCATAATAAAATAGATTTTATTTACATATATAGTTATCGTGTTTATATCCTAATCCATATGAGCTTGCTTGCTTGAAGAATACGAAGCTAATCTCCGTCTATCAGCAGCCGATGAAATATATCCGGTTCCTAAAGATTGATACTTTTTTTCGATAACCTACAAACATTCACAATTAAATTACAGAGTTGTCAAATATATAAAAATATTTTAGTATTTTCATAGTTGTGTATATATGCGTGCTTTAATAATTGTTAATGTAAAATTCATGAATTTCATTGTTTTGCATAGACAATGAATGCTCTTTTTTTTTAATGTTGAATTAATTTGCATGATGACATTCCGTTTTTAATCATGCTTTTAACCCTCTGACAGACAAAAAAACTATCGAATCGTTTAGTTTGTTTTCACTGTACGAAAGTTTAATTTATTTCCAACACATGTATATTACTTTTTTTAAACAAATATTTCAGTAGAGAAGGACTACAAAAGTTCTCCCAATACTTTAAATTTCAAAAATATCTTAAAATAAATATTTTTTTTATGAACTTTTATATTATTTGTATTGGTGAGAAAACTGAAGGTACACAAACAGATATTCACGTAGGTATCCAGAGGTTAAGAGAGATAGCATTAATTTCATAATTGTTCAGTTTGTTCATACATGAAAGTTCTAGTAGCTCATTAATACTGTTTTTTTTTTTTTAATATACAGGGTCAAAACTTTAATTTCTATCATTACTGGTTTCGGTTTTTTGAAACACACCAAATTATTTCCATAATTTTAATTTGAAAATATTATTTTTCAAAGTTCAAAATTTGTGTAAGAAAATAAGGTTCTCAAATTGAAGGAAGATTGATATTTCAAAAAGCAATATTACAGTATACATAAGAATATAAAAATTTAAAAAAAAGATAGATAATTTTTTTTTAAAAAAAGCCATTTTATTTTATGAATATTAACAATGGTTTCAATGTAACTGATGTTTGATGAGAAAAAATTTTATTTCAAAGATTATTTAAAACTTACCTTATCAAAGTATCTGCATAGTTTAACAGCATTGCTGGATCCCGGAGCAAAGGAACGAATGTGCCTACAATCCTAGAAACATTAAGAGTTTTGATAAATAATAAATATATGTTGATTAATTAATATTTATTTTGTTATTGGTTGTTTGAAAACTAAATATAATAATGCTTTGATCTATAAATTTATAAAGATTTATTTAAAATAAAATAAACATTAAGGTATATTATCAACTGGCTAGATGGAAGTTTAAACTAACGCCAAGTATTAAGTAGTTGTGTATTTTATTTTGTAATGAAACAAGATATTTGATTTTAAAGAAATATTGTAATTGGATCTTTACATGTTAATTTTACTAGAAATATAAAAACCTATTTGATAAGTATTCACAATTGTAAAAAATATTTTAAAATTTGGAAAGAGGACATTATTGGAGTCTAACATTTCCCCCTACTTTAAAATATGATGGATTCTCAGTTCACATTTATAAGACAAAATTATACAAACAGCGTGATTATTTCAATTTCAATTGTGGTTTACATAATTAAGTTTTAATACAATAAGTATTTTTACTTAAGTAACGACCACTCTTATAAGTCTGTATTTTGTTATTAATTCAAGGGTCTACTGAAGAACATTGAAAAAAAAAAACATTTCTAAATCTTAACAAATTGTCTACTTGTTCAGATTATAGGTATTAAACCAAATATTTATCTTCATATACTGAAAAATTGCTTAATTTAGCATATCTTACTTTAATAATATTAAATCTTAATTATTTATAAATATTAGTGCTAAAAATACAAACACATAGATATTGGGATGAATAAACTGATAAATGTAATTTGTTTTCAGCAGTCAAAGTATCTTAATATTTTTATAAATAGAGACAAGACATTGCACTACACAGTTGTAGAAATCTGAGAGTTTCTAATGTACCTTAGTGCTAATGTTATTCTTATGAGGGAAAACATGGGATTACTATAACGTTTTTTTAATCATGACAAACATTTACTAAAATTCTAACAAATTAAAAAATACAGTTTAAAGGATATGTTACCAATTTTATTATATAAAATGCACTTAACAAATGTACCAAAATTTGGTGATAATTTTTTTCTAGGTGAAAAATTGTCTTACCACGTAAATTTCATCAGCTCCGCATTCTTCTGCAATGGATGCTGTGCGCTTTGTTCTCCCAGGTGGATATACTTCCATAACAAGATCCTGTTTAGTACCAATAACAAGAACGGGGATTTGGTTGTCCACAAACTGTTCAGAATCATAACTGTACCTATAGATTGACATTTTCTCATTAGTTTCACATAAATGTCACAAATAATATTTGTAAATATTCCACTAAAGACAAACACAGAGTATATATTTCAGAACCAAGATGTTATATTTCCCAGTTCTCCTGTTCCTTCTTAGGTTCGAATCTCTGATTAATACCCATTTATTGCATTTTGATTCCCCCTTCTTTTGAATGAAAACTTATTTTTCAAATTATAACAATTTTTTTTTCAATCTTCCCCATAATTACAAATTGTAATCTTTAATTTATGAAGACTACAAATACATTAAGGTGAAAAAATAAAACTAACAAATATTGCTATTTATTAAAAAAAAATTAAATGTAAAATAATCACAACAAGCATGAAAACAACTTAGTTACTGAGTTACATTAAAAAGCTTTTTTTTGTATTGCAGCAGATCGCGAATTTAGATTTAGTGAATTTCTGCAATTTCAAGATTATTATGAATTAAAAAAATATCAAAAGAGAGTCGTTTGGATGCAACGAAATAATTTTTTTAATCATCTCAACTTTCGAGTCATATCATCTCCGTTTGACGAAGTTCGCAAATATTTCTACATATAAAGACTACATTCTTAAGAAATTTTGCTTTTCTAGATTGAGCATCGATTCTTCACAAAACAATAAACGAACTGTGATATTCCAATGGTGAAGTGTTTTATGATAATGAAATACACTTGACTAAAAAATCGGACAAAATGGTCTTTTTCTGTTGCGAAATTGCTCCAATTCATGTCTTTCCCTCTTTGCCATATTACACTTGACACTCGCGTATAGCGGCCAAAACAGCGCAATACGTACCACATCTTTTTACAAATATTTAAACTTTAAAAATTGTGTTTAAAATTGTAAATGACGAAATTTTTAAAAAAAATTCCAGAATTCTGCATTTCAATATTTTCAATACACCGGAAAAAATTTCGTTTAGAAATTTTTAAAACCCTTAAATATTGGGTTAGACTTGGAAAAGTATAGCTCCCCTATGCTAGTCTCAGACACAGAGTTTCGCTTCGCGGTAATCCGTGAATGGAAAAAAAAATTCAAGTACTTTTCAAGGACTTCGCACAATTTTGGCAATTTTCAAGTACTTTTCCGGGGCCCCGAGTTTGCCAAATTAAATTCCAGTACTTTTCAAGGATCGTGGGAACCCTGTCATTTATATATCAAAAGAATTTATACAATTTATAAAAAAAGGTATTTCAAAATTTCTAAAAAAATGAATAAGTAAAAGTTCATAACTAAATTGTAAATAAAAGCATGTAAAATATACTTTATACTACTTCAATTTATAATTATTAATGAAAAGTAATAACTTACCAGCCATTACATTTCTTTGCAGGGTTGTCTTTTGATAAAACTTCCGCCAACCACTTTCTGAGATTTTGTTTCGACTTTCTGTTTGTCAAGTCGTGAACCAAAATGACACCTATAAAAAAAGATTAAAAAACTGTTGGCCAATAAAATTACAATTATCTCAAATTAATCCCAAATACGTAACTAATAATAATTTTCATGATTAATACTAAAGCATACCGTTGAAAGAGTTATAAAATATTGAGCGGCTATTCCTGTGACTACTGGAACCTCCAACATCCCACATCTCAATGAAAAAGGTTTTTTGGAAAGGTGTCCCTTCTTTGCATTCATGAAGCTGTGGAGAGACAAAAGTATTTGTGTTAGTACATTTCACTTATGTATTGTACAATTCTGCATATTTCAACAACCATTTTAGACTGAACTAAAAACTATTTCTAATTTTATAATTGCAAAATAAAAATATAGGTAAGCAAAAGTTAAAATACCTCACATCTGACTTTTAGAGAGAAGTATTTTTAAAATTGAAGGGGTTAATGTTATGACTGGGGTTATTCCAGTAAAGAAATTAACTGTAAATCTTTTGAAGACAGGAAAAAATTTTCATTAGACGCAAGACCCCTGGTCTAAAGTGGCCTTTAGAAGACTCAAATATTTCCACAAAATTTTTGCCTTATTCTGCATCTTAGATAAAATTATTATTTTTAATGGGTTTGCTTTTGTATTTATCGAGAAACAAAATTTAAAATTCATTGATTTTTAATTTTTGTCCCAATTTAGATTCAAAATTCCCAACTCGACATTTAAACATGCCAGTTCCAACTTATCACCATTTTTCATTTTTAGGTAGTATTAAATAGTTATCTCAAAAGTATTGATTTGTTGCATGCATATTCCAAAGCAGTGTCCATTCTGAGATCTTAAAAGTTTAATTTTATTCTTACAAGTTGGGCAACTTCTAACTTTTCCTGGATAATTTTGGTGTTTTCACTTTCATTTACTAAATGTATTAATTTTTTTCAGACATAAATTTTCCTAACTTAGGGATTTTAAAACTTAAAATTTACATCTTTTAGGGTTTCCAAATTGTTGGGGGAATCTGACCCCCTCCCCCCTGGTGGGACGGGCTTGGCTCTAATAAAACCTAATTTTACTTTAACTACATTGCACGACTGGAAAAGTAAAAATCAATCACTATAAAAATTCTGTTTCAGTGTGATATGGGGTCGATAACCCCAAGTTGTACTTGCAGAAAGTTAATGCAGTTGGCCAATTGTCCCTTTGTTGCACTTGTGGATAAGTACACATCTTGGAATGGATTTGACTGTCCGCACTAAACATGTTAACTGCAGAATTGATAGACCTATTTAGTCTGCACTGAATTTGTTAAATACAGCCGAATAATTAATTGGTTATTTGTCGCAACTTTGCCATATTTCACAATTTTTCAAGTCCAAAGGTATTACAATTGTGGTTTTATTTAAGACAATTTTTAAATTATTAATCAGTTGATAATTTACGAAAACAAAAACAGTATAAACCTTCACTTCAACAGAACATCCTATAGTCCAAGAGGGATTTGCAATAGCTTCTGAATGAGCAATTAAATGCACCAATGACGATTTTCCAACTCCTAAGAATAACAAAACAGGGTTACCAATGTTGATAATGACTAACAAAAAAAATAAAAAGGAAATTTTAAGATTTAAAATAAATAAGAGAAAAAATCTGCACCTGAATCACCAACTACAAGAATTTTTACTTTCTCTATAGATGCCATAGCTAAATTTATGTCAGCGAGGTTCATTAATAACTATGTTTATATTAGTCACTTGTGTCGATCATTCACTGATTACAGATTGAAAATAATGTTATTAAACTTAAGATGAGAACACTAACTACGGAAGATGAAAAAAGTAAGCATCATGACAAAATGTAAACAAAACCAGTTGAGATGAACACGTACTACAGTATGAAGCTTTAAAAAAATATGCGTTCTATTTTTTTAATTTAAATTAAATCATTGCATGACACAGAAACTTTAGAAATACATTACAATTTATTATTAAAGTTCCTTTTAAAACGATGTTTTTGTTTCATTAAAATCATGTTGTTATTTATAAGAGTTGTGACATATTTCCAAACCAGAAAGTTTTTGTCTTCAAAACACGAAAGTAGTTCCTTAGGATTTTTTTTTTATCTAATTTAATCAGCGAATTTATTTACATTAAACAGCAGATGGAACTTAACTTTTTGTGATGCCTTTAAACTTCATTATACTTTATTATACATTGACGCCTATTATTCAGTCTCAACGCTTTAGACATATTTTCACGTTAGAAAAAAAATCTATAAAATATATTAAATTATATAAAACCAATTTAAAATACAGATAGAATGTATTGCACTAATTAGAATAGAAAATTGAAATTTTTTGAGTTGATTGAACAGTACATAATTTTATAAGGAGCTATGAAAAAAAAGCATTTTTTTTCGTTTTGAACATGCCCTCCCTGGATTTTTTCCCCCTCCTGGAAATATTCTCTATAGGAAATAAGTCGAATATATTTTTTGTTTTAATACGATTATTAGTTTATAAGTTATTTAATATTAAAGTCGTTGTAGCATAACATTTTTTTTACAAAACTGATTTCGGTCCCTCGAGTATCTCTTATAATTTTTAGAGGATAACTTCAATTTTTTTTTTATTAGAAATAGGTTTAAACAAAAAAAAAATTAAAGTTTTTTTAAAAAATTGAATTAGTTTTGAAGTTATACATTTTTTAACCGACTGCCCAGCGCGCTCATCAAAACTTCAAAATAAAACCGCCAGACACTTTAAATTAAACCGCCAACGTGCGCCAAGTCGAGAGGCTATCAATTCGTCCTGTTATGTATTTTATTTTATGTATGTTCGCGCGGGATTTCGGTTCTACTTCAGATATTTCCACAATTTTTTTTTTGTTGGGTAAGGGATGTGTTTCACTTGGGAGCAATTTGAAAAAAAATATCCGGTGTTATCCGGCATTTAACTATCCGGAATTCTCAATTAACCAAACTGTTTGAAAAAAAAAATTGTCCGATTTCAAAAATTATTTTTTTATTGGATGGAGAAAAATCCACTTAGGCAAAATCTGCAAAAAAAAAAAATCGGTTTTCCGGCTGTTATATATCCGGAAATGTCGATTAACCGGAGTTTTTTAAACAATTTATCCGATTTCATAATATTTTCATTGTTTAACAGAAGTTGTACAACAATGACATTTCGTTTACCCAGCATTTATTGTCATGGATATGGATTGCTTTACGATATACGTACATTGTTGAGACAAAATATAAGCACAAAATATTGTTACTTGAATTTCTTGGTGAATAATAGCAGGGGCGAAGCACCCCGCTAAATTAAAAACTAAAAAGGAAAAAATAAAATAATATTTCTAAAAAAAAGAAAAACCGACTTTAAGAAAATGTGCTAAAAATTAAAAAATATTTTTTTATTTTTCGAACGAGTTGAAAAAATTTAATTATTTAATATAAATTTTATTAGAACTTTTTGAAGTTGGTGTCAATTTACAAAAATCATACCTAAATTTGGCACCGATTTCAAAAAATTTTAATAAGTATAAAATTGATATTAAATAATTCAATTTTTTCAACTCGTTCGTAAAATTAAAAAAAAAAATTACTTTTTAGCGCATTTTCTTAAAGTCGGTTTTCCTTTTTTTAGAAAGATTATTTTATTAAACAATAAAATACTCATTTGAAATTCTTTCACCCTATTTTTGCAATGTGATTTTTAAACTGCTGTATAAGTAATGTAAATATACATATTTATATTCAAAAAACATAATAATGTTTGTTAAATCTTCATGTTCGAATATCGTAAAATTTATATTTTTATCTTCACAATTAAATTAGATAATTAACTATGTATTTAAAAACAACGAAAAAAGCGTTTTATTCGGATTTTTGGCCCAAATTTTAATTTGAAACTTTTTGGTTAATTATTCCGCTCATATCTCAATAAAATAATCTTTCTTAAAAAAAGGAAAACCGACTTTAAGAAAAATGCGCTAAAAAGTAAAAAATAATTTTTAATTTTACGAATGAGTTGAAAAAATTGAATTATTGAATATCAATTTTATACGTAGTACAACTTTTTGAAATCGGCGCCAAAATTTAGGTATGATTTTGGTAAATTGGCACCAACTTCCAAAAGTTGTACTACGTATAAAATTGATATTCAATAATTCAATTTTTTCAACTCATTCGTAAAATTAAAAATTATTTTTTACTTTTTAGCGCATTTTTCTTAAAGTCGGTTTTCCTTTTTTTAAGAAAGATTATTTTATTTTTCCCTTTTTAGTTTTTAATTTAGCAGGGGGCTTCGCCCCCTATTATTATTCACCAAGAAATTCAAGTAGCAACTTGTGCTTAACAATGTATATTGTAAAACAATCCCTATCAATGCTGGTTAAACGAAATGTCATTGTTGTAAACTTCTGTTAAACAATGAAAATATTATGAAATCGGAAAAATTGTTTAAAAAAACTGCGGTTAATCGGCATTTCCGAATATATAACAGCCGGATAATCGATTATTTTTTTGCAGATTTTGCCTACCGTATATACTCGCGTATAAGCCGAGAAATTTAAGTCAAAATTTTCATCAAAAAGTAGGGGGGGTCGGCTTACGCGGGTCATTAAAATTTCTAGTATAATTTGCCCAAAATGGGAAAAGGAGAGAAGTTGAAATTAGCGAATTCTTCTGAAACGCGCCGACAAATTTCCGAGATCGAGAATGTGCGTCACGTGCTGACTGAAGACCGTTCTGCGCATCGCGGCGTAATCGTAACGCAAAATTTATTTAACTTCTAACATAAATACTCAGTTTAACTTAATAAAAAGTATATATTTTGATAAATATTAAATTGGTTTGTAGAATTTATGAAGTTAGTAAACGCTATTTTAATAGAATTTCGGATGGAAGACTAAGAAGTTGACATCGTGCGTAGCGAATGACACCACTTTAAAGTCGATGTCTTTCTTGCTCGATTGCAATAATTAAACAAAATTTATTTCCCTAATGCAGATTTTATTCCATGGTAATATTATGTACAGATATTAATAGTTGTTTCATTAGTATTTTGGATGGAATTGGCTTTAAAGCGGTAAAATCGGGGTTGCTAATCGGCGAATTCAAGTTCGACTTTCAAGTAATTTATCTCGTAATTAAAAACTAAATATTTTAATAAGAAGTACATATTCACCCATAAAGTTGTAGTATTTCCTTCCGAGATGGATAAAAAAAATACTCATCCGTATTTAATAGCGACAGTAGTCAACGATGTTGACAGAAAATAGTTGACGTTTTCTAAGTTTTTAAATCTTTACAAAACGATGTTAAGGATTAGAAATTGCACATTTTGGTATTTCAGTTTGTGGTTTAAAATATTTTATTTGATAATAAGGGATATTTAATTTAAGAAGTCCGATGGAGGTTTGAAAGACACCAGAACATTGCGAGTGGTACATACTTTTAAGCCCGATGAATCGTCACGAACTTCGAGGAAAGCCGTTTCTCCAGCCACTTTCTTTAAACTTTTAATTTCTAGGCTTAAATATTTATTTTTCTAATTAAAATGTCACTCTTTTGTCGAGGATTTGCCGATTTTAATCGGAATTTTTCACGTCCGAAAATACAACTCGGCTTATACGCGAGTTTCCGATTTTGGACAAAAAATCGGCCTAAAATTTGGGGGTCGGCTTATACGCGGATCGGCTTATACGCGAGTATATACGGTAAGTGGATTTTTCTCTATCCAACAAAAAAAGAATTTTCGAAATCGGACGAAATTTTTTTTTAAACGGTCCGGTTAATTGAGAAATCCGGATAGTTAAATACCGGATAACCGGATATTTTTTTCAAATTGCTCCCCTTTGAAACATCCTCTATCCAACAAAAAAAAAATTGTCCAAATATCTGAAGTAGAATCAAAATCCCGCGCGCACATACATAAAAAAAAAAAATAAAAAAAAATACATATAGTTCGAATCTATAACCTCTCGACTTGGCGCGCGTTGGCGGTTTTAATTTAAAGTTTCTGGCGGTTTTATTTCGTAGTTTTTTTTTGAGTTTTGGTGGGCGCGCTGGGCAGTCGGTTAAAAAGTAAATGTCTTAAAATTTACATAGGTCTACAGCTTTTTAAGCTGAGTTGGGTATTAAAATAAAAAATTTCCCAATATTGTGAAATTAAGTGAGTTTGTTAAGAAATGTTTTTGAAGAATATTGTGATTTTTGTTTTAATTCGATCAGTATTTTAGAATTTTTTTTATGTTAAAATCATAATTTCATAAAAGCTTGAATACAATTGATTAATTTCCATATACTCCCTTATACAATTTTTATCGCAGAGCTCCATATTTTTTGCAGGATAGTTTAAATTATTGTCTATAAATGACCCAGAGCGTTTTTGAAAATTCAATTTAGTTTTGTATAGATATAAATTAAAAAAAAACAAAAAAAAACTAAATGCTTAAAATATTCGAAATTTTGCCATGTTTTTTCAAAAGTAAAAAATCAAATCTAAATATTTTTTTTTTATTTTATTCAAAAGAAATAGTAATATTCGTAAAACCATTCTTTTTGGATGGTATCAAGATTTTCTATCTTGTTGATCTATCTTGAAAATAAATTATAGATGCATCTATACAACTTAATAAAAATTCATTTCGGAATGGATGAACCGTCGAAATCAAAAGGAATGACAGCTCTACTATATAAATATTTTAGTTGCCACAATTTATATATATCAGAATTGGTAAATTACCTATAGCGTCAATATTAACCGTTTAATTAGTTTAAGTAAAAGTTGGCGATTTATTTGGATTTTAGTTTTGGGAATGTTTGTTTGTCTTTTTTGTTGTCTTAATTTGTTGTTATTTCTCTATGTAGATTATGATGTAGTGACTGGGGGATTGTGTAACAATAATTTGCTAGAGAAGCGAGAACAAAGAGATGGCGGGTTTGAGAATTTAGTTTAAATAATAATTCTGCGGTGTTTAAGCAAATGCGCAAGAAAGCGTTTTTAGTGATCGAAGGAAAATTTAGAAGAAAGCTATGACATTCAGTTCTAACTTTTAAAGTTTCCAGTATTGATTTATATAGCTAAACATTTATTGAAGGTAGGACAACATTGTCATTGTGTTCTATCATACAGTGAACGAAGTAAGCATTGGTTTGCAAAGCATCTTAACTAGCGAGAGAAGCGATAGAATTGGTTTGTGAAGCAAACCAAAGAGGATTACATACAAATCCTCCGGGGGTTAATGGAGCACACTAGTTAAATAAATATAAAATATAATCAGTTTTTCACGAATATTTCGAAAACAGGGAAGAAATCGGCCAAAGTGATTTTCTTATAGCTCATAAAATGTCTCATCACTAACATGCATGCATGTTGATTTATATTTCGCGCAGTGAAATTATATATATGCCACGATGAAGAAATTGGCGAAAGTTGATCAGTGTAAAACTTAATTTTACATAAACAGTGTTAACGACATAACATCGATATCAAATTCCTTAATGCGGTTGCGTTGGATGCCTACTCAGTTGTTAAACTCGACATCTGACCACATTTTTAAAAAAATACGAGGCGTTACTTAGTCGTGTTTAATCTCTTAAGTGAGGATAGAACTAAGCAGCCGGAAAAGTTCCAAACGAACAAAGCAAAACTCTACTCTTCAAAGCAACAAATAATTTGTCGTTGGATACATCTGTGTGACAAACATTAATTTACACCTATCAAAATGCCACCGAAGAAAAGAAAGTGTATTGGTAAGAGAACCTCTGCAGCTAAAAGACAAAAAGCTAAACGGGCGTCGGAAACAACTGAACAACGAGAGCTTCGTCTAGAGCAGAATCGTATAAGAGTTTCTGCTTCTAGGGCAAAGGAAACTTCGGAGGAAAGAGAGCTGCGTCTACAGCAGCAGCGTATGTTAGCTAGGGCAAAGAAGGAAAGAGAGCTGCGTGTAAAACCAGATCGACGTAGAAATAAAGGAGCAAGAATGATGACTCGACATTCAGATATAAAAATGGGGGCATTTAATTATAACTCGGATTACACCGGGTGTCCAGACAATGCCAGGTATACTTAAGCTATTTGTTAGTATTATATTTAAAGCTATGTATTATTTTTGCATGTAAACTGTCGATTTCAGCCAGTTAATTTTAATTCAAAATTACCAATTAATAGTAATACTGGCTCCATATCATCACCAAACTTACAAAACAATTAGGTGTTTTAAAAGTCTGGAAAACAATTTTTTTGTACGGAAACAAAATTGTTTGGAAATGTGGATTTATTTATATAATTTTAGAGTGAAAATAAGCGCTAAATGTTTTTTCAAACAATATATAAGAGTCTAAGAGTATGTAATTTTTGTAAATTAGATTGAAGGAACACTATGAACAAACTATGTGAGACAGATGGAAAAAGTTCACAAATTCTTCTGTTTAAATTTTTTATGATGTTTTCTGATTTAACTAAATTATTTTAAAACTTAATTATATCATTAACATCAGATGACCAAGTGTCATAAGGGGCATGCAATGGAATTGAAGTAAAATTAAATGAACCAGAACACCAGTGTAATGTTGATAATAAGATAAATTGTGCTATGAATGTAAAAATATAGACAACATAAAAATACTCAAATATGTATCAATCTGTACATGTTTCGGGAGATATTATCTCTTTTCATCAGCAGAAATGAAGAACAGTCTGTTTGCAAGACAGAATAAAAATGAATCTAGAAATGAAAGTGTTGCCAAAGAACAAAAAAATATTTCAATTGGTTGGAGTTAGCTATTTATGTCAGCAAGCAGGAAAAGTTGGAATGGCGAAAGTCTTGTTAACCACGATGGCTAAAAATGTGAAATGCCTCCAAGAAGTAAAGTTTGACTGCAGATTTGGGTTTACAAATTAGATGTGGCTTGGGAAAATTAAAACTGTGATTATGTTCCCAAGAGTGTTTGGCGATGGAGAACTTTATGATTTCGTTTTTAACAGTATGTGCTTTGTACTACTTAATGCAAAATTGAAGTCACTTCCCCAGTTGAACTGGACTTCCTGGAAGCATTTCATATATTTAGCAATCTTAATTCTTTAGTTAATGAGACTTTCGCTGTTTTTGTTCTGAATATTTCATATAATATATTTATTTATAAATCCATTTCTAATTGCAGAACCTTACATCCAGATGCAAAACCCACCATTATTTCTTCTCATACAGGAGAGTTACACAATGGTAAGGCTAAAAAATTAGATAAATGCTGTTATTTTGATATTTTCTTCTGCTTTTTTTGTTGTTGAATCTGATCTGTAGGTCATTCTTAAAATGTAACTTCTGTTAGAATAACAACATTTGTATCAGGACTATCTAAAAAAATCCTAATTTTTAAGTATTTTTTTTTAAAATTCTTCTAGCAATCATTTTGTGTTTCAACTAATCATACTACTAAAACGCGATTGTAGAAATGTTCTTGCATCATTCTCATTACCCAAAAGAGCCCTCCTACTGTTTGATAATACATTTATTTTAACTGATCTTCCATAATTTTTATTAGTAATTATTTTATTAGTTAAGTTAGTTTTTAAAGTTAATTAACCACCATAAAAGCACTGAATATTCTTTATGAAGAAGTTGCAATTTTAATTATATTTTTATTTTAAATTACTTTAGGGGACTCCGCCCCCTACTCTCTAATGCTCATCAACCCCTGGAGAATTGCTATGCAATCCTCATTGGTTTGCTTCATAAACCAATTCTCACTTTGCTTGCTCACATTGATACCCTGCATTTCCTGTGTTTTAGTTGAATTCAGCCCATTTAAACAAAGTAATTTTACTGTTGTTAAAATTTCTAGATTTAGATGGTACCGCAATGATAACTTTCTGAATTTTTTCAAAGTGTAACACCTTGATCATAATCTCGTCTATTAAATATATAAATAACACAACTGGAATGTTGTTCACATGAGTACTTTATGAAACTAATTCCTTTACAAAAAGTTTTTTATGCCTTAAGTAGGTATGTTTCTCAAGTATTCTTATAAATATCTTCAAGGCTACATTGTCATGAATACTAGGGCGCAATATGACAGTTTAATGACAATATAGATAGTTAACTGAATTTCAAGAATTTGTTTTAAATAAAAAACCTATTAAATACTTATAAATAGCATATCATTTTGTAAAATATGCTTACAATCTGTGGCTTAAAAAAAGTATTTTTGTGGTATTGATTTTATTTTAGTTTGCTAATGAAATTATTTTACTTATATTTAGATGAAAGTGAAGATGACAAATATCAGCTTTCCAATATTGGCGTAGAAATTAAAGCTGGCGATGTTGAAACAATATTAACAGAAGTATTTATACATTTTATTTCATTGTTTTATATTTAAACATTTTGAATAGTTCATATCTAAAGTTAAGTAAGAAGAAATATTAAATTTTGGCTCATAGTTTTAGTAAAAAAGTTTTTTTTTTTAAATCACCAAATATGTATTTACCATGTTAAGATTGTCTATATATAAAAGACATGAGGTTAATAAAAGGTTTATACTAAATAATTAAAATTTGAGATGCTTAATTCCAAATTTATTATTAATTTTTAATGCCATTGTTTTTCTATTTTTGATGTAATATTATATAATGTGAGTTAATGTAATTTTTTTGTTTCTTCCTAAATCTTTCTTGAAAAAGTTGTTTATTAAAAGTTATAAAACAATTTAAGAAATTTCTGTAACTGAAATTTTAGCCAGTATAAAAATTACTTGTGTACCTAAGTTTTTTTTACCTGTATTACCACTAATGCTTTAATGAATATACATTTCGTTTATTGAAAATAAATTGTCAAGAGATGCCGATTATATTCTAAACATTGAACATATTGTACTAAATTCCTCTCTAGATAAATGACAGTATTTGCAATAATTAAAAAAATAGTTTTTTTTTGTACTAGAGCCCATTAAAAACCAGGTTGAGCACTAATAACTAAATTGTATGCTAAATGTAAACAGTCGTATAACTATTAACTAAATAGTGTAGTTACTTGTTATTATTTTTTTTTTTTTTAAATAGAGGTTATTTAACTCTTTGATTTCTATAAAGAAGTACATAACATTCCTATGTTTTAAAATTTTATTTTTTATCCTATTTGTAAGTTTATAAAATTTTAATTTAATTAAAAGTAATATGACTCTGATAGACAGAATAGTAATAATATGACAAAAGTATACATTCATTTTCACATTGACAAAAGTGTACATTCTACAGAATTCTTTTGTTTAAAAAAATCCTAGATAACATGGTTTTTAACAGTATAACGACTCTGATAGACAGAATAGTAATAATATAATAATATGACAAATAATGCTTAAAGATAAAAGTGTCCATTATTAAAAATATGTATTTTTAATAATAATATAATTCATAAATTACACCCAAACTAACTAAAAATTTGAATATTATATTTTGTCCATTTTTCTTTAAAAATTTTAGTAGGCTTTATAATTAATCTTGATTTAAAAATGTAAGATTTACATAGATTAGGCAGTCCACACTTTTTCATAAGTAGATATTTCTAACATTATGAAGCTGGAATTTGATATATTTTTCTGTAAAGACAATAAACATGATGATGCTGAATTCCAGGATATTTTGAATATTATAATGATTGTAAGTAAAAAAAAGTGTAACTTTCTGGCATTAATATACTATATGTTGTAGACCTATACTATATGTTGTAGATGTAGACAATTGCCATAATTAAGCATTTTTATATGACCAGTCATTTGATATATTGATTACTCATTTCCCTTAAATTTAAGTATGGGGACACTCCATCAAGGCATGGAAATTGCTGTTGAATATATTGATTTTACTTCCATTTGGTAACCCCAATGCAATTATTGTGCATTGAATATTTTCATTTCAGACTCGTATGCATAATTTTAAATCTTGTCCGCTTAGAAGTAAAACCATGTATATTTAAATCAAAGATTCAGCAGCCATTGTTGGCAATGAAATCCAAGTGATAAAACTTCTAAGTTTGAATAACTTTGGTGCTCCAGAAAGGAAAAAACATTGACGTTAGATTTCGCTGCTAAATCTTTAAGTTAATCATATGTGATTTTACTTCTAAGCTGACAATATGTTTTCCAATGTTATTCATTTAGTAGAGAATTTTTAAATGGTTTGGAGAATCACTATTTATTTTCTGTGTAATGCATGTTAAAATAATATTGTTTTCCATAAGTTAAGTAATAATTAAAAATAGCATTTGAAGTTGTAGGTATAATGGTCAGCCAGGGTCGTCCTTAGCTGCCGTGGGGCGAACTTAGCTGTGAGGCCTTTAATGGACTTTTAAAATAAGTTTCGTTTTTTAAATGCTCAGCCCCTTTAATAAAATCAAACTTTTTCCATTTGATATCAATTTGTAGTGGAGTGAAGAGTGCATATCTTTAGGTAAAAGTTCTACAGCACAATTGATAAGTAAACATATATACCTAGATAAATAAATAAACACAAGTTAAAAAAAAATCTATTAAAGTTTTTTAAAAATTGGAATTAATTTTCTATTAAATATTTTATTGCTTTTGGTGCTGTGCGCTGGAACGCGTCGCACACCGCCAAGGACTGCCCTGTGGTCAGCTAATGATACAGGGTTCCCACTCTTTTTTCAAAATAAAAAATAAGGACTTTTTAAGCACTTTCTAAGGACCAAAAAAAAGTTTTTAAGGACCCTTTGTTATCGCGATTCTTCTGAAGGTAGAAAATTTTTAAACACAAATTGAAGCAGTCAATGTTCATATTAACTTACAAAAGACGTCCAATGTAATGTTTGAAGGTATGTCAACATACATCATATACAATAAACTTAAGAAATAATAAAAAAAAATAGGACTTTGCTATCAGAGGGTTTAAAGCTGCATCAATGTAAAAGATATAAATTTTAATTTAACAAGCTTTAACAGAAAATAACACAAACACATTGATTTGCAAATGATTATATTTAACAAGATTTACATTTGTTATATTGGTAGTTTCTGCAGAAAAATCAGTTGATATCTTTCTTTTTGTCAGAAATAGTTTTTTCCTATATCCTATCCTTTCATAACTGTGTATTGTAAATAGTTTTTGAATAGAAATAAGATGTCATAAACAATTATTTTCGAAAAATGTAAGGCAATTTTGTTAAGTTGGTAGACTCAGGGGTGGTACTTCCTAGGAGTAAAAACAATCAAAGTGACTTTTGCTGTTTATATTTGTTTTTTACAATAAATCGAAACTGTTAGGCTTTACATGTGACTACTTAAAAGCAGATAAAAATATGCAACTAAAAAGAGAATTAAAAATTAATATAATATTTTACAATATATACTTAACTTTCATATGTTGCATTTTTTAGTAAAATGTGGTTTATACAATAAACCAAAACACTAACAACGTATTACAAATTTGCATACCTTGTGAAATGAAGTCAGTTAAGAAGGTTGCCACTGTCTAAAGGATATAGGGATGAGCTTAACAGTTATTCTACAATAACGGTAGTTATTGCGATATTATTGACGAATAACAGTTACTTTTAATTGTTACTTAAATATTTTTAACATGTTCTTTTTATAGTACAAAATGACATAATTTAGCATATTATTTCACGCTTATTAGAATATGGTTCAATTTTAGAAAAAAGGACAGAAAATGTAATATATATGCAATTTAAAAAATAACATTAAATTAAAAATTTTATATTGCGTTGAGCCATTTTTTTTATAACTAATTAAAAAAATCAACTATTTTTAGACAATTTATATAATTTCAGTTACATTGACCATTTAATTTGTTCTTAAAAATCTTTTTTATTTACTTTCTGTCAAAAATATGTACATGGCATTTTTGAAGACAATGCGAATATATCTTTTAAAGGCAAAGAAATACTCAACGCAGTAGCAACAACGAAATTTGTTCAAACGCGCTTGAATTGGCTAGAACTGGCTAAATAAGCACCGAGAAACTTTTAAAAAGCTAAATAAAAGCCATTTTTTTTAAGTGGGAGGGTTTGTGAGAAAGGAAAGTTTCAAATAAAAATATTTCATTTAATAAAATACATAAACGGTTAAACAAAATAGAATTAAATTGGAATTATAATACCAGCCCAACAAAAAGAAACAAGCTTCTTTAAAATTAATCCTTTTATATATTACTGAAAATGACAAGTTCTAAACTTTAATTTCGTGAATTAAATGATATTTTCGAAAAATGTAATGCAATTTTGTTAAGTAGTGCAAAACAAATCATGATAAAACAGGAAGTAATGGAATACATGAATTTGTATATCAGATGCAAAAGGATTGAAAGCCTTCCAACGAAGATCGCATCAGGTCGTGTTTAGTGAATTTCTACAATTTCAAGGTCTCCATGAATGAAAAAAAAATATCAAAAGAGCTCCAACTGAAGGTTACATTCGGCAGATACACGACGAAATTATAGTTCTAATCATCTCTTCTATAGAGTGATATCCCCGTTTGACAAATATCGCAAATATTTCTACATGTTAAAGATGCTAAATGTTTGTGAAATTATCTGTTTTTTTAGATTGAGCATCGATTCTTCATAAAACAACAAACGAACTGAGATTTTCCAATGACAAAGTGCCTTTTAATAATGAAATAAAAAATCGGACAAATCTCAAACAGTTATTACCTTAAATTTTTTTACAAATGTTACTTTAGAAAATGTGCTTAAAATTGAAATGTTGACGAAATTTTTAATCAAAATAAAATCTAGAATTCTGCATTCCTAAGTTTTTAATACCCCCTTTAATTCCGGGTTCCGAAAATTAAAAAAACTCGGAGTTCCAGGTTAGGTCCGAAAAAGTACAACCCCTTGGTAGTGTAAAGCAAATCACGATAAAATTGAAAATACTGAAAAATAATTATTTATATTTATCAGATGCTAAAGAATTGTAAGCATTTCAAAGACGATCGCAACAGAAGGTGTTTAGTGATTATACATCCATTTGACGAAGATCGCAAATATTCCTACATGTTCAAGATGCTATATTCTTTTGAAATATCCCTTTTTCAAGATTGAGCCTTACAAACACTATTTAAACGTTAGGAAATGTGCTTAAATTTTCTTCCATTTCCTCTTCACGAGGCAGCCGTAACTTTGTTAAGTGCCAGACAAACTCAAACATGCACCAAGACTTGGAGTTGGACAAGTATGAAGGCTCATTTGACGAACGTGTTTAAACAAGGATTTAAAACAAAATTGGTGGAGAGTCACACATAAATGTGGTTTTGTAGCAAGTTGGGCATGATACAACTTTTGGAGCAGAATTCCCATCCCTTTTTGCACATTTGCGCTGCGAACAGGAAATCGCACTTGCTCTAGGAAAGACATTGAGACTCAATCGATCTCAAAACCCCACACTTGGCGAAAATATAACCGATTTGTCTGATATTAATCGTTCAATAAAATTCCGTAGTGCTGAAAAGCAACATTAAGCACTTGTTTGAAGATAATGTAGGAACTGACAATTCAAAAATCCCAACTTCGTCGCGAAGGAAAAAAAAAAAATAAGGAGTTTTTAAGGACTCTTGATCAAAAATAAGGACTTTAAAGGGCTCTTAAAAATGAAAACCAAAAATAAGGAGTTCTTAAGGACTTTTAAGCACCCGTGGGAACCCTGTGATAATAATTGTCAGCTATTTATTTATATCTGATAATTAGAGCTAGAAAAGGGTTTAATTCACTATTTTTTTTATCGCATACACATAGATTTAGAAATTGTAACCTCAGACATTTTATCAATAAAGTTGGAAATCAAACATTTCTTTGGTGGAGTGCTTCTTATACTTAAATTTTACCATGTTTTTTTAATTTCTATCGTTTTTACAACATGATAATTTTTTATCTAGGATCCAGTCGATATTGCTGATGTTTTAATTGAAAATTCAACCAATGAAATATTCCATTCGCCTAAACAATTGATAAATGACTCTTCTCCCCAAAGATTGCAAGAAGAGAGTATTAATGCCTTAAAGAACAGACTCATGCAGGCACGTAGGTACAGATTTCTTATGGCGAGGTTTCGGTGACTAATCGCAAACTGTGAAGAAATCGAACAAAATGGATGGTGATTTTTACGAAAGCTCATAAAATTTAGTAAGAATTTTTTTTATATGCAGTGAAATTTTTTAACTGTGAACTCAAATGACTTCTTACTGAAACTGCCAAATGATTGTTTTTTAAAAAATATACAATTAGAGCATTTAAATTACATCATTTGGCAAGTCATGTGAAGTGCAAGAAGGTGGTATTATGCCTATGTTAAAGGTATAGGGCTGAATTTACCACAGAGCTGGATCACTAAGTGATTTGTCTACCTCTTGACCTCTTTACACAATTTTAACAGTTTAAAATATTGAAATACTTTTCATCAACTTCCAACTTCTTTTATAATGCTTTGGTCAAAATTTCGCTGTTTATTGCAGAACATCGTCAGCAAATGCATAACCTATGTAATTTGTAAAGGTGAAAGTTTACTGTGTGAATGTTTTTCTACATTGTTTAATTTGTTTGCTTAAAACTAATGTAAATGCTCTTGTTCATTAAATTATTATTTGTAAAATTTTATAGTTATGCTGTGTATTGTAAACTATTAAAAGTTCTATTTCAGCGAGATAAAAAAAAAGATTTTCAAAGAACTTGAAAACTGTAAGAAATATGAATTTGTAGAAAAAAATAACAATCAATCTGAAGTAACACAAAATTGAAATAAAACTATCATTTATTAAAAACAACTAAATAACAGTCATATCAATCAACACCAACAATTTCACAATTTACCCTGCAGAGCATTAGTCAGAAATTTAAAACATTTACAAAATATACTTTTACATACATACAATAAACACTTAAGTTGACATTAGTTGTTGGCTTCTGGAGATTCTTCAGTGCTTAAAAGTCTTCTAAATAGCAAAATATGTGGTTCTATAAAAATAAAATAAAAATTTTGTATAACAAGCTCTCTTCTCTCTCTCTTTTACAAAAAAATATATGGAATTTGTTTGCTATTTGCAAATTTTAATTTAACCCTGTTCCGGTGTCTAAAAGAAGTCGACTCTTGCCTTTTACATGTTATTTTAAAAAGGGAATCTTATGCCTGAGTGTGACTAGCAGCGAATGTGTTAGGTAGAATATATTAAATAAATGAAATACGAATATAAATGAAATCATTATATGTCTTCAGAGTTTATGTTTAACCAATAAAAAAAAATTAAATATCTACATGTGCAAAAATGATATTTTTTTTGGCACAACCCACGTATTTCTACCAGACAAATCTTGTTCATTATCTGCTTAGACTTCTTCATTTTTATTAAACTATATAAATCTTCACAAAAATTTAAAATGCTGGTATTTAACATATTTGTATTTGCTTTTAAGTATCTTCATTTTCAACCAACAATAATTTTTATACTCATAAGCAGAATTGAAATTTATTGCATATCCTGGATACCCAAGTTTGTACAGAAGCTTCAAGCTTGCGTGGAAAACTTCTATTCATGCAAAATAACTTTGTATTAATTTTTTTTACAAACTCAAGTTTTCGAATTTTTTCTCGACGTTAGAAAATATTTCGGCAATTGTATCAACTACAAACTCACTAAAATCATGTTATATGCTAGATAACTATGGCACTATAATGTGTGTCTAAAAGTGTGGAAGCCAGAGATAGGATACCAATGCTCTTGAAAGAAATTCCATCAGCACTCATAGCTCTAAATCTTACAATTGGGTCCAATTGTACATAAATTATTATTCGTTATTACCAAAGTTTCAGACTAAAAATTGATTGTTTGGGATACATTCTGAAAGTATCACTCGAGAACAACCATAACAGTTTACAATAAAATTTAAGTTGGGATTATGAGGTTTTATCGTGAGTATATTCTCCTAATACCTGGGTTATATACAGTTTATTTTTGGATCACAACCAGCAAATTTTGTTACAGGAATTATTTTTATTTTTTCCATGCTACTTTGTTCCAAGGTCCAAAATAAACAGAACTGCTAGTTTTCGAATAAAAGTAAATTAATGACATAAAAAGTACTTTTAAATTTTGATTTTTCTTTAGTAGCCTAAGCTAACAGCCTAATAGAACTTGATGATTAATCAGTCTAAAAGTATCATTTGGTAGCAAAATCTGGTGGGCATGTCTCATTTCTTTTGATAATTTATTATATAACATTAATCCATGTTATTATTTTTAAATCACAGACATGTGATTGATAAAAACACTTACAGGGATGGGAAGTGCTAAAGACCAATTTGGAGCAGCAAAATTTAAGTTTTGGAGCAGAAACTCGACAAATTGTAGCAGCAAAACTGAATATTTGTAGCAGGAACGCAATAAATTGTAGCGTTTTGGAGCAGCAAAATTTAAGTTTTGGAGCAGAAACGCGACAAATTGCAGCAGAAAACTGTAGATTTGTAGCAGAAACGCGACAAATTGTAGCAGAAAACTGTAGATTTGTAGCAAGAATGCAATAAAACCTAGCAGTGAATTTTAGCATATTAAACAATAATTGTAGCAATTAAAATTTGTAACGTGATTTTAAATCAGATGTGGTACACTACCCAAGGTGTAAAAACCCTGAAGGTCTCTATTGCTTATTTATGCCATTTTTAATGCAATAAATCAAAACCGGTAGAGGCTATAAATGAGACATTTTAAAGACAGTTGAAAATATTCAACAAAAATTAGTTTTTAATTAAAAATTATTGAATTTTCAATTTTTTTTACAATATATACTTAATTTTCATATGTTGATTTTCCCCCCACTGAAATGTGGTTTATAAAAACCAAAAGTGTTGCAATCTTGCATATATTGTGCATGAAATCTATTAAGAAGGTTGTTACTGTCTAAGCGAAATAAAATTACTTAATTTTTTCGCACAAACTTTAGAATTAAAGAATAATAATTTGATGGAAAACATATGTTACTACTTATTTTAAGCATGTTAAGCGTAGGGGTGAGGGGTTCAAACACAAAAATATATTAAATAGTATATAAACATTTAAATCAAATATTAATGCCAAAACGAATTGCAAATCCCACAAAAAAAAAGGGCTTTTTTCAAATTGTCCATTGTTATTACATAAAATATAACAAACTTCAATTTCGTAAATAAATAATATTTTCAACTAAGGAGTAAAATCCCTAAAACTGTATTTTGTTGTTTACATCTTTTTTATACTGTTAAGCTTTATGAGACCATTAAAAGGCAGTTAAAATATTTAACCAAAAGAGTTTTTATTTAAGAATTAACCAATTTATACAATATATCCTAAATTTTTTAGTAAAATGTGGTTTATACAATAAACCAAAACACTAACAAACTACAATATTGCATACCTTGTACATGAAAAAGACAATTTAGAATGTCACCACTGTCTAAGGGATATAAAATTCCTTAACTTTTCCACACAAACTAGATTTATTAAATAGTAATAAATTTATAGAAAACATACCTTGCTATATTTTAAGCATGTATATCTAAATCATTAAAAATTACACTTAAGTTATTTTCTTAAAAATTAGTGTAATAAGAAATTTGAAAACTTTCAAAAAGCTAAATAAAAGCCAGTTTTTTTTTATTTGTTAAGTTGGAGGGTTGTTAGAAAGAAAAGTTTCAAATAAAAATAATTAATTTAATAAAATCTATGAACATTTAAACAAAAAAGGATTAAATTGGAATTTTAATACCATCCAAACAAGATTAAAAAAAAAATCAATTTTTATTACTGAAAATTAGAAGTCCTAAATTTCAATTTCGTGAATTAAATTATATTTTCGAAAAATGTAATGTAATTTTGTTAAGTAGTGCAAAACAAATCATGATAAAACAGGAAGCAGTGAAATATAGGTGATGGGCACTGCTACGTCACAGGCTGCCGCGCAGAGCAACGAGGAAAATCTAAAGGCAACACTTCGAGAATTCCCGTTGCCTTTCGCTATGTTTGCATCGCTTGTCAAAGGCGGTATTTCGTTTAAAACTCAAAATAAAAGCACAGGATTAAGCACAAATACAAGTATTATTATAATTTAAGTTATATTTCAATTATTATAACAAATGTTTCCAAATAATTTAACTTTTTCGTATTCAAATAAAAAAAAATCAGACATTTAATGTCTGATAACTTTTTATGCCAAGTTTGGTTTATGAGTCTCATTGTTCCCGAAACACGAATAATCGAACCTAACCATAAGATACAACTAATTAAGCTTTAAACGATTTTTCGAAATCCACCGGGAACTTTGATTTACTAAAAGTGAATTGCTTGTTTACTAATCCAAGAAATATGCACAAAAACTTTAAGCATATAAATAATATTATACAGGTCTTTTACAAAACACTTTGATATTATTCAAAGTATTAACAGGTCATTTTGGAAATAATTTAATTGTGTGAAATTGATTAATAATAAATAGAAAGTAAAGTATGTTTTGGAGATTTATAGTCATTTCAGATTAATAATTGAGAAAAAAAAATTTAAAAATCAACTGCACTTGAATCTGCAATGTTAAAATATTTTTTGTTGTAAAAGTAGCTCATATTTACATAACATGACCGATCTTTTAGTTATGCGTGCATTTAATATTACGATATTTTAATCATTATTACAGAAAATAAAACAATAAAAAAGATTTTTGTTGATTTATATTTAAATGTGTTCATATTTCTTACAAAGCCCGTGAAGCACCAGCTTACACATTACATTCTATTATAGGGGCTTACACACGCCTTCAAATCACTCAACCAGGAAAATACTTTATATTCCTAACTAGTAATTTTTTTACTACTAAATAATTTTGAAGAAAACCTTTCATAAACATAACTTAGTAAGAAAAAAAATCATAAATATGTATGGTGTTGTTTAATTTGTTCGTAAATGAAAAAAATGTAAAAGAAAATTTAATTTATACAAAAGATTAGTAGAAATACTCAACAGTTTTTAATTTGTTGTAATAAATTTTTAGTGCATACTAAATGTCGATTTGATCTTCTATGTTCTATTTGAAGGAGAGTAATATAAAAAAAAGCTTTCGTTTGAAAGCGGGCTTATTCCTTGCTTTGAAGTCTTATGGTTTGTTGAAAGTTTTTGGAATTTAATTTGACGCCGAATAAAATTTATATTTTTAGTTGTATAAATATAAAATAAGTAAATTTGCTTAATAAAAATCAAAACTATACGACAACTGTATACGCACAGTTTTCGTAAGCTTAAAAAAATAACTAAAATTTCTTTAAAATAAATAAATATAACCTATAAATGGTAATAAAACACATAAAACTTTATTTGTAAATTACATATTTAGTCAGTATTGATTACAAGTAATCCTCAAATGGATTACTATTGCATTGATCGATCGCGAACACGCTAAACACTGACTGCGAACGCCGTCTTGTTGCCTTTAGATTTTTTTCGGGTAGCCAAGATTCCGGTTTGTTTACCAACATGCGCTTGCTCTATAATGAACTTGTATATCGGATGCAAAAGGATTGAAAGTCTTCTAACGGAGATCGCAGCAGATCGCGTTTAGCGAATTTCTACAAGTTCAAGGTTTCTATGAATGAAAATATATTACAAAAGAGTGCCAAATGAAAGTTGCATTCGGCAGATGAGACGTAATTATAGTTATGATCATTCATCTCAACTTCAGAGTGATATCATCCCCGTTTGACGAAGATCGCAAACATTTCTACATATTCAAGATGCTAAATTTTTGTGAATTATCTGGGTTTTTTTTTATTGAGCATCGATTCTTCATAAAACAACAAACAAACTGAAATTTTCCAATGATCAAGTGTCTTTTAATCAAATACCCTTGACTAAAAATTCGGACAAATCTCAAAAAGTTATTACCTTAAATTTTACAAATATTTAAAATTTAGAAAATATGCTTAAATTGAAATGTTGACGAAATTTTTAATCAAATTAAAATCTTGAATTCTACATTTTTAAAACCCCGTTCATTTCGGGTTCCGAAAATTAAAAAAAAAAAAACGGAAAAGTACCACCCCTGGATAGTGCAAAGCAAATCACGATAAATAGAAAATAATGAAAAATAAGTACTTATTTATCAGATGCAAAAGGATTGTAAGCATTTCAACGAAGATAGCAGCCGACGCGTTTAGTGAATATCTTAGTTTTCAAGAGCGAAAAAAAATCTTTAAACAGTGAGTGCCATTGTGCAACGAAATACATCAACAGAAACCATCAACTTTCGAGTGAATTATCTCTGTTTGACGAAGATCGCAAATATTCCTACATGTTGCTCTATTCTTTTAAAATTTTCAGTTTTTCAAGATTGAGCACAAAAAAACAAACGATCCGATATTACAATGATGAAATGTGTTATGACAATGAAATGCCCTTGTCTAAAAAGTTGAACATCAGGAATCAAGTCCTTTTTAATGACGCAAAATTATTCCATTTAAGCATTTCTCTGCTTGACGTATAGCATGCTTATACTCCATTCGTACCTTACATTTCTACAAATACTATTTAAACTTGAGAAAAATGTGCTTAAATTTTCCCCCATTTCCTCTTTCTAAGGTTGCCTTAACTTCGTTTATGACCAGACAAACGGGCACCAAGATTTGGCGCACGTGTTTAACAAGGATTTAAAACAAAATTGGCGCAGAATCGCACATAAATGTAGTTTTGTAGCAGGTTGGCGCAGGATACCACTTTTGGCGCTCTCTGACGCAGAATTCCCGTCCCTGCACTTAGAAATCAATCATTCAATGAAATGAAATTCGTTGATTTCTGCTAATGCACAGAAAATATTACATACCAGAATCAGTTTTTGGTTAGTTTATCATCTGTGAAGCATTCAAATAACTGTTTTATATTCTGCTCAACAAAGTTTCCAGCATTTTATTTTAGGGAAGGGGCACTAGTACAAAATGTCTTAAATATTGAATACAATTATATTAAAAAAAAAAGACATTTAATTTAGATAATTATAAATGACTCAATAGCACAATTGCTGACTTTACCAAATAGTTAATGTGAATTATTTATATATTTAATTACATATTTCATAATAAAATGTTAGTATGTAAAATTTTCTATTATTTGATTTGGGAAGGAAACATACCTATTGTTCCATCTCTTTGGATATGCCTTGGTGCTGCTATAACTTGCCAGTAAGTAAAGTAGTTTCAACATTAAATTAATTTTAAGTTTTTGGTTCCATTCTTAGTTCTTAAAATTATTCATTTAGAGAAATTTTAATAAATTTGAAAACTTTTACTATATCTTAAACTTTGCTTAATTACCTGGTACTTAAGAATAAATTGCAATTCTGATATTTTATGTCATTAATTTTAAGGGTCAAAATCTATTTTTGTAAAAGTTTACATCATCAATTTAAATTAACAATTAATTTTAATCACTTGCAATTCAGTTTCTTCAAAAGTTAATTACATTTACATATATTAATATACTTTTTAAAAGTTGTTTTATTATAGATTAATATTTTATATATGTGGCAAAACTTTAAGAGTAATTAAAAATTATCTTACAAGGAAAACAGTTTACACAAGTCAAAAATTAAAATTTATATTTAATTGTTGTATTATGTGTGTCTAACTATACCTAAAAAAAGTTACTTAAGGCATAATTTTCTTACCATGAATATTCGTTTGCTTTATTTACAAATAAATAAAATTTTAATGACTTAAAAAAACAAAAATTTATTTAAAAATATTGTAAATTTATAAATGTGTCTAACCATTGATTGCAGAACCGTTATGGCACCTGCCGTACCTACTTTTATTCAAATAATGTTTTTAAAAATATTCTAGAAAAAAAGGTAAGTTTTTTGCCTGCCATACCTCTTTGAAATAAGTTCTAGCACCACTGTGTCTAACTATACAAATAATAAAAAGGCATAATTTTGTTACAATGAACATTTAAGCTGGCCGCAACATGAGTGACAATCAACTGAGTGACTAAAAAATCATTCAGCAACTGCCCGGCAATTATTTTAATTGTATTTGACTCTGGGTTGCCACATTTCAGATTTTGAAATTGCTAAAGTAAAGATGAAAAACGGCCAAACTCGTATCATCATAATCCATACAAAATAGTCAAACTGTCTATTATTTTACAAAGTTGTTAGCACAGTATTGAGCGAAAGGATATTTTGTCTGATAGTTGCACGTTCGATAAATGCTGAATGAACAGATAGAATTTTAATTGCATGCAACTAAATAGTTCAGTTGCAGGTCCAATAGTTGCCAGTACACCGATAGGGTCAAGATTATGTATAATTCCATTTAATAATTAGAATGAAAGAAAGAAATATTACACCGAAAAAAATTTACCAGGATTGTGAACCATATAATGTACCCAGAGAGGGGATTGTTGAACACCAAGATTCCGCCATTCGGTTTCAGTCATTAAGTGGTTTCTTGGTACGAGCTCAGCTACATCAGCAGGTAACATGACATGTCTAAAAAATTAAATAAAAAAACTTTATTTAAAAATCTGATAAATTAAAAATATTAGTCATTGATGATTATATGAATCAAACCATTTTATAAATACCAACTCTGCTTAACTAGTAGACGAAGAAAGATAATAAAAACTAATTATATTATTAAAAAAAAATCTGATGAATGACTTAGATGTTTAAACTTCTAAAAATATCAAATTCTGCATTAATTTTCTGAAAGCGAAATTTATATCTCTGGCTTTGAACAAGGACTAATGTCAATTTTATCAATTAAAAAAAATTATTTTGAATGTATTAATTTTAAACTTCTAAATAAAATAGAATCCAATGTCACCAGGCTTCTTTAATTCTTCCAATCAAACAATTCTGTAATTTCCGTAACATTGCAACAATGCAGAAACTCAAACATTGCAACCTTTTTTTTATTGTCAACTACTTAAAAATGTTAACTATATATATATATATATATATATATATATATATATATATATATATAAACTTTAGAGATAAAAATAGTATCACAACAGAAAGAATGTGTATATTCTTTAGTTGCAAAAGTTTAGTTTGAAAATTAGCCTTATTAGAAATAGGAGCAGTAGACTTTCAAATATTTTTTCAGCTGTGAAAAAATCATAGGTTTGCATTTAAAAAATTTCTGAGTTTTTAATTGTTAAGCTGAAAAGTTTAAAAAACAATTTGAAGAATATTTTAAGGAAGAATCTTACGGCACCTCTTGTCGTATAATTAAAATTCATGTACATACACTAAAATGTAAGCGTTTTTTAAGATCTTTTATACTCATTACACTAAAATGTTTATTAATGCAGCTAAATATTTACCTGTATTCATACAAATCATCAGTGTACTTATCCGAGTAAGAAATGGCTTCTCTGGTCATTTTTGTTATGTAGTGGCAAACCTAAAAAAAAAATAAACATAGGGTTAATTTAAAAAGGTAAAATTAATCTCTTACACTATATGTGTAATAATATATGTGGTAATTGGTAATACATATTAGGGTGCATCAAACGCCCCATGTTTTAAAAAATTTCATGGAAATTGTCTGTCCCTATGTTATTTTTGTTCGAAATGCTAAAAAAGTTATATACGTAGAATTTCGTAAAAATTGAATAACATCTATGTGGTCCTCAAGTGCCAGGAATGTACAACAAAAACGAAAATTCTGAAAAAAAAGCATTGTGCGTAAAAAAAAAATAATAATGTATATTTAATAAAATAATGCAATTAAGATTGTTTTGTGATATAATAAAAGAATATATAATCATATACTATTAACTTTCTAATATCAATTTAATTCGTACAAGTACACTCAATTTAAACTATAGTCAATTTCAGCCGTTTTCGCAGATTTCTCTGTTTTTGTCGATCTTGTTTAATGATCTGCAGAACATGTTGGTAGGGATCTTCATGTTTTGCTGATTCTATGAAATCAGTACTTAGCTTCACCCCTCGTTCTGCACAGTCGTTGACAACATTCAATGCTCGCAACTTTGTGAGTGTGTGGTGTAGGATACAGAACTTGACCATTCTGAAACATCTTCTATTAAAAAATTTGAGTCTAGTTCAAATAGATAAAATAAAATCCAAGAATCCGTTTCAACTGAATTAGAAATAGTTGTATTTACAGTGAGATTTTTGGGAAATTTGGGTTTTTCAAAATCCATACCATATCTATCTTGAAATTTAAAAGCAGTATCAGTGGAATTTAGTTTTGTAGCTAGCATTGCATCAGTGATAGCTTTTCGTTCTTGTGGTGGAACTCTGTTGCTCCAAAGGACAAGTGGAACCATCTCTTCTGTAAGATACTAGCAGTAATGGTTTTCAAAAGCATTAATTGCACTTTCAGATATGATGGGATGGACAACCTTGTACGTTATAAGAGGACATAGCATTTGTAGGAAATTCCAAAGAGCATTTATGGCAGAATCACAAGTTAACCACCAGGTGCTGTAGGTGAGAGTGGCAAAGTCACAGTTTGACATGTTGTTGTGCCGGTAGGTAGTTGCTGCTCAAGAAGACAAATTTTAATCGTGTATAACAGTTTGGCCATCCACATGCTTTGTGCAAAGCTCCTGGTCAGTTTAATTTTACTGCTTGTGTAATATTGGGAAAGTCAAAGTATATTAGACAAAGCTTTGTGAATTCCATATAATCATCTCTGTATTTTCCAGTATCGATGGCACATTTTGCTGCATGGATTGCACTAGCTCCAAGATCATTAACTATGCTTCTCGCTTGCACATTCACTGACTTTGGGTCATATGGTTCAAATCCACCATCATCTTGATCAAAATAGTTTAAATAAGGTTATACCTAGTAACTTAGAAGCCTTGACCTTTAAGTCACCAAAACATGAGACAAAATTACTTCTCTGATATGAAGGCGTCAAGCTGACCAAAGAAGTTTATGTCTCATTTTATTTGGCTCTCTGACACAAGCAGCAGTAACATGGCCTGTGTTGGAAGAAGTTGTGTCAAATATCATGTTCATAATTGTTTGTACATTGCTAAGAAGTCAGTTGCTCATATATTAAGTCGGCAATGATTGAGTCGCATTTACTATTAGTTCATTGGGGATATGCAGGCACACAAAGAATCTTTTGCTGGTGAACGTTTTTTTATTTTGTACTTATTGAACATTACTGTTGAAAGTTTTTTATTCCAATGCAGAGTTGTATATTTAAGAAAGCACCACTCTTACTTGCAAACTGTTGAAATTTCCATTGCAACTTGCCTATTCTTGTTCTGTCCGCTGTCGCGTAAGATGCTGCAATTGTACATGTATCTCCTCCTAGTTTTGTAATGTTTTTGTATATGCTGCCTGTTGTCCTGGACTCATAGCTAGTTGAAACATTATTAGGTTTCTGTATAATGTCGTATGGGACGAATAAACTCGTTCCCGTTCTTTTATATCGATGATGACTTTGAGTACTTCTTGAGAGTCCTTCAAAATCAAAGTTTTTTTTTACATAATTTGTGTCACTTCATTCATCAAAATCATCAGTAGATCTAATAATATAATTTAATATTAAATTGGAACTAATTTTTTTATTCACTTTACTTTTATTTTTATTCTTTTAGAATTAAAAGTAGAAATAAACAAAATAAAAGTATAAAATCGATTCACAACAAAAGTAGTAAATCCGTTAAAAATGAAAACCACAAGTTGAAATAAACAGGAAATGTACTTTACTGTAAATTGTAAACAAAGCTAAATTTGTCACTAGTCACCTGAAATCAATGAAGAATGAAGTCACCTGAATTTAATTTGATTAATATAGTTTATTAACATTAAATATTTATATGATCCATATTTTACTTCATTATAATCATTTTTCTTAAAATATCATAAAATAATAGTTAAAAAAATATGAAAGTAATTAAGTATGAAAAATGCTGAATTTGGGGATTTTACTCGAAAAAAACGAAATTTCAAGGTTGTTGAGGACCCCCTAAAAGTGTTTATAAATCGAAAATATTTGGTATGTCAACTTTTTATGGCTAATGGAACATTTTTAGATTGGGGACAAAGTGATTTTTTTCTAGAGGGGCGTTTGATGCACCCTAATACATATGGTTTATTTAAAAATTAAATTGAGGAACCGGTAAACTAGGCCTGATAAAGCACAGGTTCGTCCATATTTTGTATAGCACACCAGTAAGGGAAGAGATTTTCTTTTCTGCATAGATTTATGTTGATTGAGGTACTTGTTAATTCCTAGTTTATAGGCATGGGTGTTGAAAATGTTAAGATGCCTGAAATTTCCCATGCATTTTTTTTTTCTCCAAACAAATATTGTATTGGTTAATCATGTTTTTCCATGGGAAGAATTTAACTGCTAGCTTTACGGGCGACAGGAATGAAACTTAAGTTGACATGTGGAAGTAAAGACGTTAGTTGTGTTCTTTGATATTAATAAGATAACAATTAAATGTGTGCTTTTTAAATTGATTTTAAGATGAATATATACACCATTAAAAAAAAAGGTGAAAATTTGACAGTGGCCACTAGACTTAAGAAATGCAGTGAATGTGTGTGCCAATGTTAGCAAGTTGATGCAGTACTAAAAAAAAATATTTGTAAAATGTATTAATTTACACTATAATAAGGAGTCGATGATTAAGTTTATGAAGCAAATTGTGCCAATTAATTAAATTATCATGCGAATTCAGCTTTTGGTAAATTTTTAGTTTGCAGTGCGTGGTTGGAGCAATTCTGAAAAGTTGTCGCCAAAATTATATGTTTTTCGTTTATCAGTAAGTCAAAACGGCCTATTCACGATTCAAAATGGGCTATTCGAATTTGACAAAGCTGCTTGGTTGAATAATGTTGTACTACAGCTGCACAATCGCTATTAGCGACTGTTTAGATTCTGCAAGGCTGGTTGGTTAACTAATGTCAGAGCTGCACAATGAGTTATTGGCGATGGTTCGGACATGTATGCAATGAGCAATAAAAATATGACAAAATCAAAAGTCTTATGGGCACCGCCGACTAGGAATAGACTAAGCGTTTATGCAAAATAATCAAATTGCATTATATAATAATGAATGGTGGACAGTGGCGGCCCGTGGTCAAAAATGTAAATGCAGCCGAAAACATGTAACTCCCCCCCCCCTCCCTCGCCTTTTTCACAACCGTACACGAACGGACATTTTTTAAAATTTATTACTCAAACCAAAGTTTCCTTTCAACTTTTATGAAAGATAACATGTAAAAATAATAGAAAACACTTACTTATTTTTTGAAAATAAAATCAATCCTCCTATCAAACTTACGAATCGGTCAATTTTAATATAAGTAAAGAAACAACAACACACGTGCAAACTTATCGAAAACTATTTCCGTTTGGAGTGATTCTTCGAAATTATCGTTTTCCTCCACCCCGCCAATGAACCAATCATTTATTCGAAATCCCTAGTACAGCTAATTTGAAAAAATCCTTTTGCGCTACGTTTGTGTCGTCACATCTTCCATTTTAGCGTGCTGGGGAAGTCATGCTACGTAAGGTTGCCATGGCAACGATGCAGCCGATTTCGAACTTCGCTTTTTAGCTGCAATTTTTATTGAATGGAGTTTTTGTTTTTTCTTCTCCTGAATTTGTGCATTACGGAAACACGCTTGCTATTTATCGGAGATTTTTTTTACTTAGAGTTGAAATTTAATCTCCATTTCCGATTCTAATGTTCATTTAAGAAAA
Source organism: Troglohyphantes excavatus (assembly GCA_963932185.1). Classification (NCBI taxonomy): domain Eukaryota; kingdom Metazoa; phylum Arthropoda; class Arachnida; order Araneae; family Linyphiidae; genus Troglohyphantes; species Troglohyphantes excavatus. Next base: position 27,791,453 of record OZ010666.1, on the reverse strand, counting down.
TTAGTAAAATATATAATTTTAGTTTTAAAATATAATAAAATTAGGTGCAGCCCAGCTGTACTTGCTGTAGTGGGCGAGCCGCCACTGATAGTGGATTAGAATCAGGCATATTCAATCACAAGATGGACGATGATGGCATTTTAAATATCAAATATAGGGTTTTTAATAAATAATTCATTGGTTTATGGATTCTATGAAGATAGATTACATTAACACACTTTCAGATGGAAGATATGACACTTTTAAACACATCTTAAGTAGCAAAATTATACTTCACAGACATGGTTTATTTATTTCACTTCGTCACAATTTATCCTATAATAAAATCTTTTGTTTTAATTATTTATATATAAACCATATTGTGCAATTTATTTTCTTTCATATAATTTAGTTAAAAAGATTTAGGGATATAATGAAATGTCACTTTAATTTGTTTTCTTCTATTACTTTCTTTTCTTTTGTAATCGACAATTTTTTTGTAAATCATGGAGAAAAAAAATAAAAATTAACATGTTATTTTAAATAATAATTATACATTTTACATTCAACTTAGTATTTAATCAGAAGTAGTACTGACAGAGGAATAAAAAACTTGAAAGTATATTTTGCATATGAAAACGATTGTGGTGCAATGTGTGTGGTTGATCTTGGATTTAGAAAATCGGTAATCAATGCAATTTAGTAACTCAAATCTGCGCTACCGCCCTTCCATATTTATATTATAGACAATTTTATAGTCCAGAGTAGTAAAAAGACATAAAGTGACAAATTGATGACTAGGTAAATATACTTTTTTCAGCATAACATCAATCCCTGAAATTGTAAACTTCCGGTTAAAAAAAAGTAGAAATCTCTGGTGATGATTATGTTTTTAGTAAAAATTTCCACAAATTTCTTTCAAACTTCGTCCAGGTGTCGTACATATTCTCCACCACTGGTTTACAGTACCCTTAATATTTAGCGACAATGTTTGTACAGAAAATGTAAATAGACTACTCGAAGGTTTGTCTGTGATTATCACCCATGGGTTCAAGTTAAAATAAGGCTGCACTAAAGCTACACAATAGGCTATTGGCAAAAGTTCGGGATCACCGGATCTTTTAACTTACTGTCCGAACTTTCACACAACAACCACCAGACAGAGAGGACATTTGAACCCCCTTGGCTACTTTTCTGAAAAATCAAAATTTCAGATGCTAACACGTTCTTAGCGAGAAAAAACAATTTGTTGACAATCAAAGAACATTTTCTTCTGCAGAAAGGCTAACCAGATTTGGCAAAAAAAAAGGGGCAATGCATTTGAACCAAATATACAAAAGATAAACATTTCCAGTCGATAATTATGACCAATTTATTGTGACTATTTTCTTGGTTCCAATTGCTAGAGCCATTATTATTGTGTGTTTTTTTGCAAAACGTAATTAAAAGAATCGAAACTATACGAGATATTTTTACTAATAATGAGCTAATCCTTATTCAATTATAAAGAATTTCAGATATTGAAATTTTATTGTTGAATAAAACCATTTTTGTTTGAATAATTATGGATTAAAATGCAAAAGTATAATGAATATTTAGCACATATTTTTTTCTTACCTTTAATTTTTGGCGCGAACCTTTTCAATTATAAATAACTATAATTACCGAGCTGAGTTGAGGAGTCGTTTGGGTGGTTTGGTTAATTAATGCCGATCATTGAGCTACTGAAGACGGTTAGGGGCTACACCAAAAGAACTACATTAAGGGTCCTAAAGAATATAGATTATTAAAAAAAAATAAGAATTTGTAAGCAATTTTCTACTCAGAAGAAATGATTTCATTCAACTTTAAAACGAAATGTAATATCATAGGGGATGGGCGTATTTGTAAACAAACCGGCTTCTCGGAAAAGCTGAAGGCAGAAACGTCGTTCGCGGGTCAGCGTTTAACATGGGTTTAACATGTTTGTTCGCGATCGACCAATGCGTTATTCGTTAATACTTCATTTAAGGATTACCTGAAACTAATTATACTGATTAAAATTATAACTTAAAAATAAAGTTATATATTTATTACTGTTTTTGTTTATTTTAAGGACATTTTAGTTATTTCTTGGGGTTTTCTGCTTATTTTAAATGTTAAGAAAAATGTGTATACAAGTTCAACGAAATTTTTTTAAATCAAAATTACTTAGTTTTAATTGTATATTTATACAATTAAAGTGTTTATACAATTAAAAAATAAATATTATCTGTTTTATTCGGCGTAAAATTCAAATTAAAAAAATACTTATATATTAACCCAGGTAGCACAACAATATTGCCCAATATTGGGCCAATGTTGGCCAATCTCACTGTGGATTGGTGTATATCGACCGTTCGTTTGCGTCATTAGCCAATATTGCCCAATGTTACCATGCCGATGCTGAGGATTCAGCAAATTCTTATAACACCTTTAAACTTATAAATTTGCACTTTATAACAAATAAATGGATAAAGACAACTAATATACACAACTTTTATGTGATAACCCAAGATGTTAATTCGTTTTAAAGATTTTGTCAGTTTTAATCGGCGAATCTTGGTCAAAATCGGTCGGCAATTCCCATGTCAAATACTGAAGTTCCGACAAAACTTCTAAAAGTTTTAAAAACTACATTTGTTAACAAAAAAATTGTGTAGCAAGAATAATTTTCCACATTTTTAAAGTAATATCTTCAGATTTTTACACGTTTTAAAAATTTCGCCCCTGAATCGGCTGATATTGGTTAGTTATCAAGGTGCGCATGCGCAGAATATGTTTCAGTTGTTTACTTCGGTCGTGCGTGGGTCGTGCTTTGAAATGAAATGGCGCTAAAAGCCCGGGCTTTGCATGTGATGTGAAGAAGGAAGTATCAAATGCAGGTAAATATTTATCAAAAGTCAACCGATTATTTACAGATTATACAAATATTAAGGGAACGACCAACAACAGGCCCAGCACCCAACAAGTATTGTTTACTTGTTGAGTCAAGTGTAGCATTTTTACAGATTTTGTTGTTTATTGTACGGAATTGACAGTACCTACTGGAAGCGTTGTATCATGATCGTATGAGTTTATAAAAAACTTAGATTTTCTTAAACTTATTTATAGGAAAAAACAGATTTCATTAATTGTGTTTTTATTGTAGTAAGTTATTCAGATCGGAATATTTTTATAGTTCTCTAAATAAGTAAATGTAATTGTTTTGTACTCGAAATATAGTCGAAACTCTTTTCTTTCGGGTAACTTCTACCAAGTTCTCTACACTCTAAAAGTGCCTAGCAATTTTCTAAATGATATATTATTAAGGAATGTTTAATTATGGAAATTTAATTTCCAAATCTGATGTTTTAGGTAAGTTACAAAACAATTTATCCTAGCAGTGGCATGTACAGCCCACATTTTAAGAAATTTCAACTTGGGGCAAAGTAAATTTTTCAGATAGCCGAATCCCAGAAGTAAATGAAATCTTGGTACTTAAAATAGCAAATTTAAACTAATTTAATAAACTTAGTTTAAAATTATATGTTCCGAAAAAAATGTATTTAAATTTTTTTATCTAATTCATGAAATTTTCTAATGGTTAATAAAAGTATGTTTTTTTTTGGTCATAATGTAAAATTTTATTTAAAAAAATATATTTCTGCAATCATACAAATGTAAAGTTTTAAATCTAAAGTACATATACATCTAAATATGTATACTTGGGTAAATCTTAGACAAGTACCCGAGCATATATTGCAAACAAAATGTGCATTAATAACATTACACATTAATAAGTAGCCTTTACTTTATAAGATTAACAATAATATTCTATTTGTATTTGGAAAATATTTTGTTTTATAGCACTAAAATATAGAAAAATAAGTAGTTTAAATTTTTTTTTAAATGTTATCGTATTGGTATATTATAACATACGTTAGGTAAAATTAGACATAATACTTTTTTAAAACTTGTTATCATTTCTGAAAAATGCTTTTAAAAAATCTGTGTCCTTGTAAATTACTGTTTCTGGCAACTTTTGTTGCCGTTCCTTCATCTACAGAAATTTTAGCACTGACTTGCGGGCATTGAAAAATTGTTTCTTTTCCATTTAAAACTATGACGAGTCTTATTAATTGTTTCGAGATTAGCCGACTGCCAATGATCTGACATCAACATGTTGTAGCAGGAAATGACCCTTTTCACTTAGAATGTAGTGCGGCCAGAAGAATTGACCCTAATGATTTTTTGAAAGTTCCCTTAGCCACATTTTTTTTTTTTTTTAAGCGTACAGAATGTGATGCACAAATATCCAATCTCCTGGGAAGACTTGGAATTTCTTCAATTCAATCCTAATAACTTTCAAAAATAAAGTTACTGAAATTGGTTACCTCTTCGGGAAATAATCATTATGCCTACGATTGTCCGCTGATGTTACATTACATAATTTTCTTGTTCTCATTTTCATAATAATTTTAATAAAAAATATTTTATCCCTTTTCGATCACATGTAAGTAACAAACTTACAGTTCCAGTCCCAGAATATTTACCAATATAAAGAATTAGTAATTATATAGTTGTTAATTACTGAGGAAATTGCATAACTTTTTTAAGATATTAAAAATTTTCGGTAGAAAATTTATTTACTATCCACTGTATGGAAATACTTTCAAAATATTAAAAATTGCTATTGGAGCTGTATCCAATATTTATTTTTAAATAAGTAACTTTTTATATAATATTTGGTTCAAATGCATTGTGCGGTTCTCCTTGACAACTTTTTAAAAATGATATATTCACAATGCTAACACATTCTGGGCAACAACCGGTTTTGTTGAAAGAACTCAATTTTCTCTCTGCAGGGTTGCTGAAAATGTTAACTAGATTTGGCAGGGAAATCAAGGAAACCGTAGAGTACGTTTTAACCATATATTCGAGAAATATACTAGGACATAATTTAGTTAAAGGCATTTTACTGTTCCAGAATTCCACATTTTGTCAAAAAAAAGCCTTACCTACCTTATTTGTTATGGATAACAATTTATAAGAAAATGTAATGTTAGCCTGTTTAGTAGTTATTGTGTACAAGATGGTAATGATAACAAGCCAAACTAATTGAATATGCTTAATCGCTATATTGCACAATCTTTGAGTGCATTATTTATTAAATCTTCATTTGGTTATTCAGATGTGTCTTAATTCCAGAATATATTAATTCCATTATGATTTGAAAGTTCTCTGCAAATTTAAAATATATTTTAAGCCGGCATATAAAAAAAAGTATACTAGGCAGTTGGCCAAAGCATTTGAAGTACTTGCTAAAATCGATTTAATACCATGTTGAAATTTAATGTAATATTTTGTTAACACTCAAGCATGTATTTAAACAATTTTAGTCGTGTTATTTTTTTTAGAAAAAAGTTTGAGGAATAAATTAGAACAACATGATATACAGCATTAAGAAACTGATCACTAGATTTATTAAGAAAATGATCGCTAGATTTCCTCATTCAGTAATTTTTGACTTGTTATCTAGCATTTGGTATTTTTCTCTTTCCTTTAATATGTGTTATTCCTATTTTATTTTAGCTGAATTTCCACTAGAGCTGCTCACTGATAAAGTTGAAGAGGCTGCATTGATTAGCCCCGAGATCTCTTCTGAAACCTGATTTATGAATATTGAGCTCAGCTTGAAATTCATTTCAAGACATATACTCCACATCCTGTAGCCTGAAGAGCCACTCGGATACCAACTACTAAGTCAACAAACACCCGAACTGGCACCTCGCTCTCCCAAATTTCCACACCATGACCAATGTGAGGATATTTGGGCCATGATAGATTTATCTCCAGCCCCTTTTCCCACCCTGCCTTTGTTGGCCTTGTGGACAATTCAAGGCTAGCAACAATACTCTAATTAAAAGATCAGAACTTTTATGTGAAGACTAATGAGTGTGAAAGCAGATTTGCTTAAAAAATTGAAATACTAAAGTAGCAAGTGTTAAAATAAAAATGTGGTTTAATAACTTTTAGAATGTTATTTAATATTTAAAATAAAACTTGTGCACTAATGATGGAGGTAGTAGTATGAATCGTTAACCACTTATATGATTGAGTCACAAGGTTATATGATTGATTGATAAGGTTTGTTTAGAAGTGGTCTCAGTGGAATAGTTGGAAGTGGTTTTCACTATATTAATATTTATTATTAAAAAATGTAAAATATTAAATATAAAAAAACTTTTTAAAATGTAATTTTATTATATATTTACTAATGTATATACATTAAAAGTTAAAAATAAGCGAACATTTTTGCATGAGGCACTCAAGTAAATGTAGAACATTTGTTAATTTTTAACTTAAAAAGATTTTTTTAAAATTTATTTTATAATAAACAGCAGTAGTGAAAGCAAACTGCTGTAAACTTTAATGTTGGTAGAAATAATTTTCATGGATGTCTTTTTTTTGTATTCGATTTTGTTAATTGACTTAAGTTTATTTTATAATTATCCATAGAAATCAACTAAATTCTTAAACTTTCTCATAATGAGGCATTAGCATCATTAGTCGATATTACAATTAAAGAACGATCTGTAAACACAGCTTCATACTTTTCAACTACAAAGGAAAATGTCTTAGCTCAGTTACTAGGTGTTAGTTTTTTTTTTTTGGTTCCTAAATTGCAAATAATTTGAAATTGAAACACAATGTAAATAAATATAATTTTTACTTTCTTTACAACAACTGACATCAAACACAATACACATTTTTAGAAATTTATTTTGCTAATAATAAGTAAGCAACTTATCAAATTATATTATATATTGGAGCATATTTAATTTTTATCAATATATTTCATGCTTATTTTATATCGAATATTTCATGCATTCAACTGTTGTACTACAAATACCAACTTAGTAGTATTTTAGATTAGAAAATCACACTTGACGTGTTGTAAATGACGTATGTGATCCAAACTTCAAGGAGTATCCAAATTATTCCACAATACCTGTTGCGTTAGATTTCTTTTTTTACAATAGAAGGGAGTCATAATAGTTAATTGAGGTAAGTGAAATTGGCCCAAATATTTTATGCCACATAAAAGAGAATTTAAATTTGGATTTTTTATAAATGCTAAAAAGTTTTTTAAAAAGCTGAAATTTGTTTTAGTATTTTAACTAGATTGCTGAAAAGTTTACAAAAACCTGCTTAAATGCAGATATCTAACTGTCTTAAGATATTAAACTAGACTACTAAAAATTCTTAAACTTGCTTATCAGTCTAGCATCATTAACCTTAACAAAATATTTTTTTTTCTCCATTTTCAAAACTAATTTACTTCGGTGTAAATAACATTTACAATAGCTTGGTGATCAAATTTACTCTCAAAATGGATACTTTTCACATATAGTACTTCAATATAAAAGTATTCACTACATTTTCCTCATTTTTAAGAATTATCTTTAATATGTTTTAAACAAATTAAGTCTTAATTTTTTTTAATGTATTAGATGAAGAAATACAAGATAATATTTTGAATTGTGTTTTTAATTTTTTTAAATGGTAATGTATAATACATTTCATTTAGAAAAGTAAATGTAAATATATTTTTAAATAATATTACAGTTAACTTAGTTCAAAATTAACTAATTTAAATTCTTTTGAAGAATTATAAATTTGTAATTTTAGGAAATTTTAATTATTAAATTTTTTAATTATAATTTTATTGCTATATTTTTATTATTATATAGATTTTGAATAAAAAAAAATTTATGTTACCAAGAGAAAGAAAATTAGTAGTATAGTCCAATATTTTCCACAGAGGAAAGAATATATTTCATGCAACAGCTTTAAATGATGAAAAACAAAAGAAACAAAATGTTTTATAAAAATATTTTTTTAAAAAAATTGTCATGGTATTGTTCATCAATATTGTAAAACGCTGCTTTCAAATATATTCGATTTCGGCTAATGTCGAGTCAATCAATGTAAATCGGCCGCCTTTTATTTAATATTGACAGATATTGCTTTGGCAATATTTGCCAATATTGATAAAAGGTTAACCATTTGACATTGGCCAACCCGACATTCGCCAATATTAGCCGACCTAACGTTAGTCAATATTGGCCAATATCGGTTGAGCAATATTTGCCAATATTGATAAAAGGTTAACCATTTGACATTGGCCGATCCGACATTCGCCAATATTGGCCAATACCGCTCTACAATATTGGCCAGTTCAACATTACCCAATATTGGCCAATACCGCTCTACAATATTGGCCAATATCGGTTCGGCAATATTGCCCAATATTGATAAAAGGTTAACAGTTTGACGTTGGCCGATCCGACATTCGCCAATATTGGCCAATGTTGCCGAAACTCTCTTTGCCGATATTGGCCAATATTACTGTGCTACCTGGGAATAATATCCACATATTTAAATATAAATTAACAAATATTTTTCATTGTTTTGTTTTCTCCAAGAATGATTAAAACATTACCATAATTAGTACTTATATTAAAATATCAGGCAGTTAATTGTAATTAATAATTTCTTTTAAAAACATCAAATTATTAAATGCATATATATTATAAAAGATCGTCATGAGAATTGTATTACAGCAGTTCAAGGGATGTTTGTGCACAAACGAAAATTATTTTGCTTCATAATTGAAGGTGAAGCAAAAACAATCACGATACAAATTTCAAGGCGCGAACTTGAAGGTTTTATGCAGCAAAACTCCAGTTTTAAGTGCTATTAAAATCTAAAAATAACTGCATTTAATGAAGATTTTTGTTAAAAATTCCTTATACAACATAAAATAAAGCCTTTAAAACACCTTTTATTATAAAGTATTGAAATTATTAAAGGGAAATGCAGAATTTTTAAAGATTTAATTCATGAAAAAATTAAAAACTATAAAAAAAAGTGCAGTTTTTTCAAATTCCTTTATAAAACCTTCAATTTCACAAATTAATTAAGTTTTATGCTAGTTTTATTTGCCGGGTAACAACATAAATATATATAGTTCTTTTATAGATGATTTGACAAATTTGTTTAAGAAAATCAGCATAAAGCCTTCATCAAAGTTGGAAAATTGAAGGTTTTTTGTAGGTTTTATAAAGGAATTTGGAACAAAAATCTTCAAAGCTACATTTTTTAAAGATTAGATGTTTAAAACCTTTAATTTCACAACTTCGATGAATTTTAATGGTAATTTTTGTTTTTGCTGTATTTTATTTTAAATACAGGAATTTTCTAACTTTGCATGTCATTTTTTTTTATTAGTTTCATGAAGACGCCAAATTTAAAAAAATTTGGGAGAAATTACTATATTATAAAGTGTCAAACATGCATTTTTCAAAACAAAATCCAAGCAATATATAGCCGTCTTAAAATAATACACGGATAATGTTGCGAACCTCAATATTAACAATTTACTCAAATGTAATGTACAATTAAAATAAAAAATATCAATCTAAAAACATCCTAATGTAGACTAAAATTTTTCGAATAAATCTTCTAAATTTTTCTTTTTCCACTGAAATTTTGCACCCTCCTTATTCCATCACTCCATGCGACAACTTATTGTGTCATTTGGGCCTACTTTTACAAGAAAACATATTTGCAGAATCGAAGTCATTTTTTAATACATTTATGTGTAATATTTTTTGTGCTTAAAGTTTTTATGCATATATTTATTGGATTAGTATACAAGCAATTCAATATAAGTAATACGATTTATATATTTATACTATTAAATAATGATTTACAACTTCAGAAATCCAACAAAGTCGCCAATGGATTTCAAAAAATGTTTAAATATAGTTGTAACAACATTATTGTTAGGTTCAATTATTTGTGTTTAATGAACCTATGATGGCATCTCATAAACAAAACTTGACACAAAAACTTATAAGTTATTGCTACAAATATAAAATAATAGTGCACAATTAAAGTTTACGTTTCATTATCGTCTATTTTCAGTATTTTTTTTGTTCGAATATAAAAAATAAAATTATTGGAAATTTTTGTTTTTATAATCCTTATGTTACTGAAACTATAATTGGACTTGAAATTTGTGCCTAATCGTGTGCTTTTATTTTGAGTTTAAAACAAAATACCGCCTTTTAACGCGACGCAAGCATAGCGAAAGGCAACGGAATTCTGTTTGTTTTGCCTTTAGATTTTCCTCGTTGCTCTGCGCGGCAGCCTGTGACGTTGCAGTGCCCATCACCTATAGTCAAGCCACGGACTGCCCACAATCCAGTTATAATAACCGTCGCAATATACATTTGAATTTCGAATAAATGATCTGGCAACAACTTTCAAAGTGTTTGAATTTGGGCTCGTATTTTAAAATGGCAGAGTCAACAGTAAGTTGTTATTATTATTATTTATAAATTTAATAATTCTTAAAAGTTTCTATTATTACTTAAAGATATTATGAAATTTGTTCTTTTATTATACTTTTATAGTAAATGGCTTTGACAATTTGAATAAAACTCCACTCTCGTTAAATACGAATAACAACAATGTTTATAATCAATTTTGTTTATGTAAATTTATATAAAAGTTGCAATTTGTAAAATATGTAATTTTCCATTATAAATAATATATATTTCTTTTCACTGCTCCTTTTCGGCTAAAATAAAGCAAACAGAAGCGAATACTTTGCAGGCAAGTTGCATATGATATGATGTCCTTAACGTATACATCTGCAACAGAAGTGATTTTTTTGTAATTTAAAAAATGCTAGTAAACACTCCAGTAGTCGCACTTTCTCATGGCACAAAAGTAGTCATTTGTAAGGTGCCTCGGTTAATCTGTCTTTCACGGTCGCCCTGATTTTTCGCCATATCTGGAAACCCAGCGCCAAACGCGATGCACAGAGAAAATGGAGGAATTCTTTGATTGGCAACCAAACCGGCTTTGTCGCCAAGCAATGTTTTATCGTTGTGAATATAGGATTTACAGAAAAGTCGCCAAGAGTGACCGTATAAGACAGATTAACCGATGCCTCCTCTAATTAATGCAATAATACTGATTATGCACCATTGAACTTAAAGGAGTAAATGTATAAATTTACAAAAAAATATCTTTAATAAGAGTTTGATCATGTCCAAGCCATGCATAAAATTGTTCTTGGCATCTCCTGGATGATTAAATTTTAACCAAGGTTGTAGTGATTTTTAAATTGACTGATTTTTGCAGATGGTTACAACATATAAATGCAGAAAATAACCCCCCCCCCCCCCCCTAGATACTAAAAATAAAAAAAATTGCCAGGTTTCAGGGTCCAGTTCATGTGAAAAAAGCTCTTCCTTTGCTTTAATGATTTGCTTGACCATAAGGCCCACATCTAAAAATTTTATATTTGAAAATCACAAGTTGTAAAAAGGAAAGTGATCTTAGTAGGAAACCTTTCGATGAGTTGCACAGAAATATATATTTTGCTTAAAAAGATAAATAAAATTTAAAAAAATCTTGATTTAAATCAAATAAATTGATTTTTTTAAAAATAATAAAAAAAATCAACAATCCTGATTTTATTTACTGCAATTCACTCTTGAAGTTTCCTAGGTTCCCGTTATTAACCAATCCTGTGTTTAACCAATATTTATTTTCACAATAGAATCGCTTGTAGTTCATTGTCTTGTATATTTTTTCATTTCAGATTACTTGAAATACCCAACATGGAGTTGTATAAACAAAGGAAACGGAAGCTATCTGGTCGTAAAAAGGCCCAGTGTTTTATAGTCAATGTTCCATCTCCAGAGAGCGAATCCGAAGAAATCCCAGTGTTGGAACTGAAGCCTTTTACAAAGCCAACGCACATTAATTATGACAGAGTGAAAGTGGGAAGTTCCAGAACTCATACCTTGCATGTCAACAACCCACTGGATGTTGTACAACATGTTTACTTAGAGAAATTTCCTTTTGATAAGAATTTCAGTATTGAAAAGGAAGTGTATTGCGTTCCTGCATCTGGGGCATGCACTATCGATATCACTTGGAACCCAGAGAAGTCTGTTAGCTGCCGTGAAACAGTCCTTTTTAAAACTTCAGCTGGATTGAGAGTTCAAGCGTATTTACACGGGACTTCCTATTCACCCAAGAAACAGGTAATATTATTTTTGGGTTAAAAATGCTATTATCAAATAAGTTGAATCCATTCCCAGGGTGAGAAATTAGCGGTTGTTATTCCTATTTTACACCTAATAATTTCAGTTACGACCTTAATTTTACACCCATTCGTAATTTTTTACGTCTAACGTGGATTTTCAATAATTGCTCTCGTACACTTCAGTAATTGTGTCAGTGATATTTGTTAGACTACTCAAGGGAACCTGCTTGTAAGTTTGTGCAAAAGAAGCTTTAACGATTGTAAAAATATTGTAACAGTTGGCAGCTCTGCTTAAGCAGTTTGAATTATTAATTATTTTAAAATTATGCTTAAGCAGAACATTTTGGCAACTAAAAAAAATTATAGGTACTAATGTCGTTTAACATTTATCTTCTAATTTGGCACCCTGTCAGATGACGATATAAATTTTTATTTGAGATTAAAAGGATATCTGGTATCTGGCTGAATTTTAACTTTCCGGTAAGTATCCGATATATCCGGATGAATAAAACAATGCAGATTTATTTTTGTTTATGATCATTTATCTTTTGTTCTCGTTTTAAGTATTTTTCTCAAAATACTACCAATGTATCCTGTAGTCTGCACATTCTCCCTTGCACTTTTCTCAGGCTCTTCAGGTGGGTACGGATTAAAGTGATAAGTTTCTCGTTAAATACTGACCGGGTGCATTTCAGACACTGTGGGTCACAGACAATAGATAGTAAGGAAGATATGCTGTAGACAATTCGGAACCAGCCACTAGCTACCTCGGAGTATCTTCGAGTTTGAACATTCCAAATGTGTGTGGGGTGCATAACTACATTTCCATTCATTATATATTAGAAATTGTTTTATTCTCTTGACTAGTAACAGCTAGTTTTAACTTTTAAATATTGCGCAATTTGGAAATATTTCAAAATTACATTTTCAAATGCATCGTACAGTACAGCTCCGGCCATTTCCAAATCAGCATGAATATGAACAGTGCAACCAAGTTTATTAAAGAGCTGTTAAGAGAAGATCTTTTCGTAAAAAATACCTGCTGGATATCTAGTAAATTCCAGTTCGGATATCCTGTTTGTAATTTACGCAGGAAATTGACTACCTATCCATTTCATCCCTAATTTGATTTAACTTTTATCTGCGATTGAGAATAATTCTAAGCATGTTCATTGAAAGAAAAATACCAGAGTAAGATATGTAGTCAAATTACATTTAAACCGATGGTTAATATCTGCCAACTTGTACAAATTATCTAGATAGAATGTTCAGTAACACTTGCTTATGAGGTGTGCTTTTTTAATTAAAAAATATGTGCTAGTTTGATTACCAATAAACTAAATGAAATTTAGATGTGCATGGCAAGTTTGTTATTTATATTGCAAAATAAAATGGTTGTCAAAATCAAAGTGTTTGTGCATGTTTTTTCTTGCTACTCGAAACTTATTATATAATGATGAAATTAATCCAGGTTGTTATTAAATAGTTGTGGCATACTGTAAAGATATTTTTATCGTAATGAGACATTTTTTTATGATCTTTTATACAATTAAAGTTTACATTCAAGGAGGCAAAACGTAAAAACAAATGTTCCGTAATTATATTTTTTGGTAGAATAGTATGCATATTGCATGTAGTTTCAGTTTTTAGAATTAGTTTTAAAGTTATAAGTTTCAAGGGTAGCCCCCCAGCCATAGATATGCCCTAGCATCCGGTTATTGGTGTCTTTATAGCAGTTGTAAACAACCTTTAATTAGCCTACGACCAATGATTCCAAATTTTTGCAAGTCATTGTTTCCAAAATAAAATTTAGATGCTTAATATATCTTGTTTATTAAAAATTACATATTTTATAAATAAATTTATTAATTAAAAAAGTCTGCTGTTTTTTAATTTAACATGTCTTATCAAGGTAACAAAAATATAAAACTAAATTTTAGTAAATTGCTATAATAATCAAAGCACTCACATGAAAGAATTAAAATGAGGATACACTTTTGTTCCCTTTATAGCACATGCGAAGTAGTTAGTCTTAAAATTGTGAAATCCAACTCTTATTAATAAATAATATTACATGTGATTTTCATATATACATATATTTTTTCAATTATTGAATGTATCTTTTATAATAATTATTTGCTCTTTTTTCCAACAATCGATCAAATAACATGTTTTTGAGTAAAATTTGGCAAATGTATTTATTAGTTTCTATTATGAATTTTAATTAATCAAATATTTGCTACCTGTCTAGTATTTTAATGTTTCTTATATTTCAGAAGAAAAAGAATTGGGGCCAGGCAGGTGTCCAGACAAAACAAAAGAATACAGAAAATATTATTTCTGGAAATCACATACTTAGTGACTTTGCGGAAGGTAAAAAAGAAAATGTAAATCCCCCAGTTGCAAATAGTATATTAATGCCAAGTCCGTTTCAGACCCCTCAGTCAAAAATAACGCTAAATCCTATCGATGTATTTTCCGACTCTCCGATCCGAAGACAGACGTATACAATCAATAACATGCTTAGAGAAAGCCAAATTGGGACTAAAACAAACACATTGCCATCCTTTTCCCTCAACCATAATAAAAATGAAGTTGTTTTGAAAGAAAAGCAAGTTGAATCCAATTTGAACACTAATAATCTGACTTTCCAGCCTCGACCTACAAAAACTATTATCAGTAGCATCATTAGCAATGAAAATGATTGCAAGGAAATCTTAAATGATAGTTTAGAAGTTTCACCTACGGATCCATCTTTAGAGAATGGTAGTTCGATTGTCCCATGCTCCATGAATTCCACAAACCACAACATTACCAGTTCTTCGGTGAGGGACGCTGTGAACGTTTTCGATTCTTCAGCTAAGCATTTCTTCTTTGGATATACACCACCAGTTAAAAACAATAATGTCGGCAGTTCAATCCACCGGAACTCTTTGTGGTTTAAAAGTGAAGAGAGGGATTTAAATAGAACAGGGAACAACCCTTCTACATTTGCTTTAGAATCTAGAACTTTGTCAAGTACAATAAGTCCTGAGAAAAGATTGACATTCACAGCTGCTTTCGCAAATATCAACACTCCCACTTTTCCGAATGTCATCAGGGCGGCTCAAGAAATCAATGCAGTTCCTCAAATTGATCCTGCACACAATAACTTTGCTTTACCTTTTAATACAGAACTCTTGGATGATAGTCTTAGTGATCATGCCTTGGAAAAAGATTCGCTTCATAATCTTATTGAGGCACTTAGGGAGGCCGAGTCTTCCCCCCAGTCATCATGTCAGCCTTCCAGCTGTAATTTAGGTGGGAGTCATTGGATAGGATCATCACAATCTACTGGCACGGCCGAAGACTTTGGTGCATCTGCGGAGCCCCATTCATCGATAGCTTTTGAAATAAAAAGCAAGCTTCCAAAACCATTTAAAATCCCTTTTAATAAACAGAGTACTGCTAAACAGAAGCAGCCACCAAAGTTGAAGCATAAACCTGTCGTGCAGATAAAACCTGCAAGGAAACTTGTAAGAGAACTGAAGTTGAGCAGTGCTTCATCCAAATCCTTGAGAAAGTCTCCTGATGTGAAACTTGCAGTGAAAATCAACCAAACAGGTATTTTCTTGTATAATATTTTTTTTTTCAAATTTGATCATTATTTGTATCTATCAATTTCTTATTTTTAATTCATAATATTTTTAGCACAAGAAGTTAATGTTGATACTTCAACATCCGATATTCACAAAAAGAAATCAACAAGATTAATGCAGCAACGAACAAATTTAAAGAAACGTAAAGGGCTTGGTATGTGTATAATAATTTTTTTATATAAAATAAATCTACGTTGTAAAAAAATTAAAAATTCAATTCCTTCAAATATGCATGTTGTTTTAAGATAATAGCTTAACAGACTATAGAAGATTATTTTGAATTAAGTCTAAAAAAAGACTTTAAACTGCCAACAATAGCTCATTTTTGTAGCTCTTGGATCATTCCATAGTGACCAATGTAACATTTAGACCTGATTTCATAACTTATTTTACTTAAAACATATAGATAAAATATCCTTTTGGGTTCATTTTTTAGTATTTATAGTGTAAACAACATTTACTTACCTATATAAGATGAAAAAAATTCAAATAAAATAATAATTTCTAGTATATTTTCAACTAAAATATAACTGTGACTAACATAAAATTTTTGCAACCACGAAAAAAAATACTTTTATTGTCAACTGTATTTCTCTTAAAGTTTATGGTATACATAGGAGTTATTGTTATGTTTGTAAAAGTATGTACTTTTCTAAAATGTCCTATTTATGGGAAAAAACACTATTGTTCGAAATTTTTTATTTTTCAACTGACATGTGTGTGACTAACGTAACAAAACGTACACAAGAGCAATAAATCCCTGAAAATGATTTATTATTGAAATTATATGTAATGCTTACAATTAGGTAAGACATTTGTTTCATTTTAGCTTCTTACATTTGTTATGTTGGGCTATCAAATTTCTTCTGTCAGAATAGGAAATGGAAAATGACATTGGAATGAATAGAAATGCCAACATTATATATATATATATATAAGCTGTTAAAAATTCAATGAATAAATGCTTTTCAATCCAAGCGTTCCCAAGCACAGGACCATGAAAGCGCAGTTGATAAAAGCTAAATTACTTTTAGTGCCAATAAAAATATACAAATTATTAAATCGTACCTATTTGTCATAAAATCTAAATAAGTTTTTGTACACAAAAGAGTTTGTGGTTAATGTGGGCCTAATCTACAAAAGTTGAAGTTTAGTTATAGTTGGGTTTTGTTATATTTATTTCCATTTCAACATTTTCAAATCTCAACATTTGTGTAGCTTTCAGTTTCAATTGAAGCTACTAATTTATGATTTTATGTTCTGTGGATTTGAACCACTTTGAATAGAAGCAAGAAGAATTCAAGTGTATGTGCTGCATTGCTATATTGTATCCCATCTTAACAATGGACTCATTTATTTTATTTTATTTTTGTATCTTAAAAAAAGTCATCTATATGAGAATGTTTGCATTAAGTATCCTTAATGAAGTGTATTTTTAATTTAGAAATGTATCAGCCAAATCCTTATGCATGTTTCAATGCTTATTATGACGAGTACTGGATGGAAAAACAGGAAACTGCCTTCACAAACTGGTTAAATTTTATTTTGACACCCAGCGATGACTTCAGTTCATCTGAAGAAGTTCAAGGTAGGGTTTATGCTATGAAAATATATTATTTTAAATTTAAAAAATGCATTACTATTTGTTCTTACTTGAAATTCATTGTACTCATCTGAAAATACTTTCAGTCAATTGTGCAGAGATATGGATTGAAAGTAT
Source organism: Troglohyphantes excavatus (assembly GCA_963932185.1). NCBI lineage: Eukaryota > Metazoa > Arthropoda > Arachnida > Araneae > Linyphiidae > Troglohyphantes > Troglohyphantes excavatus. The sequence continues at coordinate 27,773,983 of OZ010666.1, read as the reverse complement.
GAAAGATGCTAAGAATCTGACAGCACCATCCAAAGAAGACCTCTCCTTCAAAGCCTATACAACGGCCAAGCAACTCAGAAAGCTACGGGAAACTGCTTGTAGACTGTATCAATCGGATAAACTGGCCCATGTGATTGAGAAAGTTGAAAAAGAAGTAGACGTAAAGAAGTTTTCAATAAGGACGGATCGAGCAATACATGCAGATCTTGGTGAGATTTTTTTTATTCATTAAATTTTATTAACATTAGGTGAAATGTTGTCTATCCTATCTGTTACTTATTTCTTTTAATGCATTCACAGCCGACGGTAAAATTCGTCTTAAACGTCACGTTCGTAATTAAACGTCAATTAACCTCGAATTGTAACTATCCGCAACTGTGTCACAGGGTCAATTGACCCTGTACTCTACCTTAGTTAAAACTTATCCAGCACCCTGAATATTTATAGTTTGTGAAAAAATCGTGTTTTCCCACTTCATAGTTGTAAACCAGTATTTCACGGTAGCAGGCCATAAATCGATTTATCCAAAGATTCATTAATTTAAGTAACTTTTACTCATAAGTAAATGATTTTTTTTTAATCATGACAGTTTCTCTTTAGTTTGAATTTATTTTTTTCCGCTCTTTTATGAGAAATTTAGAGATTAGAGAGAACTTTGATCTTTTTATTCTTTTGTTTTTCATGTTTCCCTCTCCCCCTGAAAGGTTAATGAATCTGTGAGGAGAGGAGAATATCGGAGGTTTTAAGCACTTGTGCTAAGCTCATTTTGAGTGTTGTGTTTGTATGCGACTTGTACTTGTGTATGCGTGAGGTTAAAGCACTGCTTGCCGGTTCAAATTTAAAACCCCATTGCGGCACATGTTCACATGACTCCATGCTATTTTTTATTGAATTTTTAGAAGTTATTGGACTTTATAACACATATCGATACTGTTTTCAACTCTGTAAAAGTTCAAAGGGTCATTCCATGTCAAATCAACACAGTCATTTTCCTCACCATCTCCGATTTTTATGAAATTTGGTGAACTTGTTATACCTACTAAGAATGTAAAAAATGCAAAATTTTAACCTCTTAGGCCTATTAGTTTTTTAGTTATTTGCATTTAAAAATGGCTAAAAACGTAAAATCTGCCTCCGATGGCTGCATTTAAATTACCATAACTCCTGTTCCAATTAACATATAGAAATAATATTAGTATCATTTTAAAGCTCTTTAAATGACTTTTCGAATACTTCGGCACTAAGGGATATTTAGGTAAGGGGTCAATTAACCTGGTACTGCACAGAACGTCTTAGAGCTGTATTTTAAAAAAATTAAGTTTAAGTTATATAAGTATTGAATAAATCAATGAACATAAAAATAAGTAATGAAAGACAATTTTTGTACATTTAAATGAAGTTTAGTTGGGTTCCATCTTTTAATATTCATTTTTTAATTTGATTAGTTGTTATTTGCAATTTTGTTTCTTCAAACTAACTAATTTTAATTTATTTATATTTTTTTATAACTAAAAAAATGTATCAGTTTTTTTTTATACTGCTTCTATATTTTGATTCATTATAATAAACTTCTTTACGGTCTACTTCTCTTTCAAGTTGATTATAAATTTAAAGAATTTTTTACCTTGAAGTAATACTCTTTTATAAAATCATTGTTGATTTTGCAGGTATCAAGAAAGATTTATTAGAGATGTTATTATCTTATAATCCTTTATGGCTGCGGATTGGATTAGAGGTAAATATGTGAAAGTCTATAGAGTAAACAAATTAAAAACTTTAAATATATATTGTTATTGCAGTGTTCTATCTAAGCATTTTTTTTTAATTGTTGACCCACCCTTTTACCTTGAAAATTGTGCCCCCTGCCCTTTTATGCATGAATCTCCATCCTTTTTGCCTACTCCAAATCCCATAATTCATCTGATCATTTTATAAAATATCCATTCTTGTACTTTTCACTTCAATATTAATAAAATTTTGAGGACACAGAACCTTTGCTAAAACAGGGTTATTTGTGTCAATTTTTTTTTACTTTAGAAATTAAAAAATCTTGTTCCTTCTCTAATTTGCTGCTAATTTTTTAGCTTTAATAGTATTTTTTAGTGTTGATTGCATGTGTTAGGTATTTTATAATCTACAAATAAGTATGTGAAGTTTTTGAAAAATCTTCAATTTGACAGCCTAATCATTCTGCTTTGATAAGAGAATATTAATTGCATCCTCATTAAAGTGCTTATAGATCGAAAAAGTGCTTTTTTCTCAAAATAGCTCCCTGCTCCCATTTAATTCCTGGTGTGAACACAGCTTATCATCAATAGTAAAACCTTCCTTATGTTTCTAATTGTGTATTGTATTTTCCTCTATAGACGGTATATGGTGAAATACTATCTCTACAAAGCAACCGGGATGTTGTAGGTCTCTCTCGCTTCATTATACACAGGTTTCTCAGCAATCCTGCTATTATAACCAAATATAGTTATTCTTCAATCAAAAACTACTACAAACCAGGTATTTATATTGTTTTATTCCTTAACTTATTTAGAATTGAATGCTTGGTTTTTACAGTTTTTGAATTTTAAGATTTCTAAATTATCATTAGCTGAAAATGTTTAAATATGTTACTTGGTAAAAGCTTTTTTTATTCCTAAGTTTCGAATTAAACCCCCTTTTTCATCATTATTTCATGCTACTGAGTTCACAAATATCTATAGTACCAAAATGTAGTGATTCTACCAAATTAATATAGTTAATTTGGCTGGGATCTTATTTAGCAAATGTTCAATAAAGTATTTTCAAATATATATGAATACAAATACACCAATGAATAAATGTCTGTTTTTCATGGGAAAAACACAGTTGAGGTTTACCTATAAATTTAGATGTTGTAATGTGTATTGTTAATTTGGAGTTCGATAGCCACAAGTTGTGTTTGTATCGTGATGAAGCTGTATACGTAGATGTTGATAACTTTAAAAACAAAACTAATCTGTTTGTATTCTTAGTCCTCCATTTGATACTACACGAGTCTATATATTAATACTTTGGCCTTACTTAGCAAGTTTTTTTGTTAATCAGAGTAAGATGAAAAAAGGTATAAGTGTTTACTAGAAATTTTACTTTTTTTTAATATGCATAGATTCAGATTGTACTCAAGTTAAACCTAGCACATTGTAGTTAAAACTGGATTAATTAAATTTAAAATATGTAATATTGTATTTTAAATATACTGTTATATTTTTTTTTCTTTAAAATATACTTGCCGAAATGAGTTCTCTCTTCCATGATGGGAATGGTACTACAATCAAACCTGTTTTTGTGCGATATATGAAAATTTCAATCAAATTGGAACATAATCGATTATCTGGCTACCGAGACATATACAAGCGTCTAGTGAAACAACAGTCGTCGCAAAAACTGATCACTGACTACATGGTAATTGAAAAAAAGTTAACTCTAAACGAGTGTGAAGTAGTATCTTCAAGTGACGAAAGCGATTTTGAACCAAGTTCGCGTATTGTCAGACTACGAAGGATAATGGTTATACGTTTTGAAAAGTTTTGTATGTGTAAGATAAGTACATATGTAAATAAAATATTTCAAAATGTTCGCATGTGTATTTTCTAAATCAGATTACAAAAGGTTTGGCGAAATTCCAAATAACTGTCAAGCCTTGTGTCTTGATTTCGTTTAAAAAAGCAATTCCTAGTTATTTCATAAGGTTTTGATCTATTTTCTATGTGAGACATTTTTTATGCGGTCCCTATCCAACGCATAAAAAAATAATATTTTGATTGTGTTGTTTTGTGCGTTTTTTTTTTTTTTTTTATGTGGTCCATATCCACCGCACAAAAACAGGTTTGAGTGCATATGATAACTATCAATCTGTGTTGTCTTGATCGAAATTCCAGTTAGTTCATCTCACTCCTATCCTCAAGTCTTTCTGTGTTTACTTCCTAGGGTATGAAGATGAAATGCAGCGATTTACTCTCAAGAAGTTCCTTCTCCTTGTGTTCTTCTTGGATGAGGCCAAAAGAGCTCACCTCATTGATCATAATCCGTGCCTGTTTTGTAAGAGTTCGAAATATAAGGTAATTTATGCATTCTGCTGGGGTAGGACCAAAAGGGTCTGGTGGCTTAGTCGTACCTGCCAGCAATGAAATGTCTATATAATAAACACATTTTTTGTGTTAACCCTCTCATCTGGATCAGTGTGAATGGACAGAAACCCTGAGCACCAGTAAATTTTACATGCAGCGAACTCATTTTGGTTATACTGTTTTTTACTAGACCACTGACTACTAGAAAAGGATTCTAAGATATCTGGCTACCTGTAGTGATTGAAAAGGTTGCAAGTAAAACCCCTACCGGATATTTTTACTAGGGTCGGGGGTTAAAAAAAATTTACTTCATAACAGAGAGTAAAATTGCTCAAACATACTATATTAGGATATTTTAAATTTATAAATCATGCTTGTCTTATTTAAATTGTTAAAATTTTGCTAAATCTTTTTGAAAATGTGAACATGCAGAACTATTTAGTGATTATATATTGGATGAATGACAGTGTTATGTATACCTACCTACATCTGAGTGAAACCTGTTTTGCTAAAATAAAAATATATATATATGATTTCAAAATAACAAATGTTGGAATATATGGCTAGTCCTTTTGTGTATCTTATTTAAGCTAGAATAATAACTTTCCAAAAGAATATAAATATTTCAACATTTTGATGTTTAGTTATTTACTTTGTATTTAGAAGTTGTTGATTAATTTTAAATACAAGGAAGGCACTTCATTACCCTAAGTTTGAAAAATATATATATATTTTTACATGTAAGTGTTTTTTAAATATACATATAGGTTGTATTAAATACAAATAGATCAAATATTTAATACTGTTTGATAAGATTTTTTAATTGACTCAACATTTTACAAAGGATTATTTTAATAAATATTTTTTTTTTATAAGAGACAAAATTTATTCATCTGCTGTATTACTATTTTAAGGAATCGTACAAGATTTTTTCTTATTAACGTGAAAACTAATTCACGTTTATTATTTTAGTGTAGTAGAGATCTTTTGCTAACATTTTCAAGAGAATACCTGAGTGGTGAAGGGGACATTACTAAGCATTTGCGCTACCTGGGATGTGTCGTCAAACATGAACAGCAACCAATTGAAGAGTTCGATTATGCAGTGAGGAATATTGCCGTTGATCTTCGATGTGGATTACGACTTGGGTAAATTGAATTTTGACTGTATGCAGTAGAATTAAGTTAAAAATTGAATTTATAACTATTTCTTAATTTAAAAACTATTGTTTAATTTCTACATTATATTTGGAATTCCTTATAAATGCACTTTTTACATATAATTACTTCCTTTTTAGACGAGCTGTTGAACTTCTCTTACAAGACTGGGAAATATCTAAATGTTTAAGGGTTAATACCTTAAATCGGTTAGCAAAAATACACAATAATGATGTCATTCTAAAAGCGCTTGAAAAGGGTTCAATCAATATTGAAGGTGAATATAAATTTAATTCCATTCTCTATTATGAAATTGTTTTTAAAATCGTATCTATTGTTCTTGCTGGAATGCACTATTTACACATTCTCCCCCTACATTTATATTATCTTGAAATAGTTATCTTAATGTACTTTTGCTAGTTATTGTATATCTTGGTGAGTTTCAAGAAGTTTTCTTCTTTTTAACATCTTCACAAAAAAAAAACTTTTAGATGGACACAAAATTGGCTGTATTTCTGATAACTAATCTTAATAATTTTTTTTAAATAAACATTATCCGAAATTAAGAATGTGAATTGTATGATTTATATAAGGAAAATATTTTAAATGTATACATAATTCAATATTTCAACTATAAGGTTTTCACAAATTTATTTAAAATTTATTTTTATATAAAGATTAATAATGAATCTTCACAAAAATAAGAATAAGTCCTAGATATACTGCACTTAATTCATTGTCTGTATTGCCTTATTATAATTCCATTAATCAATAAAATAGTAATATATATCCAATTTATTTCACTAGGTAAAATTGATCCCAGAGATGTTGTGGATGGCAACAGAGAGAAGACACTGAGTTTGTTGTGGCAAATTATATTTAAAACTCAGGTAATTTTTAACAAATAAGCTCAATTTAATTATTATTTTTTATTTGGGCTCAGATTTAATATTTTTATTTGTAATTTTAGATTGCAAAGAATGTAAATCTGGAAGATTTAAAGAAGGAGAATTCCCACCTCAGACGGAGTTTGAAGTTGAATGCAGACTGTGCTGCGTTTGAGGCACTGCAAAATGGAGATGGCAAAGCAAAGGAGTCGGGTGAAGAGTTTTTCAACTCCAAGCTTTATAAAGAAAATGAAGTGATACAGCAACTGCTTCAGTGGTGCCAGAATGTTTCAGCTCATTATGGAGTTAAAGTAAGTTGAAAGATTATTTCGACTTCACAGACATTCTTTTTCTGTTTCTTCAATTGAATTGGGTTAAAAGAAACCCAGCTGTGTAACATTTACTTGTATATAGATATGGAAACCTCGTATCCCACTTATGATATATACAGTGCTCGATTTCTAGAAATAGAGGAACTGTAACCGTCCGTGGGGTGTGGGAGTGCAATGCATCAGCCATCAAACCCATGCCTGGAATTGTAATTTGTTTTCCTATAGAGAGGAATAAAACTGTGTACAAATAAACTGCATGTGTTGCTGTTGAATGCACAAGCAATATAACTTAGCTATCTTTTTTCTTTCAGGTTTTATTGCATGTCAAAGTTGTGAATATAATTCCTAAACACCTGTGTTACATTACATGCTTTAATTTGTATTGTTTTTTTGTCAAATTTTAAACATCCATGTTTTTTTGCACTTCTTTTTAACTTGTGTATATTAACGACCCAATATGTAATACATTTACATTATATATATATTTAAAAAAATAAGTTAATTATTATATTGGATAAGTAAATTATTAACAATTAGTTTTTAATTTGGAACAAAACAGTTTACCCTGCTTACTTTTACGATTCATTTATATGAATCTGTTTGTTAGGTGCACAACTTCACCTCATCCTTTGCGGACGGCAGAGTTCTCTGCCTTCTTATGCATCATTATCATCCCAACCTTCTACCTCGAGATAAAATAAAGATGGAAACAAGCAGTAGCTATTTTCTCAAGCAAATGGAAGCATCTGAAGACGAAAACAATTCGCCAAGCAGTCGTAAGTCTCAGTCATTCAATTTGTTGTTATTGACTAATGGCAACAATGTAGTTGCTGCTAAAATTACTTCTATTGACAGCCTTGCCACTACGGATATGACGAATAATGATTTGGTCGAATAACAAGTTTCTTCTAAATTCTTTATACAGCTAAACAACCCAAATGCCTGTGGTAAAGTTTTAGGCCGTAAAATTATCATAATAAATATTAAAACTATAGTCGATTCAATTTTAATTTAAAATACACAAAATCTTTTACTGTAAATATCTTTAAATTTTTAATTAATTATTTGATATAATTTTAATTTAAGGCCTTTTTTCTTTAATAGAGGTATATCATTAAAATATGTATTTTATATTAAAAATATGCGCAATTGTTTAATAGTTTGGTACATTTTGCATTTGTTATCTTAGCTTCATATATATGTTTATCCCTCATAATACATTTGTCAAAATTGCTTTTGCTTTTTGGCGGAATTCCGCTTTCTTGCTTTATGCAAAATATTTAGTTTTTTCCACAAAAAATTAGTTACAAAAAAACAGTTTGAATATAATATATTTCTATTTAAAGTGTTAATTGTCTTTACTTAGATGGTCTTTACAGCAACTATAAACAGACTATTTGATACTATTTTCAACCCAACCATAAGCTATTGTCAGCTATTTTTAGCAAAAGAAACTTATATTAAGAGGCTACTTAATATCCCTTTTATACTTCTGAATTGTTGAATATGTTATGTAATCTCAGTAACTTAACACGCACGCAATGATTTTTTTTTCTCCTAAATTTATTTTAAATTCGTCATGTACTTGCTTGCTAAATTGGTTGGTTACACAAAATTTTATATTTCCACATTAGAAATATAATTTTAAACTGTAATTGCCAAGCTTGTTTTATTCAAAATATATGAATTAAATTGTTATTTCACCAATGTAGTATTTTTATTAGGTATGTAAAACTCAATTTTTTTTAAACTTATATTCTCTATCGTTTATAATTTTACTAAGATTTTTCTTTGTGTCTCAAATATAATTTACTTATGATTTTGGTTTTCTACTTTTTGGCCCTGTGTATAATCCTGTTCTGTATTTGAAGGAACAATTTCTGGAAAAAAAATTTTACTTCAATTTGATTATACCATTTTTTTTTTTTAATTATGGCCTATCCACTTTAGTTTATTTTTCTTTATTCTTTTATTTTTAGAACAGTTGACAACAAGACTCAAGGATAAATTATTAAAAAGCGACAAAGAAAATTTAGATCTTGTGTTTCAAAAAGTATGTGTAACTTTTGATTTTATTCTTTTAAACACTTGTTAATTTATTTCTGTATGAAAATATTTTTTTATTTCTGTATGAAAATATTTTTTTATTTTTTAAATGCACTTTTTGCATGAAATTTTAGGACTGAAAAAAAAATTATTCTCAAAGATTTTTCCAGGATTTAAAAATATACTGTGTAACATATCATATTTCCTCCTGCCATTTGCTTGAGCATGCATATAAAATTAAAAAAAAAATGAACTTTTATTATTATTTGTATTATAAAGTTGAAAATAAAATATTGTTCTTAATTAATTAAAAAAAAAGCGTGGGGTTGCTCAACCCCGCACTTGACATTTTAAAGCTGTATATTTTAGCATCACACTTTTTCATATTTGTAAATTTAACACAATAGTTTAATTTTAACTTTATAGTACAACTAAAATAATAAAAGGTTGTTTTTAAAAAAAGTATTTTTTTAGTTAGGCCAAGAAATGGTACCACAAGGTATTATTACGACAATATATAATGAAATTAATTCTATAAAATTTCATCTGAATCATAATAAATATACAGGGAAAAAACAAATTTAGTAAAGAATATCAATACTAAAAAGTGATTTTCCCTTAATACTGAAATTTCAGTATTCAGTAGGTAATGGTAGTCGTTTATCACACATAAATTCAAAAGCATGATACTGACAACATTTTTGAGTCATTGTCAGTTTACTTTTTTAAATTCATTATTAATTAGTATTATTACTTTTATTTCGAAATATTGTATTGTCATTGGAATTACATAATTTTCTCCAGTTTCAAGTCGATATGATATTTGGAAGTGGTTTGAAATTGAGTTAAAAGATTTGGGGTGCAAAACACCAAACTGAGTTAAATAAAAACTTATTAAACAGCAGAAAGTCTGAAATACTTACATCTAACAACTGAATTGATTTAATTGATAGTAGTGCAATATTACAATTATCCAGTAGTACGTCCAGCCACAAAATTATATACTGAGAAATAAAAGATAAATATCACTTTGGTCTTTTTTTTTTATGGTTGAAAAATTACACTACAAAAACAGTAATTGTTTTGCATTTTTTAATATAGAATTTGGTTGCATTTCTTAGTATACTGCCGTCTTGTGAAGAAGCGCATTTATTCATAAATTTTTATAAAGAAGGAAATTGTACTGATTTTTCACCAGTTGAATGCTGATGTGTTTCTTTTATAACTTGTTTCAAAAGATAATTATCTAATTCTTACAAGAGAACTGATTCACCAATATTTACTTCTGACTTTAATTGCAGTGCAATTGGCCCTAGCCTCTGCAAACAATCCCAAAAATATTTATAATTTTATTTCCTGCTGTCACTATTTGGTGAAACCTTTGATTTTATTATATGTGATTCTTTTTGAGGAATTGAGAAGAATGCTGATTTCTTCTTTCATCAATACTAACGAAAGTTTTAACAATTTCAGTGTACCAGTTCTTTGTACCAAAAAAAAAGTATTTTTAACCTACGAATTAAATTCTAATTGAAATGCTAACATGACATAACAAATCATTAAGACAAATTATGTAATTAATTATCAAATTAGAATATTGTCGCTGAAACTAAAATTTATGAAGGAAAAAAAAATTATATTGGGAATTTTTTTTAAATGAAATAGAAAAAGCTGATTAATTTAAAGAAGGAGAAAAATATACTGTCATTATCCAGCCTAATTGATATACATTCTATCACTAATTTGGATCATCAAAAGACGACTATGCACTACTTTGTCGGAGAATTTTTCAATTTTCACAAAAAAATAGTTCCCAAGTTGTGTCAAGCCAGTAATTCTTAAAATAAAAAATATGGTTGAATAAATTATTATTTAATTGCTACACATATTATGCCTTTAAAAATAGTGCAAATGTATCTTGGGTTTGATGGGAAAAAATTAAATCAATTTCTTCTAATGGTGAGGCTTGAATGCCAAGTGGTTATTAATTCAAAAGCAGAATTTCAAGATAAGAACATTTAAGGTTTGCAACTCACCTTATCTATAACGTTAAGTAGAATCACTTGCAACTCATTATTGGGCAACCTATTGAACTTGAATCCATGCCACTTGACATCATGATAGATCTAACTGTCTACTAATGTTGGATTTTTGTGACTTATACATACCACTTGATGGCTAAGTTTCACAGTCGTTGATTAATTTTCGAAATTAAGGGTAATAAATTCTGTTGTTAGGAAAAGGGCACCATGTCAATAATAAATATTTAGATTTGTATTTATATCTTATTTTTCTTTTAGTTTCAGGAAATTGGTCAAATTCCTATTTTATCATTTCCTCTGCATGTACCAAATACGCTCCCTGATGAAAAAGTGACTATTACCTTGGTGTCCTACATTAATATTCGTTTGATGGAACTAAGCGTGGTGGTACGTGCTGCCAGAACAATCTTGTTGGCATACCGTAAATGGTGTTTAAGAAAGAAGCAACATAAATTAAAGGTTTGTATTTTTATTATATTCTTCAGTTATTTTTAACATATTAAAAGTTTTCTTAAGCTCATTTTTTAAAAAAAAAAATCAGGTTTGCAAATAATCCCATTCAATGAGACCACCGACTCTCTATATTTCAACATCTAGCAGAATCTAATCCAAGATATCTTCTTATTAAAAGTGGAGCTGCCCACAGGTTTCCGGATAGCAAATATTGTGATCTTGAGATTACAGCATATTTACTTTAAGTATGGCATTAGTTCATAAATGCCTTGGAATATTTTAGAACTTTCTGAGCTATATTATTGTTAAACATAGGAATCAAATTTAGTAGGTTCTGTGAGTTTTCTGTATTCAAATGTAAACTTAATTCCCAAAGACATTTTTATTAATTCTGTACATTTTCCGTGAAAATTATTTTAATAATAGAAATGATCAGTAGCAAAAAAAAAAAAAAAATTGAAGACAGAAATACCTTGTAATTACAATTATTTTGGGGTAATTTATTATAATAAGTTATCGAAGAGCAAAAATATAAATTAACATTTCATTTTATTTCAATAATTTAGGTTCAGATAGATGCTGCATGTACAATTCAGAGGTACTGGCACAAGTATGTGACACATAAAAGAAAACAGAAGGAAGAACAAGCAGCAACTGTAATCCAGCAATGTTGGAAAAGGTTCTCTGCTGTAAGATTACTGAAACAATTGAAACAGGAGCAGGAAATGAGAATTTTTAACCACAATGCTACTGTTATACAGGTATAAGACAGTTTTCCCCTTTCATATATTGTTTTAATAAATTGAAACTTTCTTAAATTTTATGATTTAAAATGCTTATACAGAGTAGCAACATAACTAGGAAAATCAGGGAATTTTTTTTAATTCTGGAAATATTAAGGAATTTTTCAAAAATTCCCCCAAAATCAGGGAATTTTTCAAAATTAGATCATTAAAACGTCAATTATCGTCTATTGTGTCCTTTATTCTGGTTAATTTAGTTGTTAATATATGCATTTAGTTCTGAAAGAGAATTTAAAAAAAGCTTGGCTGTGGTCATTTTCAGTTTTATTTTTGTACAAACGTGAACCACTGCTGGATAGAGAAGCAATGCATTTTGGTTATTGGATTGTAAACAACATGTACAGGGCTAATGAATATGCTATTTATTGAAAATGGGAAACATATAAAAATATTAATATTATATACAAAAGAAATAATTTGAAAAATCTTGCATTATTTGCTTTTAGAGAACATATTTAATTACTGTTATGCCTATTGCACTTGTATAATTTTGTGTTGTATCCATAAATTATCATTTTAACTGAATATAAATATCGCTCATAAGTTTTCATTTATAATGTAATATATTTATTGTAGCGTGGATACTTTGCTTCTATGCAAAGCATGTATTGCAACACTTCTTAATGTAATTGTAAAATCAGGGAAATTTTTGTGACACTATCTATTATGGATATCAGAGAAATATCAAGGAATTGTTTTTCTAGGATTTTGTTGCTATCCTGTTATACTTCTGTTGTAATGTTTTTGCTAATTTTGTATTTTATTTTCTAACAGGCTGCTTACAGGAGTTACCTAACTCGAAAACGTCTACAGAAGTGCAAAATGGCTTCTATTGTACTGCAGAAAAACATCCGAATGTGGCTCGTTAGAAATCGTTACCTTAAATTGAAGAACACTGTTGTGAAAATGCAACGCATTTATCGTTCAAATGTATTGGGACGTACTGAGAGACTTAAATACTTACAGATGAAGACCGTAATTATTCATTGCCAAGCAGTTATAAGAGGTCGTCTTGTAAGGAACCAACTGAAGAGACAATTCTCAGCTGCATTACTCATCCAATCGCAGTTCCGAGGTTATATCCAAAGATCTAGATTCAGAAGAGAAAAGGCAGCCTGCTTGATTATCCAATCACATTTACAGAGGTTTATATGTAGGAAGCTATTTTTTAAACAGAAGAATGCAGTGGAAGTACTCCAAAATAAATTTAGAGCTATTTTGATTGGAAGGAAAGTCAGAGAATCTTATTTAAAGGATCTGAAATCAGTCACTACCGTTCAAGCACTTGTGAGAGGATGGTTAGTACGAAAACGTATGCATAAGCTTAAGTGCTCTGCAATTAAGATTCAAGCGGCATATAGATCTTTTGTTTGCAAAAAACTTTACTTACTGAAAAAGCGATCTGTTATTATTCTTCAAAGACAGATTAGGTCATATTTAGAAAGAAAAGTTAATGAAAAAAGGAAATATAATGCTGCAGTTGCTATCCAGTCTTGCTTTCGAAGGTACATTGCCAAAAGAAGATTCATGAAAATAAAGTCAGCCTGTGTTGGTATACAAGCCCATTTCCGAAGATATGTTTTACAGAAACGATTTTTGGAACAAAGGAATGCTGCAATACTTTTGCAAAAACATTTTAGGGCTTATTTAGTAGGCAAAAATACTAGAGAGTCTTACATTAAAGATAGAAAGAGTGTCATCAAGGTACAAGCACTTGTTCGAGGCTGGTTTGTTAGGGTGCACATGCAAAATCTCAACTTGTCGGCAACCAAACTCCAAGCAAGTTATCGATCTTACATTTGTCAGAAAAATTACAAGAAAAAAAAACAATCTGCCATCATTTTACAGCGATGCATCAGATCTTACTTGTGCAAGAAAGCAACTGAGAGACGAAATATTGCTGCAGCAATTGTCATACAGTCGACATTCAGAGGTTATATGGAGAGATTGCGGTTCAGAAGGCAAAAGTCTGCTTGTGTAGTAATTCAATCCTACATACGAAAATATATATGTAGGAATAAGTATTTGATGCTGAAGAGAGCAGCAATAGTAATTCAAAATCGCTACAGAGCTTTTCGAATTGGCACCGAAGTGAGGAATTGTTTCTTAAAAGATCGGGAAAATATAATCCTTGTGCAAGCTGTTACCAAAGGCTGGTTAGTACGAAAACATATGATTAAGCTGCACAGATCTGCAATTTCAATTCAATCTGCTTACCGAGCTTATGTTTGTCACAGAAGTTACCAGAAGAAGAAGAAATCTTCCATTATTTTACAGAGGTGTGTCAGATCCTATTTATGTAAAAAAGCAACCGAAAGAAAACTTTTTGCTGCAGCCGTTGTCATACAATCCATATTCAGAGGTTACATGGAACAATTGAGATTCAAAAGACAGAAGTCGGCTTGTATAGTCCTTCAATCCTACATACGGAAACATATTTGCAAGAAGCTGTATGTGAAACAAAAGAAAGCTGCAATAGTGATTCAAAGTCGATACAGAGCATTTAGAATTGGGACCGAAATTAGAAATTGTTATGTTAAAAACCGAGCACAGATCATCACTACTCAAGCAATTGCAAGAGGATGGTTAACCCGGAGGCATATTCATAAGCTTAAAAGATCAGCAACTACAATCCAAGCAGCATTCAGATCTCACATTTGTCAAAAGAGTTACCAAAAAAAGAAAAACTCTGCCACCATTATACAAAAATGTGTTCGTTCTTATTTATGCAAAAAAGCAACCGAAAGGAGAAATAATGCTGCTGCACTTATTATACAGTCAAATTTCAAGGGATATGTTGAAAGATTAAGGTTTCAAAGACAGAAAACTGCCTGCATTGTCGTTCAATGCCACTTTAAGAGATACATCTGCAGGAATAAATATTTGATGCTGAAGAAAGCTGCTACTTTAATTCAGAGTAGGTACAGGGTCTTTAAAATTGGCACAAATGTTAGAAAATGTTACATAAAAGACAAAGAGCATATCGTCACTGTACAAGCAATTGCTAAAGGCTGGTTAGCTCGAAGAAGTATACATAAGCTAAACAGGTCAGCAAGGGTAATCCAGTCAGCATTCCGATCTTACATTTGTCGAAAAAATTATCTGAAAAAGAAACAATCGACCATCCTTTTACAAAGATACGTTCGATCTTATTTGAGCAAAAAAGTGACTGAAAGACGAAACTTTGCTGCTGCGGTTGTCATACAATCCACATTCAGAGGTTACATTGAAAGACACCAGTTTAGAAGACAAAAGCTAGCTTCCATAGTAATTCAATCCCATTTACGGAAGCACATTTGCAGAAAAGAATATTTGAAACAAAAGAAGGCTGCTATTATAATTCAGAATCATTACAGAGCTCTAAGAATTGGCACCAAAGTGAGAAAATGTTTCTTAAAAGATCGAAAAAATATAATCATTGCACAAGCTGTTGCCAAGGGCTGGTTGTTACGAAAACACATCCATAAGCTACACAGATCTGCAACTACAATTCAGTCTGCTTACCGATCATATGTTTGCCAGAAAAGTTACCAAGTAAAAAAGCAATCTGTCATGATTTTACAGAGGTGTGTCAGAGCCTATTTATGTAAAAAAGCAACAGAAAGGAAAATTTTCACTGCAGCTGTCATCATACAATCAACATTCAGAGGCTACAGTGAACGTTTAAGGTTTAGAAGACAGAAGTCGGCCTGTATAGTCATTCAATCCTACTTGCGGAAGTATCTATGTAGGAAGCAGTATTTGAAGCAAATGAAGGCTGCAATTACAATTCAAAGTCAATACAGAGCGTTTAGAATTGGCACTAAAGTTAGAAATGATTACATAAAAGACCGAGCACATATAATCACTGTGCAATCTGTTGTTAAAGGGTGGTTGATTCGCAAACAAATACATAAGCTAAACGGATCTGCAACTACAATTCAAACAGTTTTTCGGTCTTATGCCTGTCGTAAAAGCTACCTTAGACAGAAGCAATCTGCCATCATTATTCAAAGATGCATTAGGTCTTATTTGAGCAAAAAAGAAATTGAAAGGAGAAATTGTGCTGCTATTGTTATACAGTCGAGATATAGAAGTTACGTTGATCGAACGAAATTCAAAAGACAAAAATCTGCCTGTGTAATTATTCAATCCTCTTTAAGGAGATACATCCATAGAAATCGGTTTTTGACACTAAAAAAAGCTGCAATTGCAATTCAAAGTCGTTTCCGGGCTACTTTACTTGGTAAAGACACTAGACGATCATACCTAAATGATCGAGAATCTGTAGTTGCTGTTCAAGCCCTTGTAAGGGGCTGGTTAACTAGAAGGCATGTTAGCAAACTAAACATTTCTGCAACCAAAATCCAATCTACCTTCAGATCATACATTTGTAAAAAACATTTCCTCAAACAAAAACATTCTGCGATCATTTTGCAACGTCGCGTTAAATCTTATTTACGTCGTAGAGCCACTGAAAGGGAAAGGAATATGGCTGCTGCTGTTATCCAAACTTCTTTCCGTGGTTATATTAAGCGTTCGTCATTCAGAAAAGAAAAGTCTGCTTGTATAGTTATTCAGTCTTCCTTTAGGCGATATGTCTGCCACAAAAATTTTTTAAAGCAAAAATTAGCAGCAAATGTTATTCAAAGGCATTTTAAAGCCCTTTTGGTAGGGAGAATAACCAGAAAGATTTATTTACATGATAGGAAATGTATCACTACAGTTCAATCGGTTGTAAGAAGATGGATTGTAAAACGGCATATTCAACAAATACAGTATTCTGCTACTAAAATACAAACTATTTACAGGGCTTACGTCTGCAGAAAGCAGTATCTTAAAAAGAAGAAGTCGATTATTACTATTCAGAAAATTGTTAAGTCTTATACGTGTGCTAAAAGGATACGCAGCCAATATACGACTATTCGGCAATCAACTATTCGCATTCAGTCTGCATGGCGGGCTTATAAAGCAAAGTGTGAGCTTTCAAGAAGAGAGAATGCTGCAATTCTATTGCAATCTCAAATTCGTAAATTTTTGGCCCGTAAAAAATTTCTGATATTGAGACACAGTGCTATAGTTATTCAGCGTTATTACTTGGCATACAAAGCTGGATTGAGAGAATATCGCTCTTATAAAGAAAAAGTGAGAAGTTGCATAAAAATACAAGCCTGTATTCGTGGTTATATACTCCGTAAAAGGATTAAAAAGCAAGTAGATGCTGCGATTGTCATTCAACAACATTTTCGCAGATGGACTGAAAGAAAGGCACTTTCTGAAGATCTCAAAATGGTTAGTTAACCCCATATTTTTAATTATCAAGAAACTTAATTTACTTTTTTTTAAAAGAAATTTTTCAGCAGAAATTAAATAGTTAACAGTGTTCTGTAATTATTTACCAAGATGTTTTTATGAATTACTAGCTGTTGGGCCCCGCCCTGCTGGAGCACCCGTTAAAGTTTGAACATGAAAAAAAAATAGTTGCTCCCATTGAAATTTGAATATGCAATCTATCGTTCTACAACTGAGCTAAAAGGACATGCAGAGAACTAAAATTTTAGAATTCTGGGTCTCAAGTGCACAATTAGAAGTTGAATGGTTCTTATGTTAAAAATTTCAGTGTAAAGGAAGATAGTGTTTTGCATGCCACAGACTCTTCCTTTTATTATTATAGATTAGTGTTACTAAATAGCCCAATTTAAAGTGACTTTTAATTTAACACAGATCGAAATGTAAAAACAATTTTACATATTTTCTAATATTAATATTTTTCAATTTGATGGTTGACTGTCACCTACAGTCTATGTTGAACATGAGACTTATCTTTCAAGTCTTATAAAATGCATTACTTTTTTAACATGCAAAAGTTTACGAGAGGGTAACTGCCCACTTGTAAATGATATTAAAGTATTACTTAAAAACTAAAATTATTTTTTAAAAGAATATTTTAAGATCAAAAATGTTTTTCTTTAATTAAGCAGTAGTGTTTTAAAGTATATCTTTATGGAAATATGTCTATATGCAGAATTTGAAACCATTGTATATCCTTGCAATAAAAGTTCCCCTGATTAAAACTGTTGGAACAAAATCTATTCGGTCTCATTGAACATATGTAAAATTTGTTGAACTATCCGTGTATAATATTTTCTTTCTTATTAAATAGGATTCACAATACTTATGGTATTCACGCTTGCGAGCAAGTATTGTTATATTCCAACGCCAAGCTCGCAGTGTTATAACCAAAAGAACAAACTCGGCTGTGCTCATTCAGTCGTATGTCAGAATGTGGCTGGTAAGGAAACGTTACAAAAGAGAAAGAGCTGCATTAAAGATTCAGGTGATTTATTACTTTTTTGCTTGATTGCATAATTCATTCATTACAAAAACATTGAATGCTTAAATAGCAAATTTGCCTGATATTGAATCATAGCGTTTGAAAATGAACAAAAAAGTCAGGAAAAATTAAGCAATGTTTCCATTTTCTTAAAAAGTTAGTTAACAGGTTTTAGCTAAATTGTATTTTTTTTATATCCATTTAACGTTATTGACATTACATTATTTTCCCCTAATTTCCAAGAATGTCAAATTATTGTATTTAAAAAAAAATTACTAGTACTTGGTTACAAAAACTTTCTTTTATGAAATAGTTCAATATTAGTTCTTATGAAATAGGATTGTTTTAATGAATTAGGTGTATTGTTTGTTTTTCTTTGTGCTCACTCATTTTATTTTTGTCACCTAACACAGTGCTGCTGTTAAATGTTAGTTAGTAATTTCCTTGAAAACTTTCATAGATAATTTTTTACCTCGCACAGGCTTCAGAAGCTTCTTTTGTTATTTGAAAAGATTTTCTTTTCATCTACCATTTCAATGCTTTGGCTAAAACAAGTAATTTTTCCTGGATCTTGATTTTATTTGGTAAATAATTTTTCTTTCTCGACTGATTCGTATAATCTTACTCAACTGACCTTATATAATCGTTGTTGGTACTACTTTTGTTCAACTGCCATTCCTCTTCTGGAACTTTCAAAATATTTGGTATTTTTGTTTGCACTTTACTTGCAACATCATCTACCTTTGTTTTTCATGGGTCAATATAGAATGGTTTTTAAGTGACTTCAGTATTTTAAATTGAAAATGTCATGTGATCTTACCTTACGACATATATAGGTTCAATCTATTCTTCCTTTTCAGGAATCCTATGTAGACATGGTTGTTTTTAATCAACGTTAGAACTATTATCATTTGATAAGGCTGCTGTATTTCACTAACATTAAAAAAAGTTGTTTCCTATAATTGGAACACATTTTTTGTGCAGGCATTAATAAAACACCAGTTTTTCTCGAATCTTATAATTCTCAAAGTTCTGACCATGAATCTTTTCTGATGAATGGAAGTGTGCACATATACTTAAATTTACATGTAAGCCGACTCCTGCCCTCTAATACAGCGGATCTCAATTATCATTAAGTCCTGGATCCTCAGCTAAAACTAAAATAAGACCGCATTCCCCCTTTTTTTTCATATATGCTCATGGAAGTTGCCCACTTTCTTGGCAGGTATATGTTTCAATTTTTTTTAAACATAAAAGTGAAGGGAAGAAAAATGTCCGAAAATAATTCTATAAAATTTACCTAACAAATGCATGAAAAAGATAACACCACAATCAAAAGTTTTAATTACTTTTAACTTCTTACTTGTATATTTAACAAAATTAGACTCATGAAAACATTGTAATTGCCACTTAAGTTAGTTACCGCACTAATATTCAAACTGTAAGAGATGAGTTTTTTTTTTTTTTTTTGCATTTTAACTATTTTTCTTACGACCCTACGGACCTCCTAACCTCGACACGTGGATTCCCGGGAGTCCGCAGACCACCTTTTTTTAATTACCGCTCCTAACGTATAATTTTTTTTTCATTAGAAATTTCAATAATGGAGTGTTTTTATGCCAGTGTACGTATTTGACACTTAGAGAAAATTACTATATTAGATTATTATAAATTGGTTTAGTAATTAATAAAAATTGATTGTACTCAATCAAAACAATTTTGATTACATATGATTGGTCCAAGTGAAGAACGTGGCGCAACTTAGCCATTACTGGCTCTTGCACCATAAAACACCAACCAACCAAGGGAAGAACCTCCGTTCAAAGTGATTATACAGAAAAAGAAAGTTTCAGATCTCGTGCAGTATTTTGTTCATTTAATTTTTTTATTCCTGTTTCAAAACTTAATACAATGAAAGTACAGCCCTATGGCTAACATAAGACGATGAAATCTTGATTTTTATAAAAGTGAACCCTCAAATTGTTTTCCCTGGATCCATAGTAAATCATTTTAGTGATTTTTTTTTATATCCTAATGATATTTCCTAATTTTCAATAATAATTTTAGGCATTCTGGCGTGGCTATTCTCTGCGGATATCAATGAACAACGATAAACTTGCTGCAATAAGGAAAAATATCAATAAAGTGTATGATAGACAACAACTACTTGCCAATAGAACAACCCGGGCTTTAGAAGCGTTGCGAAGCAGCAATTTGCGGAATATACTCTATGCCCTTCAAAATTTAGGTAAGTTTGGTCAAATGTTAATGGAACTATTTAGAAATTAAAACATAGAATATTTATAATGGAAAATATCACCTGAATAAAACATAGATAGTAATGCTAAAATCAAACTAGATGTTATGTCTATAAAGTAATTTAAATAATTTTATGTAGAATTACACAATTTTAAGATTATTTATAAGGGTATTGGGCCAGATACTGTTTTCTGCTTTAAATTTTCAATTCCATTAAAAGCTGAATCATTTTATTATTTTGCCAGACTTTTAGGTTCCTATCTAATGTGTTCTTTAAAGGACATCTGATGGTTTTTGTATTGAATAATGTTTAATTTAAAAATTATCTTTTTCTCCAAGAAATGTTGATTGACCTACATTTTCATGAAATATTTTGTAGATGTATGTACCCGATTATCTCCAACTTGCTGCGAACGACTGAAAGGATCCGGAGGCTTGTCAAAATTGATCCATTTGATTGATTCATGCAATCGAAGTGTTCCTCATCGAGATATCATAAAGTTGTGCACTAATATATTATTAAACCTTGCCAAGGTACGATTTTCTGTAGTTCTTTTAAACACAAACTTATCAATAAATTCCAATGGATTTTAGGTAATATTAATTCCATTTAATAATTATTTCCTTTTTATTTAGTACAAAAAAACTGTAGATGCTGTTTGGGGAGAACCAGATGCACTCAATATTCTCCTAAAGTTGATGAACATTTTTTACAAGGACAAAACTGTTCCCATCTTCTCAAAATGCTGCTCCTTATTCTGGATTTTTAATCAGGATCCAATGAAGGCTCAAGTAAGTTTAGATCACATTTATATTTGTAAGTTTTTATACATGTATAGAGTAATTGGTTCAGTCATTTACAATGTGCATAACCTGCCATCCAGTCTGAATTAAATGGATTTTAAAAGTTTTTGTTCCCATGCTAAGCAAAGGAAACCCCTGTAGTCAATTGAATTTGCTATTGAAGTTTGATTAATCTTTCTGGATATGCAGACATTATAGAGATACTGCTACACATAAAACTAGAATTGGGTAACACAAAAAAAATTTCATTTTAAAAATTAACTGCCATGCACAATTCTCTTACGGCCAGACACCCCTTCAATCTGCTAGTGGTTGCATCCACATAGTGTCACAGAACCTTGTGCAAAAGTGAAATCTTACACACACAAATAATTAGGGATGAAAGGGATATCCGGTAATTACCCGATATCCTAAAGCAAAGTGACAGATATCCGATTACCAAATTCACCAAATATGTGGATTAATAAAACGCTGCAGATTTTTTTTTTTTACCGATCAATTATCTTTTGTTCTTGCTTAAGTTTTTTTTATATTGAAAATACTACCATTGTATTCTGCAGATTCTCTGTTGAGTTTTTCTCGGGTTATTCAGGTGGGTAAGTAGTGAAGTGATAACTTTTGAATTCAAACCTGACCAGGTTGACACACTTGTTGAAAGACATTGTTGTTCACAGAGCATAGATAGTAAGGAAGATATGCTAAAGACATTCGGAACCTGCCACTAGCTATCTTCGAGTTGGAACAATTTTTTTAAAAGTGTACCTGTTCTACTTGTAGATCTCAGCACTACCAACAGCTCGTTTAAAAATGGCTTAGAAACTAATAATTATTTTTTTAATATTCATGAGACAAAAGTATGATTCATCATTGCTCCAGGAAATTCCTTTAAAAGTGTCTTGTTCTATTTGTAGATCTCAGCACTACCAACAGCTCGTTTAAAACCGGCTTAGAAACTAATTATTATTATTTTTTAATATTCATGAGACAAAAGTATGATTCATTACTACTCCAGGAAATTCCCAGGGGTGTTGCGCCTGCACAAATTGCGCCAAACTGCGCCAATTCGCGATTTCTGCTCCAAGCTGCTCCAAACACCGATTTTTAACCAAATTGCGCCAAACCTGCGCCAAATTCATAATTTTGCCGCTAATTTTAATTTTATGACCCTATGTATAGAATACAATTATTTCTCTTCTGTAAATATGTCCCTCTACTTAATTTTTATCTATAATATATTCATAATTTGCCCATTTCACGATTTCTTTAGACTTAAATGAAAGAGGAGGGAGGACATAGCAAACTTTCAAATATTCTGATAGTAATGGTGTAATGGACTTTGATGAAGTACATTGATTTCATTACAAAGTTACACTTTTTTGGATATACTCTAATCTATCATTTATGAAGACATATTGACTTTGTACTTTAAAAATTAAAAGGTGCATGATAGTTTTCGTTTGGAGGGTATTTTTACTTAGTTAAAACTTCATATATTTTGGAATATACTTAGATTTAGTTTTTAGAATACATTGGTCTTGGGAATATGTTTAAGTTACAGAAATTGGGGTACATTAACATTTGACATTAGTTTTTCTTTTAAGGGATTGATCTATTTTTTAAAGGGGGGGGGGGGGGGTACATTTTTTTTATGCTTTTAGACTTTAACTTTTAGAGGTCATTGGGCTTTTATTTGTAAAGGTACATAAAAAGTATATTTCTATTTTTTTTAGAGATAGGTTTAGGTTTTATGGGTACACTGATTTTTTTTTGTGTGCATTATTATATTTTTTTCTTTTTGGGATAAATTAGGATTTTTATTTGAGGCATACATTAGACTTTTCTTATTCAGGGAGTACATGGCTTTTTTATTGACACGATGGGCATATTCCATAAGGTTTTTTTTTTAAGGGCACCTTAAGTTTTATTTTAAGGTTATGTTCTCGTTGGGCTGTTTCTTTGAGGGATATATTGGGTTTTTCCTTTACGAATTTTTTTTTATTCTTGTGTAGGTACATTGAGCGTTTCTTTTTTGGATATATTAGGCTTCTACTTTTAAGGGTACATTGGTTTTTTTTCCTTTTAGGGATGTACCGGGACTTTTCTTTTTAGGATGCATTACGATTTTAATTGTTTTTTGGTGTTTTATTTTAAGGGTACCCTGGGTTTTTCTTTTGGTGATATCTTGGGATTTTCTCTTGGTGGTACATTGACTTTTCTTTATGGGGATACACAGGGCTTTTTCTTTTAAGGTATACTGGGATTTTTTGAGACACATTTTTTTACCTTCAAGAGAACCCTTTGGTTTTATTTTAAGTGTATTTTGGTTTTTCTTTTAGAGGTACATTGCACTTTTATTTATGAAGTTATTTGCGCATTATTTTGGGGGTAAATTGGAAATTTTATTTTAGTAGTTCATTTGCTTAAAGGAGTACACTTTTTGAAGTACAATTGGTATTTGTTGTTAAGGATACACGTTGTGCATTTGCTTTTTAACCGATTTAAAACGCGTTAACCAATACAGCCAAACGCATCAAGGTAGAGGTTATATATATTTAAGTATCCAAAATTCTCAATTAACTGAATCGTTGTAGGAAAAAAATATTGTTTAATTTGAATTTTTTTTTTTTGGTGAATAGGGGAAATTCTATTTTGGCAGAAAAAGAAAAAACAGTTAGTTTTCCGGCTTTTATTTATCCGAAAATGTCGATTAACCAGACTTGTTTTAAATTTTTTTTCAGATTTCAAAACATTTTCATTGTTAGATAGGAATTGTTTAGCTACAATATAATTTCATTCATTTCACCTGATAACCTCAAAATATACTATGTGAGTTATGGAAAAAAGTGAGCATAACAACTTGAGCTTCCTGATAAATAATAGCAGTGGGCAAACCCCTGCTAAATTAAAAACTGAGAATTTTTTTTAAAGAAAACCTGACTTTAAGAAAAAACTAGGGATGAAACGGATATCCGGCCTATCTGGCTGTTTTTTAGCTATCCGGTAACTATCCAATATCCGGAAGTAAAGTGCCGGATATTCGATTCTCCATGCCGGATATCCGGATGAATAAAACATCGAAGATTTTTTTTGTGGCGATCAATTTTCTTTGTTCTTGATTTAAGTATTTTCCTGAAAATTTACCAATGTATTCACAGTGTGCAGATTCTCTCTGTAACCAATAGAGACTTTAAAAAACCCACTTTTTTCAAATTTTTAACTTTAAAATTATATTTTTAACGAATCGTTATGGTGGAGGGTCATCACATCTCACAACTAATATAAAGTTGAATTAAAAAATAAATTTCTCAAAAGTGTAAGCAAACTTGAGTTTCATATTTGGAATGAAAGGGCATATGGTAAAATTACAATTATTCAGAAATTAAGTGTAAAATGTACAAAACATACAACAAATTTGATTTATTTTAGATGTACATTAATGTTTTTTTAGGGGGGGGGGGAAAGGATGTCCGCTTCTGTGGAATTTTTTATAAAGGATAATACTATGCTTTTTCTTTTATAGGGCGAATGTATTCTGTACACTGGGTTTTCCTTTTATGTCCAGATTCGGCTATTAATTTTAGGGGTACCTTAGGCTTTTCCTTTTACAGGCACATTGAAGTTTTTTATAGGCACACTATGCATTTTCCATTACGGGTTTATTGAGCCTTTTCTTTTTGTCATATTATTAGTCTTTTTTTTTTTAAAGGTATCTTAAGTTTTATTTTAAGGGTATATTGTGTTTTTTCTTTGAGGAATACATTTTTTTTCTTTTATAATGTACAATGGGCTTTTCTTTCTTTAGATAGATTAGGCTCTACTTTTAAGGGTACATTGTTTTTTTCCCTTTTAAGTATACACTGAGGCTTTTCTATTTATGATACATGTAAAGCTTTTATTTTAATTGTTCTCTTGTGTTTTATTTTAAGGGTAGATTAGGATTTTCTTTTGGTTTGTACACTGGAATTTTTTTTTTCATGGAATTTACCTTAAAGTGTACCTTTGGTTTTATTTTAAGTGTATTATGGGATTTCCTTTTAAAGGTACATTATACTTTTTTTTGGAGTTGTTTAGGCATTATTTTTGGGGCAAACTGGAAAGTTTCTTTTACAAGTTTATTTGCTTAGAGGAGTACATTTTTGCTTTTTAACCGATTTAAAGCGCACCTACCAAGACCACCAAATGCATCAAGGAGAAGGTTATCAATTTCTCTTATATATTTTTTCTCATGTATGTATATTCGAGTGACTTCTGTTCTAATTCAGAAATTTGGAGAGAAAAAAGTTATTGGATAGAGGATGCATCACTTGGGAACAAATATCCGGTTGTCCGGCATTTAACTATCCAGAATTCTCAATTAAATGTACCGTTTGAAATTATTTTTTTGTCCTATTTCAAATTTTTTTTTTGTTGGATAGAGAAAAATTTGCTTTAGCAAACAAAAATTAAAAAACAAAAAACAGTTATCTGGCTTTTATTTATCCAGAAATATTGATTAATCGATCCTTAATAATATTTTCTCCTATCTCAAAATATTTTCATTGTTGGCTATTGATTGTCTAACTACAATATAATTTCATTTATTAAACTGGATAATCTCAAATGTACTATCTAAGGCTTGGAAAATAATTATCAAAAACTTGAGTTTCCTGGTGAATAATAGCAGTGGACAAAGCATCTTGGTAATTAAAAACTAAAAAGATGGAATTTTTTTTTTAAACCAACTTTAAGAAAACAGGACTAAAACGTTTTTAAAAAAATACAAACAAGTTGAATATATGCAAATATTTAATCATTTTATTTTTATTAAAAAATTTTAAGTCGGAGGCAATTTACAAATACCATACCTAAATTTTTAGTATTAAATATTAAAAAAAATTCAGCTTGTTCATAAAATTAAAAATTACTTTTTAGCTTTTAGCGGTTTTTTTTCTTTTATGGATGTATTCTTCTTTCCTGCAAGCTATATTGCGTTTTTACTGTTAGATGTACATTTACTCAAATTTCAATGTAACATTAAGCATTAACTATTAGGAGTGCATCATGTTTTTTTCTTCAAAATTGTGTATATTCCTTTTAGTTTTAGTGGTACAATGAAAACTTCTGTGTTCGTTGAAGTTTTTATCATTAGGCTATGATCTAATGGGGTACATGAGAGTTTTGAAATTTGGCTACACCCAAAAGCTTTATTCTGCATTAAATTTTAGTTTCATTTGCTCCAAAAAGCCTTTTTTGATGCTCCAAAATTTCAATTTCAACTGCTCCAAAACGCCTTTTTGCTGCTCCAAATTTCGATTTTACTTGCTCCAAAATACATTTTTGCTGCTCCAAATTTCAATTTTACCTGCTCCGAACACTGCTCCAAAATGCATGAAGCCGGGCAACACCCCTGAATTCCTTTTTTTTACACCTTATTTGTTAATATTCATTGTGTGTGAGACCTGCAAAAGAGATATTTACTACTGAAATAATAAATATTTTTAACAATCACAAATCTAACAAACTGAATGTTCTCTTATGCACAGCTTTTGAAGGGAAATTCTGTCTTCACTGAACATATCCAAAAGTTTAACAATTTATTGAAGAAAAAGAAGAAGCTTGAAGTGGAACGCTGCACAAAGAATACAAATGCTTCATGGAATTGCAGTATTGCAGAAAATTTTCTGAACTCAAGGGAAAGCCTGGTCATAGATCCAGAGTGGGTACTGGGTCAGCACAGAAGACGGGAATTCAAGGATCCTTTGGTCGCTATTGCGTCCCTGATGCATTCACTCGATTTGGAGTAGAGATTAGTGAACAATGCTATGCATGTTTTAACTGAGGAAAGTTTTTATTGAATGTATATAAATTTTCATACTTTTAAAAAAGCTTATTTTGTAAATTTTTATACTGTGGTTTTATTCCAATTTTAATAAAATATTTCTAAGCAGATAACTGTATATTTAATGAATGTTTGCTCCATCTGACAAAAGAAAATTATCGGTTTACATTTATAAAAATATATTGTGTCTAAGATCAGTTAGTTGGACCCCAATTTTTAAATTCATACAAATACTCAATTTTATAATATTTTTTAATTAAATGTTTGTGGTACGACTTGCAAGCTATCTCTTTAACTATCTGATAGGAAAAAAAACTAAAATTGTTTTCTCTGCAAAATAGTTTATTTTATATTTTCAATGCCTGTATATTTTTTTGATTTTTAATATTTTAAAGGATATAGCTTCCAAGAAACACCTCAACTCTTCAGCTTTGAAAAATATTTCAATATCAAAACTTATAAATTAAAAGTGTTGCTAAAAAAGGGGGGGGGGGAATTCCATGGACAACTTAAGTCTGTCA
This sequence comes from Troglohyphantes excavatus, assembly GCA_963932185.1. Taxonomy (NCBI): domain Eukaryota; kingdom Metazoa; phylum Arthropoda; class Arachnida; order Araneae; family Linyphiidae; genus Troglohyphantes; species Troglohyphantes excavatus. The sequence continues at coordinate 27,746,451 of OZ010666.1, read as the reverse complement.
GCTCTGTCAAAGGGTTAAAAAAATTTAAATATTAAAAAACATGCGCAAGGAAATTTTATTAAAGTGCCATGCAGGGCAGACAACTTTACAATTGCAAAAATCACTTTAGTGTCAGTAGGTTAAAAAAAAATCATAATTTCTAAAAATTCTTAAAAAAATTTAAGTAAAAATTGTTACTGAGATCAACAATGATTATTGGTAAGATTGTAATTAAAATGAATTAGTAAGTGTCAGTTTTAAAGATTATTCTATTTTTTTTATACATATTTCTCGGAATAGGAACCGTTTCCCAAATGTTATGGATTTACTGCATGTATATTCTTAATTCGTCTGTTTCAAATAGTTAAAATCGTGTGAAATAAGATACACAAAGCCAACATTAACTGGAAACATTTATTCACAGTCCTATGAACTGCCTTTTGAATCAATGTTATCTAACAGTTACAATAAATTAAAAACAAATAACTTTCAACATGGCTATTTAAGGTGAGCAGCTTCATTCCTCTGTCATTTCAATTTGAACACAGAAAAATAGTCAAATCTTTGGCGGAAGAAAGTTGTAGCAGATGGAGCCAACAAGCCAAATTTATATTTTGTGTTTCATACACCATAGATTCAAACTGAAACTATAAACTTCCACAGGCATTAAAAAAAAAATATTCAGTAATACAGTTATGCTAAATTTATATATATATATATATACCCTTGAGAAAAATGCATTATAAAACTTTGCGGGTTAAAATTTCATTGCAAGTAAATGTTCCATTAACTATAGAAATTTAACATAAAATAGGTTTGTTAGATTACCAAATAATTTCATTTTGAGAAAACACGATTTTTTTAGTTTTAAGCAAAATATAATTGTCTACATATTTACCTAATAATTCGGAGTCACGGCAGCTACATCCCAAAATAAAGAATACTAATTGAACTTTACACCTTCGGATTTAGCACATACTTAATTTTTATTTCTCTCAAAATATAAAAAGGTGCAAGAATTGAATGATTCAATAAAATGTAGGCTAGAAATGTGAGAATGAAATAAATTGTATAATTTTTAAAACATCATATTCACACAGGAAATCTGTATCACAATATTTAAGATCTCCACTTCGAAGTATTTTTCAACTTTTTAAAATTCGCAATAAATATATAATTCAAATTGGATTTTTCCAGGGAGAAATATTACGTATAAAATCTTTAAAAAGGAATGCAAGTTTGCATTGAATATTCAACCTTACTGTATTTTTAGAACAGAATATTTGGGAGATTTTTCGGGAAGTACAAAAAAATAATTTTAATGATTAATAGTTTTGTATTTAACAACACTTTAATAAGAAATTTATTTGAATACAATATTTCTAAGTATATATTCATTATAATAAATACTATAGTATTCATTGAAAGAATAATGAAGCTTGGATTACTTTTGTGGAATGAACTCTTGATAGTATAATTAGTGGTATTTAACTAACTTCTAGAGAGAAAGTATAGAAAGAAAAATCACCGAGCTTCAAGTTGCACTTGATACTTTCATAAAATCATCAAATTCCAGTTTATACTTGAAATGAACTTTTTTTTAAAAATATATTGATTGCAGTGTTGAAAAATTAAATGTGTGTAATGAATTTTTTTCAAAAATGATTGTTAGAAATGATTTTTTCAAAAGTGGGATGCGATATGAAAAGTACAAAGTTAAAAAGCTTTTTGCAAATTGAACATAAATAAGTAAAAGCTTATACACTACTAAAAGAACATTATAATATTCTTTGAGAAGAGATTAAATTCATTCAAATGTGCAATTAAATTTAGTAGTTAAATTATTTTAATCAGTATATAGTTGTATGTTTTTTAAATGACAAATTCTACTAACTTCAAATAAATTATCGTTTTCATTCTCTTACTGAATGAATGACCTTTATACAAATGAAGAAAATCAGTTCAAAGTTTTAAATAATATAACTTGGACATGCTATTTCTGCTACCTCAGAAATTTTTATAGTGCTATCATTTTGATTAAAATGCAATTTTTACAAATATAATGTACCAAGAGTTCATTAAAGAGTTAAAATAAATTTCAATAACAAAATTTTAAAGTTTGGTTATTAATCGCCATTACCTATGGGATATTTTATGAATTACACAATAGGAATACAATAGTTTAAATCTTCTGTAACTTGAATATAAAATGCAAACTTCTTTCAAATAAAACTGCAAGTGTAAAAACAAACTACAATGAGTATAAAAAACTTTAAAAGTATTGAAGTACTGCGTTGTGCACAAATTAAATGTACTAAAAGTTTCTCTCCCTGTGAATGATAACTAAGAACCTACCTAGTCTGAATTACTAAATTATACTATAACCTACAACGCGATACAAAATAGTCTCAACATTATTTGATAATGGAGATGATCGTGTGCTTCTAAAATTACAGAGGTGATCTCCTGTTGCAAATAGTATTGTGCAACTGACTGTGGAATGTTTACAAATTATTATTAATTGCTATTCAGCAGTAAAATTCAGTTTCATATGAATGCAATCCAGGGATACAAAACGCTTAAAAACAACTGATGTATTATTATGCACGAGGACATAAGTCTATAAATGATTTTATAGTATATTATCAAAATAACGAACCGAGTCATATTCGCGTCTATCGAGAGGAAATGTTCGAAGCTTTCGTATTTCAAAATTTCATTTTAAAAATCTGCATTCACCACATAGATATTTTAGCATGCATGTAATGTTTTTAAAAATGCCATTCAAATAAATTTAGTGTGCCACTGTGTTTGAGTTTTAATAATTTAACAAGTACTCTATTCCTGTTCAACTAAAAGTTCTTCAAAATAACAGAAAAATCAAGTACGTTATTAATTAGTGAAAATGAAGCCTTTTAATGGTATTGATATACTACTTTCGTGTTTTGAAATTAATATACAGATCTTCGATATAAAAATTGCAAGTTTGCCGTCTGGAAGGAGATTTTTAAACAGCAGATCATCGTGTGAAGCAATTAAAGTACCACTCGAAGATCGATTTTATGTTGAGTATTGGCTTCTTATTAAAAAAAATTATCTTAAATTTTGAAAAAGATAAACCACTCCTTTTATGTGTCACTGCTAATTGCTATAATCATGCATACAAAATAATAAAAAGGTAAAAACTAAACATTTTAATTTTATTTTAGTGATCAAAACACCCTTTATTCAAAGGCAATATATTTAAAACATAGAAAATTGTTTCCTTTTAATGTATATTAGCATAATTTTACAAACCTACCTAATCTTATAAATTATAGTATGTAGAAAACAACTTTTATATTTGTATTGTGTGTATTTCCCTTATATCGTAAATAAGACCTGAAATGCGATCAAAAGTAACTAGTGTTTCTATGTGAAAAAACATAACGGGAAAAAAAATTCTATTTAAAATAACTTGTGATATAGATCTAATCTGCTAAAATATGGAATTTAATTTCGATAAAACACCCACAGAAAAACAATTTAATCTGTTGGAAATAATTTGCATTGATTTTAATTCCAATTAAGGAATATTCTATTTACATACAGTTAAATTATTTGCATTTGCTGATACAGTATAAAAAATAGTAAGCTATCCTATATTGGTAAAAGCTTTTTGAGCAGTATTATTTCGTAAGAAGGCATAAATTTGCATAGAATCTGTTTTTTCTCTCCACAATTAAAACTTCTCTTGATACGTACAATATCCTCACATCTACTCAAAATAAGAATGATGCTTTTTTTTAAAAATGTTTTTCTTTTCATTTATTCTCAAGAACATGACTGCAGTGATCAAAAGACAACAAACTAAGCATGGATAGTTGGATTAAAAATAAACAAACTAAGCATGGATAAAAAAATAAACAAACTAAGCATGGATAGTTGGATTAAAAATAAACAAACTAAGCATGGATTGTTGGATTAAAAATAAACAAACTAAGCATGAATAGTTGAGTTAAAATTAAACATACCCTTTACTTTAAAAATGGATATTTATATAAAAAATATTAATTTTTTATCATACTTTTCATTTTCCCGCTAAGAGTTTAAATTTAAAACCTCTCAGAAAGTGTATGTGTCTACACAGATAGTAAAATCTTTACACAATAACGATTTTTTGAATACATAAAAACTTTTTTTTACATCAATGTAAAATATAAAAATTAAAGTTATTTCAATTGAAACCAAAAGTAGATAATTTCTATGGGAATATTTAAATTCGAAATAAACTATATAGACTGATATTGATTATAAATCTTTGCAGACATGTTTTAATTTTAGAGAAATTTATATATGTCAAGACTAAATGACTTATACAACATAACTTAACTAGTTAGATGAATCTTTAAAATTGTAGTTATTGAGAATTAAAAAATACACTTCAATATTACGGTATCAAGAAATTATAAAATAAATTATTTTTTATATAAATTTTCCAAACTATCCGCATTATAAACTAATACAATTTTAACTATCCAGAGTTCTAGAAATTATGTCAAACTCAATGAATCATTGTTAATTTTAACAATAAAAATAAATCTAAATATAAATCATTAAGAGAAATGCCATGTTTCAAAAAATTAAAAAGTATACTTATTTGGTTACTTCAATCATGTTTCTTTAAACCATGTATTATAACTCATAAAATGAGTAATGGAAATTATTCAAATTAAATCCTTTTTTTTAAGAGTGAATATTAAAAATATAAAATGTACCTCTTTTGCTAACAAGACTGATTCATTTTATTACTCTATCAATTATTTTTTTGTACATTTTTGATATAGGACTAAGTTTTCAACGAAAACTTTACATTTAAAACAATACAATTGCATAGTTGCTGACAATAGTTATATCATTATGGATAATAAAATAAGTTTGAGCTTTTATTTCAAATTTAATAGAAGTTCGGCACCCACAATGATATACCATGGGAATAGCCTCACCAATGGTAAATAACATGCTTGGAGAACAACAGGTAATCACACAAAAACAGATTCACACAATTTATAAATATGGATAATTATTCCAATCGAGGGGCAGATGTTAGTTTGAACTTATGACTTTGTAACAGATGCTATTGAAGAGAACAAACAATAGGACACATTTCTACACAAATAGGAGTATTACATTAAATGTAGTGTGGAGATGGTCAGGAAATTAAACATTCAGGATAAGTGAAAGTCTCAAATAATAAATATATAGATACACTATGTACAAAAATAAACATACAAATGAGTAAAATCATCAATTTCTGCTAGTTCACCAGTAAAGGAAGAAACTATTGAAAATGATTACAAATATATATTATTAAAAACTGCATGCATGATTCATACTTTTACATTTTTTTTTCTTTCATACTGTGTCAATTTGGTAGTAATAGAGTAAATACATATTGAAATTACCTCCACAACCAACAGCTGGTGACTTTAAGGTAAAAATAAAGAATATGATAAAAAAAAGAAATCGGAATTCAATATTTTATTTTCGTCATACGCATCGTATCGCATAGTTAAAATTAGCAAATAGTAATTTTAGATGTTTGTTGTCGATGATGACGATGTTGTATATCTTGTCTTTGATTTTGTTTTAGAGACAATGTAGTTTTGTTGCGTGAAAGTTGAAAAGTCCATGTGTCATCCTCAATTATTATGTTTTTTTACTTTCGAAGACTATTTGATTCAACTTAATATTTTAATAACGTTTAGAACTGCAAACAGTAAACTAAACAAATATGTAAATACTCAGATAATTTTTTTTTAAAAAACCTGCCATTATAGGAAATTAAAATCTACACAAATTTTGATTCGAGGGAAAATATGACATTTAAAAACTTCAATTTCAAAACAAAGAGACATTCTTTAAAAAATGAAACTATATTTAACAAAAAACAAATATCTTGTCATTTGTTCTATTTTATACACTATTCAATACCATGCAAAACGATTGCAATCCATACATTATATGAATAATTTATACAAGTTGGCACATATAATGTAGTTCCATTAATCCCCAATTTAGAAAAGAATTAGAAAGGTGTAGACTGTTCAGAGAAAGTAAATTTCCCATAATTAAAAATGCAATTATAAACTAAAAATCCAAAATGTATAAATCTTCTGACAAAATAAAAGTTATTTTAACATCTCTATATGAACTGAAAATATAAATTGTCATCATCGCCAGCAATAAATAGAAAGTCAACACATTGTCTCAATTTGTTTGTACATCTATACGCATTTAACTGATTTTGAAAAACTTTAAAATAGGCCATATCTATTTTTCTCTCTTTTGTATTTAGGTTTCAGTTCCGATAATGAATGCAATAATTTTCTGTGGTTGGATTTTTTAAATAAACAAACTCTTGCAAATTTTTTTGGCTCGGTGAACCCAGTCTTGGAAAAAACTTATTGCACTTGAGCTGCTTAAAGAAAGCACAGCTGGTGGTCAGGAGTATATAAATATAAAACCAAACTCGAATTCAAACAACCTTAGCAACAAACGATTTAACGTATTTACGGCAAGTTTCACAACACATTTAAAAGTTCAGCGGAAAGAAAACATTAGTAAAAGGTATCACTGAAATGTTTCATCGGATTCTATTTCTGCTTAATATAATTATCTTTAATGTACCAAATGGCTTTCTAAATAAATATTTTGCTTCATAAACAACTAGTTGCACCAGTGCTAAAGCAAATTATTTACAATAAACACGGGCAATATAATAATTTGTTTTATAAATTCAATCAATGCAGTACACATGTTCGTTATCATATCAATTAATAATGAACTACAGTAAAATATTTCCTCTACAGTTTTCTCACAATCACACATTTTTTTTTATTTAAATGTTTTGTATATGAAAAATCAGTAAAGTAGGTCTTTAGAATTTACATGGCATCCCTTCTGATACCTGGGTGTCTTCCGAATGGAATACATCTAATAATTTTCAACAGACATTATTGTAACAGATCTCATAGGCTATTTTTTAAATCTACTAGAAATATATACTTTTAAAACATGTTTAGCCTTATAGATATAATTTTAATTTTATAAAATAAGCAAAAGGAAAGGGTATCAGCAAGTTGAAATACTTGTCAAAAACCATATTTTAAAAAAGTATGCAAGCGACATTTTCACCAAATTGGAATGTAAAAAATTCAAAATATGTTAACATAATTTCTGTAAATAAACAAATTAAGACTTTTTTATATTGTCCATCTTAGTTTTTAATGATCCCATGGGGTAAAGGAAATTTATAAAGTAATAAAAACAAGTCAAGATTTTACATGAATATTTTAATACCATTTATTTTTTTAATGGAGTTTGGCTTAATCTATATTTGTCTTAAATTAGTTTTCCATTACCTCATTTTAATCTGTTTCAAAATTCAGATTAAAATTAAAGTTGGATTTTTCTTTTAACGTTCGACTACAGAAAAACCAAAACTAGACAAATGCAGAGCATATTCCAATAGAATTTTGACTAATTACCAAATAAATGTCCTTTTTCCCCATAGAGGCTCAACACTTTTTTTATAAATACAAAAAAAAAGAGATTTTAATGTAGATCATAGAGATAATTGTAAGACAAGAATTTCAATACAATCAATTCCAATTTCTTTTGCATTGCGAAAATCAGCTATACTATTATTTCATACAATACATTAAACAAATCAATATTTAAATAATTAAGGGATTGCATATCTCTTTCATAATCTTCTCTTAAAATCCCATATTGATTCTAGTGCTGAATGAACAAAAACTAGGGACGGGACGAATAGAGATTGGGCCGAATTAGCCAGTTAACTTTGAGGCCGAATGACAACTTCCTTTAAAATTCTTTATAACAGGTAATTCTACCTGAAAATGCTTAAATTCCATCATTTTTTGCACAGCAATTTTCGATAATTTCTTTAATATAAAGCTGAGAGGTGGTGTTCATTAAAGTTTTTGTCATCCTATCATTATCAACACCTGTTTTATCATGATCAAAATTAAAAAAAAAAAATTCTGTTTAAGTTTCGTACTTTTTAAAAAGATATTTTAATTTTAAAAAATACTGCATATTTTGGAAAATGATTAAAAAAGATCACATTCCCATAAATTTATTTTAATTCGGCTGTATTTCTTTTACTAATTACAATAAACAATTTTTCAAACCCGACTCCTCCCCCCCCAAATCCTGTTTTTACACCTCGCTATTCGGCTGATGATTGGCCGAATATCATAAGTATTCCGCCTAACCTAATATTCGTCATATGGCCTGGTTACCAACTGAATATTCGTCCCATCCCTAACAGAAACCAAACCATTATAAAACTAAGATCCTTCCTAAAAGTACCTTACATTAAACTAATCTTTCATGGGTTTTATTTGCTTGAATTATTAAAATAATGAATTCAGAAATGGAACTGAAGGGGTAAAAGGACAATATTACCTTTACTGATTCCTTTCTTTCGGAGAAAATCGGTGGCTTCACATCAGGAACTTATATGAATCAACATTACTTTTATTTACATGACATGCTAGAACAAGTAGAAATACAAAAAGATTAAGAAGCTAATTTTTACGAGATCATTCTCAACATGATAGAGGGACCATTTTGTCTTATTTGAACGATGTTTGAAAGTTAAATGGGAGTAGTATTTAAATCAATTATGAATTTTCGGAAAGTGGACAAATTAGCAGATTAAACAATAAAAAAAAGGTGGATTTTGGAGCTGCCAATGAATGTTTTTGATATATGTAATTTTTTCCCCCTCTTTAAATTAATATTTTGGGTTTTATGATGCTTTCAATATTAAAAGGTATGGGTAGTTTTGATTTGTTATCGAAGGTATCATTGTTGATATTGGATAATTAACAAGTGATTCCAAACTTTGCACCAATAATCATAAGACTTCATGCAATTGGCGAAAAGTGTTTTTTTTTAAAAAACAACATGAAAATAAAGCTTATTGTAATTACCTAAAAATAGTTAAATTAAGACCAATCATAAATGTCCAGCCTCTTACACTAAAATACATTGTGATTTTGTGAGGCTGATTATGTTTATAATTTATACATTTTAAAATAAATTTTTTAAACCAATCCATTTTGGTTAGAAGTATGTTTACATTGCTGAACATAGATTTATGCTTTTTCTTTTACACTAAGTTCATTCACGATTCTTGCAGACAAATGGTCAGGTTAGAAACCACTTTTATAGGCAATACCAAAAGAAATGTTGAAGCATCATATCAAAGATATTAAATTTTTCATATTTGGCGAGTTTTTTTGTTTATAATCACCAAAATTAGCACAAAAATGTTTATGTTATTGAAAATCCACATCTAGCTTTCCCATAAATTGAATGTTGAATAATTGTGCAAACCCCCTTTTATTTTTGATCCAACAATATGAAGGCTTGTCGAAAGATATTGTAGAACTTCCATTCAATACTATGTCATATAGTAATACCAAAAGTAGAGACATTATCAAGATATTGGTATTTTATGTTAATATTGAAATGAAGTATACTGAATAAGGAATATAGAAACATCCCTCCCATAATACTCATAAAAAAATTAATTATTTAATTGTAATTAAAAAAAACATTTCTTAGCCTCTTAATAACATAAAATTGACAAGTTGTGATAACATGCTTTCAAAAAAGATCGATTTACTAAAAAACAGTTTAATTTTCATACAATAACCATACAGGAAAAGATAAGCAGTTTGATTTAAATTACTAAAATGCTATAAAAACCTCCGACAAAATTTGCAATTAATAAACTAAACCCCTCCCCTCCTTCTCCCATTTCATAATACCTGAAAAGTATTGTACAAGCCCATTAATTTTCATTAAGATTTTAATATTTAGTTGTAGTAACACTTGTATACTAATGAGGGGGAAACGAATTATTTTAATAAAACTTCATTTGATTTAAAATACATTAAAAAAAATGTTTTCTTTTCTTTTACTATCCTTTTTTATTTCTTTTTGAAATATTGTGCAATTTTAAATCAAAGTACATGCTACAACTCACAGGAACAAATTTAGCGGTTCATTTTTACTGCTACTCAAAATGAAAAATATATGTTTTCGGAAGAAGTTTAATACACAGCTTTAATCATGGAAGACATATCTAAACACTTCATTTATAGGAAAAATTAAATTTAATAAATAAAATTATTTTGATGTAGAATGCAAAACTATTTCCATAGACATAGCGGAAATTGTTGGCCATGTCATTAAATTATTTTGTGTTTAAGTTTAAAAATATCAAGAAATATGCCTTTTAATATAATTAAATATGGAGCTAGGACATATACATTTATAAATTTACCATAAGACTTCAAGGCTATGGGTCAAGTGAGTTTTGGATATATTTTTGAAGCGAGTAAAAATCCACCGATACTAATGAAATTGTGTGGAAAAAGCAACAGATAAAAAACAATTCATCCACTTGAATACAAATAAACCAAACTTTCAAACATCTTGCAATTTCATAATTCGACAAAACACATTTAAACTTTTCCCGAGTTTAATGCAATATTTATAAGATGGAGAAATTGAAAATTTCTGAAAATTTAAACCATCACAGATTTTAGTTTGGCAAAACTTTCAAAAATTATGAGTATAAAAAATATATAAAGTTGTCTTCCCCCTATTAGTAAACTCCACACACATGAAGATATGGAAAAAGCATTAAAAACTGCAATGTGAGAGAGATAAAAGAAAACAAGGGAGGTTCCATTCGAATGTGTACTGCGACTAACAATTTAAAAACATGACACTCCGTTCTATAATCACAGATGTTATGCACGCTTCTCAAAATTAAAATTTTAAAAAACTTTAAAAGTATTCCTTTCATTTTTTTTAACTAGTCATCTACTTCATTTACATTATTTTTTTCTTAATTGAAGAGGCATTTCACAAGTCCACAACCAAGCTACACATTTCTATCTGATCAGTGAGTCAGTCACCTGGAGCCCTACAATTGAAAACCTATCAGCACATCTATTATTGCAGAATATTTGCAAACAAAAGAAATGTTCGAATTCATATCACTAGTTTGGCTGCTAAAAGCATTTTTATATCATTGTGTATGCCAGTTAAGATTTTCTGCGATGCAAAACGGGAGAGATAAAATAGACTCGAATCCGACGGGAGGGGTCGATTTATTATTGCATGCTCGTTCGATGATAACAATTAAAATCCTCCTTGTAAAATTAAAATTATACACAGATGTTTTTAAATACAAAAACTCCTTTTCAATACTGATGCCATTAATACGATTAAAACACATAAAGAAATGAAAACATGAAGAGCTGATAAATGCAGTGGTGAGGATAAACACTCTAGCTATAGTTCAGATGTTATTGAATCGTTATTAATGATGCGAAGGTTTCACAGAGAATGAGTTCCAAATAGACTTTTAATGTGTCTGGCAGCACTTAAATGCACATTCATTTTATGATCATTATATATACAACTGTACAATATTTACATAAATTATCTTAACTGCTGGGTCAGAACCACATTTGTCAGTGAACGTTTCCATCATCAGCTAACACTCAGGCTAAAACACGCACGTGGAAAAGAATATATTTTAAATACAATATATACAACAGAAGTTTGATTTCAGCTTTCGCAACTAGAGTCCACTTTAATTAATAAACATATATAATAGAATTATGAAGACCTTGTCAAACAAGAATTTACTCCTGGCATACACTTCAGATAAAAATGCATCGCAACAGCATTTTGCTTTCAGCCTTTCTGAAAGACCTCATAGTACAGCTGCAAAGTCCTGCAGTTCCGATTTCGTTTTTTTAAAAATATGAATAGGCCTGAAGCAAAACCTGCCGCCGCCCTCGAGAACTTTCGACCGTGAAAGAAAAGGACAACCTTATATATGATTTACATTCGTTCCATATAATTTACACGCACACAAACTATCACTCTCTGCTTCACGTAGCCACTCCAATCTGCAATTTAAAAAGTCACGCGTAACTAAACGGGGGGTCCGCCATTAATGGGAGATGAGCGAGGAGAAGGTCTCTGTGGAAGCCTCTTCTGTCTCCTTCTGCGCAGAAGGCTGGGAGGGCGCGTTGGACTTCCCCACGTTCACGTAAATGTTAGTGGGGTCCACATATGAAAACGGATGACTGCCCCCCATCGAGTCCAGTGCCTGCGGAACGGCGAATATGGACGTGTCCATAGGAGTGAGTTCGGAAGACACGGAAGTCCTAGAAAAAGAGGAAGACTGGCTCCTGGGGTGGGAGGAGCTATCATCATCCTTGTAGTGAATGTTCTTCGGGTAGTTCTCATCGTAGGCGTCGTGGCGGACGGCGGCCGAGCTGAAGGCGCCGCTCGCGAACAGATGGTGGTTCTTGTGGAGGCACCTGTTGCCGTTGGGCACGAAGCAGGTGGCCGTCGCGTGAGGGCTCTCGCAGTCCATCGCAGAGGAGGGGGCGCTGAAGACGTTGGTTTGGGTGCAGCTGCTCTGGTGCTGGTGCATCGGGCTGACGAGGGTGTGGTCACCAACGCTGAATGCTTTGGCATCTGGAAGAGAGCAATCGTAAGGAACGCTGGACCACTTCAATGTTGTTCTTTTGATGAGGTAGCTTTAGAGTGCATCTCAGTTTTAATGTTGATTGTGACATCCCATTGCTTATACGGTATTATTAAGTTGACTGGTAAACTCAACGATAATCGTTTGTTGATCCACTGAAACCAATTTTGAGGGATGTCACCCAACCGCAAATTAATTGGAGCCGCACTATACAAGAAAAATTCATTTTACTGAAAACTTTATTATTTACAACTGATTAGGACAAAATAACATGCGAGAAAATCATTGTTTTCAATTGCAACAAATTAAGTTACCAAAACTGAATTAAAGGTTTAATATAAAACGGTTTTTACAAGAATAAATTGCATAATTATATTAATAAATTTTCCCACACGAAAACACATATACAATTTTTAAAATATAGAGCTTTTTTTTTTAGCAATACTGATGCAAGTTCTATTCAAGATGATGCATTTTGTGTTTCAACTTTAGCTATGTTTATCAAGATGAGTATAGGAACTGGCAAACTTTTTATTAAAAGTAATTAATTTCAACTCTAACTCTTTATTATCTAACACTCAATTGTCAATTATAGCAATTTTCAACAAATTTCACCTGTTGGTCCAAATGTGGAACACGAGGGTTGGAAATGCTCCTCCTTCTTGGCCCCCTTCCTGTCTTGGGATTCTTCCTGCACGGAATCGTTCTCTGCAGCCATGGGCAGGCTGAGCAGAGTGCTGTGCAGGGTGTTGGTGCTCCCATCCGCAGTCCTCTTGAAGAAGCTGTGCTGGAGCGCATGGTAGGGGGTGATGCGCGTTTTAGGGTCATAGTCCAGCATCCTCAGGATCAGGTCCTTGAACTTCAAGTAGTCGGAAACACTGTGGCCGGGTTCGCCGTGCCTCCTACCACCTGGGCCCCCGGACTCGACACCCAGAATGTCGTGGAGTTTCCGCGTACCTGGTGGCCGGTACTGGAAAGTAAACATGTGATTGGTCAAATAAAAAATAAGGTTAAACTTGTTTATATGGTGACCTATGCGGGTTGCTTAAAAAATAAGCGAAATTGTTTTGCAAGAAAAATGAGACTATTAGACTTTTTAATATTACAATAAAATTGCTTTGTAATTTTGAACCTTGGTAAGATGGCGAGGAAAACGTCTGAGTTGGCACCCCACTCTCCTAACGCATGGAAGATGACAAATTTAATGTGCACCAAGGAGTTTAGAGCCAAGAGTCGAACTCGCAATCATGGGATTATGACCTCACATCTCTTCTAACCTAGCCTTGCATGATGCAAGTATGCTCATAATAAATGGAAATTTTATATATAACCAGAATTTTATAATATTTATATACAACCCAAAAGGATAATAAAAGAATATGAATTCTAAATTATCAGAAATGAATTATTTGGGAACACACAAAAAAAATTTTAACAACATTTAAACAAGTTATTTTAAGATTAAAAAAAATATTAAAGGGACTTTCCAGATTTTAAACATCATGTGCATTATACATGCAAAAAATATTAATTCGTGTACTACACCATGACTCTGATTTTCACAATTCTATTCATATTAGTGATGCATAGATATTTATTCACAAATTAAAATACAAACAAAAAAAATATGACGATTGACATATCGACTCCTTGAAACACATTGGGTGCTGTAAGTTAATATTATTTTTTAATAGGGGACTTTTTCTTAGATATGAAACATTAAACTCAAATATTCTTGTGCAAAAAAAAAACTTACCTTTTCACCCTCTTTAAGTTTTTTTATCACATAAGTACCATTAACAAGTTTTTCGAAATACTTTCTGGATTTATGGCCTTGCTCTAGGATTGGTTTTGGAGGCATTGCAATCACTTCAATTATTTTGTTCATTTGATCCACCTGCAAGGATGATTTTTAGTTGATATAAATTTTAATACACAAATGTTTTATGACATAACTGATTAAAAAAGCTGGAACATTTAATATCGTGCACAATTTTAGCAATGTGCAAGTTACACATACATTTTACAAACATTTTTTTAAGTTTGTCTTCCACATATAAAAATATTCTACATATTTGTGATACATTTATACAATTTTTGAAATTTATTCATTCTGCATTCAACCTATCAAATACAACTTTCCAATTACTCAGTATTCAATTCCTCAGTAAATTACTAATTTGAAATTTATAGTCAAAAATGCCAATTGTACGGAACAGTGTACTGTTTATAAACAAAGTTCGAAAATAAAAAGTTTTAATAACTTTTTACATATTCAACATTTTACAGAGTGTTATTTATTTGAAATATATATAAAATTACAAATCTACCACAGTATGTATTTTTTTCCAGTCATTGAGAAAATATAATATGGGATTAATTGTAAGTCAAGAGTCTATTGAAGAAAAAGGAAATCAAATGTAAAAATGTGTATCTATGTAAAGCTTATTTTTTTAATAAGTCCCTAGATATTCAAGGAGTTTTTAAAATTTTAATGACAAAACTACATGTTTAAAGATAATGTCATTTGGGTTAAACATTACAATAAAGAGCTTATAAGAACTAATAAAAAATATACAAATTCTGTGATAATATACATTCAGTTAAAAAAGAAACCCCCACCTGCATCTTTATAAATTTCTTTAAATTCCCAATAAGATTACTAAACAAAATTAACGTCTTTATCAAGGATAGTGAAGACCATATATATATATATAAGGTGTGCTCGTACTCGCGCTGCCTGACGGAAGGCGGTGAGAGCAACTATTTGACGTCATAGTGACGCCTACTTCGCCTTCTGTGGGCGTGTCTAATGCTCTCGTTTGAACCAATGGCAAGGCTGAACTAGATGCGGGCGCGTTGTTTGATGGTGCTGCCATCTATTCGTTCTTTTGTGAACTATTAAAAAGTGATAAGCTAACTTTATTTAGTTACTTTTACTGCATTTTATGAGTTTAAATTATATTTTAAGGATTGCATTTAGTATGGAAAAATTTCAAAAGAGTTGCTTAATAAATTAAGCGTATTAAAATAATATTAGCTGCCACGAGAGCATGTCCATGAATTTTGAAAGAGTATTTTGAAAGAACCATCAAGTCAATGCATTTGTATTGGACATATTAAATGAGGTACAATTTCAATCAAGTAAAATACGGGGACATAACAAAACAAGGACGGATGAGTAGTGAAGTTACCTGAACACAATTATTTACAGATATTTACATTATTTTGCTTATTAAAATTAAATCACCAGTTGTTACCCAACCGGGATCGAACCTAAGTAGCAATGCTTGAAACACACAGCCAACGAGAATGATAAAAAACCGATAGGAGGAGCTAAAATGATGTCAAAAGTTAGGCGGAGCTAAAATGACGTCATTTAGTTGCCTTTCCTTGCCCACTTTCAAAAAGCGAAAAACGAGCGCACCTTCTATATATAGTTTTTACTATCCTTGCGTCTTTATAACATAAGTTTGAATAAATGTCATTAAAATCAAACCAAAAAACAGATTTAGTTATCAAATTTACCTCATTATCCCCATTGAAAAGAGGTTGTCCTGTATGCATTTCCACTAGAATACAACCCAAGCTCCAGATATCAATGGCCATATCATAAGGAATGCCTAAAAGAACTTCAGGGGACCGATAATACCTGCTTTGAATGTATTGATAGATCTAAAAAGAGAAAGTAGGATTTAAAACTCTATTAGATTCATGTAAATAAATTACATAAAAAAATATACATAAAGTTTTTGGTATTTAAAAAAAAAAGAGTAAACACATACAAAAACAATAAACTAAAATCACCAATGGCAAATAATATTTCTTTGCATTTTAATAAAAATGGAAAATTAAAAGAAATTAATGTATTTTTTTACAAAAGACATTGTTACATTATTGTCAACTTGACTTAAGTTTTGTCAACAGCAGTTTTTCTTATTTTGAAATATACATAACATGAGTTAACAAACTGTTATTGTATATCCTTATTGAAAAGTCTTTGTTATACACAACAAATAGTGTGCCATAAACTTATATTGTACTTAATAATTTCTTGTAGGTAAATTCCACATCAAGTAAAAGTGTACCATAAACTTAAATTGTACTTAATAATTTCTTGTAGGTAAATTCCACATCAAGTAAAAATTTCACACATTGTAGTTTATTTCTTAAGTATTTGTAAAGCTGCATAGGCAAAATTTAATCCATATTCAAGACAAACTAAAAATACAGAAAAATTGATTACAAAATACAACACATACGTGCGTACATATCATACAGCTCTTTGCTGTACTCGTCATAGTTTTTTAAACTACACCCTTCTTAAACCTTTGGGGGAATTATGAAACACTGTTAGTACATCGCTAGAAATATATATTAATCTAATTATCTCTTTTACAATTCCACAATTTGTTTCACGAATAATATAATAGCAAAACTACCAATTGATGTAGGTTGTAAAAACAACAAACATAAATTTTATACTTCATAAACACTTGTTTATGTAGACAGTAAATAGTTTTTAAATGACAAAGAAAAATCGTCTTAAACCACTTCAAATAGAAAATTTGACTACTTTTAACCTTTAAAATAAAAAAAGGGAGGGAGAAATGAGGAGACCAGCTAAATAACATTGAGAATATTTTGAAATTGTGAACAAAAAAATATTTGACTATCAATCTGAATCTACATACACCTCCAGCATTTTAAAAATCAAGTCCGTACAATTTTTTCTTCACGATAATTTTTATAAATTGTTTGATAAAACATTAGGAAAGTTTATTATTATTTAATTGAGATCAAATATTAAAAAAAAAAAATTTTTAATTAAAATATAGTCTATGTCGTTTAATTAATACATTTGTTTCCTTTATAAATACTAATGCATTAAAATACACATGGTATTCTTTGAGTAAAAAAAGTAAAAATCATCAGCTGTTAATAAAATTTAAAGAAAATAAGACAACTTAATAACTGAGCAGATTTTTTTTATGGTTGCAGAGGCTTTTTAGCTATCAAAATAAAAATAATAAAAAGAAAGAATCCCTTGAAATTTGCTCCATTCTTAATCTAATTGTACAGAATAAAATCTGTACATTGTACAGTTGATCTGCACAAACTGGTAGGTATAAATCAACATTTTAATAATTTTATTCTTGAAAGCAGTGTTCATTCTAGGCGTTTTTTGAAGGGCGGGCCGCCCTGCCCGCCCTTTTTTAATCTCGATAGCGCCCTCCTGCCCTTTTTTTGAAAAATGCCGCCCTCTTTTGCCCTTTTCATTCAAGTACAACCATCCTTGCTGCCCCATCAGACTTTAAAAAAAAAAGCAACGATTTCAAAATGAACAACGAAAAACAAACTTATTTTTATACGCTTGTTGCGCAATATCAATGATTTCGTGGTAAGTTCAAGCGCGGGACATTCCATACATTTTATTGGTTGGTTGTGCCCGCATGTGAAAAAACTTAAGTTTATTTGTAGAGGAGAAGATGGTTTGAAGCGAGGTTACTAAATTAGGCATTTTAGCAACACATTTTGAACTAAGTAGAATTTTCATCATTTTTTTTTAATGTATTTTTTTTTGTGTCGGTTTGGTTAAGTAAAAAAATAATTTTTAATCATCAAATTTCGGATTTTAAGTAGCATCTTCATTAATAGACATATGTTTTGTACGGTGTTTGAACGTTCCTGAGAGTGGTTGCACACACGCCGGATTTTGGCCCTGCGTACAAATAATTTCATATAGTCGCCGTTCACAGAAATCAAGCGTCTACACACAGTGTGGCAAAATCTCCGTCGCCGACGTACGTCGAGTCATCAGCTGACTGTTGGCAGTGTAGTTTCACCATCAAATCGATTTACTTTAACCTTGCAGCGCTCGCGCTCCAATGCAAGGTGAGAGCCCCAGTTGCTCAGTTAGTAAGGCGTTCAGCTACTAATCCGAGGATTGGTGGTTCGAATCCGGGAAATGGACTTGACATAGAAAAGTAAAAAAGTAGTGATCTTGCGATCGGAGGGTTGCCAGCTTCGCTACAAAAATACTAGAAAGTCGTCCAGAATATCCAACAAATTATACTGGCGTGTATACGGGACTGGTGCACAATAAATCTGATCGGGGTCCAAACTCCCGAGGTCTATTGAAGGCGTTGGGTGCCAGTTCAGGTGTTTCCTCGTCATCTGACCATGGTTCTAAAATAACGAGGTGCATGTATGAATGTGTGTGTGAATGTGTATGTGTTCCCGGGTCTTTCCTTCGAAATTGACCCCGAACCGTCGCCAATAACCCACAGTGCAGCTCTAGTGCGACGTTAATTGACAAAAACCAAACCAAACCAATGCAAGGTGATTTGTTTGTTTGTTTCGTTTTGTTAAATAACGTCGCACTAGAGCTGCACAGTGGGCTATTGGCGTCAAATGCAAGGTGAATCGAATGGGTTTGGTTTATTAACGTCGCACTAGAGCTGCACAGTTGGGCTATTGGCGACGGTTCGGTGCCTATATCGAAGAAAGACCCGGGAACGATGTCTCGTATTTTTGAACCATGGTCAGATGACGAGGAAACACCTCAACTGGTACCCAACGCCTTCAATAGACGTCGGGACTTTGGACCCCGATCAGATGTATCGTACACCAGTCCCACATACGCCGAAAATTTTTGTGGATGCTTTGGACGACATTCCTAGTATTTGTAGTCAAGCTGGCAATCCTTCGATCACAAGATCGCTACTTTTCTTAGTCAATTCCGTCGCACAGGATCGAACCAAGAACCTTTTGATTACCAGCGGACGCCTTTATCCACTCGGCCACGGAGGCCTTGAATCGATTGGTTTGGTTAATTAACGTCGCACTAGAGCTGCACAGTGGGCTATTGGCGACGGTTCGGGGCCTATCTCAAAGGAAAACCCGGGAACGATGCCTCGTATTTTTGAACCATGGTCTGATGACGAGGACAACACCTGAGCTGGCACCCAACGCCTTCAATAGACGTCGGGACATTGGACCCCGATCAGATTTATCGTGCACCAGTCCTGTATAAACGCCGTTATTTTTTGTGGATTTTCTGGACGACGTTCTAGTACCTTGGTAGTGAAGTTGGCAATCCTCCGATCGCAATATCACTACTTTTTACTATTCTTTAGTCTAGTCCATCGTAAGGGTTTGAACCGGGGACCCTTGGATTCCCAGCTGATGCCTAATCCACTCGGCCACGGAGGCCTCGGCCTTGAATCGAATGGGAGGCCCGAATTGAAAAAAAAAATCTTACTGGATTGTTTGTTTGTGTTAAATATCGTCGCACTAGAGCTGTACAGTGGGCTATTGACGACGGTTCGGGGCCTACCTCGAAGGAAAAACCTGGGAACGATGCCTCGTATTTTTGAACTATGGTCAGATGACGAAATTCTTACTGGAATAACGTTGCTTATTACTAATGAGAGGCTTGCAAGACTTAACAATTGATCGAATCGACCAAATGATTTCACTAATATGGAAATAAGGGTGATCAAAGGTTCGAAAGGTTGTTGGTTTATTTTCTTTAATGTTATTGTACCGCTCGAGAAGTAAGTAAAAAATAGTTTCACATCGAGTGAAAAAATTTATGAAAATTAAATGCAATATGAAAATATATTTGTTAAGTTAATCGTTTCTAATTATACTTTAAGTCATATGCGTGCTGTTCTTAGGCAGGGTTTAATGAAAAAACCAAAGATACGGGTCAAATAACGATGCGTGATCTAATCCCAGTCCTTATTTTTTCAGCTGACACTGAGAAAAACAACTTTAAGGACCATTCTACACGAACGCGCGTGAGCTTTTCGGTTATTCAAGAATTCATATTACTTGGTATAAATTCTCGAATCACCGAGAAGCTCACGCGCATTTTATTTGTTCGTGTAGAATGAGCCCAAACGGTAAGCTGTGTTTGTTAACGTGTATTTGGTTACGTAGGTCAATATAAAACGGCGGCTGCATAGCTATCGCTAACAGCAAATTAACAACCCTTTTATTTTCCCGTTTAATGTATAAGCTCTAATTTACTTCAGAGCCGCTACTTTTGGAACGGCGGCGATGACCAATTCTCCGCCGTGGCTGACCACGCCCACTCCAACTGCGTTTTTTTTTAAAGTGCCCTTTAAAAAACCAAAAGTGCCCTTTCAAAACCAAAAGTGCCCTTTCGAAAACAGGAGGTGCCCTTTTTCTGCCAGCAGCGCCCTGCCCCTTTTTATTTCTAGAGTGAACACTGTTGAAAGATTTGTATTATATATTTATAAAAGGTGCACCATGAATTTTAGGGATAGATTTTTATGCTCATAAAATAAATACAAATAAGAATATAAAGGACAAATAAAAAAAAATGTAAGTGTTGTTCATTTCTCACACAACCTTGGTGAAGGTCTATCATGGGTGACAGTAGTTTCATGACACAGCAAAACTTTTTTAGAAAAAATACCGAAATTTTTGTTCACAAACTGTCACTAAATTTTTATGGAAATCATTAGCTTTTTAATGGGATATTTGGCCAAATACAAAAGGTGCAAATTTTAATGACTCGTCTTAATTTATTTGTTTTATAGTGACACAGCATAGGAGAGGGGTAAGGCTTCTGTAACAGTGTGTGACATGGTATAAAAGGATGACAAATAGCATGACATATTAAAAGAACTCTGCCTAAAAGGAAAAAAAGCGAAACTCTACTCACCCTCTGTCCCAGTTGACAAGAGCTTCCAAAGTCGACTACTTTGATTGCACTTCTTTTCGGATTACAAAGAAGAATATTTTCAGGCTTCAAATCACAATGAATAATTTTGAGATCGGGGTGAGAGAGGAACAACAGTGCTGTGCACATTTGCTGAGCAAATTTTCTGGTCAAATTGAGAGAGACACCACGGAATTTAGTGTTCCTCAAGAGGTCATATAAGTTGTGTGAGAGAAGTTCAAAAACTAAGCACAAATGATTTTTCCACATAAAATGTCTCTTCAAATTAACTGTAAAATAAAAAGAAACATTACAGGATTAGTAGGCTATTGGGAAAGTGTATAAAGCAAACATGCCATACATATTAACATTAATGAAAAATAACAGCAACACAACTTACAACCTTAAAATGAAATTAAAAAACACCAAACAAATAAAAGCACAGATTAACTAAACGCCATGAACAAGTTTAATGGGGACAGTCAAATCCAAATTTATCAATAAATAGGGACACAGGTCTGCAACGTCATGCACTTTTTGGCTGTCATCACTCGGTATCGAACCGAGGAACTTCGACTTGCTACGCTGATACTCTACCAGTCCTGCGAAAGTGATCACTCTCGCCTAAGCGAGAGTATCCAGTATATGAAGTGACCCCCACAGTATCCCCCCTTCAGTGAGTCGGACAGAGAAACAAATTACTGAGATGCCCGTGAAGTGTTATCACATAGGCAATGGTTAATGCCATGACTTATTATGACATTGGCAGCGGTTGAAGTTGATTCAATGTGGTCTCACAAGTGTTTGTTCGAAGGTTGCGTTGATCTGCAGTCCGGAAATTACCAATGCTGCTCTATGCACTTTTGACTACACTCTGTATCGAACCAAGGAACTTATGTTTACTACGCCGATACAGTGTCAGTCAGGCTACTAAAGTGATCACTCGAGCCTAAGCAGGAGTATCAAGTATACGAAGTGACCCCCACAGGTCAATCCACCCTGTAATGTTTCCTGAGTTAAAACATATCCAACCTGAAAACTGATAATTTGGAAAAAATCATACGTTTTCCCACTCATAATTACCAGTATTCACGGTGGCCGGCCATGAATCGATTCATCTAAAGATTCATTAACTTTACACATACAGTGAGGTATTGGATCATTTGATCCCTTGCTATTTCTTATTGAATTTTAAGACGGATTTCATAACACACAGCCATACCGTTTTCAACTCTATGCAAAGGTTCAGAGCTATAGAATTCTGTTTGAAAGTTTACCTCCCACATGCTGAGCACTTGGAGATAGTTAGATAAGGTATCAATTGACCAAGTATGTGTTAACATCAAAAACATTAATCTAGAACTGGAGTTCACTAACTTTTTAAATATGCAAAATAGGAAGACGCATGTCCACACAATTTGATACCGAATCCTTAGTGCGCAAATGTGTCAAATATACAGTAGATGTTCCAAGTCATCTATATGCTATTTTTAATAATTTTCGATAGGCATGCGACTTTTATACATTTTTTTACACCCCATTTTTTTTTTAAATATATATTAAAAATGTTCATTTAAAGTTTTTTCACAATATAAAACTGTGCAATCATAACGAATACAATAATTGTAACGAAAATTCTAGATTGAAGCATTAGAAAAGGGCCTACGACTTAATGTTAATTAGGAACTACTATCCAGATGACTAATTAGTTCAAACGCTATACACACATACAGGCACCATCTTACATTGCGGTGGATAAATGCTGCTCAACATTTTAAAAAATAAAACAAATACAAGCAAAAAAAAAAAAATCCTGAAATATATACTCAAAATCTGTCAAAACCATGCATATCGTTGTTCGCAAGACCAAGAAATATCTTCAACTTGGCTCACAGAAGAGCCATTTTAAGACTTTTGCTTCCCATTATCCAACTCTCCTGTCACAAAATGCTAAATATATAGCATGGTTAGCAACATAAATACAAAACTTTATCACAAGGCAAACATGATTTTGCAAAAACCTTAAAACTAACATAGCAGTGGTCTCTCTGCATCTTGCGAGCAACGATTTCACTACTTTGAAAATTCTAATAAAATATATTTACCAATTTTTTCTTTCCCAAGTTGATAAAAGCTGTCACTAACTTCTTCATTGTTCATTAATTCTAATAATTTCACTTCTATTTGAGCTTGATTAAGAAATGGTTTCTTATTTTTAATAATTTTAATGGCTACGTGGCACTGTTCTTCATGATCATACGCTTTCACAACCTGTAAAATTGAATATATTAAAACAACATCAGAAGTTAAGTCATATAATTTTGCAAAAAATCAAACTGTTATGTAGAAATGGTGTCAGAAAGGGCTTTATAATTTTAGATTACCAAAATATTAATTTCTTGTATGCTTTTTTGTTTAAAATATCTCCTTGTAATAGATACAAATAATTAGTAATAAACTATATTGCAAAAGAGTATTTTTGTGAAATTAAAAATCCCGAGCATTGCAGGAAAACTGGAGATCTCCATATTAGAAAATCCACAAAGCCCAGTCTCTGAAAAAGTTAATGTAGATATAATTTCCATTTAATTATTTCTAATAGTTCCCAATACCTTTTAAGCATCAAAATAAGTTACAAACTTATGTGAAAATGCATTTATGGTAACATGAATCATTTACTAATTACAAAAAAATAAAAAATAATAATAATAATTTTTAAGGAGCCTAAAAGTTAAAAATTAAATTTATTCTAATTTTGTATTAAAAGGACAAATTAATGACATTACTCAAACTTGTAGCTTCTGTGTGCTTGCTGTTTAATTTATTTTCAATAACTTTGATCATTAAATGATCAACTATTATATTTGTAAAACAACTTGGTTGAGAAATGCAAAAAATTTGGCTAAAAATTAAATGGTGTAAAATTATTGGTACATGATATTCAAAATTCATCATCCCAAACTATTCTTAAGTAAAAAATTGAAGACTGTTTAGATCCACTGTTTCAATGCAAAAAAAAATTAACTCTTAGACAGCCTTCACATTATTATCAATATAACCACTGAGATTTAACTACAAAACTATAAGTTTATGATATTTTTAAATAACCTTAAATTATAATTGTGGTTTTATAGAATTGACGCTAACATATAGTAGCAGCCAATTGAAAACTTTAGCTGCTATGTTCAATACAAATTCAAGCACCATTAAAATTTCAGCAGAAGATAATATTAATGGTCTGAAGGTTAAATTAAAGCAAAGATATACCTGTCCAAATGACCCTTTTCCAATAAGACAGTCAATTTCATAACGTTCTATAAGTTCCGCATTCCTCACAATGTAGTCATGATTTTCATCATCATAGCCATCATTGTAAACCTTTTTCTCTTTTTTATTCGTAGAATCTTCTCTCTGAGACTGTTGAGCACGCCGCTTCTTTTTCGCATAGTAAACCTAAAATTAAATATAATTGTTTCAAATGTATTTCATAATAGGATAGAAGCTTGTGAAGCTAGTAAACGATCACTTGGACACAGCGATTGAAATACCTGCCTGTCGCTAATGAAGTTGCGCTAGTTGAATAGAGATGGCGCCATGAGTGTTAAAGGATTATTCATAGTTTGAAAGTCACCAGTATGAGATTGAGATGATTTAAGCTTATTTTTATCCTAGGAACTTTTGTAAAATATCTGACCACGAGAACCGTTGGATATAATATAATCACCATGGTCACATAATCGCATCGACTATTTCAAATGACCACCAAAGAACCAAACAAAGCAATGTACAGGGCATCCATGTAATTTGGCGGGTATGACACATTGAAAATTATTTTATATTTATTAATTTAGATGGTCAACTGTTATCTACAATAATTCTCCATGTAAATTATAACAAACGTATAAACATTGTATGATAAGTAGAAAAAAAAACATTGTACGATAAATCGAAAAAGTATGTTGCATTCATCTTCATATTCAACAACCTTTATATGTCCATCAAAATGCGATTTGAGGAGTGTCTAAACAAAAACGACAGCCCAATTGCAAATCGCAGAAAACAGCAAACAAAATTTGGTAGATGCATGCATTTCTATGGACCTACTAGTTTCCAAGTTTTAAAATAAAAGGATATTATTGGAAATATTAATATTTATTTTTGTAAACATTTTGAAGGTAATAATTTTTTTTTAATTACTAGGGGGCTCCGCCCCCTGCTCCGCTAACGCTCCACCAACCCCCGGAGGATTGCTACGCAATCCTCTTTAGTTTGCTTCGCAAACCAATACCGGCTTCATACACTGTAGGCAATGACAATGTGTCCTAACAACAATACTTTTTTTTAGTTATATAAATTATTACTGGCAGTGCCGTCACACAAACTTATTTTTAGTATGTTGAGACAAGAAATTTCCCAACTTAACGATCCGAAATTCCGAACTTGAACGATTCAAAATTCCCAACCTAAGGACATCGGGTAGCAGCTGAAGTGTTATCCTCGTTATCTGACCACTGTTAACAATATGAGGCATCGTTCCCGGGTCTTTTCTTTGAGAAAGGCCTCGAACCAAAGCGTCCTTGATGTAGTAAGTAAATACGTACCAATAACAAATCAAGGGCGCTTTGCTCGAACCAACGCCAGTAGTTCAATGTGCAGCTCTAGTGTGACGTTATTTAACCAGACCACACCTACCTATTCGAAATTGCACAACACAACAGTGCTAAAAAAATTCCCAGTTCCAACTTATAAGACATTTTCAGCTTTTTTATAGGTAATATTAAACAGTTCTTTCGAAAGTATTGATTTGTCGCACGCATGTTCCAATGCAGTGGTCCGTTTTGAGGTCTAATTTAAGTTTCATCTTAATAAAAGTTGGGCAATTTCTAGTAGTCCGTCGCTTTCCTTTGCTAATAATATTAATTTGCCTGAGGCATAAATTTTCCCAACTCAGAGATTTTTAAAACTCGAAATTCCCAACTTTTAAGGTTTCAAGTTTACAGAGGGGGAGGGGGGGGGCATGCTTCCCCCCAATCCCCCCCCCATAACTGGAAAAACTCAACTGTAGAACTGCTTCAACGCAATTGTGCTCATTGAAAAGCGAAACATGTGTAAACAAACAACAGCATAAACGCGCCAAGAATAAATAGGCTTCATCGCCAACTTATATTTATATAAAGTAAGATAATTGAAAATTGGCGCTAATAATAATTCGCCGTTGGCAGCCAAATACACGTTGGCATTTTGCCAATGTTGGCATTTCCTTCCGGAGTATCTTTTAATAATATTTATAGTACTTCACATAAATAGTTACATCTAATTTATTTTTTAAGATAGAATTTCAGTATTGATACCATTCAAGAAAGAAAGATTTTACGAACATAACTATATTTTTTTAACGGGAAAAAAGTATACTTTTGAACTATTTAGAGCAGTTTTAATTTATCACTTAAAATTTTACCCGTATAATTGACGATTATTTCAGACATTTCGTCAATTATTTAAAAATTTATAACTACAAAACTAAATCGAAATTTCACAAACGCTCTGGATCATTTGTAGCCAATAGTTTAATCTATATCCCTAATTTTTTATTTATTTTTTTGTTGAAAATTGGAAGACAAGTATACAAAAATGTATGAATTGTTTTCAAAATTTTCTAATATCATGACTTTAACATAAAATAACGTCTAATATACTGATCGTATTGAAAAAAGAAAATATTCATCTTATTACCCAAACATTTCTTAATAAACTGGCATAATTTCATAACTTTAGGACATTTACTTTTTGAGATGCAAGCGGAACAATGAGACAAAAAGTCGCAAATTAAAATTTTCTCGAAATATCCGACATTTTTATCCTTCTTCGCTATTTTTTATACCTATCTTAATTGACCATATCTAATTTAATTGTAAAGAGAGAAATATAATCTTTATAACATCAGAAAGAAGAAGTTTTAACGAACATTAATATATTTTTTTGAATAAGAGAATATGTAATTTTAAATGACTTATAGCAATTTAGAAATCACGTTTCAAAAATGAGGGTGAAAAAACTTCAAAAAGTGGAACGTGTTTAAATGTTTCAAAAATTTATAAATCCAAAACTAATTCGAATTTAAAAAAATGCTTACTTGGATTTCCAGTTCAAACCTATTTCTACACTCCCTAAAAAAATTGGATCTCTCCTCTTAATAGTGTTTCAGAAACTCGACGGACAAAATTACTTGTAAGCGAAATTTTATCAACGACGACTTTAATATTAAATAACTTATAAACCAATAACAGTATTGAAACAAAAATATATTCTTCTTATTTATCAAACATTTCTTAACAAATGCATATAATTTCGTAATTTTAGGACTTTTACATTTTGAGATACGATCTGAATAACATTGAAAGAACGGAAAATTCCCCCTAGTACTTACTTTTTCCCCCTAGGGCTTACTTTTTTTTAAAATAGAGAGAAATGCTCATCTAATTTTGTTATATTTTTGCATGTGTTTGGTTCTGCACATAAGTGCTTCTACAAGTGCTTATACAAAACATTTATAAAACTTTTGACTCTATTTTAATAAATAACAAAAGCATTTGTAAGCTGATTATTTATAAAAAAATTGACAAACCTCATTTATATGCTTATATGTTTTTATGAGATCCACACTCAGTCGTCTTAGAGGGGCATGGCTTGGCTCTCTAATTTTTCCAGGGATCCGAGTGTCCAGGACAACCAAATCAGCATCAGGATCTTGTGCCCCAGTGCCCATGCCAGCAAGCTGATCCTGAGTGACAAGTTGGCCATACATTGCTGATTTCTGGTTGGAACCCACTGAAACACATAAATAAATAATTATTAATATTAGTTTTTTAAAAAAAAAAGGAACTTAATTCACACAGAAAATTGCTTAACTTTTAAAATATAGTATATTAGAGAATAGAGTACATTATGTTACAGAGGGGTGGGGGTGGGGGGGGGGGGGGGGAAATATATTAAAAATGTAAACATTTAGATTTTACCATCGTTTTGATTAGCGAGTTTTAAATAAATTGTAGTGCGCTGAAAACCAAATGGATCAATGGAGTAATCAAATGTTCTCACTGAAATATGGTGTAACAAGTTTTTTAGCCTATATCTCATTGTTTGAGGATTGGCAGAGTTTTACATATTAAAAGACACATTAATATCCTACTCAGGGGGTGTAGCAATTAAAACATTAAGAGGGTCTGGTTCAACTAGTTCCATAACAAGGTAAATTAAAAACAAGTTTAATCAAAATCAAGGTTCGAAAATTCTTATAATTGTTGCTATTTCTAAACCTAGATGGCGCCATGTTACTTTTTTTTCTTCAAATAATTAAAATATAAGTCCTAGAAATTCTTCTTTATCTTAATTTTACATTCCGCATAGAAATAAACTGAACATATGGATGCCTATTTGCACAGATGTTAAATAAATAGAGCATTTTTTGAAAGCTTCCAATAGCGCATTGTGGAACCAACAAAACATCACATTGAAATATTCAACCCTTCCCCCCCCCCCCCTCTTTTCCCCAAACACACACACAAAAACCGACTTCAAAGAGTACTTTAAATAAATTCCATACAGAAATTGATCTATTTTGAGTTTTTAAGTCAGAATCGATAAAAGTAATTTTAAATTACTTTCAAATAGCGCATTGTAACAATCGCGTTTGAACAAGAAAAAATGCTCTTCAAACATTCCATAAACGAAAAATTAGAGAACTATAATTACATTTTTATAACAAATTTAACGAGCATGTATAATACCCAATTAAAGATTGTTTTCTCTTCTAATAAACACAAAACAACTCCAAGCTACATTTAATTAAATATCATACTTGGTCAACATAAGCAACAAAATTAATTTTTTTACCACTCAAAAAAAGTTTTAATATAAAAGCGCAAAAAAATGAAGATTCAAAATTAGGAAAAATTAGTAGACTTTACAAAAACCATTTTTGAAATCTGGTATTTTATAATTTGCGTTTTAAAATGATTATGGAAGAATAGAACGTAAACTAAGAAAAGATAAATCTCAATAGAGTGAAAACAAGCAAGCTGTACAGTCATAATAATCGTTTTCCCAGTGAGCAATCAATCAATCTTTTATCGATCGTCCGTTTCCCTCCTCAAGACGATGAAACAAAAGATCGGAAGTATACGGTTGCTAGGCGACGCAGCCAGACGGTGTTAGTAGAGATTTTTTTTCTCCTTTTTATAAAAGAATCCTTTTTATTTTCCTAACTGTAAGCCCAAGAATAAATATTATTTCTTAAAACGTTAAAACGGAGTTCAACGTTTTTTGCCTTATTTCAATTGTTCTTGAGAAATTAAATTAGAAATACTTTAAGGAAAATATATTTACTTAAAAACAGTATGCACAGAAATAAATTCCAAGAACATTTAATTTAACATCGCGCTAAAGTCGAAAAAATTGGTAATTGCCGTAAGTAAAATCTTGGGTACGTTTGCCTAACGATCGAGCCATCACGTTCCTTAAATAATATAACGAAAGAGCATATAGCATTATATTAAAGAAAGTGATGTGTAAGTAAAGATTATTTTTTTTTAAGTGAAGATGTTTTCTCACAATTTTTTATTTTCAAGGAATTTAGTAAAATATTTTTAATACAATATTTAATAATCATTGACGAGAAAATCGAACAAAAAAATAGTTAGTATCATCGCACAGCGTTAAAGGAAATTTAAACGATTTTAATTTATTGCCACTTAACTAATGTTTTAATTAATTACTTAATACCATTAACAAGGTTCGAAGTTCAGTTAAATACATAATTACGCATAATGTTTTATTGTGAAGAGCAACAAAAAAAACTTGTTTTATCAAAACAAAAATTCAAATGAGATTATTGCAATACCGAATTCACATCCGAATTTTCTATCTAACTAAACTCGTTAATTAGTCCAAAACACGTTTAGTCCAATAAAATTAACTTGCAAAAAATTGAATTCATATAGGAGTCAATGTATTTAAGAAAAGTTA
This sequence comes from Troglohyphantes excavatus, assembly GCA_963932185.1. Classification (NCBI taxonomy): domain Eukaryota; kingdom Metazoa; phylum Arthropoda; class Arachnida; order Araneae; family Linyphiidae; genus Troglohyphantes; species Troglohyphantes excavatus. Next base: position 27,716,155 of record OZ010666.1, on the reverse strand, counting down.
TTTGCAGTTTTCCTATGAATAGCCTGACTGTGATATTAAGCTTGTAGCCAAACTTTGAACTTGATTACGAACCAAAAAGAAAGTTCATTCATCCCACACAGTTTCTAAAATCAGTGCAGTACAAACTTAAATGTATAACAGCCTAAAAGTAACTCAACTTCCGATTATGGTGTTATTTTTTCCATGTATTTGTCGGGTAAAATTGTCTTCAGATTATTAGTAAAATCTGTGTAAAATTAAAAAAAATTATAAAATTAATTTCAGAATTTTTTCTTCCCTTCATGTTTATGTTCAAACAAAAAAAATGAAAAATATATGCCCCGAAAGTTAGGAGACTTCCACGAGTATATATGAAAAAAGGGGTCCCTGGTCCTACTTTACTTTTAGCAAGGGGTCCGCGACTTGATGCTAATTAAGAACCGCTGTTCTGTCGAATGCATTTTAAACAAATAATTGCACCTATTTAATTTATGATTACAATAAAATAACGAAGGTCTTACTCCGAAAATATGACATTTCAAATTTACCTCTTGCAGACCTTTTAAAGAATGTGCATTGCCTAACTTGTATTTCAAATTTATTCATAGAAATCTATGCCTTGGTTTATATTAAAATATTTTTTGAGGTGAAACTTTTTAATACTGGAATATCACGATAGAAACTGCATGGTATACTTTTAGGGTGATCCTGTACAGTTGCACCGACACTATAACTCCGTGGCAAATAGGCTGATTGACATAAGGTTTTGTTCGATAGAAAATTAGTTGCAAATGCATGTGAAATCTTAAAATACAGCAAAGCAATCGAGGGAGATGGATGAAAGCCCGTCAACCATAAAAGCATGCGTATTATTTTTCTGTTGACGACCAACTCCCTCCCACAGCCACAAGCTTTTTTTTAAAACATTTCTCTTTATTTGTACATTTTTTTAAAAAAAATATTACCAGAAAATATAATTATAAGTTGGTGCAAATTAAAATATTTTGTACTGGCCGGAACATTTAATTTAATTATTTAATTTTAGAAGTGGAAATATTTAAATAACTATTTTAAAAAATGTCGGAATTTAAATTTTAGAAAATATTTATATTAAAAGGTTTGGTTTTGTTAATTAACGTCGCACTAGAGTTTATATTAAAAGGAAAAATATTAATAGCAGTTGGGGGGTTTATTGGGGTGCAATTTTCGAGTGAACAGCTGCCCAACACACCGTTTAGTGCAAGCAAACAATAAAACAACGAAGGGTTATGTGTACGAAGGAAATGACCGTTCAATTCTATCTCGGGGTATCTCTCTCATTCTGAACCGTAGCGCTGCCATATGTAGCAAAAAATCAACAATATGGCGATTTTTACAGCTCAAGAAAACAAATACTTTTCGGGTGAGAAAAATATGAATATTTATTGAACAACAATCTCGGAACAGAAAAACTCACGAATGAATTTATTAAATTTTTTCATAATATATATTTTTTTAAGGATGTCGACTGCGTATCCCCGTTCGATTTGGTGATTTTGGATTTCGCCGAGACGGCAACCCTGCGTGCTGCAGCCCCGCCGCTAGCTGCGCGTTATTTTTAGACGCGGATCAATAGAAGGGAGCCTTGTGTGTGCGTCTGGACGAAAGAGAGATGCGGCCCCGAACGCAAACCGTCTGCGTCTGTCCGGACGACAGAGAAGCGGCCTTCCCCATGATGCTACACGCAATCCCCCCCCCCCCCCTTTTTTTTTATTCAGTTCGTTCGCACTTGGCGATATTTACCTTCGTGAACAGGTTGAATAACTGCTTCTTCACCCTTGTGAAACAAGATGCATTTGTGTCTTATGTCCCCGCATGCAATTTTCGCGCTTGCACCCTTAGCATTTTTATAATTGCGCGAATGTGGGTCAATCGCGCTCTGCTTTTAGAATATTCAAAAAATGATTGTTTTTGAAAATAATCGCTTTCATATTTTTCAATCGGAAATACTTTTGTGGTATATTTTTTCTGCACATGCGTTGCCTGATTTAGAAATTTAAGTTATGAAAAATTGCAATATGTAATAATAAAGAACTTTTCAAAACATAGGTAACTTTTTTATATTTATGTGTAATGAAATGAAAGTTGAAACCCTTAAAGACGTGGGGCCCTGGGTCCAAGTACGTGCATCATGGTAAAGCAGTGCATATGTAGTATAGAGGGTCTCTGATTAATTTGCGGTTAACCAATCAATCAGCTTATCGGACAGAGGTGGCGCCACTAGGGGGGCTGGGGGGGGCTGTAGCCCCCCCGTCGGGCAAGCCAAGCCCCCCCCGTCGGGCAAAATTCTGAAGTTTGTCGGGGAAAAGCTTTATTTTAATTGTTAAAACCAAATTTTAATGAAAGGTTGAGTCGAATTTGCTTTTTTAATTAAATGAATCTTGGTCACAAACCCGACAGAGCTAATTCCGACAAGCAGGTCACAATCCCGACAAAACTATAATTCCGACAGACCGAAATCCCGACAGCCTGTGGTGGCCGAATGGTTAGGAGTTCGGACAAGTACTCGATAGGCACAATTTTTATCTATAGCTTGTGTGTAGCGATTCAGTAATCGGAGAGTTGTCGACACCAAAAAATATCCACCACGTATAAGGGACTGGTGCACCCGGGTTAATCTGATTGTGGTCCAATGTCTTGACGTTTATTGAGGTAGGTTGCACCGAATGAGTTGATCTCGTCATCTAACCGTGGTTCAAAAATACGATCAGACAGCGTTCTCGGGTCTTTTCTTCCATACAAACCCTGATCCTTCGCCAATAACCTCCCACTGTGCAGCTCTAGTTCAATGTTAATTTAACCAACCTATTCTAACAAACTAAATTATCGACAATATTGTTATCCTATATAAACAAATTCTATAAACCAATATTTATTATTTTAGATAAAATTATCAGTATTTTTATTATTTCACAGCTTTTTATACAAGGTTATGTAAGGTTAAGTAGGGTTTCACGTATACTAGACTTATTGTTATCATAATTTCAATTACATTATTTACTACATATTTTACAATAAAAAGCAACCTCAAAATTTCAAACTAAAACCCATGTTTCAAAATATCACCATTGAAAAATTTAATATTATTCCAAATCATAATCTAAAGAAATATATGATCATATAATTAAAACATCATATCATCATGCACACGATATTTCATCACGCATATCATTGATTTTGTGCCAAAAAACAATCACGATTTATTAAAACCATGCGGCGAAAGTATTTTTAAAAACTTTTATTAAGTCGGCCATCAATAAGAATTTCAATGAAACTATTGCTAATACTCAGTGGCGGATTTAAAGAACGGTAAATATACAATTAGACAATGCCATTTGAGCACCTGCAAGTATCAGTCAGAAAAAAAAATAAGGACTTGAGGAAAAATATACTTTAAAAGTTTTAGGAAGTAAAGTGGTAAAAATGAATTTGTCAATTTATATCATTAATGAATTTATTTTATAAAAGGAAAACTTCAAAAAGTTAGCATGCGTGTCGAAAATGTGCATTAACGAAAATATTTTGTGATCGTTCGAAAATTGAAGATCCTTTTTTAAAAATGTTCTTTTAAGACACAACATAAATCTTAACAGTGCTTATTTCACATGCCATATTTTTTTTCTACTGTTGCATTTATTTTGGGCGTATGAGCAGGATATGATTTAGAAAGTTCAGTACTATAGGCCCTACATCACTGAAGAGGACCCTCTCATAAAAATAGTCTCGAAAAATTAAAAATATCGCAAAATAAGTTTATTATTCATTTAAAACACGACTTAATTTTCACTTTTTTGGATAAATTGCTGAAAATTGCATTAATAATAATAACAATTTTGTCAAGTATTCGCCGGGTGTCCCAAATCAGTCCCTGCGTATGAGACACGAGTCATTTTGTTTTGAGCAAAAGAGCAGAGCCTCACATCAGACCTGGAAAACCACAAACGAAGGCCTATTCAGACGTCAGTCCATACGCGCCTGATTGTTTGTACTTTGGGAGTGACGATCCCTAAAATCTCCCAGCTATCCAAAGCCGGTCTATGCAAAGAATAGGTCTATGGTTTTGGGGACAAAGCATCCCTCGTTGTAAAAGTTTAACCTTGAGGAGGTCAGCTACAAGATTTGGGTAGACAAAAGACAAAATCGCCTTTGGGGATGGTGGAGTGTTTTTCGAAGAGGGGGGAGGTATATATGTATAGCAATAGGATATATGTATATCGCCGCTGTCTCCCCTAAAAAAAGAGATGGGGCAGTGAATGGTCAGCTACAGGGCCGTCTCGACTCTCGAGAGTAAGTGTCGTGCGTGAAGGATATCGAGACGGCCCTACTTGTAGAAGTAAGATTATGGTCCAGTTCTATTTTGTCGTTGGTGAAAGGCAAAACGTTTTTTTTAAAGAGGAAAATTGTAGAGTGTCAACATTGCATTAAGATTTCAACTGTACTAATTCGGAAAGGTGAGATGTCTTAATAATTCAAGTGAAAAAATTTCTTATAAAAATTTTGTTTGTGCCTGTGACTACTTAATATTAAATTTATTTCGTTCAAAAAGAAGTCCTACCGTTTATTTATTTTTATGTTTTCCGTATTTAGAAGAACCAAGCTAGTTTTGTCATTACTATTTAAGTATAGAAGATTTATTTAACCAATAAATTGTTTCGTCGTATGAGCTAGGTTTAGAAATGACGTTTATTTCAATTTTTGTTGCCACAAATTTTGTGCAATTTCATGCTATTTGGAATTTAAAAATAAAATATATTTATGGGAAACCTTTTTTTTATCATTAAAAAAAATTTCATATTGTTATATATAAAAAAATCAATTCAGAAGAAATCAGGTCATATTCTAACGATGCAGTCCTAAATTAAAAATGGGCAATCGTAAATACATTAAATTGTCAATTAATCCTACTAGCTAACGTCTATAAAATAAGGTATCAGGATAGGAACACCATATTATGCTTTTAAGAGGATCGATTCCGACATTATACCTCCGTTGCAAATGACAATTTTTATCTCGTTTGATAAGAAATTAGGAGTATAAATAAAAATAAAATACGGCAGACTTTTTACGTCTTGAAGTTCTCCAATACATATAACTACTGCTACAGCTCTATTCTCTGAAAAGAATTTCATAGGAAATAGCTCTCAATAGAAAAATTATTTCATAGGAATAGTCTCAATTTCATTGCTAGAGATACAGCCTTTCATAAGTATTTAAAAGCGTTCTCCCTGTTTATAGATTTAAAAAAACCCACTAAATTAGATGACAGAAAAAAAGCGCTAAAACATAGCACCGTTTTACGTTGCATTGCTATCAACAAAAAATAAATTAATTTCGTAAAAGCATGGGGATTTTACAAAAACTACTTGCATAATATAATGATTTACCACATTTCGTTTTACCTTCACTATACTTACTTTATATTTATTTTAATTTTTGCCTTCTCGCCGTCCCGTCTTTGAACAACCCTACCTCTTCAAATGTTTACATTTAAAAAGGTTTTGAAAACATTTTGAGTACTATTTGTACGGTTTTTTTTTTGGCACTTATCTTTTTTCCATGACTGCAACCCAGAATATTCAGAACACTACAATTATTTAATAATTCCTATATAAATATTATAAGCCTTTTTTTTCAAATATTTATCTCAACAAATTTATTTCGTTATTTGTGAATATTTTATGCTCTTATATTCACATTTTACGTCGGGGATATTAGCCCCCCTGTCGGGGAAGTCTAGCCCCCCCGTCGGGCAATTTCTAGCGCCACCACTGTTATCGGAACCTTGTAAAAACAATGTGACGTCAGAGTAGCCATTTAGCTAGAGACGCACTATACCGTATTTGGGAGAGGGGGGGGGGGGGGGGGGGGGCTACAATTTTTAAACGACCACTACTAGATAATAAATCGGCGGATCCCAAAGAAATGCTTGTAAATCATTTATGAATAAATAAAATTTACCATTTTTTATGTGACATTCAGAAGGAAAACTATGGGTTATACAACATTATTATATGATTATTATTTGATGTTGAATGTCAAATTGCGAAACGTACATAGCCTTGAAACAGCGCAAGTAAAAAATTATTCGTATATAAAGATTCTTTTAGCATTAATTATGTTGTTGTTACTAGTCCTTCGCTGGCTAGCAGCAGCTAGACAGCTTCTATGAGTCCCCACACCCTCAAAAAATCCAGGGCCAGCAAAGGATCAGTCTCGAAAAAGTCCCTGGTGAGCCGAAGACAAGACAGAATGTGTTCCGGGGTCGCACTCCCCAATCCACACTTGGAGCATACCGGAAACTGCTTAACGCCGTTTTCATAAAAACAACCTCGCAAGTGGCCACTAGCAAATCTAGACAATGCCGACTGATCGGCTTTATCATAAGAAAGGCCAATAGATCCACCAGGGCTGCCCCGCCTATACCATCCATGGGGTGGAGGGACCCTCCACACCTTTAAGTCCTTGATTTTCCTGATGGAGAAAAGTTCCTCAAATGTGAGGGAGGAGTCAGAGCGAAATGATTCCACCGAGCCTCTCTTCGCCAAATCGTCGGCAATCTCATTTCCAAGGATATCGACATGGGATGGAATCCATTGGAGGAGCACCTCATGGGCCGGACTGAGGAAGCATTAATTATGAAAATACTTAATGCACTTACATTCAGACATTACTTAACCAAATGGACAAAAAATTTAAAAAAAAAAAAAAAACTGTTGCCCCCTTATTTTGGGGTCAATCCCTCGTCGAGAAGAGGAATAATGTTTGCTAATGAAAACTACATGTCCTATTTTTATATAATCAATTACATATAAATTACGAGGGGAGTTAAGAAAATAAGATATTCGACATTAAAGGTTTATAATAATTAATATTTTAGTATAATTTAATTGAGGAGTGAAGTTAAGGTTTACGTGGCTTCAATTCTGCGAAAGCATAAATCGAGCATTGTGTGACGATGTTGAAATTTTTTTTAAGAGGATGCACCCCGTTGTAACAGCAGACTATAGAAATAAATTGGTCCATGCCTTAATATAAATTTAAAAAAAAAATAATAATGGCAATTTCTCATGAATTTCACAAAAAAACATAAAAAAATCTATGGGTTAGAGCTACCCTTTATTATTTAGAAAGGGATCGATCGCCCGTTATAACTTAAAAAATATCGAAAAACGTGCAGAGTAAAAAGTTATATTCAGGAGCAACATAAAAGGGATATTTGGGAATTAAGATAAGTAACTAGTTATAAAGCAGTTCCTTTTAACATATAACTAACTTTAAAGAACCAAGCAATTGCAATTCGTTAATAAATACAATATGCACTTAAAAAAGGGGATAGGGGGAGTTAAAACATTAAGATTTTCCTTCTACTATTACGATTGCAAATTTATTAAATTAGAAACGGTTACATGTTAGGTATCGTGTAATTAGAAAGCTGCATTTGCTCAAATACGGGTGAACACAAATCACCAGTCATAACTAGAACGGGATACAAACCCAGACCCAGGAAATGAGAGCTACAAGCTCTGTTCACTATTCAATTGTACAGCTGCCAAGAGAAATAATATCATAAGACGCATCTAACAAATAGCAAAATTCAATATTGTATATACTATATGTACACCTAATATTTCTGGAAAATACTCGCATCTCTACAGATAAAGAGAAAAGTAAATGTATCAGTAGAGGTCGGTTTCGAGTTTGGAAAACAGCGAAGTTTTAAACTGTATTTGGGAATAAGATTCGTTTGATTTGTAAATAGGTTCTAAAATACTTCATGTCTAACGTGTCGGTACTATATATAAAGGGTGGGAGGGGATTAAAAATTAAAATACATACTAATTGTATTGGTAATCTAAAAGGTCGGATGAATTCTAAACAGTCGTTTTATGCCCAGAATAGTCACCGAGCATATAATCAACAACATGATCTGGTTGTATCAAAGGGGAAAAACCTTTAAAGTTCAATAACTCCAAAAAATTTTTTTTTGTATACCACGACATAAGAAAGGAAAATAAAGTGTTTCCTATTTAGATTATTCTTCCTTTAGTTTATATATATTGTATTTGGATCTATGCATGTTTATTACCTGTCCGTGCGGAGAACGAGTACCTTAGCTAGTCATTGATAAAGCCAAAGGAAAAGTAGCAATTAATATTATTTAAAGGAAACTTGCAAGACATATTTTCCAATTTCTGGAAAAATATTTTGTTCAGCTCATCACAACAATGAGCACAAGTGCAATATTCCCACGACATTGGACATAATTTAGAAATTTGAGACAAACCCGCCTTTTTTTTATATTGCGAATAAACCAAAAAACCACACAAAAATCGCCCTGTTTTTTTTTAATTAAACTTTTTTATTTTCTATATTAAATGCCCTAAAACAACACGCCAAACGATAAAAGTGCAACCACCATTGTTGATTTAGAGATGGCAAGTGGGGCAGAACAGCCACCAAATGTCTGGTCCGGGGGAGATAACAACATTCCGCGGTATTATGGGATAGATACGCCCAGACAGATGTTATATACGATTATGGGAAAGGCAGCAGTTAGCTATATTTACACACACACAAAAAAACACGCAATTTTTCTCAAGTAACGCCGTGTTGAATAAAAGGAACTGCATGTTTGACCCTTTGTGGAAATCCGCATACAGACGCAGGAAAGAATCGATGAAGCTTTTTTTTTCTCTCTCCCCTCTCTCTCTCTGCTCGTATGAGTGGCAGTCGGGATGGTTGCCCCTAGCAACAGCATCTGTTTGTTTTATCCCGAGTTATATGGGTGTTTACCTGAAGGAATGGGTGAAGAAGCGGGCGAAGTCATTTAACGAGTTGAAGACACGGATGTTGTTGTGGATTTATCAGTATTGAGGTATTGTTTTTTATAGTCGGAATTTCAAGTAATGAACGATTTAGTGCCGATTAAAAATTACTTTTTTTTAAGGGTACGGTGAACTTTCGAAACTAGCCTCAAATCACCAAAATATCGGAATCATTAATTTTCGCAATTATACAATATACAACTGGTGATATCATTACTCATATATATTTTTTTATTAAAATACAGAGCCCGAATTGCATTATTCGGAGCTCAAAGCACAGTATGAATTCAGTTTTCCCCTAACAGGCAATGTAAAAAAACATACAAAATCCAATCAAGTAATAAGTCGAAATTGCATAAAGTGCACTTGAGCTGAAGCTAGAATAGTATGCACTAAAGGAAAACAATACATATTCTAACAAATATATAGAGCAAAATAAATTGGTTATTTCATAACATTATAAGTTTATAATACTAGATAAAACAGGTTCTATTTTCTAAAGAATTAATCAAGTTTTTTATTTATAAAAAGGAAGCACAGATAAATTTTAATATTTAAGATAGAGATTCATACAATAAAAATCTCAAATGACAATGTTTCGGCATTTGAAAATAAGGGTTTCTTTCCATACTGTTTTTCAGCGAAACTGCTATTAACATCTTCGAATTCAAATACCAAACATGGTATTCCCCAAATTTAGGGGGCCACGCAATTTTGGAGAACAAGCATGTGCTTTGCTTGCCCGTGCTAATATCAGTCCCTGTTAATATATGTTTTATTGTATTGTAACTTTATTTTGTGTTATTCTTTTTTTAATTTAATTTTCTCTGTTAATGAAAATTTATTGAAGTTTTGCACTTTGAAATATTCCAGAAGAGTTAAGTAGAAAAAAAAATTGTATAAAAAAATGCCGAAATTTCTTTTACAAACTTTGATATAACTTTTTATAGAAATCACTATCTTTGTACTGGGATACACAAAATGAAAGTTTCAATAGTTTTTTAACTTCAAAAATTTATCGTGGGATGATATAGGGAGGGGTACGGCTAACGTTACAGTGCGTAACATGTGGAGAGAGGATGTATAAAAGGGTGAAAAATAGCGTGACGTAATAAATGAACGCTCATTTACCATAGTATTGCTTAAACATATTAAATTCTCTTTGGATGATTACAAAGATAGAAATTATATTTTTTTGTTGCAAAATATGAAGTTATAATGAACTTTATAGAAAATTTTGTATAGCAACTTTTTTTATTCAAAATTTCTTAAAAATACATCCACATTTATTAAAATGTATCCAACGTTTCGTTACAATATCTAAAAGAAATATATATATATATTTTTAAATAGACAGATCAGAAGCATTTTGAAATATGTCTAATATTGAACTTAAAAACTCGCCACGATCCGTCGATTAGAATCGAATTCTACAATTCGATTTAACTGGGAAAATGTGTGGAGTGGTAAGTGGCGATTTGTAGAAGATTTAATTACCAAGACAAAATGTCACTCTAAAGTTCACTTGTGGCATACGACACACTTTAAACACGTTGAAAGAGCAGTTCAAGACTAACAAATTATACCAAGAAGTCTAAACTTGTGACCAGTGCGGAGAGATCTGGAGCTTACGAAAGACGCAGGAAGGACCAGGTCGAGCAGGCTAGCACAAATTAATCACGAACGAAACCTGACGGACGGTGCAATGGTGACTGTGCCTACTTGATTTTCCAGAAAGGTCTATGCCAATATTGTGCGAGGCCATGCCTATTATTTGGTAGAGCTAATTAAAAATTTGTGATTTTGGACATTGATCCTTTTTTCTCTTTCTAATAAAGTACAGATATAAATATTTTTTTAAAAATTGCCACCAGGAATCACTGCGTGCGAACCCAGTAATGATCCTTTTCTGGAAAACCCACTCAGTGTCCTTGAAGGTTAAGAAATGGATAAATGGGGGGGGGGGGGGGGGGTCCCACTTCATTCTCGGAGTTGTTTATTAGTTCCGGAAAAGGCAGTGGGACAAAATCCCTGAATATGCTAAGTCAACAATAACGAGCAAACTTACCCACTTTCCGTTGACACCTACTTTACATTTTCACGGAATACGGAAAAGGCACTATGCCCCAGGGGCGTTTCAGTCTTTTTGATTTATATTTTTGTGGTTCGGAAAATCGTATGCACTTCCCCGCTCGATTCACGCAAGGTGCAGCAAGCACCCCAACTTGCACCACCCCCTTTACCCTCTTGACTCTTTTTTTTTTGGGGGGGGGGGGGGGGGGGGGGGGGGGGGTGTTCGCTTTTTTTTTCTTCCCATTGTTAAGCCGTCTTTCATGGGATGGTAACAGCAGGTGCAAAGTAACGGTTTTTTGGGATTGGCTTGCCCTTGCTAATAAGCGAGCTTGCACTTGTCCGGAAGGGGATGCGACATTTCAGAATTGTTGACAATTCGAATGCGTGTGACATTCGAAATAAAAGTACGTGAAACTAAAAATTTAATTTTCGCATTGTTTCTAGGTAATAGTCTAATCAGCAGGGCCCGAGCCCGATTAAGGCATTAAAGATGGCATCTCAACAAACCTAGAATCTGCAGAAAATGTTCTAATGTAGAGCAGACATAAAAAAAATGTGTTTGACATACTTCTGCAAAAATTTGTCTGCAGACATTTGAAAAAATCTGCGACGTACGACGCACTTTGCCGCGTTTCTGCTTCCGGGGGGAAAAAATCGAACATTTACATGCACTAAAATCTTTTCCCCTAAATGGCATTTTAAAATTAAACATATTACGTATAAATAATATAATAAATCAATATGTAATGAGTATTCCTAATATATTGTATGCTGATTTTTTTCCACCACTATTCGAATAAATTTAACACAAGTGACAAGTATTTTTTTTTACTACAGTTTGTAATACATTTTTTAAAAGGTAAATTTAATATCAAACTATGTTACGGGTGTTAAATATTTACATAAAATGTATGATTTGGGGACCCGTGAAAAATCTAAATTGTAAGCCTGGGCTTCACGGGCATATTCAATAATACCTGCTAATTAGGGTTGGATTAATAGCTGTTTTATTATTTAATCGTCAGTTATATGGGTCAATTTGACAAAGATTTGAAATGACAACTCTTATTTAACTCCAGTTGTACACTCCTAATCGTTAAATCTTGTTTACTATTGTAACTCCTTTTCCAGTGGCGGCAAAAGGATTTTTTGCGACCTTAGCCCATATGATTTTTACACTGCAATCTTCACAATTTGTGAAGATTGCAGTGTAAATTTTTTTTAGTATAATTAATTTCTTTCAATATAAGCATTTTCTAACTTAACTAAATTGGTATTAAGTTCAAATTAAAGTTCGAGAAAAAGGGCTTTTGTCAAGAGGGCTTTTTTCAAGCAAGAAAGTAAATTCCAAGCTATACATCCTTTTGAAATAATATATAGATGGAAAAAATAATAATAAATGAATATCAAAGGTATTTAATTAAAATATAAATGTAGCGAAATTTTAAATGTAGACTATACTTTGAAAAAAAAATTCAATTTTATTTTCTTTTTTACACGAAAATTTGGCAACTCCTTTTGTCACTGAGCATCACTGGTCATACCGCCTTGAATACCAGTAAAAATTCTACAGTTATATAAATTTTTATATTAATAATTAATGCTCATTATTAATGATTTCTTTTAATATTAAAAGAATAGCAACAGCATTTGGGTAAACTAATTTTTTTTTAAAGTTAGTATTTTGAAGCGCTTTTGTATCATTTCACACATTTGTTTTACAAATGTGTGAAATAATACAAAATGTATAGGACATTTATTACTTACATAAATAAGTTTAGAATTATAAACAGTTTTTATATTCTTCAGTAAAATAATTATAAATGAGTTAAAATAAAAATTCTACGCCAACGAGGGAGGGACCAACATTTTTTATTACATCCTCAGTACGACGATCTAGCCAACTGCGCCATTAAAACGCTTATATATTAACCTTAAAATTAGTTTTAGTATTAATATTAATAAACGTTTAAATAATAGACATAAAAATACTCTATAAATGCGCTAAAATAAAATATGACTAAAAAATAAAAGCGTGGGGTACTAAAGCCGGGTTTCAGACCTCATAGTATGAACACATCACGCTTATAGTTTTAGTCAATAAACAAATTTTAAAAAAAAGGATGGAAAAAATAATAACAAGCTCTCAACCCGTGGTCCGCGGACCACTAGTGGTCCCTGAGTGGATCTGAAGTGGTACATGTAGCTATTATTTAATCACCAAAATACTTTGAGATTTTTTTTAATAAATGATGTTTTTAATGTGTATTTTTTATGCCAAAAACAAATTATTAATAGAGAATTAACATTTATTTGTTAAACAAAATAATTATATGCATAAGGACCCCATTTTTCAAACTTTTATATGTTTGCTTGTATTAAGATATACAAAGTACTCGATAAAGAAGTATCTATATTTTGTTGAAAAGTATTTTTATGACGAATTTAGTCAGTGTGCTGATATATCATATTTTCAAGAATACGATATTTAATACTCGAATTATATTCAGTGTCACAATAATATTTAATGCTAAAACGTGCATTTTATTTAAAACTTTTAGAAAGTGGAGGTTCGCTCTTTGCCTAATCTTTAACTTGATGGTCCGTGGACGTCTAAAGGTTGGGAAACAAAGGTATAAAATAAACGAGGGGAAAAAATCACAACTTCTAAAATTATATCAGTTAGAATTTAATTTATTTTAGGACACACATATCATAAACTAGATAAAATAGCAGACAATTTTACTCTCAGAGTACATCGCCCAACTATATTGTATAAAAAAAAATTAAGATAATTTAAATACTTTTAACTATTTAGTCGATTATTATCATTACTATTTATTTATTTTTAAATTTCCATTAATTAAAAAAAATCTTCTAATTCTTATTCTCTGTCTCTCTGGACCTTGTCTCTTTTCAGTTCTATCCTGATAATTCTTCTTCTGTTCTATGCTGTCTATTTTGTAGCACACACGGTCTCCTGGAGGCAATACGGGTCAGACAAAGCTGGACGTATGACATAAGACGCCGACCAAGAAGGGTAAATATCACATTTTACAACACAAAAATTGTTTCCCCGACAGAAAACAGTAGAATTTAATAGTCCAATTAATTGAGTGTATATTTTTCGTTTGCTTCCGCAGTATACAAGAAATTTAGGTTGATTGAATTACCATCCCACTAGAGCTACAAAATGTGGTAATTAATTCAATAAATAGTAGAGCCGCCAACACGTCGCCGTTGAAAATAATAAACACAAACGCATCGAAAATAATAAAGAATTAAAAAAATTATATTTATCTACAAATTATTTACCATGTGAAAGCAAAATAAAAGGTACATCTTAGTAGGGGAAAAAATTGTTCGCCAAGAATTAGATTGCGAGACATGTAAATTTTTTAATTGATCGTCAATTTCATTGACTTTAAATGAGAAATACGTTTACTACAACTCATTACCATATAAGGCGCGTCATCGCATACGAGCTTATATCAACTACCTGTACAGGACATTTCGCAGTGAGACGCCTCTATGTTTTGGATTGGATTGGTTAATTAACGTCGCACTAGATCTGCACAGTGGGCTATTGGCGACGGTTCGGGGCCTATCTCGAATGAAAGAACCGGGAACGATGCCTCGTATTTTTGAACCATGGTCAAATGACGAGGACAACACCTGAGCTGGCACCCAACGCCTTCAATAGACGTCGGGACTTTGGACCCCGATCAGATTTATCGTGCACCAGTCCCGTATACACGCCGTTATTTTTTGTGGATGTTCTGGACGACATTCTAGTATTTTGGTAGTTGGAAGTTGGCGACCCTCCGATCGCGATATCACTACTTTTTACTATTCTTTAGTCTAGTCCATCGCAAGCTTTTGAACCGGGGACCCTTGGATTCCCAGCTGATGCCTGATCCACTCGGACACGGAGGCCTTCCTCTATGTTTTTGAGGCACAATTTGAACAATTGAGAATATATATAAACCACACCAGTTTTATTTTTTGAGTTATCAATATCTATAGATACAGTTTGACGAGCTATAGCGCAATTTATATATCATAAATCAGTTACAAAGCACAATTGTTATTTTATTAAACATCAAAGTTTATGATTTATTTCGAACATTTTATTTTGGGAATGAAATTATTTGAAAAAAAAATCATGATAAAAGGCAAATCTTCATGCAGATCTAAACTTTACATATTTATTTTGGGTATAATTGTTTTTCCGTAATTTTGCAATGTGTCTAACAACTTTCGGAAAAACCTGTATTTGGGAGCGCGATAGTAACATGTGCAGGACGCCATGAGGGATGTGCGGCGAGTGCCACTGCACAGGGCCCGGACACTTTAGGGGAAGCTCACCGCGCTCAGTTAAAATCGAGCTTCGAAATATCGAAATCTTAAAATTAAAAGTTTCGAAATCAATTAATTTCTTTTCAAACACAATTTAGATTTTTTTTTTAATTTGCAGTTACTTATATATCTTGGATATTTTCGTTCCCCGATCGTAAGTTATGTGGAGTTAGTTAATAAATGATTTTTTCAACCACAAATAAAAAAAAAGAAAGATTCGATATTAAAAATCAGCTCTAATACAGATAAAAAAGATGACGTCTCCTTAAAAAATAAAAAAATACTTTTTTAGAAGGGATGCACTTCACAAATAGGGTTTGTGCAATTTTGCACCTTTCAACATTCCTTACAAACGAACCTCGAGGACATTGCTAAGGGCGGCCTTGATCACCCTCCCCTTTTTTTGGTTTTGCAGCCCCATGTCAAAGACCCCAAGACACCATCCCAATAAACCTCGATCGGAACCAACAATTCAGAGAGTGGTCCCTCCAAAGGGGGTCCGCCCAACATTGAAATAAATAAACAATCCCCCCTCCCTTCTCTCTCCCATCCCCACAGACCATAGAGACAGAGAAGAGGCGAACGGAAGCGGGCGTTTTGTCTGCGTGCGGGTGGGACCGTCTGAAGGCCGCCGATGGGAAATGACCCATGTCGGCAGCGAGCTTCCCGCCAATTCCTATCGATCCCCCCGCCCCACCCACCTGTCTACCACGTCACTCACTTTCGCACACACCACCTCTACATGCTCTCTCTCCATCCCTGCTACTGGCAAGCCAGCACCGGGAAGGCAGTGGGTGTGTGGAGGAGACTGCTGGTTGCCTGGGGAATTCGGATGTCCGAGTATTGTGGGATCTTCGGAAATAGATGCAGGGCCGCCCTTAAGGATGTGCGACGAGTGCCACCGCACAGCGTCCGTCAGATATGCGTTGCAGATAAAATAACTTTTTTGTTTTCTTTTGACGTGGACCGGCTTTAAAATCATGTACATGGGGTATCAGGATTAATGCCCCATGTTAAGCATTTAGGGTGATCTATTCCTACACTGTAACTCCTTCGCGATTGACATAAATTGGGTCGATTTCCATAGGAAATTAAGACTTATTTCTAATTAATTATAAATACACCATAACACACGACTTTTTATAAAATGGTGTTTTCATTAAATATTTTATTAAAAAAATAAAACGTAGCCGCAAAAAACAATTGAAGTTGAGGGTCAATAATTATAGTTGATAACAAAATTCCTGTTGACTTTTAAAAAATCTGACAAACTTATTTACTTATAAGTTTGTACAGGGCATATTTTAACATAGAGTTAGTGGGGCAATTTCCCCACCAGTACTAAGAAAATCCCCACTACTCGTATGGATTTCACACCAAAAAAAATCTTTTATTTCTAAATATTTTCTAGAGGTAAAATGATTAATATTTTTTGTTGAATTAAGTACATTTATTTTGTTTGAATTGACAAAATAATTGTTTTTGGCACTAAAAGCAGAAAGTTATTGTTAACATCGTGTCTCAACTGTCTGATCATGGACTATAGAAAAGCATTTGTCCCCACCACTGCAAATTCCTTAAAATATGCTCTGAGTTTGTACGAAGTATTAAAAAGGGTCCCGCTACTGGTACGTACCAGGACCCGCGGCTACTAAGGGGGCCCTGAATAGATGCACACCTGAATACTTGAAAATATATTTTTTTTAATCAGTATATCATTAATTACTGTATTAAATATTAATATATGTTTTTGGAATAAAAAAAAAGAGATTTGTGTGCTTCTTTACAAATAAAAATAAGCATTCTGGCTTTTATCTCAAATGCGAAAAATAACCGTTTTTTTTAAACTAAAATTAACTAAATAACAATTTTACTTATAAATACACCTGAGTGCATTGATTTAAAAAATAAACAAGGCATTTATTTAACAAGAAAAAAAAAGCATTTTCAACAAAATTTCCATATAAGGACGCTTTTTTTGAAGAATTTTGTTGTTAATATAGTTATCTATATATATTTGATCACAGAGGTCCGTTCTGTGATCAAAATAGTAAATTTTTATAAAATGAAAAATTTCTTAGAAATATGTACATTATACACTAACAGTACAATACAACTGTACGGAATTTTAAGGAGAAACAGTAAACAAAAAAATTGTTAAATTCACAATTTTTTTTTATTTGCTAAAATTATAGTTTGGAATCTTTTAAATATGCCTGCAAAATTCTAGAACTGTATCTATGTTTTTTAATGAGTTATTTAAGATTTTATACTTGGATAACTTGTATGTTTTTCAAGGATCGAAAACCTTAAATCGTTTTTTCTCAGTTTTTGATTTTCATTGATATCAAGTTTTTCGAAACGCTAAGACATTTTTTTATTATTAATGGAGAAATGTATTGTCTTTTAAGTATATTGTAAAATATGAGTATATTATAAATTGGCATGCATGCCATGGCATACCTCTATGAGTAGTATTTGTTTTTAATTACTAAAGTAAAAAAAAAATAGTTTTAAGGAAGATGTTTGTGCTAATATAAATAACTATTTATATAAAAATTAAATACATATAGTATACAAAATGTAATGCCAATTCTTATGTATTATAGTTCAAAGCCTCTGAGGAAATATTTTGGTGAAATAATACAAATATTTTAAAATGTCTTAGTGTTTAAAAAAAAAACCTACAAAAATTGAATAATTTTAAATTAAAAAAAAAATTCAAATAATTATGGAATTTTTGAGTGAAATATTAGTATTTTATACAAATTTAAATAATATACATAATTTTTTTTTGAATAAATCAAAATCAAAAAGTTTGTGGTACCGTGTCCCCTTACAATCCATACACTATACGGACAATCCGTACAAATTGGCATTAACGAATCTAATTAATATTAATAAAATTGTTTATGTGATAATCTGTGGCTTGGAAAAGAAGGGCCCATGTCAATTTTAGTACTTCTATAATTTTAACTTCTAAATTAAATAGAAACCAATGTCGTCCATGACCTTTCAAATAAAACTATTCCGTGAGTTACATAAGATTTCAAAAATGCTCAGTGGCGGCCCGTGGTCGAAAATGATAGTGATCGAAAATGTTAGGATCATATCACCCCCCCCCCCCCCCCCCCTATTTTACACGGCCAAACATGAACGGAAATTCTTTATTATTTACTACTCAAATCAAAGTTTCCTTTCAATTTTTACAAAATGATAACATGCGAAACAATTAAAATACACTCACTTATTTTTTGAAAATTAAAACGATCCTCCTTTCTTTGAATCGGTCAATTTTAATAATAACTTAAATAACGAAACAACAGCATATAATAAATTTATTACGAAAACTATTTCCGTTTGGAGAGATTCTCAGAAATTCTCGGTTCTCCCACCCATTCCCTCGATTCACGCACGAGCCAATCAGTTTATCGAATACCAAGTGCAGCCCAAATCAGAAAATTTATTTCCGGCTGTAGCTCGTCACACATGCAGTGCATTAGCAGGGAGTGAAATCTCCATACTACGTAGAGGTTGCCATGGCGACGATGCAGCCAATTTCGAACTTCGCTTTTTGGCTGCAGTTTTAATTGAATGGAGTTTTTTTCCCCTCCTGAATTGTGCATTACGGCAACAGGCTTGCTATTTATTGGAGCTTTTGTTTACTTACCATAGAAATTTCAGTTTCAATTATAATCATAATTTAAGAAAATTAGTAAAATATCTGATTTTAGTTGTTAAATACACTTCAAACTTTGAAGTCATTTTTCTCAAAACTGTCAATTATGATATTAGTCCTTCATATTCTAAGCTACAGAAATAATAAACACCATTGCAATAATACAACACACAATTTTGCCTGGATATTCGTATCCGAAATGGAAAAATAATTACATTAAAAAAGTTTCCTCAAGAAAAACTATTCACAAATCGTTTATTTGCGCCAGCTTCATTTTTCCTAAAATAGATTTATAATCTAATTTATCTAAATAAAATAAAGAGACTCAAATTAACCGCTTATTAACAAAATGGGAACCATTGAAGATGAATTAAAATCCACTATCAACAAACAAACGATTCGAAATTAGATAATTAAAGAAAAGAACGAAAGAAATATTTAAAAATATATAAAAATAAGCAATATTATTTCTGCTAAACTTTCAAGACTGGTATTGAACCGATTTTGGTAATTTTATTTTAATTGGAAGAATTTCACAAAAATATTAGAGGTTTTATACTTTTTAAAAACAATTAACCAGGCTTTCGCGTCTCTGCACCCCTGTTACTAAAAAGTTCCACAAGCCCATTTTTATCCCAATTTAGTAAGAAAATTATGCGACGTAAAATCAACCAGCCAAATGTGATATAGATTTAAAACCGCCATAATACCAATACATAACTCAACGATATTTCATCAGAATAGTTAACAATTACTAATTAATTCTAATCAATTTCTGAAGAAATATTCTAAATAAAACGGCATTTCAGCAGATTATATATTTTCTAGCGATTTGGCTTAGCGTTGCTGGAGGACCCGTTATAATATTACATTAAAAAAAAAAAATGCTCCACGTCGGGACTCGAACCCGCGATATATTGTTCCAAAGTCCCGCGCGCTACCGACTCAGCTGCAAAGATCTGTAAGTCTTGGAAATATTTTTCTTAAGAAGAAAAGTACTTATATATAAATTTTCAACCTTTTATAAGTAGAAGAAGGTATTTTGAGCTCCACTGACTTTCTTTTACTATTATCTTACTATATTATTTATTATACATTATTATATTATATTATTTACTATTATATACATAAACAAGAGGGTATGTGGGTTTGTTTTTCAAATAAATCTCCAGTTTTATTCCTAGTTTGCCGAAATTTTACATTTAACTTTCTAAACAAGAGGAAGATCACTGTCTACATGAGATTTCGAAAAACCACCCCAACCTTTAAAGTAGAAATGACTTCTTACTAAAACCGCCAGATGGCACAGCGGTGAAGAAATCGGCCAACAATCCGCTTAAAACCCTCGCAACGCCAGGCACTTCATCTATTAGAAGCAAAGAATTCTCCAACAGAAATCTGTTCAACCGAATCGGCATACCAACCAACACTTGCGGTGTCCCAAAGTTCACAGATCCCTTGTTTTGTTATTGGTGTTAGTGGGCGCAAAAGGGGGGAGAGAGAGAGAGAGCGGAAAAGAATAAAAGGGCATGGGAGAAATTCCGAGTCCCGCCCCCGCACGTCAGACGAGGAGAGTAGCCTGTCTGCCGCCCACGCCTTCCCGAATGACTCTCTAGAATAAATACGACGACTGAGATACAGGTGAGAAAATATCAGGGGTCACGAGCAAATTGCAATCGAGGAAAACTGGGCTTGCGAATGACGCACACACCCGGACAATGCAAATGTCATTTTTTCTCCTCTTTTTTTATTTTTAACTTTCCCTCTGCTTCAAAGTGAATAAAATTATCAATTCATTCAAATCCCCTAATTTATACAGCGATTTGATTTCTTTATAAAATTAAAAACATAGGTGTGCAACATTTGAAGAGTCCGTTCATTTATTACGCATCGCACCTTTGGGAGGGGGGGGGGGGGGGGCTATCAAGCGTGACTGTGGCGTGACATTGTGGAGAGTGTATCAGTGGTTGATTACGCGACGTAGAAAAACTTTACAAATAAAAGGCGGAAACTTCTTTTACAAATTTTGATTATAAGAAACTTTTCTTTATAGAAATCACTGTGGGTTCTCAATCATTGGTAAAATACACAGAGTGACTGTGCAAAAATCTACCGTGACGTGACATAAGGGTGAGAAGGCTTATAGTGACAGTGCGTGACATAGAGTTCGGGTGTACAAGAGGATGACAAATAGTCTGATGTGGGACTAAAATGAGCATATACGAAAAGGGGGTCCCCGGTCCTATTTTAGTCTCAGATCCATGGTTTAATGTTAAATGGGAATAAGAAACAACTGTTATAAATTAACGCTCCCTAAAATTTCTATTATCCAAAATAGCAGGTACACTTTTCATTCAGACCGTCGCAAATTGATGTGGAAGAACAAAATAAATTTGAGTAGGTAATTAAGTACTCGAACGCCTCTTTTACAATCATGTAATGTTATCACCAACTTGTAAGAAATGAATTTTTTCTTTTAAAAGTTTACCTTATGTTCTTCTTTTAGTTTTTAATTTATCAGCCATATATTTCTCGCAAAGCGACACTTATTATTCATCGTTTCTCTCCGCAACACCAAATATAATATTTGAGTGCGAAACAATAAATACCGAATAAAATAACTTTGAGGGGGGGGGGGGGGACGCTGGATAAATATAGAAGCCGCATAATAGTTCATTAGACTTTAACTGCAAGAAATCCGTATACATAAAAAAAAATTATTAGATTAGCAAAATTACAACAAAGTTTATGCTCTCGTAATATGGAAATATACATAAAGGCTCATCACTTTTGGCGCTAAGTTGATGCCGGGAATCGATTAATAAAACAATTTTTTTCACTTTTTGGTTGCGAAGTATAATAAAAATAAGTTAAGATAATTAAAATGACACTATGGAAAGCGTTAAGGTTAAGCTATTTAATGCAAGTATTTTGAGGGCTCTTAAGAGATTAATCAACATTACCAATTACATTGTGTTCTTGTGCAACAGCGGTTTTAAAACACGATGACACGATCGCTTTTAAGAAAAACCATTATAATCCAAAGTCAAAGTTAACAAATTTTATTTTAGATCTTATTTATATTCAGAACAATATATATTTTCTACAGGTATAAGCATGAGGTATACAGGGAGGTGCAAGGGGTTGGGGAGAAAATATTTTTTTACAAATTTAATTTAGATTCTTTTTTTTTCTTTTTCTTTTTAAAATAAATATTCAACTTACAATTACAGAAATACTTCAATGACTTCCTTAGTGCATAGATGTGGTAAGTTATAATTAACTAGTATCTCAGAACACCTTTTTGAAAGTTTGTAGAAATGAAAAACAGTAAATAACCATAGATGTTTGTCCATTAAAATAATTATATTTCACCTACCACAATTAGTCACTATAAATTACATTTTGAGAATTCAAATGAGCTCTTAACTTCAAATTTACACACTCATTTCAAATTTGCACTAATTTACACTAAAAAATTTACACTAATAAATTTAAACACTACAAATTTACAAATCAACTTATTTTGCCTTAGATAGATATAGGTACTGATAATTGATAATCCTGTATCGGTGAAGATCATAACCTGTGAAATTCGCTTAACTATTTTTAAAAGGATTCTAAAGTTTTTAAACATAACTTTTCTTAACCAAGCTATCCTTTCTGAAAAGTATTTTAAAATTAAATGGAGAGACAAAATATAATACATATTCACGAGTAAAAAAAATTATAAACAAATTACTCGTTTATTCACGCTGCACATGGTGTAGAAATTTTGACGAGTGGGAATATGATTGCGAGTTCGATTTTCGCCACCTGACTCAGATTGTGTGGATAGGGGGGCTAGGCTAATGAATGTTAAATCTGTTGTGGTCCAAATGTCCTCAACGTTGATCGTGGTGTAGAAAAAGAAGGTGTACTCATCATCCTTAAAATCCAATCCGTGTTCCCGGGCCTTTCCTCTGGGATAGATCTCGATACCTATTGTGTAACCAGTGCCGTCACACAAAAAATATTTGGGGGGAGGGTTGAAACAAGACATTTCCCAACTTAACGATACGAAAATCCCAATTTAACGATTCGAAATACTCAACTCAACAGTGCTGAAAATTCCCAGTTCCAACTTGCCGACATTTTTCATCTTTTTTTTATATATATTTTTGGTAATATTAAACAGCTCTCTCACGAACATTGATTTGTTGCACCCATATTCCAATGCAGTGTCCGTTCTGAGGACTAATTTAAATGTAATCATACAAGTTGGGCAATTTCTAACCTTCCCTACCTTTCATTTGATAATAATATTCATTTTCTTCAGGCATAATTTTTCCCCAACTTGGGGATTTTTAGAAGTTGAAATTCCCAACTTTAATGGTTTCCAGATTATTAGGGGGGGGGGGGGGGATCGGACTGGTTATGAGCGTTCCAGTCAGTTTAGTGATTTGGTTTTGTTAATAAACGTCGCACTAGAGCTCCACGGTGGGCTATTGGCGACGGTTCGGGGCCTATCTCGAAGGAAAGACCCGGGAACGATGCCTCGTATTTTTGAACCACGGTCAGATGACGAGGAAACACCTGAACTGGCACCCAACGCCTTCAACAGACGTCGGGACTTTGGATCCCAATCAGATTTATCGTGCACAAGTCCCGTATACACACCGATAATTTTTGTGGATGTTCTGGACGACATTCCTAGTATTTGTAGCGAAGCCGGCAACTCTCCGATCACAAGATCACTATTTTTTTACTTGTCTTAGTCAAGTCCGTCGCACAGGATCTAACGAGGTACCTTCCGATTTCTAGCTGACGCCTTTATCCACTCGGCCACAGAGGCCCTCAGTGATTCGGACGAGCGATATTAATGCAGTGTTAATTCAATCAAGCAACTAGTGGGACGTTAATTCATTTAGGAACATTTTAGGAAGAACACCCTCCACACCATAACCACCCAGACAATGACGTCAAATCAGACAAGGAACACTTCCGAGTCCCCCCATCCACAACAAACACCCCAGACGGTCCTCGCCCCCAAACAAAACTACTGCAGGGGCGCAAACGACCCCTGCCCAAAAAAAAAATCACAGGGGGGTGGGCAGCCCGGGGAACCACCGTCTAGCCAACCCGAGCGACTACCACCCCACCCCCAGCGAGCGAGATTCGTCTGGAGTCGAACGACTACTGTTACCTCACGGTGTGACTGACCCCCGCCACCACACACACAGAAGGATCGATACGGGGCGCAGTAAAAAGCCGCCATTTGTGATGCTCGGCTGTGACGTCGCCCGGCTCGCCCGAAAAGGCCAAAGGTAAAAGCGGGGGATTTTCTCTTCGCTCTCCGTCGGATGTCGCTCGTCCGAAGGGCCTTGAACTAGATTCCTCATTATTTAATAGCCACGAATCACGAACAGGGTGTGTTGGAAGGGGGGAAAGAGCATGGGATCGTAGGGGGAGGGGGGTCTTTCGTAAAGATGCATCGGGATTGCAATTGTCATCATTTTCAGCTACTAGTTCATTTTAAAATTCAATAATGTTATAATTCAACCAGAAATCTGGGATAGTTTCCACGATTTTTTTTATATAAAAAAAAAATTCCAATTTTTTTATATAAAAAAAATCCTAATTTTTTTTTTTATAAAAAAAATCCCGATTTTTCTTTTTGTAAAAAAAAATACCGATTTCTCTTTATATAAAAAAAATCCCGATTTCTTTTTATATAAAAAAATCCCGATTCCTTTTTATATAAAAAAAATCCCGATTTCTTTTTATATAAAAAAATCCCGATTTCATTTTATATAAAAAAAAATCCCGATTTCTTTTTAGGGAGAAACGTCTTCAAGTTTACGTTATCAACACTGAACTCGAACTGTAACTTCTGGATAGCTCAAATCAGTTTCCCCCTATATGTGCGGATGAAGCCAATTGAAAGCAGCCATAGTGTATCCCAAATAATTTGTAAAAGTGATTTAGAGTTTTTTTTTATCGCCATAGAGTTGTAGCAGTATTAAATGTAAATATCGTCGCCTCAAAGCAACAGTAAGACATTTAAAAAAAAAAAACGAAAATGAGTTTTTAGTCTTGCTAATATTACCAAAAATGTGCCTTTATTTAGTGAAACACTCGGACATTTTTATGTCTTCTTTGAAATCCCTGAACTACAGCCTTAGATATTCAGCATTGAAAAAAACAGCAAATTTTAAAATCAATTTTATAGGCAACTCTGTTTTTGCTGATATCCTACTGTTGCTCTGAGGCGACGATATATAAATATTATACTTTCTCCCTACAAAATTCATTTTTATAATGCCAAATATATAGTTTTTGCTCTTGCTTTTATCCACTTCGACTTTAAGTTCTGAACGACTTTTTATTTTAATAGCAGATTGCATTTAAAATTGGTTTAAAAAGAAAAGAAAATAAGCCAAAAGCGATACATGTCGGCTTATTTTACATGAAAAATATACGAAATATTGCAGTAGCTATGAAAGTGGGGTACAGTTTCAATCCTTCACTAGGCTTCAAGTCAACAAAATGTTTTGCCCAATTCAGAAGTTACAGTTAGAAATCAGTGGGCATCAAGATTGAAATATCTTAATACGATTATTTATTCCGACGTTAAAATCCGATAGAAAATTAGGCGCCGATGTGTATAAAATCTTGAAAAAAAACAAGGTTTGTATATTCTTGCTTTTGTTGGCGACCAATCTTTATATAACCTGCTTAAATGACTGTTTCATATAAAACCCAGGGCGTACTCCAACACAGGCACACCCGGTTATTATTTGTCCTGTACGTTATAACGGTTAAATTAATGGAGCTGTACAATTAACTGTCAGCGACAGTTCTAAATCTACCTCGAAGGAAAGACCAGAAAAATACTGTCACGAAATTGTCAGCCAAACTTTCACACTATGAACAACGTACGGACATTTAGACCACAACAGATTTAGCCTGCGCCAGCCCCATCAACACTGCGAATGTTTACAGACAACAAATCTAAATACACAAATAACAAACTTCCAACCCTACGACAACAAGCTCGCATACACAGAGAGTATAATAAATTAACAGTAAAATATTAGAAGTACCGTATTTAAAGAAAAAAAACAGCAAGTCAGTATATATATAAAATAAGTCATATATAAAGAAAAAAAGTCAGTCCTTTTAGCAAACGTAGTTTGATAGTTTCATGTATTGATGTGGGAACATATACCTGAAAGGAACTTTTTATAAAATTTTATTTTTGAGGGTAAAATCTCAGATAATTCTTTAAATTCATACAATTTAATAGAGTAGATCCATATTTTTCTAAACTTTACGATTTTGTAAATACTTAGAAAATATCTGCAGAAAAGAAAATCTAAGAAAATTTTCATTAATTTAATAAAATTTCTTAAAAATATTAACATTAGTTTATTTAGATTCTTTAATATCATAACTTATTTTTAAAAAAACAACCTTTACGCCCCCATCAGTGCAATCACACATTTTTTATTGGTGGGGGGGGGGGGGTATTTCCTTCGAGATAGGCCCTGAACCAACGCAAATAGCTCAATGTACTCTAGTGCGACGTTGATTATCCAAACCAAACTTAACGTTTCGAAATTCCCAACTCAACAATGCTAAAAATTCCCAGTTCCAACTTATCGACATTTTTCAACTTTCTTTTTTTATAGATAAAGTAATATAAAACAGTTCTATCGAAAGTATTGATTTGTTACAAGCATGTTCAATGTCGTTCTGATGCCGAATTTAAGTTCAATTTTGCAAGCTGAGCAATTTCTAATCTTCCGTCGCATTCATTTGTTAATAATATTAATTTTCTATAGACATGAGTTTTTCTAAACTCAGGTATTTTTTAAACTCGAAATTCCCAACTTTTAAGGTTTCCAGACCTGCGGGCCCGGTCCTATTTCAGTTTTAGCTAAGGGTACGTGGCTGAATTGGGAACCGTTGAACTAAAGTACTGAACTCAAGTGCTAAATTAAAAACGTGGGTTGTTCCTGATGCAATTTCCGGTTTATTGAAGACAAGTGCTATTTTATGATTGGACAAAGTGACCATTCGTCGGTGGGAAGTAAGTAGCTCCATGGATTATTAAGGTTGCAAAGAAAGGAATTTTGATTTTCTAAAGAAAAAAAAATAGAACACGTGTAAGTCCACAAAATAATGCGACGAAGCAAAGAAACCCCTCCTCAATGGAATTACAATTCACGTAAAAACCAGATAGTTGTAATATTAAATAGAGGGCGCCTTCAATACCAGACTCTCGTAAGGCCGCGGTGTCAACATTGAAAAGAAAAACCCACATCACGCGGTTATAGCGCTGCCACATTTGGCGTTCAGACATCTGCAGAAGTTTCAAATTTGGCGCACTTTCTTCATTTTTGGTGATAAGGAGTTCTGTCCGTATTCAACTTTTTAACATATATGCACGTATATACTTATTTTCAAACAATATGCGCTAAATATTTCCTTTTCATTAACGAAACGAAAATATTTTATTTGTGTTCAATACTCGAAGAAGCGAAACTCTTTATATTTCTCAGGTTTTATTGTTCATATTTTCTTATTGAAGTATACAAAATAACAATTGAAAGAACTTCGCTTATGGTAAATTTTTTACATAAAAACGTAATGCAATTATTTCAAAACTACAAAGTAAGAAAAATCTCCTTAATATATCTGTTAAACTCCCATAAATTGTGGTACTCGTTCAAAAAAAACTATATTTAAATACAAAATTAAAATTAAACACAAAACCATATTACAATACTTCGATCTCGTTTAGTTCTTAAAGTCGCCAAGGCCTGCCAAGTAATATTGGCGCATGAATGAATTGGCATTTCCACATATCACGTGGTTTCAATGATGGACACACGGAAATCTGCATTTTTATTCCTCTATTTGTATCATTACTCTATGGTAAAAACTAATTACTAATTATCATAACTGCTAATTAGCGTTTTACATTGGTAAATGCTGTGGTTATAAAACTAGTTCAGTCCTTCGCCCCATCAATTTTTAATTGCTGCGCCTCTGGCCTTAGGTTTAAAGGTGGTTCAAGAAATATTTGTGACAACATGGTTTTGCCGCACCAATTCGCGCAGCTAATCTTTTTTATGATATTCGGCAACTTATTCCATATTTTTTAATACTAGATATTTCTAATTTCTAACTAAAAAGAATCTACAGCGTTTTAACAGGTGCTAAATTTGAAAACTTGGAGGAAATCATTAATTTGAAGTGTCAAGAGCGGCTTTTTCCAAGCAAAAATGAATATATAAGCTAATTAGTATCTAGTATTAAGTATATAAATATTGCAATGAATAAACACCAAAGAAGTTCATTTAAATGTAATATATAATTTCATTTAAAAATAAATCTACAAAAATGTCCAAATCGGCTGAATGTTACAATTTTACCTGAAAATATGACGCTTTTTACCCCGACGCCCCACGCGACAGCAATAAAAGGAATATGACAAGCCACTTCCAGCTAAAAACTTTAGAAAATTTCCTCGACTTATCCATAAAATTTGAGAAATTGTTAATTTTTCCTGACAATTCCCTGACTTAGGTCATTTTCCCTGACAATTCCACGGAGAACTTTCAAATAAATAATAAATTTAATAAAATATATAAACATTTAGACAAAATAGAAAACAAATTAATCCCAGCCAAACAAAAAAGAAACAAACTTCTTTCAAAAAAATCAATTATTATTACTCAAAATGACAGGTCCTAAACTACCAATTCGTAAATTAAATTATATTTTTGAATTTTTTTTAATTTTGTTAAATAGTGCAAATGAATAATTCTCAAAAGAATAATGAATAATTTTGCATTTGGAAGTTGCATTCGCCAGACGCAACGAAATTAGAGTTATATCTCAAATTTCGTTTGATATCTCCGTTTGAAGAAGATGCAAGCACGTAGCCAGGATTTTGCTAAGGGGGGGGTCCAACAGTTGCTACGATTTGGGGGGGGGGGGGGGGGGGGTAGTTTCTTCCCCAGCTTTGACATTTAGAGCAAATTTTAATTAAAATTTTAAATTAAAAAAATTTGAACTATAAATGAAATTGTTTGTTTTCCCTTCAGTATGAGTATTTGAGTTTCCAAAATGCAATGTTTTTTAAAATGCAAATCGTATGTTTTAAGGATTAAAACATTTCATTTTTCGTTGTTGTATTAACATAATCACAACAAAAATAGAAAATATTAATAAAAAAGTTATATAAATTTTTTCTGACAATAACGATCTCCCGTCTTTTTTTCTGGTAGAAATATATGAGTTTGGTGCACTTGCTTTGCTCCCCAATATTCTTTCATTAGCAAATATTTTTAATATTTCGCTCGGCGCAGTTATTTCACATTTTGAGAACAGTGCAACTGTTTTGTCACTCTTACATCAACTGTGTTTCTGTCTCGCAAAAAGATCTTTCCGATATTTATTGTAACTAAATAAACTTGATTCGTCTAATTTAACAAAACAAACAAAATATTTTACAATAAAAGTTCGTAAATATGACTTTATGCCTCAATGTCTAGTTTTAAGCAATTTACCTTTTACATTTTTAACAAATAAATATTTGAAATTATGTTTATTTTAGCTACTTAAATTAATAAATTTTATAAATAGTTTTCAAATTAAAATTTTTCTGCTTTTAAAAAACATAAAGTGTTAGTAATATAAAAAATATATACAATTTTTGACATGAGCCAGAGTTTATTGAGTACAAGAAAAGTTAAATTGGATAATGTTTTGGATAAATATAAATAATCAAATTAAATATTAGTAAAATGAAATAAATAATAAATTGTTGAATATATAAATATTCAATGATTCAATAAAACTATTAGAAATTTTGATTTTATGTAAAACGTATTTTCCTGGTATTTACACTAATTCGATGCTGAAATTTCATTTATTATAAGTAATTTATATGTTGTTCAAGATTAAAATGATCTTCGACTTAGTTTCTATACATAAACATTCTTAGTGTTATTGACTTAACAATGTATAGAAAAACAAACATTTTAATTAGTCACTGCCAATTGATTAGCATAATTACAAAAGTCCATTTCATTAGGAAAGATATGGTATGACGTTTAGAATACAGAAATATTTACTTACTTTCAAAACAGTAAAATATGCTGATAGAAAAAACCTCCATTTGTTTGAATTAAAAAAATGCTTCCTAAATTTGCCGTCTGTACTCTGAAATAACTAGTCGTGAAATAGAGCTGTTCTACCTCTTCATTCTCTTTGTCGATATAGTCCCCTAAGACTCTCCGGACCTTAGAGCTCGGGACAATGCATTTGTAGTGTAGGGTTCATTCCAAAACCTGTAGGACCTGCCTCCACAAGCATAGAACGCCAATGCCCTTGTCACAATGGAGAGAGCATCTATCAGCCAAAACGGCTGTCCAAGGGTCAGTGGACGAAGCGAAGTAGACTATACATTACAATTCCCAGAAAAGCCTTTCTTTGTGGCCCTTGACATGTGCTTGCTACAATTTCAACGCGCCTTTTCCGACTAAGTATTCTATTGGCAGCATAAGTTGACAGTTTCTTTGTAAAAGTGGATATTTGACTAATGATACACACAAATCGTCTTCCAAAGAAAACTGTTGAAAAAGGTTTGTAAGCGATTCCATTGTCAAACCTACGACAAATCATTGTCCTCCTGTTCCTTTCAAAAAGACCCCCCCCCCCCAAAAACCCTCCAAGAGCAGTTTAAACACGTTTACGAATAAACAAGGGGTGATCTTGAATCCCTCCTACTCAAATCAAAGTTTCCTTTAAATTTTTACGAAATGATAACATGCGGAAAAAATAGAAAACACTTACTTATTTTTGAAAATTAAAGCAATCTTCTTTTCTTTTAAAGATGTGAATCGGTCAATTTAAAATTAACTTAAATAACGAAACAACAACAGACCATAATGGTCCGGAAACAACAGAAAAACAGTAAATTTATCACGAAAACCATTTCCGTTTGGAGATATATTCTCGTAAGTTATCGTTTCACCCACCCATCCCAGCGTTTCACGCACGAGCCAATCAGCATATCGAATCTCAAGTGCAGCTAAAACAAGAAAATTCATTTTGGCTGTACCTTCTCACAAATGCAGTGCATTAGCACGGGGAGGAATCTCCATACTACGTAGAGGTTGCCATGGCAACGATGCAGCCGATTTCGAACTTCGCTTTTTGGTGCAGTTCTGATTGAATGGCGTTTTTCCCCCTCCAGAATTGTGCATTACGGTAACAGGCATGCTATTTATCGGAGATTTTGTTTATTACCGTAGAAATTTCATTTTCAATTCTAATCTTCATTTACGAAAATTAGTAAAACATCTTATTTTAGTATACACTAATGAATTTAGGGTGCAGCCCGGCTGTACTTGCTGTAGTGGACGATCCGCCACTGGCGTTTTTTAGGGATAACTTGTCGCTATTGACAAGAACAATAGAGAGTAGTATATGGCACACAAAAAATCTTGACCTGAAGGGGGGGGTCCGGACCCCCTGGACCCCCCCCCCCCCCCCCCCTTGGCTACGTGCTTGGAAGATGGCAAATATTTCTAACAAATTCTGCGTTTCCCAGATTGAATATCAATTATTCACAAAACAACAAACGAAAATATTTTCTCAATAAGAAAGTGTCTATAATGAAATACCATTGATAAGAAAAAATCAGACAAAAGGGGTCAAAACTTAACTATTTTCTGAATCTGATGCGAAATCCCTCCATTCACACTTTTCTCTCCTTGCCGATTTACACTCGCGGAAAACGATCAAAAGTGCGCCACATGCGAGTTATATTTTTACAAATATTTAAACTTTAGAAAATGAGCTTAAAATTGAAATTTTGTAACTCACAAGCACAACCCCGTATATAGACATACAGATGTCTGATTGTAATGTAGATTTGCATCAATTCCAGAGGAGATAAAATTAAAGTCTGAAAAAGCGGAAATCCAGCATTCGAACACCCATCTTTTTGAGCTTTCGGAATTTCCTTTCCCTGTGGACAATTTCTTCGAAAAATTACTCATGCGACCAGTGGCGGCTCGCCCACTACAGCAAGTACAGCCGGGCTGCACCTAAATTCTTTAGTGTATTTTAAAACTAAAATCAGATATTTTACTAATTTTCTTAAATGAAGATTAGAATTGAAAATGAAATTTCTACGGTAGTAAACAAAATCTCCGATAAATAGCAAGCCTGTTACCGTAATGCACAATCCAGGAGGGGAAAAAACTCCACCCAATCACACTGCAGCTAAAAAGCGAAATTCGAAATCGGCTGCATCGTTGCCATGACATACTCTACGTAGTATGGAGATTCCCCCCATGCTAATGCACTGCATTTGTGAGAAGGTACAGCCGAAATGGATTTTCTTGTTTTAGCTGCACTCGATATGCTGATTGGCTCGTGGATGAAACGAGAACTTACGAGAATATCTCACAACGGAAATGGTTTTCGTGATACATCTACTGTGTGCTGTTGTTTCAGGAAATGGTCCTGCTGTTGTTTCGTTATGTAAGTTAATATTAAAATTGATCGATTTGCAGGTTTAAAAGAATGCAGGATAGCTTTAATTTTCAAAAAATAAGTAAGTGTATTCTATTTTTCTTTTCGCATGTTATCATTTCGTAAAAATTGAAAGGAAACTTTGATTTGAGTAGTGAATAATAAAGAATTTCCGTTCATGTATGGTTTTTGGAAATTAGGGGGGGGGGGGGGGGGATTCACATGATTTCGGCTGCACTAACATTTTTGACCACGGGCCGCCACTGCATGCGACTCAGAGGCACGACCCCGTATAACAGTGGCGGCGATTGGGTGCTAAAAGTGCGGGGGCAAGATCAAGAGCAAACAAGACGTGTTGGGGGGGGGGGGGGGGCGGCGGCTCCCTTCCTCTACATGATGATATGCTATTTATCCCCATAAAATGATTCCACGAAGATTTACGAGGACGGAATCGTATATTGCAGTTGTGGACGCGCTGTCCCCACGTGGTACAAAAATGCTTTTATGGGCGGAATGGGTTTGCGTCCATTGTCTGTAGAAGTGGGGGGGGGGGGGGGGGGGGGGGGGGAGTTATGTTTTATTTTAAAAAGTGCAATATTAAAAAAGTGTGGGTCAACATCCGAAAACAGTGCGGGAGAACTCCCCCACCCCCAATCGCCGCCACTGTATATAGTACAATAATGTTAATGTAGATTTGCATCAATCCTCGAGGAGATAAAATTAAAGTCTGAAAAAGCGGAAATCCGCGAAATCGCACCATGGGGCCCCGTAAAACTTTTTACATACGTCCCTAGGAGGAAATAGGGACCAAACTTCTTAAAAAAAAGGGACCAACAAAATTTAAGTGGCCATTAAATTTTATGTCATCAATGTGAGTGTGACAAAATTATAAGAAAAATAAAATGATGCAAAAAGATGTGTAAATAAAAAAAAGTTATAATTTCTACGTAACAATACAGGTTGGCCGGCCAACAATACTGGCAGCTATCGGACATCCAACTAAACTATTTAGTTGCATGCAATAGAAAAACTCAAATTGTATCTGCTCACTCAGCAATTATCGGACATGCAACTATCGGATAAAATATCCATTCGTTCAACACAGCGCTAACAACTTTGTCATATAATAAAAAATTTGACGATTTTGTATGGATTGTGGTATAAGTTTAGGCAATTTTTCAACTGTACTTTAGCGATTTCGAAATCTGAAACATGGCAGCACAGAGTCGAATGGAATTAAAATAACCGCTGGATAGTTGCTGAGTGATTGTGTAGTCACTCATCTGATTAAAAGTTGTAGTATATTTATCGCTAAGGCGCGGATAGCCTACAAATAAAAAAAAAATGAAAA
Source organism: Troglohyphantes excavatus (assembly GCA_963932185.1). Classification (NCBI taxonomy): domain Eukaryota; kingdom Metazoa; phylum Arthropoda; class Arachnida; order Araneae; family Linyphiidae; genus Troglohyphantes; species Troglohyphantes excavatus. The sequence goes on along the minus strand of OZ010666.1, from coordinate 27,682,311 downwards.
ATCCCGCTAATAACTAAATAACGCTAGGCAAATTGAGTATAACTTCACAAATCGCTTTAAATAAGTTTTTTTTTTGTATGATTGAATGTATTATAAGCTGTTTGTTAATTTTGGAAGAAATAGACATATATCACGTAAATCAGTGAATGAACATACGTTTTGTTGCAATTGCAGCACATACGTTTTGTTGCAGCAATAAAACTATGTTCAAAAACACACACTGAATAGTTTCGACTTCTTTTCACTCCTTTTTCCATTGAAAATTTGAAGAAAAAAAATAATTGCAACTTTTTTTTTAACTATAGAATTCTACTATTTCAAACATTATTCCAACCAAATTTGATGAAAATTGAAACAGCAATAAAAGTTAGTAAATTTGTGGGGGGGGGGGGGGGATAACTTTTTACATTATGGTCCTAATTATTTAAAATTTAGCAGAGATACTACTTATTACAGAAGATGTCTATTTTTCATATTAAATTGTAAATCGGACAGTATTTTCTTAATTACAATACGAGATACTGGGAATTTATATAATTACAATTTATACTGGCACCTGCTATCAGTCTTCCAGGGTACCTGATTTTATAGAACCTGTGGTCCTGGAAGGACAGAAATTGTTTACACATAGGCCCACAGTCTACACCAATGTGAATAATTATATTTGCAAAGACAACAACAGCAAGTCTGCTCCTGGTTTAATGATATTTCGAAAGTTGCAACACCCTATCAGCAGACACAACACAAATACGAACATGAATGTTGATTTTTGTAATGGCCATTACAAAATGAAAATAATAAATCTTTGGTTAAATAGTGAGTGAAAAGGGCCGAAAATGTACTATCGTAGGCATAAAGGGGAAAAAAATATTTTTGCTAAAATATGAGAAAAAGGGACCATATTCTTAAAAGAAGGACTTTTAAGTACTTCAAGTAACAAAAGACTTGGGGGGGGGGGCAGGGGACTTGTTGCAAGGCCTGTAACCATGTCTGAATAAACAGTTTAATGCTGGACATTCACGTGACGTATCAACATGGTAACTTACTAGTAGTTTCGGTTTCTTCCCTACAGCAGACAACCTTGCTTTTGTTTGTTTAGTCGCTACGCTTGCAATTATGGGAAAGTTTGTTAATGTTATTTGTTTTTCCAAATAAGTAATATTTTTATTCTATATGTGAATAAATTTAAATGCAGAAATACTTATATTATATATGTATATAATTAGAATTACAACGAAATACGGAAAAATACTTTTATTTCAACAGCCAAAATGCTTCATAAACGGTGAGTATAATCTATCTCAGTATAATATTTTTATGTTGAGATATTATTTAATGACAAAAACTTAAAATTATAGTACAGAAACTGAAGTTCCATGCTAAATCCTACGGAACTTCATCGGCGTAGCGGATTTTTCTCCATGTTCCGTTGGAACAGCGGTCTTCTTCTTCTTGGCGTGAAACTCCCCCATTGAAAGGAGGCGAGATTATTATCATTATAATTATTTTATTTATTTGTTTATTTTACTTTTTGGATTCCGATATTTCCGGTCGAAATTTTCGAAACAAATTTGTTAAATTTTTCCGAAATTTCGGATCAGAATCATCCATGGTATCTTAAAAGAAATTATTTGAATATCCCCAAATTCAATAATATATATTTTTGTAATAATAGTAGTAGCAGCACATGCGCCTACACAATTGACCACCGCTGCCGGCTAAAAGCTAACGCAGCGCCGCCCACGCTCGCGAGCGAAAGCAATCGCCAGACGAGAAATTTAAATATCGAGAACATACAGAGCAGCCTTTCGACCCGCCTACATTTCCAACATTCCGATAGACTAACCACCGTAAAGGTCAAACGAATACAACAAACTGCGCAAGTGCTTAATCGCGATCGTAGGCGTGGAGAGGGAGGAGAGAAGGGGGGCTGGAAATTCCTCGGATGAATCTAAAATCCTTTTTTATTTGAGAAATTAAATTACTGAGCAGGGAACTCTACTGCGGCAACCGGAAACACTTGAGGGGGATGTTCAGTTGGTCCCATTCATACAAGAACCGAAGAGGTACGTCATTTCCGCATCGCTACGTCACTGTACGGCAAGCGATGCTGGAAGCTACCGAACGTGGAAAGCTATTAGCAGATGCGGTTTTGATAAGGATGTTTCAATTAAGACCGGTGTATGTGATGACTAACTCCCCGGCAAAATAATGATATTGACAGCATGAATGGGTTTCGGAATGATAAACACAATACTGAGTAAAGGGTATCCCAAAAAAGGGCGATGGGATAATAGAATACTTAAAATTAATCGGAATCCTAATAAAAATATTCTTAAAAAACACGCCTTTATTAATTACCTTCAAATAATAAATTTTATTGTTAATTAACTATACATAAAAGCGTGGCGCGCTCGAACTATGAGATTCCTAAACTATTCATTTGAGTTTCACACATTTCTATTTATAGCCAAAAGATCAACAGTTGTTTACTTTTATAAAATAATTTTTTAGTACGATTAATAAAAGCGTTGGTATTTTTAAAATTATTTGTAGGTTTCTTTCTTTTTATGAATTAATAAATTACAGAGTACCACTTTCAATCTTTACTATTCGTGTCTACAGCGCCGGATTTTGAGATTTGAATTTAGGGCCCTGTGCAACATTTTCCGAGCGGACCCCCCCCCCCCCCCCCCCCCCCCCCTTTCCGCCTGCGATTTTGAAGTCATATATGTACTTCTGAAGTCACTTCAAGTTCAATTTAAAACTAGTAAGTAGGTAACAAGAAAAATGCATGGTTTCGGTTAGCAAACTTTTTTTTAAATATTATAAGCAAAAACAACTGAGTAAATTCGGGTTATTTTACAAATATTGAACATCTGTAAAAAATATATACATATATATATATACTACTGTGAAAAAAAATTCTGTAGCTTGAGAATGCCCGGCTCGAGGCAGCTGCCTAAATCTGGCACTTACAAAACACTCTTAGTGCGAATCCAAACATTGAAAGTTCGTGTTCTTGTTTTAATACCGAAACTAGAGTTACCAGGTGAGCAACAGCAGAGTGCAAAGCCCGATGCTAAATTGAAAATAAAATAAACTTTTTAAAAAAAATTATTTTAAGTAATTTACTTTAAGTATTTTTTTTTTAATTACCACTTTTTGAAGTTAACAATTTACAAAAGACAGATTATATTTTATGGTTATGTAATTAGTATAAATGTTAAAAATTAAGCAGTAAAATATCAAAGCATATATAAGTTTGGCGCCGATTTCGAAAGGTTTTAATAAGTATAAAATTGATAAGGTTTTTGTTTTTTCGTCTTTTGTGTGTGTCTGTGTGTGTATTTTGTTGTCTTATATTTCATTACACACAGACTTTACATTTTCCGCTGATGAAGGGTGATGTATCTCCCGAAACATGTCCGGATTATTACGGACTTTTATTGCGTATTTTAACGTTGCATTTGTATTTTAATATTCTTAAAACAATGTTCTATAAGACGAGTTTTTATCTTACACAACCCCAAACAAGAAATACACACTTCTCCTCTCAAATAATTATGCGATGATCTGAACCCGAATACAATTAATCAAACCCAGGGAAGTCTTCCCCCGGAATCGTCGATGACCTTTAAAAGACAGGTCAGGGACGCCAAATAAGCAATCGATGCACAAGCCTGGGAGACAGTCTGCCTCGGAACTGCTTATCCTAATAAAGCACGCTAGAAGCGCTCGACTATCTGTTCTGGAATTGCACAAAAAAAGAACCAATAATCAGGTGAAGGGACCGATATTGCACAGCCGGATTGATTAAGTAATAAATACATATAACATAAAACCTTCCCGTTCCAAAATTAGGACTGACTGGCGCCAAAAGACTCATTTCGAACTCAAAATATTCTCGAATTCGACGAAGAAGGATGGAATTAATAAAGAACGTTCGTTATGCGTGTACTTGGAAAATGGGGTGGAATTCTTGGGAGGAGTTTTACCCCGTCTTAAACGTTATGGCCTTACTTTGGGTCTCTGAAATAAGTCAAAAAGTGGACAAGTATGAGATCTGTGAAAAATGGCTCTGTGGGGACATCTTTTTCGAACTTTAATTAGACACATAACTTACTCGCGCAGTACTTTTCATTTTTTTTTTATTTGCAAACAAGTTATAAGTCTTGCAAAATATTATTAAAAGTAGATTTTTTTTACAAATTTGTCAAAAATAATTCCAAAAACTTTAAATGTTTTGTAATAAGAACATATTTAGTAATATTTGTAATAAACATATAGTATTCTTTCTTTTGCACCTTATGTATCAAATTGCTTAAGGGGGTCCGATACCTTCGACATTTTTTTTTTTTATATACTTGTACAATCCAATTTTTTTTCTCTTTCTAAATATGCATAAAAAACCATTTTAAGACGCTCAATTTTTTTTTAAATTGCACATTTATTTTTAAATTAAAATTTTAGTAAATTTTTTAACAATTTTAAAATTCCTACTCCTTTTTTGTTTTTCAATATTTTGAAGCAATTTTTTTTATTTAAGATCTTGAATAATATGTAAATAGATGTATGCATTCAAATTTTGATTCAGATACATCACTTTAAAAAAATAAAATATATTAGAAATTTTGGAAAAAAAAATTGACGAAAAAAAATAAAATTCCATTTTAAGTGGTTTTAAAAAACAAATTATGGTAAAAATAGGAAATCTGAATGCATACATCTATTTAAAATATATTTATCTTGCTATACACACAAAAATTATGATTTAAGTATAATAGTAAAAAAGCCTTAGCATTTTTAGTGTTCATTAAATTTCAAAACCACGAACAGAGATATTTGCTTTTAAAGTTTACATATAGTGATACAACTATGTTATGGGAACACATCATTAATATAGTGTCTCTTTAAAACATTCATAACTAAAAAAGTAATAGGAATTTTTTGAAGCAGTTTTTTGTGAGTTATTAAGATAAGTTTGAATATTATTTTTTAAATATAAAAAAAAATGACTTTTTTTGCGAATTTCGGGTATCGGACCCCCTTAAACTTGGTATTTAGATGTTTTGTTCAAATTTGAAATTTTTTAAGATGAAACTTGCTGCGAATTTAACAAGGATAACTTAAACATCAAAAACTCACAAAAAGCTTTTCTATATAATTTTAACGTTTTTGAACATAATTAGAGAGGTAAATAAATTTATTCTCTTATCTCAATCTTACAGAGTTCCCACTCAATATCTAGATCAAAATTTCCTGACTTTTCTAGTAGATTTTCAAAAAATTCCAAACAAAGAATTAAATTATTTTTGTCACAAATTAATCTTGAAGCTGTTAAAAAAGTACTTGTAAATAATAACTAAGCAAAGTATGCAAAATCGAAAATTTAGCATTTTTATTTTTAATATTTAATATAATGACAATACAAATATGACTTTCCATTGATGTGTTATTTTTGTTTCTAGTCGCCCAAGAATTATTTTAAATTTTATTAAAAAAAATTATAAACAAGCTATTTGACCAAAGATTTTAACTTTTAAACTGATTTATTTCCAAATTATACATTTTGAACTTAAATGTACCTTTTATAAGAAAATACTCAACTTAAATGCTTGAAACTTTTTATATGAATTTGATAACTCTTATATACTAAACAGTAGTTATAATTTAGGGGGAGGGGGAGGAGGAGGAGGATTAAATATTTTGTTAAAAATAATTTTACCAATTACCAAAAAATATTTCTCAAAAACAAGATATTTTATACAGTTTTTGCATTCTAAAAAAAATTAGGCAAGCTCAAAAAAATATGTTAACCTTATAATTTTGAACCATAGTCAGATGACGAAGACAACACCTGAGCTGGTACCCCACCTAGGTTGCAATAAATCTAAACTTTTATTTAAAAAAAAAGTCCAGTCCAGCTGGCTGTTATTTATTATAAAAGACCAGGCTTTTTTTTTTTTTAAAAAAAAGACAGCTTTTATTGGCTTTTGAAAACAATTCCAACATCTGAAATATATATACATGGGAGTATGTAAGGGACGGGCTCAGGTCCTTTTGATAAAATGCAGTCTTTTACAGAGTTTAAATTTAACATGCACCAATCCTATATTCATGGCGGACGGTTTTTTAACGGATGACAGGAAATGAAACTAGCAGTCCACTGAACACGAATTCGTTACACTCATCTCCAAATTCAAACCATAACTCACCCGGCGATCATGAGCCTGATATTTTTCTGCCTGGGCCACCCAGAGAGTAGGTCACCATCCAGTTATATGTGTATTATGTTCAATATTTATATATACGCCATATTTAATGGAATTCTTCATAGCAATTATTTTTAGTTTAACCTTAAACTGTTATACTATAAAAACCCTATATAAAAAATCAATTTGAATATTTATTAATACTAATGCTATTACAGTTACCTAAACAAGAATTTAAAACCTTAAATTTTTTTTTTAATACTCCTGGTTTAATGCACTTGTGAATGCACCCAACTGGTAAGCGCAGACAATAAAATTTTATAATGTCGTAAAAAAAAAAGTATGCTGTTGTAAAATATTTTTATATTATTTGTAAATACAAAATTCAATTTATGTGATAATAACACTTTTCAGGAAAGTTTTTTTTCGAAAAAGTCAATGACCTTTTGTGACAAAACAAATATAAATAACACTAAATATTCTGTACTGGTTTGCATGCTTAATTTTCTTAAAAATAGGCTAAAACTAGGGATAAAACGGAAATCCGGCTGACTTTTAACTATCCGATATCCGAATGAATTTTTTTTCTGTGACTATCAATTATCTTTTGTTCTTGCTGTAAGTTTTTTTCCTGAATATACTCACAAGGATAAGAAATTAAGTGATAACTTCTCGTTAAACTTGACCGGGTGTGTTTCAGACACTGTGGGTCACAGAAAAGAGATAGTAGGGCAGATATGCTGCAGACAATTCAGAACCAGTCACTAGCTATCTTGAAGTATCTTCGAGCTTGAACAATCCACATGGGTGGTGGTGTGTAGGGTGCATAGTTACATCTTGTTATATATTAGAAATTGTTTTATTCTCCAGTCTAGTAAGAGCTAGTTTTAGCATTTAAATATAGCACAATTTAGATGAACAATTTGGATATATTTCAAAACTACATTTTCAAATGCATCGTACAGTACAGCTACAGCCGTTTCAAAATCAGTATAAATATGAACAGTTTACTGCCAAGAGAAGATACTTTAGCAAAAAAATCAAATCAGTCAGATATTTGGCAAAATTTTCGATGGATATCCGAATCATCCCTAACTCAAACATTACATACTTTAAGAACCCTAACTTGAACTGTTCCCAACAGCATAAACACACATCCTTGTGGATGAAGTTTGCAGCTCATACATCCTGGGCTTGGGTGCTAAATTCGAACAGAAATGGTTGTTTTGTGTTAATCTCAGGAGCAACGGTATCCTAATTATCGAGTGCTTCCTCATATAGACGTCCCAATTCGCACAGTATATGTACAGAGCATTTGGAAAACTTATTTTACACAATATGCAATAAAAACAGGTTCCATAAAGGTGTTTGTTTAGTAATTAACAGGAATTTTTTTTATAATGTACAAACTATTAATTATAAATTCTAATGACTGGTTTAATTGGTATAAAACAATAACTATTGAAAATTATAATAAAATATTAGTAGAATTTCAAAGGCAGATTTTGAAAATTTCAGTTGTAACTATTTTTTTTTTTTTTATTAATTTAGAAGTGCAACCTTGTAAAATGTTGTTGTTAGAAGTGCAACCTCTCTACCCTAATCGAATTAAGCCCAACTTGTTCCTGATGAATGATATATTTCCCCGGTTCGTATTTAGGCATAGGCTTCAGCTTAGGGGCCCACACCCTACACACAAATTTAATTTAAAGCCAGACAGATAAATGTGATAATATTTTAGCTTGCAGTGACATGCAGTTCGTTCACCTTTCTTATGCAGCCCCAGTAAGCTACCCCCCCCCCCCCTTTAAATCGGTTACATATGATATCACAATAGGAAAACTATGCTACACTTTTAGGGAGATCTATTCTAACTGTGTAGCACAATTGACATGTACACTTGGTCTCATTTAATGAAATTAGGCACTGATGTGTGTAAAATCTTGAAATAAAGCAAAGCACATACAAGATGTAGATGCTGGGCTGCGGAGCAGATTGCAATTTTCCGTTTGTTGATAACCAATTCATATTTTTATATAATCTGCGGAAATTATGTTGTATGTAAAACCCTTCTGTTCATGCTCTGACATAGCCATATCCGATATTTTTACAATATTAGGAAGATTGGGAGGTCGAATTAAAGTTGCATTAGAGATACACTGAGCAATTGGCAACGGTTTGGGATCTATCTCAAAAGAAAACACAGGAGTAACACTTCTTGCACCACACCAAAGTCAGAAGTCAAGAACAACTCTACAATCCTAGAGATACCACCTTACTTTACTAACTTCCATACCATAACCAACTATTTGGACCACAACAGACTTAATATGCACCAGCTTCTTCCAGGGGTGCGGAAAATGTTAAGACCCCTAAAATTTCCCTGAACAAATATTGTAAAAAAAAAATTATTGAAGATTAAAACAAATCCCTTTGCACCACAAAGTATCCCAAGGGATAAATCAGTTTTTTCCCATTGAAAAAAATATCAGTGAGACCAGAAGCAGAAGTGGTAAATTCATTCTAAAATGCTTCTTTACTCAACGTAAACCTCCTCTCATGCTGGTCAGGGACGTTGCTGCACGTGACCAGTCTGTTGCGACTTGAGTCCATCCGTGCTTGAATTATCACTGGGCCGGAAAGACAAATGTGTTCTTTGGATTAATGAAATAAGTTTTTTTTAATTGAATTTAAAGATTAAAACAACATTCCAATTGAAAATAATAAAAGGGACATTGAAAAAAACATAAGTAGATACCGAATTGTTGATTTCTCTGATTTTTTCTAAAAAAATTCATTTGGTTTAAATCACAATTCAATTTTTTTTATTTTATAATTTTTTTAAACAAAATATATATATATTAATTATATATGTTTAACAAAATATATAATTATATATATATATTAGCTCCGACACAAGATTTACCTACCACTTTGGCAAACTCTTTAAAACAATTACATATGATGCCGCATTCCCTTCCACAACTTGATAAGATTTTCAAACATAAAATTATTATATTTGAGTCTTATGGTCAAGCGAATTATTTAAGAATAAGAAGAGAAAATTCTCCATTCTTATGAAATTGACTCTGAAACCTATTTTCTCCCATTCAAATATCACAGCTCGAGACTAATCTCTTTACTAAAAAAAAGCTAAAACAACCCATCAGATGCAATAAAGCCACCTGCACATCTTATGAAACAGAAAGTCGAGATTACATCATATCATAAGTATACAATATACTTAAGAATTAAGTTATAATATTTTTAATAAAATTTTATATATTGCAATAATATAGTATAAAAAATATGTTCAATCCAAATTTTTTTTTCAAATATTAAATAAAAACTTGCATTCTTTGCCTTTTACTATGTTCTTTCTTTATGAACAGTTGCGGATGCCAAATGAGAAAGGGACAAGGTCAAGAGGAAATTTTTTGACCACCCTTACGATTGGAAAAATATATATAATAAATATAGCTAGTGGCAGCGATTGGGTGCTGAAAGTGAAAGGGCAACAAGAGGGGAAAAAGAGTTATTTAAAAAAAGACAATTGGACCAATTGTGATACCGAGGTGAAACATTTTTTCACAATAGGAAAAATACTAATTATGTTTCATTTCCTATAATAGAAATATATAATAATAATTTTATAATAAAAGCATATGTATATTAATATTTTCCTAGTTTTAGCAATGCAGTAAAACCATTTACTTTTATTTTATTTTTAAAAAGTGCTATATTAAAGTATTTGCAGAAAAGTGGAAATATATATATATTTTCCACACAATCTTTTTTTTTTATGGAAAAGAGCATTGTAAATCTCTTTATTTTGTCTTTTGCATAAATTAATAATAAGTATGATCAATGAAAATTTTCAAAAAAATACTCACACAATTATGTTTTTATTGTTATTGAAATTTTATAATACAATTGTCTGTTTTTTTTTCTTATAAAGATTTAGAACAACTAAGACAAATCTGACAGGATTACTTAAGTTTCTATTGCCTTGTTTAAAATTTTTTTGTCTAATTTTGTTCTATACCTAAATTTTTATTTCCAAATTATCACCGGTTTTCTCAAAATTTGTACTATATTGATCTCAATCAAATTCAGTAAATGCTATTTAAGGTGTTATTGGGGAACTATTTGCTGCTTATTAAAATTAAATTGAAATATTTTTTAAGCTGGTGGGGTACGAAATTTTCCATGGTTTGGTTAACGTCGCACTACAGCTGCACAATTCGGGATCTACCTGAAAGGAAGGACCCGAGAACACTGCCTTGTCTTTTTTAATCATGGTCAGAAGATTTTTGGTTTGGCAATCCAATAAAACAATAGACATATATATTTATTTTTAAGTCCTATATTAAAAAAGTGAGAGGGCAACATCCAGAAAAAGTGTGGGGGCAACAGTGATCACAGAATCAGATTTATTTTGAAGTGACCTCCATAACTTTTGCTGGGAACTTATAAAAAGCTTGTAGTAGTGTTAGCTACGAGCTTCAAAATCTTATTTCGAGAGCTGGTACATACTAAAAAAAACATATGTCCTTGCAATTTTTATAGTACTTTGCTTAGTGAAAATGTCCACGAGTGCCCCAAATTTCCACATATTCGGCACCCCTGGCTTCCTCTACACATCAATACTTGATTGAACATGGAGGACTGAACACGCAAACCTTTAATTATGAGCTTGTCTATTTACCACTCAGGCAATGCAGACCCCGAAAAGGAAGGTGACGCCTTGTATTAAATAAGTGACTAGTATGCTTATATTTTGATTTAAAATTTGAATATTAAGGCACAACAAAAAGATTTTTGGATAATCCCAGTTTCATAAAAATTATGCAGTTTTAATATATGGGAATAAACTGGCATTCGTCCTGCGACCAGAACCCCTTCTCTATAGCCCAGTCAATAAAGACCCTAAAATATCAAACTTCGGAAAAAATTAGGGTAAAGCTGATTTTTACCCCATTGATAGACCACTACTAGAGCAGCATTTTGACAAAAGTCCCCTAAAATCCCCCTGGAGCTTTCCCCCCCAGCCCCCCTCAAAGGTTCAAAATGCCAATATTTACGGAACTTTCATTATCTCTGTTACTAATGATCGGATCAAGCTCAACTTTTTTTTTTGTTTTGTTTGTTATTAAATGGGCTACAATATTGGTAATCTAAATATTTTCGTTAAACCTAATAGTTTTTTATGAATTAAGAAAAATGTGTAAAAAGTAGGTTTTTTATTTTCAAATTTTTGTTTTTGGCGTTATATATTCTTTATATGTCAAATTATGTAAAAACTCTTGATATAAAATTTATAACCTATATATTTTTAAATCAACTGATATACAGTTTTATTTATTTATGTGCAATATTAACGCGGGGGAAAGCAAAAATGTTCGGCGCGCAACGCGGCATAACCTGATAAAGTTGGCAACGTCGCCCAGTCAATAAAGGACTTGAATCGGAAAAAAATAGAGTAAAGCTGATTTTTAACCCATTGATAGACCACTACTAGAGGAGCATTTTGACAAAAGTTGAGGGGGGGGGGGGATCCCCCCCCCCTCAAAGGTCAAAATCCCAATATTTATGGAACGGTCATTATCTCTGTTACTAATGATTGGATCAAGCTCAACTTTTTTTGTTTTGTTTGTTATTAAATGGGCTATAATATTGGTTATCTATATATTTGCGTTAAACCTAATAGTTTTTTTTATAAATTAAGAAAAATGTGAGAAAAGTACGTTTTTTATTTTGAAATTTTTTATATTTTATTTATATGTCAGATTATGTAAAATCTCTTGTTATAAAATTTACAATCTATAAATTTTTTATTAATTTATGTGCGATATTAACGCCGGGGAAAGGGGAGAAAGCAAAAATAATGTCCAGCGTGCAACGCGACATAACATAATAAAGTTTTCAACGTCGTTTATATCACCATAAGTCCTGTTTTCCTCTCTACTCAACCCTTCGCTTTTCTGCACCCACAGAATAGCTGACACACCCTCTTTTGCAAGCACAAGATAGTTGATGTAACAGATCATATGGAGAAAATGATTTGATTGTTGTAATTGGTTTCAGTGTTCTTTTGAAAATTCCATTGTATTTAAAGTTTTAATTTTCCGTCACCATTTTGTAGTGGGGAGTTTGTTTCTTAACCATTCTTGAATTTGTAAATAAAAAACTCTAAGTAAGCGTTGTTGGCACCCTTTGAGGTCGGTGGTATTTTGAAAGGTCAAAGTTAGATTTTAGCGTACTTTTCTTTGTCAAAGCCTCAAATTTGAAATATCGAGCTTCGTTAAATGTAGAATATTTTTTTAATCCATACAAGTACAGCACAAATTTCTCTCAGTCAACAATTCTTCTTTCTATGTGAAAGCATCTAGAAAGATATTGGCCCAAATGCGAGTCTCAGGCAACTTAAGCATGTCCATTGCTTTTGTTTTTCCTATACCACAAAAACAAGAAGTGGTATCACAGCAAGTCATGGTTAAATAAAAGTTGTTGGGAACTCTTGTACTTTCAATTAATGTTCCTATCTTATATATGACTGTTAAAGAAATAGCACCACCTTTCTCTTTACAAAAAAAATAATAGTTTTCCTGTTCAGGAGATAGCGTAATTAACAGAACCTTTAAATCTGCATCGGAACCCACAACTACAACGTTAGAGCTAGTATTAATTTTGGTTTATGGCAGTCCTTTCAATGTCTACATGTTCATCTGCTCCCGCTGTTATCACCTTCAATCCATGATTTTAACGGAAAGTTCCAATTGCGGCCCATGACAACCTTTTGTCTGGGCGATAAACAAATGTTTTCTTCTTTGAGAAAAAGGTAAACCCGGTTCCCTTCGGCCTCAATTGGGCTATTGCTGACTTCAAAATTCTGATCCCAGAGTTAGTGACTATTTCTTTTTATTGGTTTCGTTTTCCAAGAACTCCTCTTTTGCTGTAAGACAAACGGTGTTTTTCTCAAAACGATATCGCAGGATGAATGTCTTGCATCCCTCCTGTTTTGCTCTTCATTCTTGGTAGTAGGCTCTTCGGGATATCCGTCAAAAACAACAATCACATTTTTTTCATACTTATTGTGAATATATCCACAGTAGTTTTCTAGGACATCACTGTATGTACAATACAAAGACATAAAGTAGCATATTGTTCATACCAGGCACTTGTCGACAACACCTTCTTCAAACATTTTCATCATAGAAGATTTTGTACCCTTTCGAAGAGATACACAATCAAATATGAATGTTGGGCGTGCTGACAATTCATATTCCAGATACAATTTTAATTTTCTGGGGCTATCGCAGACACATAATATACGGTTGAAGATGAAGAGCTGTTGGGAATTAACGATAACTTCTTTTGATTTGATCTAACTTTAACTGATTTTTTCTGTGCTTGAGTTTTTACTATGTCTTTCCTATAAAGTTCAAGTTCTTCAAAAAATTTCTCTATTATTTTGTCAATAGTTTTAAGCCCAATCTCATAAGCTTGGCCCCAATTTACAGAATTATCAAATACAAATACAAATTCCAAGGACACTAGTTCTCACCAAAGTTTGGCGAACGGATTGTGTTGTTATAGTCACGTGGAAAATTTTAGTAAGTCCAGAGATCTATTTGTGTTCTTGGATCTCGTAGTTCAACATGTTGTTCATTTTATTGTATTGATGTTCCAAAAACTCCAACTTCTTTCTACAAAAAATACACACCATATTTGAATTGTTTATTCCGATTTCGATTTAACGAACTGAACTTTTAAAAAATAAGATTGAGAAATAATATACTTGTACTTTGTAATTACTTTTTCCAGATATCTATGACTAACAATAAAGAATAACGTTTAGAAAAATAATGTTTATGAATTAAAAATACTCATTGAATCCCTAAATATACAGAAATTGAAAAAAAAAAGGACTGGCATACGTTAAATACATTGTAAAATTCATGAACACAAATAGTTCAAATTGAATGGTAGTTTTGATATGAAGCACAGCACACATAACTTTTTTTAAAGCGAAAATTAAACTGTTCTTTTACAGTGAATAAGACACCAAAGGTACTTTACAGACAAGGTCAATGTAGGGTGTGGAAGGATAGAGTAGAAATGAGTCAGGGAAACAAGACTTATGGTAATAAAAACGACGTTGCCAACTTTATCAGGTTATGCCGCGTTGCGCACCGAACATTTTTGCTTTCCCTCGCGTTAATATTGCACATAAATAAATAAAACTGTATATCAGTTGATTTAAAAATATATAGGTTATAAATTTCATATCTAGAGTTTTTACATAATTTAACATATAAAGAATATATAACGCCCAAAACAAAAATTTCAAAATAAAAAACCAAATTTTCTCAAATTTTTCTTAATTTATAAAAAACTATTAGGCTTAACGCAAATATGTAGATTACCAATATTGTAGCCCATTTAATAACAAACAAAACAAAAAAAAGTTGAACTTGATTCGATCATTAGTAACAGAGATAATGAGAGATCCGTAAATATTGGCATTTTGAACCTTTGAGGGGGGCTGGGGGGGAAAGCTCCAAGGGGATTTTAGGGGACTTTTGTCAAAATGCTCCTCTAGTAGTGGTCTATCAATGGGGTAAAATTCAGCTTTACCCTAATTTTTTCCGATTCAAGTCCTTTATTGACTGGGCTACTAGGGCTGTGCAAGATGTGAAACTATAACAGTGCTCAGAATCGAAGGTGCCAAAATCAAACACTAAACGTAGAAAATATATAACTGATTGTATATTCTGTTAGTACATTTTTTACTAAACATCAATAGTAACCTACTTAGGCCGCTTTTATATTTAATCCTCATGAATGTTCGCAAAGGAACAACACAACGTTTCATCTTATTGTCTGGCGGAAAGTTTTTCATTGCATTTTATCGTTCGCCAAAAACAACAATTTTTGCATTCATTTCGTGTTCGTCCTTTGCCGAGAGCACACCTATTCTTATTCCCGCTATGGCACATCGCAACAACTCTATAACAAATTTCGATTTTTATATTTGGGAAGAAAAAGAAGAGCAATAACAAAATTCTTCTGTGTTAATGAAATCATAAAAGTTAGACACACTGAAGGTGTGTTGTATGTTTTATTTGAACGACTACAAAAGGATCCGAATACATTTTTTTATTATTTTCGAATGAGTGAAGAGAATTTTGACTATGTGTTGTTTCATATCAAAAACTGAATTCATAAGAACTCGCATTTGTGTAAATATAACTTCCCATGACTTTTCTTGAACAATCTTGTTTTTTTATAAAATTCGTCTTTCATCCTAAAGGTAGGTCTTTCCTTCCACCCATTCACACAAGTTCACAATATTGAATTTAATAGCCAAGTCAACAATTAAACTTTAAAAAGAAAAAGTAGACTAGCAGACAGCAACAATCTTTTCCACATCCATGTTTTTTGTTAAATAAAAATTATACAATAAAGGTAGTTTTTTTAACCAAAATGCTTATAATTTCTGCTAATAAACAAAACGTAACCTGTATGACGCTGAGTTAATCGGTTAAGTGACTTTCATAGAATTTGCTTTGAAATACATATGGAAGCTCGATGGGGGCCGCAAATCGAAAATCTGAAACCACCTAAAATATGTTCTAGGAGCGTCATTGGCCCCTTCAATATTCTGAAATCCCCCCACCCCCCATTTTCTAAAATTAAAGTTATTTTTATGTAACTCTTCACTTTCTTAATTTGTCTTAATTTGAATAGATTTTAAAAAACTCAATCATGCACACGGATGCACAAATATTTGCCATTCGTATTATTCATTCAAAAAAAAAAATAGTAGTACTCAAACATGCACACGGATGCACAAATATTTGCCATTCGTATTATTCATTCAAAAAAAAAATAGTAGGTATAATTTTTATTGTGAACCAGACTTGATATGCTGTTTGAAATGGTCTTGTAATTTATTTAAAAGTTTGGAGAACTGGCTGAGCTAATCAGATGACGAAGGGCTCTGAGCATTTAACGTATCATATTGTTAGTAAGTACTATCAAAGTAAGATTTTGTCCCTTATTTAAATTAAATTATCTGAGATAATTCACTATTGGAGTCATGTAAGACAATTTATTTTTTTGTTTAAAGCCACTCATATTTTTAGAGATAAATGAAAAAGTTTAGTAATTCGGAATATTTTGTTAAATGGCTACGTCAAAAGAGCATCGAGCCCCCTCAATATTTTGAAAACTTTACGCCAACCTATTGAAACAGGAATAATAATGTAGAAAAGGGTTAAAATGCACTGTACATTCCCCCTTGGCGACTTTTCTGAAAAAGCAGTATTTGTATGTTTACACATTTCTGCCAACCACAGCAGGTTCGTTTCCAATACAAAAACTATTTTCCCCCTGCAGGGTTGCTGAAAAAGGTAACTAGATTTGGCGGTAAATCAGGGGGCGGTAGAGTATATTTTAACCGAAAAGTTATATCTGATCTTTCAATAAACCAATTTAGAGCTTAAGTATAAAATTAATCAAATGATTTTCAAAAAGATTCAAATGGAACAGGTATAATTAATTCTTCTATAAGGGAGCACACACAGTGTAACAATTTAGTACACCATATAATTAATAAGTAAAAGGTCTAATGCCCAATATATATTTAAAACCTTCTTTCTATATAAAATGCAGAATTATCCCCCAAATAGTTGTTTGGTATTTCATGATAGAGATCGGTTGGTAGGAGGAGGAATGTGTGGCGGGGGAGGGGGTTCATGCTGCAAGAAAGTAAACAAAAGCACGATTTGTGTGTGTACTTACGATCCCCTCGTGTGTTGTCCAAGTACAGCAGCTGCTGCTGTTCCTTGGCCCAGTCAATCAGCTGGCCACCAGTAACTGGTATGTCCGGCTTGTTCATCGGTCCGTTCGTTCCTTGCATTGGTCCAGTCAAACGGTTAACACGCCACAACCGACATTATGTTCGCGATCACCAAACTGCACATCTCACATCGTAAAACAGTAAAAGTATCGGACCACAGAAATCGGGGAATATTACTAGATCCCAATCTTCGCTAAAAAAGACGAGACAACACAAACTCACTTCAAAACCCACACGCCGCGGGCCATAACCCCCTGCCCAGTTGCTGTTGTTTTATGCGTCAGGATCGTCGCATGTTATAAAAAGGCTTAAAATAAAAACGAATGCGATCGCGCTAGAGTAAAAGATTCATCGGGCATCAGGCACAGAATCCCGCCAGCGAGCGTCGAGACTTATGGTGGCACCCGACGAAAACAACACTATCTCCAAGTGACACTCGGCAGCGCAAGAATTTCATCTCGCCTCGCAGCGAGATGCCCTCCACAATAAACACAACCGCATATTCGTTAATCCTTCACAGTGCACTGTATTTCAATCCGAAGCGAAGCACGAACACACATATGGAAGATGGGGCCTTTGTTGTTGTTTTTTTTCCCGATCGGGGACCCTCACACGAAAAGGGGGGAACCCAGACGATGCGAGGACGCCAGCTGACTCGTAGACCGGGCGAGCCCAGTTCTTGTCAACATGGATGCCAACGATACCTTCTGCTTGCTGTCGTCTGCTGCGTTCGTTCGAATCCCGGAGAAGATAGAATCCGATCACATAGTGGTCCGGGGTGCCGGATTTTGGCTGGTCCTTTCTGAGCACGGGATCTCTGAGGGGTGGTTATCCTGGGGATGTAGTTTTTCGGGAGAATTACGTAAAGATCAGAGGAGAGCTCTATCGATTCAGTCGTCTGCTCCCGATTCGAAAAGCGGGACGCCGGGAGGGGAGAGGGTGGAGGGTGAGTCATGTGTGATGAGGCATCGCCCTCGCTGTGACGCCGGCCGTGATTGGCTGTTGGCTCTGCGGCATTAGAACAAAGGTAACCTGCTCGCCACTAATGCCAACTAGTGAACAGATCTACAAATTTGGTTGAGTGGTGGATGGGATGCAAGAGAAAAATATCTCTATTCCATCGCGATGACCAAACGATCTTGTTCGTGTCACCATCCCGGGGATTGTGAGTAAATTTCTTTATTTTAACTGTATCCGTTAAATTTCTGAACAACACATCCTATTAAATTTTAACTTTTTTTATGAAATTTCCAGTTTTGCCATATATAAATACTTTATTATCATATTTGTCAACTTTTTTTTCTGTTTCCTTTCATACAAAAAAAAAATAATAAGTCACTGGCCTTTTTTATATTCATTTAAATGTTGACAGTTTATAAAAAATGTATGCTTAAAAAATAAATTAAATGTAAATAAAATTCAAAATGTACTAAAAAAATAATTTTAAAGTTATCTCCTCTTTTAAAATAAACACAAACTACAGTGGATTTGTATTATTCATTAACAAACTTTTGGGTAAACTTTCCATTTGTCAAAAAAATACTTTTATTTTGAAATAAAAGGATTATATATAAATTCATATGTATAAAAGTTTAATATACATTGTGGTGTTTTCCCACATCTAGTTAAAGAATATCTCAAATGGCATTTTAATATTTCGTTTAGTATTGCGACTACTTCTATGGTATCCTAACTCCAATCTCACAAAATCAAAAAAATTGTCTGTACATAGGCGTAAACTTGTATTGGGCCCATAGGCTCGAAGCCCCCCCCCCCCCCCCTTCTCATATTATATTTTAAAAACTTACTCAATTTCTCTAAAAGTAATGTTTTATTAAAAATTAGAGCTATACGAGCCCCCCTCCCCTCCTATAATTTCGAAAACTTTAATGAAAAGGAAAAACCTGAGTGATTCTACAATAATCAAATGTGGTAAATAAATTTATTTTTCTCATGATAAAATTCCTACTGCAGTGAAGAACATATTTAAAAAAAATCTTAAGCCCGTCGTTTTTAAGGTTGTGGTTATAGAGTAGGCCCTTCGTATAGTGACTCCTTCTTAATAACAACCACCTTGCACTTTTCCTGTAAAGTGTCGTTATATGAAGGGTTTACTATAGAACTAAATATGCATTTGATTAGAATATTTTCAGAAAATTTTGATGAAAACTGATAATAGCAATAAGGGTTCCCAATAAGATTTGTCGATCACTAAAAAGTTTATATTAGTTATTTATCTGCTCAATTAATATTTTAGTATATTATAGTTTTAATTTATTTTAAAGCATAGAATTAATTAATGTTACTTGAGCGAAGATGTTACTTTTCGATAAATAAGATTTTATAGTATTAGTAGATATTTTAAATGACAATACTCAAAATTAAGCTACATTTTGTTTAAAGTACATATCTCAAATTGATGTAAAGAAAAAAATTCTTTAGATAAAATAATGTAAAAATGAAGATATCAAAACTTTAACAGTTTACATAAGAAACATGTTATCAAAGTGTATTATGAAATTTATAATTGGTATTTCATTTTTGTGTGTGCAGTACATATATTTTTAAAGAAAGTTTAGCCAATTTTTCATATGATTTTCTATATCAAATTTTGAAAGAAAATCCAAACGAAAACTAACTGAATATGTTTATATATTTAAATGTTGATAGATTCTTAAACATACCTACCATGAATAGTTATTATTATTTCCATGTGAAAATTGTTATTTTAACACTGAAAAATATTGGGAAAAGCTATTAGATACTAGTATAATAACTTTAGTTACAATTTTGCATTTTTGTCTTATGAATTATCTACTTTTACATAATTGTTTGTATTTGTTGTCAAGTTTTTTAGAAACAAGCACAAGAGTTTAGAAGGATGGAAGTTGTACCTGAAACAGTTTGAAACCGTTGTTGCAGGAATTTTCAAAGTTAAAATAAAACATCTTGAAATATTAGTATAAAGGTAATTAAAGTTTGCTTTTTTTATAAATATAATTAAATCGCAAAATTTTAAAAGGGCTCATCTCTAAATCAATGGTACAACAGAAATGTATTGTTTTTGTGCCAAGAAAACTTTGAATTTTCATAGATGAGCCCTTTTCAAAATTTGCAATTCAATTAAGATTTAATTTATTTAACTTCCTCATGGTAACTTTAAGATATACAGTAGACAATCGATATAATAATCGATCAGGGAACCAATGAGAATATTCTTCTATAAGTTTTATTAATGAAATATTTCAATTAAATTAAAATATTTAATTAATAGAACTTATGGAAGAATATTCAATTACATACAATAGAACTTTAAGATATACAGTAGACGATCGATATAACAATCGATCAGGGAACCAATGAGAATATTTTTCTATAAATTTTATTAATTAAATTAAAATAATTTAATTGAAATATTTAATTAATAGAACTTATGGAAGAATATTCAATTACATACAATAGAACTTGATCTAAAAAAAATTTATTATACGATGTCAATTTACATTTTTTTTTCCCTCCATTTTAATAAAATTAAAACTATAAAAACTTTATTTCTTGTCAATTGACATTGTGGGCGTTGTAAAGTAAAGGGAGTCTCCTGTTATAACATATATAATTTTTCTTTTGTAATGTAAAAAACTTTTGTAAATCATCTTTTCTTAATAAAATTTATTTAACATTTACTTTGTGTCATTTTATTCACAACGCAACTAAAACATGATTATATTGAAATTTCGGTAATAGTATCCTAAACTTTATACAAGGCCTGTCAACTTTTATAGCATTTAACAGCAAAGTCACACATCAATTTGTATTTTTTTTAATTATTATTATATATCATCATTTTCATATCACATAAGCTTGTAAATTACACTAATAAAAAAAACTGAGTGTATATAGCTGAAACTTTTTTTTACATTATGAAAAATTCTATATGCGACTTGGTTGAACTTAAATTCCTTACGTCCACTCAGCCAAACTCAGAGTTAAAATAAAACTAATAAAAACTGAGTTTGAGAAAAAATATATTTCAATACCAAGCATAAGACTTTTTGTATATAGGATATATATATATATTTGGAATTATTTTTATTTCATTTTATACCAATCATGTTTTCCATAAACTATAGAAATAATAAAATAAACTGTTCTAAAGTTAGAATTGGAGAATCAAGACTTAGTTTAAATTTTACTTTAAAAAAATAATCACTCGTATGCATACAAATGATTTTATTGCAATTTTGAAAATTTTACAGAACACTGTTCCAGAACGGGGATTTTGATAATGAAAACAGTACATGTAAAACTAATTTTTAACAATGAATGAATAATAATTCTATACATATTAATATAAGTTACTATTCATACACATCAACCAAAGGAGCAGAAATTTTTTGAGCTGTAAGTTTATAACATATTTTAAATACTTAAAAGTAAATAACAGAAATTTTACAAGAGGTGTTGATTGAAATTACAAATGTGTGTGTACCATATTTCTTTTCTTCATCCATCCGAAACCTACAGAAAAAAAATTCCAATAAGAATGATGTTATAATATAAATATATATATATATTTTTGAATATTACCATTAACCCTTCTCAATCAGATTTTTTTCTCAAATTTCCATTAAAAAAATTTAATTTTTAATTATCTGGCTCCGTAGATCTCTATCTGATTTAACTTGTTAATCCTCTTACTGTTTTATCCAGCCCATTGTATGGTCTCCTGACGACAATACATGCCAGACAATAATAAATGTATGACAAGTGATGCTGACCAAGAAGAGATTAAAAAATTCATATAAATAAAACTAGAGTACACGTAATAGTAAAGTGAAAGATTGTATTCTTCAATAGGTTAGTATATGTTGCATATTTTTCTTGTAAGGTTATCTCTTACTGTGGTTTAGATTTACAAGGCAGTGTTCTCAACCTTTTTTCAGGATGGATTAAAAATCTTTTTAAAACAGATCGTTCATAGCCAATATCCAGTGGCGGCTCGCCGACTATAGCAAGTACAGCCGGGCTGCACCTAGATTCATTAGTGTATTTTAAAACTAAAATCAGATATTTTACTAATTTTCTTAAATGAAGATTATAATTGAAAATGAAAATTATACGGTAGTAAACAAAATCAACGATAAATAGCAAGCCTGGTACCGTAATGCACAATTCATGAGGGGGAAAAACTCCATTCAATCAAACTGCAGCCGAAATTCGAAATCGGCTGCATCGTTGCCATGGCAACCTCTACATAGTATGGAGATTTCCCCCCATGCTAATGCCTGCATTTGTGAGAAGGTACAGCCGAAATGAATTTTCTTGTTTTAGCTGTACTTGAGGTTCGATATGCTGATTGGCTCGTTGGTGAATCGAGAACTTACAAGAATATCTCCAAACGGAAATAGTTTTCATGATACATTTACTGTGTGCTGTTATTTCAGGACATGGTCCTGCTGTTGCTTCGTTATGTAAGTTAATATTAAAATTGACCGATTCACATGTTTAAAAGAAAGCAGGGTTGCTTTAATTTTCAAATAATAAGTAAGTGTTTTCCGTTTTTTTCGCATGTTATCATTTCGTAAAAATTAAAAGGAAACTTTGATTTGAGTAGTGAATAATAAAGAATTTCCATTCATGTATGGTTTTTGGAAATGTTGTTCCGCTCATGTATGGTTTTTGGAAATATATGTTCCGTTCATGTATGGTTTTAGGGGACTATAAAAAAGCGAGATAAATTTATGTAACTGGAGGGCTTCGCCCACCAACCACTGGAGGATATCTATGCAATCCTCGCTTTGCTCGCTATAAGGTACGACACAATAACAACGTGTCCTAGTAACAAATCAATACTTAAAGAGTTGAAACTGAAAATTTCAATTAATCACAGAAACAATACTTTTTTCTACATGTAAATCAATATAAAATGTAACAATATTCGAACTAAATTGCTTCTTAAAAACTATAAATAGAAAACAAGTATCAGTTTGAATTTTCCTTGGCATGCTTTCGAAAACCAAGGAGATAGACGGTCCTCTTTCAACATTGCGTACTAATGATTTCAGTTGCATTTGAATTATAATATAAATAGTGTATTTTCAAACATAAATTATCTCTAAATAAAAAGAAATAGGAAATTAGCAAAAAAAGAAAGTCTTTTTGTCACTTTGTTGGAAAAAAGCACACGCATAATCTACACTCCAGTTATTATTTAGCTCAGCAATAAAACTTTCGATGATGTCACGACAGCTAGCTCAACTTGGTCGCGGCAGACAAGTGTTTCGAAGTGAAGACCCGATTTGAAGAACAACTGTTTGTTTACATTGTAATACGCTTTGAACTTCCTTTAGTTAAAATAATACAGTTTATTTTCTTCCGAATTTCAACTAAATTCATAAAAAATAACATCCATCAAATGATTAAACCTATTTTTTTAATTCTAAGGTAAAATTACGAACGCCAGATGTGTCCTAGGACTAACGTGGCCACGTTTTGCTCATTACCTAGCGACCTTGTGTTGCCAAATCACGAAACGAAGTACAGCGGGTTTTTTATCACTGCGTAAGAGAATTTATATATAAAGATATCTGCAAAGCATAACCTCTTCAAAAATACGGTCACTTATTGAAGACCATCATAGTTTAAGGGTCAAAAAATAAAATATATAGAAATCTATACATGTATATTGAAAAAGTAATACATACATTTTTATACCAGGATTACCATCATGTTGATTTATCTACTAACTCGTACTTGTGTGTGCATCCACCAGCTCTTATAAGATGATTTAAAAGTTCTGTAGTTGTCAGTTTATGTTTCACAAAGAGTTGCCTTTTTTCATTTTTCCCTTTGCTATTACCAACAAGACCAAACTTGATTGCAATTCTGAAATCAGAATACCAAGTTTATTAAAATTAACATTTTAAATATGAATACACAGTAGACCTCATTATAACAGTATGCGCTTAAGGTTATTTGTTTTCCTGAAAATCTGGTTTATATCAAATAATTCTTATAGGAATTTAATGTCACCATAAAAAATCTTTAACAAGTATTATATATCAAATAAAACACAGGCTTTAACATAGGTTAAATAGAAACATATTCTGTACATACACACCACATTAATCTAGAAAAAAAAATTGCTGCTTGTTTTTGCAGTTAATAATAGTACCATAAGTGTTCATAATATGTAAACACATTTTCATTTGTCAATTGTTCAACATATTAAACAACACAACAATCAATGTTTAATCACTTGGAAATAAAAAACTCATAAGATAAAAATAAACATCCTTTATTATTAAATGTTTTTTAACTTTCAGGTTATAAGCATTGTCCATTACAAGAGAGTCCTCTATAATGAGTGTATCTGTATTGATAATACATATATAAACAACACCTGACAAAGAGTTAAGTATCAAATTTAATTTGCATTCAAAGCTTAATCTGAGGATTCTTTTCTTTTGACAATTAATTCCTCAATTTCTTAACATTTCTGATTATTCAAAATAACAAAACTAAGTATTTTATTTAAATATAAAAGCAGGCACTTTATCCTTTGAGAAATTTCGCTTAACCTCAATCAAGGGATCAAACACTATTACACTTTGCCCGGCTTGGTGAAGAAACTCGCTAGGTCACACAAGGCTCTTTGGAAGTATTGAAGTTTTTGTTTTAACAGAGCCATTAAAGGCTGTGTTAATCTCGATAAGTAACGGTTTTATTTTTCGACCACACTCATTATTAACTTAGGGATTCTTTCCTAACAGCTTATTTTAACACTGTGCAGGCACATTAAAAACAAAAATTGATATATTGAATTTGTGGTGACCACAGCGATCATCTACCACACCACTACCTGTGATTCCGACCAGGTCATCACGGGAGCGGAACACAGCATCCGACAACACAGAATTGATTTATTATATTTTAATTGTTAAATCCAGTGAGGCAATTTTATATAATCAGTGTATATAAATCATATTAACATACTGTAAATATGTTCTGCTATTCTATCGTTGCGAATGCTTTAATAAATGTTCAATTAAACTTAGTATTTCACATAAGTTAAAATTTATTTTTGGAGTTAAAATATATTCATTATACATGATATCTATAAATTTTTCCACCAAGCTACTATTATTAAAATTTATCGTTAATATTCCATTGAATCCATTCAATTGGTTTTGTGCAAAATATAAAACCCAAATCACTAGCATTTACTTTTTTTTAAATATTTTTTTATTTAACCATAGGAATCCTATGGAATATGGTAAAAAGTTGTATACCAAATTTAATTATCACAGCATTGTCTACTATAATTTTAGATGCTTTGTTCACACATGCTAATTAAATATTTAAAAAGAGCAGCTTAAAAGGCTTTAAAATATTTAGAAATAACAAAACTTTCACTACAAAATTTTTCATTTAGTATAACAGAAAATATGATAAATGTAGAAAAATATTTTTTTAGATTTTATTGATGTTGTTGAAGATAAAAATTATTGATGTGATTTTAGAGTCATTAGCGATATATTTAAAAAAAAATTATGGAACAAAAAACTTCGATCATTTTTACACATCCCCTGTATATGTCAATAGTAAAAGTATAAATTTAAATTACATTGAGAAAAAAATATATATATAAATATTATTATAAATTACTTGTGTATTATTTTTCTCTCATCTTTGGTGAAATCTGTGGAAAATATAAGATCACTTGTTGTATCGGTTTGGCTGAACTCTCTGAGTAAAGATTCAATATTTTGCTGAAATTTCTTCATGTCTCCACTGTTGTTAGCGAATCCTAAACCTTGGTGAAACCGGTGTTCACTTGCCCTGCAATAAAATATTTTTAATTTTAAAAAAGACAAGATTACTCAACTCATTTTGAGAAAAAAATTTCAGAGATTTAAAGAAATATACATGAAGAGCAAACATTGAAAGCAAATTTTGTCATAGAAAGGTAATTTATGCAAATCACTTTCTATATGTATTGATTGACCCATTGTTGAGCAGAAATGTCCTATTTATAGGCTCGACAATTCTAAATAGAATATTTCTGCTCAACACCATGAACAGATTCCAATATCTGTGTGTCGATTTCAATGATGATGCAAAACATGCTTTGGACACATAAAATAGTTTAGTTCAATATAAAATCCGGAAGTGAATTTAATTCAATATGAAATATTCTAATTTTTAAAAAATTTGGACAAAACAAGGTTTTAATGTTCGCTTCTCACATTAAAATCGCACTGGGGAGCATGACCCACCCAATATTCTGAAAACCTTAAAAGTTGGGAATTTCAAGTTTTAAAAATTCTTTAGTTGGAAAAATTCTATGAAGAAATTCGAGCGACCCGAAAACTTATTTCCTTTTCATAGGGCTTTAAAAAAATCTGGAATAAAAGAAATATACAGATAAAAAAAATAATATTTAAAACATTTGAACATTGAGGCCCGTTAATAATACATATATATATAAATGATAAACTGTAAGACAACTTATGCTGTGCTATTTTTCACAATTCTATTGTAGCTTTTCAATTGTAGTAGTATACGCCAGACCTATTTTCTCCAGAGAACAAACTTACGTAATTGGTTCAGTAATTCCACCAGTCTTCCCGATACCACCACCAGTCCATCCCATCATTTTTAGCATTCTGCATCCAACATTGCTGTCAGATACAGCATTCGAAGCAACGTTAGTGTTCATCATTTGATCGCGCTTGATAACAAAACTTTCATCCAATTCACTTTTGACCTAAAAACATTTCGTAACAATTTAAAATATTGCATAAAAGGAAACTTAAACAATTATTTGATGCATTTGGTAGTCACTGTGATATACAAGCAAAATAAGTTATACCTGTAAAATTCCACAGTTTACCTGTGAGCAATGTTTTAAAAAATTCTGGAGCGATTTTATTTAAATTTGTAATTAATTTATAAATTTTAATGTGGTAAGGGATAGTGAATTTGTATGAACTATTAATAAGTATATTAACATAAAAGAAAAGTTTTTAATCACATTTAAAATTTCAAAATGAATGAGATAGACACTGGGATCGTCTGTAGGTCATGCATAGAGAAGAAACTAACAGCTGTTATGTTTTAACCTAATCTATTATGAACTTGAGATATTTTAATAAAATAACAGATTAAATTTCCATAATCAATACAATAAGTTGTTTTTATTAATAACACCAACTGGTAAAATTTTACCTTTGCCTATTTCAAATTTATGGTTGCCCATTTTTTTTTTTTATGACAGCTCGTTAGCATAGGTCCTGCAAGTGGGTATTGAAATCTATATCATACGAATGAAAGATCAGTAAAATTGAGCTACTGTGAGAATAAAATTACTTGAGTGGGAGCAGATTATTTCAAAAACAAATAATGGTACAATAACCAAATGTTGTATGCTAGTTTTAGATATCGCATATTTTTGCAATTTGAACAGCCACAATATACTTGATTTAGAATGTTTAACTTACTCGAGCAGTTATTTTTATTTCATTAAGAATTGCAATTAAAAAACGTATAATGCAATTTTTACACAAGTAGATAAATAAATTTTTTGTATAATCAAATATATCGTTAAAGTAATATATAATGATTTGAATTTACTGTTTTTTTTTTTTTGTTATCTCAAAATGCTAAATCTTTTTATTTTCACAAATTTGTCTAGCATACACACACACATTTCACACACAACATAAAAAAAATTAAATAAAAATTTTCAGAACTAATTAAATAAATATTTTTAATTAAAAATGTTTATACATAAAATGTATACATTATGAAGTTTTTGTAAAAAATCATAACGCAAGTTAGTATAATAATGAATTGCATTTAATATTACAAATACTTGAATGTACAATTAAACATTTAAAGCACAAAAATTATGCATTGAACAGTGGATCAGAAGGAGTCGTAGAGAAAATTAGAAATTGTGTCATCCTCTAGTTTGTTATATATGATATCTGGATAAAGAAAATCATAGTAATAAAAATCAAAATAAAAGATGCATAATAATAATACGCAACATGCTTTCAAATATCCTTTAACTTACTTTAATTGTGTAAAATTGTTTTTCTAAAATTTGTAATGCTGCAATAGTAGCAGTGGTTTTTGCTTCAGCTTTAGTAGAACCTGCCCCAAATCCAATATTTTCGCCATCAAAAATAAGATCGCATCTAAAATATATATAATTTAATACAACATTCAAATATCTTAATAATATTTAACTATTTTTACATGACTAAAATAGTGGAGTGAAGAAACACCTGTTTTGTACAAAAATACAATAAAAATTCTAATAATATTTAGTTGTTATATATAAGATAAAAAATCGTTTTATTGAACATTGCGTTAAGAATATTAAAATACACATGCAACGCTAAAATATGCAATAAAAATCCATGAGATCTGGACATGTTTTGGGAGATACATCTCCCTTCATCAGCAGAAATGAAAATTGAAGAAATGAATCATCAGCAGAAATGAGTTTAATTTCTGCTTAAGAAGGGAGATGTATCTCCCGAAACATGTCCAGATCTCGTGGATTTTTATTGCGTATTTTAATGTGTTATATATATTAACCAAGTAATAGTAAAAAAGATCCTAAATTAATTTAGTTTGAGCCTCAATCCAACTAAATTTTCTTAGCTGGGTTTGTGCTATTTACCATTAAATAGGTGTATAGTGCCTAAAAAACTAAATGATACTTTTTGTTTGTTATGTTTTTTGTTTGTTAAAAGTCTGCTCATTCTAGGTGTTTTTTGGAGGGCGGCCCACCCTTTTACCTTGAAAATTGTGCGTTCGTGCTTTTTTTTGCATGAATCACCACCCTTCCCAAAATCCCACAATTCATCTGACCATTTTATAAAATATCCATTGGCATTATCATGCTTTGGAATTCCCCAGTAGTTCATACTTTGGAATTCCCCAGTAGGTTATACTTTGGAATTCCCCAGTAGTTCATACTTTGGAATTCCCCAGTACCTCGTACTTTGGAATTCCCCAGTAGCTTATACTTTGGAATTCCCCAATAGTTCATACTTTGGAATTCCCCAGTAGCAAAAATAATGTTTCCATCTTTGAGAATGGAATCTGCACTAATTAAAAAAGAGATTTTCTACGATTTTTTTACTTTATGGATGAAATAAGCGTTTCCTTTCAGATGTACTGCTAATTTTTTTAACATTGATTACATTCGTTAAGTAGTTGGTTATCAACAGATAGTCAATGATGTAAAGATTTTTAAAAATATGCAATTTGACACTGGGATTACTTTGACTTTGATAATGGAAAATTCATTGCGTCCTTGTTAAAGTGTCCTTCAAAATAGCTTCGTGCTCCTTTTATATTTCTAGATTGAACACCGAGTCTGAAATTTATTTTCTTACATCCTAAATAATAAACATGCTGAATGCTAGAAAATTTTCTAATCAAAAGAGTTTACAGTAATTTTAAATTATACCTCAATAAAATATATTTGAAAAACACTGTAATGTCAAGTATTTTATCAAAGCAACATAATGGGATATTGAGGACAGCTCACAATCCATCCCTTAGAAAAAAAAACAAGAACATTGCCTTGTTACTTCGAACCGCAGCAGATGACAATATTAAATTATTTTGTCAAGTGTCAACAATGAATCTGGCAACTCTGACTGCAAGCTCTCTACACTTGTTGAGAATTGAACCACAACTCTCCGATTAAGAGTCCTGCACTCTACTGCCTAGGCCTCGCTGGCCCTAAAATTCTGAGTCGGGATTAAAAAGATATGTTGTATGAAAAATATTTACTTCACAAATATATAAAGATTTGATATATAAAGAACAGTTTTGGAAGCCATTTGGTGAAATATTTTAGCTGTCGGATGGTTTTATCTAGCTTTTTTTACTTGAATCATGGAGAAATAAAAAGAAAACAATGTTTTAACACATTAATGAAAAAAACAGCAACACCATATATTGCATAAATCTACATACCATATATTTTTATCCGATTACATTATCTCAATTTAACCTCAGCATAGCAATGACATAGAAAGCATACTATCTAAAAATAAATCAGAAATATATTTTTAAAGCATACAAACCTAAATGTGGGGCCACCTGGAATCGTGTCGCCATTATATAAATCATATGACAAAGATTTCTTACAATATTGAGCTGAATGATTGAGCATCTTTTGTGGCGTATGAATTTGGGTATCGGGTGTAATCGCACTAGAGTCAAGGATAGCAAAATTTTTTTCTAATGAATTGTTTAACAATCTATAATTGATTCTAAAATAACCTGGATTCACAGGCAGAGAATCAACAGTACTAGTCCTTGTATCCTTAACTGGTTTTTGTTTCGAAGAACCATCTTTTCTTTGAGGCAAGGAATCGCTAGCAGACTCCACTGTATCAGATTTGAATGGTGTAGATAAAGTAGGATCCTCAATAGTGCTCGACTCCTCCAAGATTTTAAATTCACTGCCTTCTGGAAGGTCCTTAAAAAACTGAACCAGAAGAGGAACCACTTGATTAGCAGCAGCACTTTTTGCTTTTTTCTTTCCAGAACTTTCACCAGTACAAATGAACACTTTCTTGATAACTAAATCATTGTAATAAAGGCGTGAATTCAAAGGGCTTTCGAGGTCCTCTCTAGAAAAATAAGTCACATCCGACGGACACTTCAAAGACGCTATGGCACTTATTATTTTCTCAGTCGACCTTAGTTTTTCTCGATTGGATTTTGTAACTTCTTGTAAAAACTTACGAAGAAAGCATATTGTTTCTTTATCAGTGGTACTCTTTAAACCGTTTAAAGTTTTAACAGGCAAATTGGATATATTTATTAACGCCTCTATTGCATAAGCTGCTGCAACTAAACGAGAACTTTTTTCAGTAGCACATCTACCAATGGCCATTAGTGTATTTCCTATATAAAACTCGCACAAAGATACAGGTGTTTTGCGTACGGTTGTATTTACAAATTTATAACGAACTTGATTTTGAAGGTTTAAAATTTCAACCACTCGTTCTATTTCTTCAGTGGCGTGAGTTGATTTAATTTGAAGATTTTCTCTTTCTGCTGCGATTGTTTTTATTAATTTAAAATCTGGGGAATGAGGCATTGACATGATAAGTAGTTTCTGTTTAGTAATGCAGTCAGAAGATTCTGAAGGGTGTGTGGAATTAATTCCTGGTGGAACATTTATGGAAGATGTTGATGGAGTTTCAGACTTTACAGACACTTTATCTACAGCAGCTGAATCATCTGTTGCTTGATCTGTTCCAACTGAGTAGAATTTAATGAACTTGAAGGGTTTTTTTACATCGTCATCAAGTGCACTTCTCTTTCCTGTAATAAAAATAAAATAGCTTTGAACACAAAATGGTCACATTTAATTACAGTCTGCCATTCAAAAATTAAATTTCTGTAAATATTACATTATTTAGCTTTTGTTGGATTTGAAAGTAGCAATAAGGTTGTAACTAGGGATGAACCGGATAGCGGTTTTGCCAGATTTTGGATATCCGCCGCATATTACAAACCGGATAACGGGTTTTTGCCGGATACCTGGTAGTTTTTTTTTTTATGGAAAGATATTTTTTTAACAGTTCTTTAATAAACTATTGTTATTCATATTCATACTGGTTTTGAAACGGCCATAGTTGTACTGTACGATGCAATTGAAAATGTAATTTTGAAATATTTCCAAATTGCTTAAATGAATTGTGCTATATTTAAATGCTACAACTAGCTCTTACTAGACTGTGGAATAAAACAATTTCTAATATATGACAAACAGAGATGTAGCTATGCACTCTACACACAACCACGCGCATAAATTACTCAAACTCAAAGCTACTCCCAGATAGCTAGTGGCTGGTTCCAAATATCTGCAGCATATCTTCCTAGTACTATCTATTATGAAACCCACCGTGTCTGCCGCTTGGTCATGTTTTAACGAGAAAGTTATCACTTCACTACTTATCCACTTGAATAGCCCGAAAAAATTCAAAGGAGAATATGCAATATATGTAGGTAGTATTTTAAGGAAAATAGTTAAAGCCAGAACAAAAGGTAATAGATCGCCACAAAAAAAATCTATGGGGTTTTATTCATCATGATATCCAGCATGGTAATCGGATATCCTGCACTTTGCTTCTGGATAATCGAATAGTTAAAAATCAGCCGAATACCGGATAGTTACCAGATATCCGTTTCATTCCAAGTTGTATCAATAAAAAGTGTTTTCATTTCTTTTACAAAATTCTCAAAATATCCTAAACTAGACAGTACATAAAATATAAAATAATGGGAAAAGTCTAATATTGTTCACATAAAGATAAATTTGAAAATGTTTATACAGATTTGCAAAAGTAAAGTTAGTAGTTTTTAAGGAGTTTTTGAACATTTTTTAAGGATATTTTACTTTACAAATAAAACACATTTGACCTTAAAGCTTTTCATCTCCAATGCAAAGCCATAATATGTTAAAAATGCACTTTATAAAACATCCAAGATGCTTGCTTCAAGCATTTTGGAGTGCATTAATACTGAAGTAATGGCCATTTAGGAGCAACCGATACAATGTAAAACAATAATATTCAGTTAGTAAGTAATTTTGAAAAAATAAATATTTTTTTTAGTCAATTGGAGGTACTCAAATAAAATATACACTCAAAAAGTAAAAATCATTGGTAGCATAAAAACAGAAATCCAAATGGTAAAAATTTAATACAGTCCCCAAAAGATAACTAGAATCTTCCTCTAAGCTATCATAAATTTCTAATGCTGTTCCAGTAATAATTTAATCTTGATTACAGATGATTTTAGAAACATTAGTTATAATCCTTTTGTTGTACACAGTTTTGATATGTAAAATTATAAACACATCAAATTGTTTAAGAATTGTTTTTAATAGATTTGAGCCTAGTAGAATTTACTATATTTTAGAATTTTTATTCAAAGCTTGATATCATTTGAACTAATTCCTTGACTATATTTAAATAAAAAATTATATTTTTTAAAAAATGACTAAATTTCTATAAAATAATATTTAAAAAATGACAATATATTAGTGGTAAGTGAACTAAGTTCATAATTGAGGGTTTTCAAAGTTGAATAACTATTTAATTAACTAGAAAGAGACATAGAACTACTGGCATCTAGTATTAAAAATTAAACTATGAACTTGATTTATTATTACACTGAAAATAGACATTTTCTGCACTGTAACATGACAGCATTAGCCAAAATGCTGTCATGATAACTTAAATGTAAAACTTTAAAAAGCATTATTGAAAACTAAAGAATTTATTACTTTAAATAGCAATAATCCTTTTAAAAATTTATAAGTTTTTGACATAAGATAAGTTCACTTAATATGAAAGTGTAAAATAATTCATGATTTTTGAACTATTATATTTACAAAAATATCATTGTATTTAATAAACATGTACATTAGCACTCCTTATCTTTATAAAATTTACTTCAAGATGTGCTTTTAAAAAATGAAGGCTTTATTTAATACATCAGATAAATTGTAGATAAAGCCAGCTAAAAGAGAATATTATTTTTAATCAGTAGGCCAAATTGTCCATTACATGTCGGGAGAAAGTGGTAAATTCATGATGGAGAACCTTATATACACATAACTATCCCTCCCCACACAAACATCCATGTGTTATTTTGGATTTAAAACCAGACCCTTTACATGTAAGTTACTTTCATTTTTCGATAAATACAATTGAATTTGTAATAATTATTTATATCAAAAACTAAATTAATATGGAAGGATCGTGCAAATAACAATCAGTTAAAATATCTACATAAAGGTATGAAAAGTTGCTTTTTTCCATTGGCAGTACCACTGGGATGGTGAGAGGATATATACACGAGTAGCCAAATTAAGCAAAACACGCAATATACACTTTAAACTGTTCAAAGAAAATCACACAAAATACTTTAAACCTTATAACTGGTTTTGCTTCTAAGAGATTTCTATTTTCAGTGTTTTTTATTAGTAACTACCTGTGTTAGATAATTCATTATATGGTAAAAACTAAGCTAAAGTTATGAAATAGCTAACGATACTACTTATTTTTTTTTTTAATTTGGATATTGTGTGTTTTGCATATAAGCTGCTGATATGTTATAGTCTTAACAAAGTTTAATAAAATACTTTTTTGTTTAACTGTTGCAGTCTGTTAAAAATGATGAAAAACTATTTGGATGATTCCGTTACTTGCTGAGCTTCAGAAATGTCTTATAAATATTGAAACTTGCACTTTACCTTTAACATGAAAACAGTATTTTCTCTGATAACTAACATGTGATGTAATGTCTTTATGCACACACATACACTCCTGCTCACCTTATTTCTTACAATTTGTCCTCCAGTTGTGACTGTTTTTTGTATAATTTTTTTCTTATTTTATAACGAATAAAAGTACAGAATATTTAAGAAGACCATTTAGCACCTTGGCCCTTTATGCATTAGTTATATATATACATTAGTAAATTCAGCAGGTAAGCTCCTTTTCAGTCATGCACAGTAAACCCTTTGTGAAGAATTCCAATCTATTATGTTTTTTAATACAAACACCATAATTAACAATGAAAGATTTAAAATTTTACAATATTTTGAGGGAAAAATTGATAAATTTGACTTTAATTTATAATTTTACAGATAAAAGAGCTTTTACTAAACATGTTTGCTATACGATCGTGAATGAAATTTTTCAATGGTGCAGAAACTAATATTATTTAAAACATTTTATATTAAAAAATTATACCATTGCATTCTTTTAATGCTTGACAAACAATTGTCAGATATAAACAGTTATATGTGTAGGTCCATAGTGTTTACAAGTTTTGGCCCAATCATTTGCTCCTTGATTAAGTTACTAAAGGTGGTGATATGTGTTGGTCAATTTAAAAAGTTTATACAATAACTCAACCATGACGATAATTTTGGTTAGCGGTTAGAGTAATCTGAGATCATTTTGGTCTAGCAGTTAAGAATGGAGATCATTTTGGTCTAGCAGTTAAGAATGGAGATCATTTTGGTCTAGCGGTTAGAGTAATCAGAGATCATTTTGGTCTAGCAGTTAAGAATGGAGATCATTTTAGTCTAGCGGTGAGAGTAATCGGATATCCCATAAAAAGAACCCAAGATCAAATCCAGCACACATCACTTAAAATTCATTAATTCTAAATTAATATTTTAAACCCAAAATAATAATTTGAGAAGGCTGTACACTAGGGTGGAGCGAAAAAAAAATCTAAATTTGATTAATGTAAAGTAATAGTGCGGAAAAGTTGCCTTTCGTATACATTATTCACCATGTAAAAGGATTTTGATAGCAAATAATATCTAGAGGTTCCCCTCAGGCCTTGAAATTTACCAATAATAGGTAAAAATTGAATATGTTGTAACGCACTATTAGTCCACTCAGCAAAGGGTTCAATTCGGAAAAAAAAATAGGAGAAAGCTGTAAACAATTTTAATCGCTTCCAAAAAGTGTTCTGTATGATATATTAATTTTACACTCCTGCACCACGCCGGCGTTGGCTGCCATCTTGGAAAAATGGCGGCCAAAATCAGTTTTTTGTGATTATCTCCTTATTTTGTAAATTTAGAGAAAATATTTCAATTACAAAATTATTCCCGAAGTAATTTTACATAAAAATGCAATTTACATTATGTTTCTGCGACTCACCATTTAGACGCTAGAGGCGAATAAAGTGGATACTAAATCACCAAATGCCATGAAAACTCAAGAAACCGCTTTGACAGGACATCTTTTGTTCCTTACTTTATTTAAAAACCTCTCAATACCTCATTCACGCATAATATTTTTTAGTTAACTTTTTAGTAATGTATTTCGTATTCATAAAACTAAAAAAAAAAATTCAGCTTGAACACAAGTCATATTTTCTATATTATGACTTGTGTTGTCATATGCAGATAGTTCTCATGTATTTGACTCCAGCACTGATGGAGTGCTTTTTCCACATGGTAAGTAAGTATGTGTTGTATGGTGATCTTGCGATCTCACCAGCTTTCAAAAGCCATGCGTTAGTCTAAGATCATTAACAGGGTACAATAATAATAAAAGGCATGAATACAATGTGTGTAGCACTAAACTATCATTATTGACTTAAATGTAACAATTGAGGTGTATTAGGGAAACAAGCCTTGCAAACTATTCCGTGACTGAGTATTTGCACTATATTTTTCCAATGGCATCATACAACGTTAGAAAGCCTTTTAATAATTTATTTTTATTAGGCAAAGATTATTTATTGTCCTTCCCCACTGTGGGTTTGGTTTGATTAATTAACGTCGCACTAGTTCCACACTATAAGAGTAAACACTGAGTGTAAGCAAACGTTTTTTTTAAAAATTATGTCATCATTTAAAAGCGAGGTAAAAGAAAATACTCTAGTATTTCTGTAAAATTCGAAGACATGATGCTAAATTTAAATGTTTCCTGAGTTTATAATAGTTTTTTTAATGTGTGATTCATATCCATTGTTTAAGTAGGATTTCATCAAAGACACTATCAGAAATTCTTTTAACAGAAGCAAGCCATTTTGGCGCTCTTCCTCCTTTTGAACAAAGTAATATACTTTTCAAGCAATCAGACAACTAAAAGTAATATAGTACTTATATTCATACTTTGAATGATAAAATTTAGCTCTATGGCAATATAATAAGTTTCGAAAAATAATTCAATATCAATATTGGAATTTAAAATGTTATTTGGATTGTAGAAGGGTGTTTCAAGTCGGAATAGTTACTTGGAAATAAATAGGGAAGACATATTTTTCAACTCTATGGGAGCCCATTGTGAAATCTCTTTCAGAAATGGAAATATAACACTTATTTGCAAAATCCCCTCAGTAAAATTAACTTTATCTTAACGTCAAACAACAATTTTTGTTAAATTATATGTTCATAAGGTATAGAGATGTTTTTAATCAAAGTAAGGAACAAAAGACGTCCTGTCAAAGCGGTTTCTTGAGTTTTCATGCCACTTGGTGATTTAGTATCCACTTTATTCGCCTCTAACGTCTAAATGGTGAGTCGCAGAAACATAATGTAAATTGCATTTTTGCGTAAAATTACTTCGGGAATAATTTTGTAATTGAAATATTTTCTCTAAATTTACAAAATAAGGAGATAATCACAAAAAACTGATTTTGGCCGCCATTTTTCCAAGATGGCGGCCAACGCCGGTGTGGTGCAGGAGTGCAAAATTAATATATCATACAGAACACTTTTTGGAAGCGATTAAAATTGTTTACAGCTTTCTCCTATTTTTTTTTCCGAATTGAACCCTTTGCTGAGTGGACTAATAGTGCGTTACAACATATTCAATTTTTACCTATTATTGGTAAATTTCAAGGCCTGAGGGGAACCTCTAGATATTATTTGCTATCAAAATCCTTTTACATGGTGAATAATGTATACGAAAGGCAACTTTTCCGCACTATTACTTTACATTAATCAAATTTTGATTTTTTTCGCTCCACCCTACTGTACAATAAAGGAAAGAGCGTTAGCAAAAATTCTATAATTTATCATCATCTTTTAATGGATTAGCTAAAAATTGCATTTGTATTCAATAATGATGCTTCTACAACAAACTTGTTACACAAGATAATTTTGTAACAAAAATTAAATACCAGTAAATCACTTGAATAGAATTTCAAAAATATTTTATTTTCAACTTGATTCAAAAGCTTCAATTAAAAGCATTACTTCAAAAACTTTTCATGACTATCCAAATTATAAAATGAACATGGAAATAAAAATAATTCCTTATTAGATACTTTTCTGCAATATTTCTACAATAAATTGACATGTAACTATCACATTTTAATTCCATTTAATAATATTAAATAAAAAATACTTTTACAGTTCAATCTAGTTTATACCCAAGTCAGTTCTTGATTTATCTTATTTTTTTTAAATACTAACCAATTTTGTTACATGCTATATCCCCAAACATTATGGCTTGTTTTTAAATTACATTAGTTAAAAAAAATATGATTTTATGTACATTAAAATTTTTATGTAGACTAAACACATAATAATAATAATACATTTTCTTTATCTTCAATCCTTAGGCCCATTCCACATTGACGTGATGGACATGTGCGAGCTATTGCAGATAGTTCCGAGATTTGTGTATACAAACCACTTAATTTGTAAGCTCCAATCGTAGTTATCTACGAAAGCTCGCACGCATATATCTTGTGTAAAAGGGGTCTCAGCATTTAAAATTTGTTTAAAACATTCTTTCTTATGTTTGCCATTGGAGTAAAAGATTAAAATTTAATCACAAAATTCTTATAATAACAGATAAATCTCAAAATAGATTATTTTGGTAATTTTGGATAATAAAGTCTACTGCATCATGAGTGTTCAAATTTGAAATCTTTCTTAACAAGTATGGGGAAAGTAATATGATAAGACCCATAAACCATATATATTAAAAATATATAAAATTAAATATTTTCTTAAGATTAAATCCCTGGTCAAATAGGTTTGGCAAAAAAATATGAGGCCTTAGTATGTTTGAAAAATTTAAAAGAATATTTCATGTTATCAAATTCAATAATCTAAAAGAACTAAATTTCAATAATCAAAGCAGAAATTTGAAAGTGAAACGTTTATTGAATTGAATCCGATATGTAAAATGACAAATACTCCTAATGACATTTTAATATATAAGTTTTAATGTTTCAGCTGCTTGACATTGTATGAAACAAGGCAGGAAACGGATGGGGGCTCCTGGCATTATCGTTGCGCTGTCAAACACGAAAAAAAATCATCAGTTTGGGTTTCATTTTATAGTTTGTAATAAGAAATTATTTATTTTACAAAACGAAAAATACAATAATAAAAAAAACACTTAACGGAAAAAATATATAAATTAAATTTAAGGCAAATGTCAGTCAAGTTCTTTTAAAAAAGTGCATTACTATGTGTCAAAATTACAACTATTTTAAATTTTACTAGTAATTTTTAATTCATAAAAATAAAAAACTGTAAAAATTCAATTTAAAAGTCACATTTTTTAAATTTTACGAAAAATGATTGACAAACAAAAAAAAATAAAGTGGCTTTGTAAAATTAAGGACTTTTTATGCCGAAAGGAAAAGCATACAGAAAATTTATGTTGAATGATATTTTTGGATTTGATTAAACACTTATGCATTACAGAATTATTTTTTATTTACAGCAGCTGAAATAGAATCATTGCTATAAATTAATGCTGTGTTCAAGAATTTATTTCCTCGCATCTATCATTGGATTGTATTTTTAAAAGATAATAAGAAAAATTAATTTAGGTGTGTTTATAATTATTTAAATAATCTAATAAATCACATTTGATTTTAAAGCATATTGTTTTTTATATTAGTAGTTATTGTTCAAGTTAAAAGTATAATAGGCCTATTAAATTAAAGGGAGACGACACAGAACAAGGGACCTTAAATAAAATAACACGCAGAGCTACACTTAATTTGTATTGAAATTAGAGTATTCACTTTTCCCCACAGTTAACTTGGTTGCATTTGTAAATAACTAAAAAAAAAAAGCAATTGATATTAAACAAAATACCATCTTTCATATTTTCAAAGAAACATTAGGATAAGATTTACCTTATGCTTTAAAGAATGTAGGAACCCTTTTACTTCTTTGGCATATAAATAGGATGTTACATAAAGACTTCAATAAATAAGAGTTGCATTATGTCATCAAACCATTTCAAAAGTAGAAAATTCTAACAAACCACACACAAATTTAAAAGAATTATTCTTAAAAAATCTTATCTATGAACTTTATATTTTTGTACAATCATCTAAACACTGGTTTAATAACTTGTATTTTTTTTTATAAGCATAAAGCTGCTATGTGTTAAGTTAGAATATTAAGCAAAAAATGCAATTCATACAACAATTCAACTAGAAAATTGACTAAAATAAAGAAATAGTAAACTCTCAAAAAATGTCTTTATAAACCTGCTATTTGGCCAAAAAATCTGCAAAACCTTTTGATTAAATAAACTGATATTTCAAAACTATATAAATGAAGCAAATTCACCAGTTATTTTTGTATTTATATAATAGTTTACATATATGAAAATTTAAAACAGTAAAATATATTTATTATAAGTTTTATTGAATGTGGTGTTTTTCACAGAAACAACTTGTTATTTTTTTTTGTAATCATTACAAAAAAAAATTTATCATTAAATTACACTAGAATGCCTGTGCAATAATTATCATATGAACCCCACCACCATTTGTTAGGATCAAAATATAAAAAGTTTAACGTCTGCTCATGAATGGCAGCATTATCAACTTATTTTAAATAAACATTGATATTTATTAGATAAAAGTACGATTTGTCACTGGTCCACGAAATTCTTTTCCTTTTGATACATCGTTTGAGGTTGTAAAAAGGGGTCTTTACATACAGAAATAATATATATGACTTATTTTACATATTTAGTTTGGAAAATGAAAATACTATATACAATGAAAAATATTGATTTTAATATGCATACCTGGTCGTGCTTGTAACTCAGGTTCGTCTTTAGAAAAATTATTTTTCACTTCTCTAAAGCGCTTACAGCCTTCTAATGATTTTGAAAGTTCATGTATTTGAAGCATCACAGGATCGGGATAGCTAAATGATGATAAACAGCAAAGTTTTAAAAACATAAACTTAAAGATAGGAAGACTTGTTACAAAAAATATCTTATCACAAAAAAGGAAACTTTAAATTACTTAGATGAACAAAAAGCTTGTTTTAATTCAATTTTTTTTTTAATGTATAAAGAAAATCCTGTTTTGACCAACGACACAAACTAGTTGAAAATTGTACATTGTTCTTGCAGGACAATGTTATTTCTGAAAAGAAAATGTACCCTCACAATAAAAAAAATGCACTGTGCAACACTACTGTGCCAATTTTACAATTTGTGGGAAATTGTCCTTCTTAAACTTAGTGTCCTGGTAAATGTAACAAAGACTGCATCTTTTCAACAAACAACAAAGCGTTTATTTCCTTACTGGAAGCATATTAAAGAGCAATGGCATCACCCAACCGCTCATATCAAACTTACAAGTGCTTCTCCTTTTGGCCTTGCAGAGTAGTGATTTCGAAACACATCAACACATGCGCAGAACATGTGCGCTTACATTTACCATATATCCTTAAGTGGAAGTGACAAATTAGTCACTCTAACTTAACTTATGGTTCCAATTATAAAGTTATATTCAATTATTTACAACACAATTATTATTTTAAGCAAATCACTAAGAGAACGAAGTACTACATGGAAGGTGCCTAATAAAAATATTAAAGAAAGTAAAATACCTTAGAATTATATTTCCAAACAAAAAAACTAGCATTTACTCTTTAAAAAAAAAAAAAACACGGCAATAATTTTGAGATGATGATGGAAGCAATTCCTATATCTGCTAGAAATCGACTTTACAAGATGATGTATGAGATAAAATTGCAACAATTGATTGAAGTTGAAAACTACAAATAAGGTAAAATCTATATGTAATATTAAAAAGTATGCTGTGCATAATTTTTCAAATGCTAGTGGAAAGGGCCGAGTTATTCAAAAAATACATTATAAGTGTTGTAGAAGTTTTATAAAGGTAACCCATTTTTTTAAGGAGTAAGTAAAAGCTAATTAAAGTTCCAACAGCGGCAATTTGCTTCTGATGTTATGTCTATTGGTTACTATTTCACTTCTACGAATTTTAGCATTTTAAATATTTTGCAAAGTGAAGTGTGCCCTTTCTTTAATTTTTCTACTTTGCAAAAGAAAAGTGAAAATTTAAAAAAACTAAAGTCTGTAAAATCAAAAAAGCGTCTGATAAAAATAATATCAGAAGTAAAAGACAGCTGTGGATAGTGTTTTACTTTTCCTTAAATGGTACCACCCTTGATTTTTCTTCCTTCCATGGGACTTTTAATCTTATCGGACACAAAAATGCTTCTAAAGCATTAGGTGGGAGGATTTTAACCCTTTGTACTCTGTAGGCTCCACTGTATATATTAAGACTATAAAAATTTAATAGATGTATTAATGCTATAGAAATCGGAAAGCTCCGTTATTTAAACGTTTTTGTTATCTCTTATATATTTAGATAAATGAATCATTTTTATTATGTAAAATTGGTATATATATAAGTTTACAGTCCCTGCGATACAACACCAATGATTGTTAGCAAACGGACAGCAGTTAAAAGAATTTACACAAAAATATGCTTGGGACTTAGAGTTAGCTACACACCTTGGATCTGTTGGTCGTTAAGGGTTCATAATCAACCTAAGTTGCCAATATTTTGCAAAAATGACGATTTTGTTCAGCAATTCTTATGATCTTGATGAATTTTTTTTTAAATTTATAATAAATTTAAAACAATATTTCTTGGTTCATATACTTTTTTTACAGTTTTAATTGGGTTTATTACATACTTGATTATGATTAGCCTGCCAAGTTTAGTTTTTGCAGTGGTTTTTTTAAGAATAACTTAAGTTTTTAAAAAAAAAAATACACATTTGCTCCAGAATGGCTTTAACTGTTCTCAATCTATTTAAAACTTTTATAAGTTAACATATACCTTTTTATGATTTATATGTTTGATTTTGTCCTGGAACTTGTTGAATGTAATTTTTTATTTAAAAATACATACCTGCAATGCAACAACTCCATGTTTGAATAAGCTTGTGCTAAGCACAATAGTCTATCTTCCGGAAAATCATCTTTATACTTCTCCATGAATTCTCTTTTTAACTCCCAATGAGGTCCTGTTTCCCAAGGTTGGC
The DNA here is from genome assembly GCA_963932185.1 of Troglohyphantes excavatus. Taxonomy (NCBI): domain Eukaryota; kingdom Metazoa; phylum Arthropoda; class Arachnida; order Araneae; family Linyphiidae; genus Troglohyphantes; species Troglohyphantes excavatus. The sequence goes on along the minus strand of OZ010666.1, from coordinate 27,639,344 downwards.
GATACTCTTCAAAGTTGGTCATTATGAATCTAGAGACACAAAAATATTTTTTTTCAAAATCAAATTAAATACTTAGTAAAAAAAATTATATTATACTACAAGAATATTTTTATTAAATTTTTTTTATTTTCATTGTGGAACAAATCATTTAAAATGGAGGTTGCCAATATGTGGTGTGCGAGAGGGTCGAAGTTCGTCCAACATGGGCTCTAAGGCAGTGCAACTTTACCGGACCGAAACCTTTTTAAAAGTAGTTTTCTAATATTACATAAACTCCTAATAGAAAGGATGAAATGAGGGTTTGTTAAAAGAACCATAGAATTGTTTGCCGTAGTAAATTTTTTTCCATCCCATTAAGCTTTAAATACTTTTTTTATTCTCCACTATATTATATAGTGTACAAGAAAATGATTTGAAGGTATTTCATGGAAACAAAGTAATTTTTCCTCAGGCTAAATAAGTAGGTAAGGGTGATGAAATTTAAACCAATTTTGGTTACACTGGATTGCAATAAATAAAGACAAATATTATAAAGCATTTTTAATTTTAGTTTAGTATTTTTAAGTAATTAATAAATACTTTATTCCATTTTCTGCTGAGGGGAGTCATTTTGCTATCGAAACACGTCACAATTTAACATATTTTGTGCCCATATTTGACGTTACTGTTTTGAACATTTTTAATGCAATGCTTTCACAACAAACTTTTTTAATATATTTTTTTAACCTTAATTATTTTTAAAAGTGATTGACGCTTCAGAGTGCTGTCGAAGTGCCCCAAACGACTGCCCGAAGGATTGCCTGTAAGCACCATGATCGACTGCCCGGAGGGACGTTGTTACCTTCGAGATAGGCGCCGAACTGCCACCAACAGCCCAATATAAACTATAGTGCGATGTTAATTAACCAAAGCAAAGCTTAGGAATCAATTCTAAACCGTCGTCATTAGCCCATTGTGGTGCTCAAGTGCGACCAACACAATGTCCGCCATTTTGATTTGGCGACAAAAAAAAACAGCATTTTTGGCCTTGGCCCCAATTTTTGGACTTGGCCACAACAGGGCACCATACACTAGGAATTTACGTAAGTTTTTAATATGTTTTAAAAAATTATAGTAAATTCCTAGTGTACGGTGCCCCGTTGTCGCCAAGGCTTGGCAAAACAACGTCAAACGATGCGAAAAAATAAGTAGGGTTGCCGTACATCATGATATTGCAAGGTGCATCATGAAATAGGATTGCCAAAATATAAAATTTATTGCTCACCAATTGTCGCCAAATCAACTTTTGGCGGGGGCACTTTACACAAGGAATTAACCAAACGGTTTTGTCACTAACAACATGTTAGTGTTGCGAATATAATTTTTCACCAAAGTTGCTGGTAAACCCTTGAATCGTAGACGGGTTTGGCTGTGTTTTTAAGTAGACGCCAAATGAACCGATGTGGAGCGCAAGCCTCTTTCTTTTCCGATCTTTAGGGTTACTTCCGGTTTAATTCACAATTACAGTTAACAACTTAAGCGTTGCGTCTTATTTTTAAACCACAGTCGGATGATTGATTGATTGGATGACTTCTACTGTGTAATGGGCTGTCGGTGACGGTTCAAAATTCATTTCGAAGGATTTCTATTAGGTCTGCACAATTGAATGAAATATTGTCGCACTTTAGCTCCACAATGGGCTAATGGCGACGGTTTAGAATTGATTTCGAAGCTTTGCTTTGGTTAATTAACATCGCACTAGAGCTTTATAATTGGGCTGTTGGCGGCAGTTCGGCACCTATCTTGAAGGTAACAATGTCCCTCCTTGCAGTCGATCATAGTGCTTACAGGCAATCCTTCGGGCAGTCGTTTGGGGGATTTCGACATCACTCTTTAAGCCAATCACTAAAACTCCTATGCCCGGAAGTCACGTGACCTTCCAAAGCCATCACGCAAATTCTTAACCTTTCATATTTGTAAACAATTCTCCATTTATTCCCATATTGAGAAGTGAATCGCCCGAAAAAATCGCCAAGAACTACCCGTCTACAATTTTAAATCCCAACCAAGTCGCCAAAGTGAACCGTACAATGCATTTAACATACCTGCAGGGTTGCCGAAAATAGTAACCAGATCAGGGGGGACCTAAATGTCAGAAAGACCAGTTAATGCATTTGAACCTTTGTTTGCACCTTGGTTATCAATTTACTTCCCGTCAAATCGCCTCCATATTTTTCTTTCCTCCGTGGCATTACAATAATTCTTATATTATTCCCACCTTGACTTATTGCCAAACCTAGCAACCTAGAGCCAAACGCCGATGCAGGGGTGAAACGGAGTTTCTTGACCTGTTTTTGTCATCAAGAAAAGTTTTAGCGTTGCGAATATAGGATTTTCGGAAAAGTCACCATGGGCAACCTTATAAGACAAATTAACCATTATTCCAAGACCACTATACTATACTGTCACAACCCCGATTGCAATAAAAAAATGCGGTTTGCATTTGTCAATATAAAAAAAAACTACATCAAAACATTGAATTATCGATAGTAGCTCAAACAAAAATAAGAACACATAAATAAATATTTGTCATCTTTATCAAATATAGAAATTTTACAAAAAATATTAAAATCAGAGTAAATTTAAAATACTTTGCCTTACTTTGTAATTGTTTCTCACAAAACAAAAGTTACTTCACTTTAAGTTCTTTTTCATTAACAAGAAATACGAAGTGTGTGGTATATCCACTAGCATATTTTAATGACAAAAAAATTCAAAAACTTTTAATTGTCATAAAAATCTACAATCAAATCATTGGATATATTTCAAAATTACATTAACTTTTCGTTTTACATTTTGAAGAACTATAAAAAGCAATTTTTAAATAATATCTATCAACACTTTCCAAACAACTAAACCAAGTGTTTATATTTATTTCAAAATCGAATTTTGCCGATCCGATGCGATAAAATGTAATGGTTTTTGCCGACAGTAGACCTTTCTTATCAATAGCTGGTTGCTTTTTTGAGCCATTGGAAAGTAAAATAATTCCTGCATTCAAAAAATAATCGTTCAAAATTACGTGTTTTGAAAATGTTTACTTCAAAAGTCCATCTATGTTGCTATGTTTTATTTTTTTTGTCGCAATTCGTCACACATGGACAAAAATATGACGCAAATGAAAATGAATTGACAATAAAAATAGCACCAGGCATGTCAGAGTGCTTTTACCAAAGAGCCAAAGCAAAGAGTTCACTAGAGTTAGAATACCAGGTTTGTTTGCATGTTTAAAACCATTAGAAATCTTTCATTTTAGCGTTATAAAATTTGTAGTCATGAACCAATCAATACTTTGGTTAATCTGCTTTACCTGGCTTGTTGGAAAAAATTGATTTTAGGTACAAGTTGTGCAAAGTGTAACTATTTTTTACCCTATTTTTGGGTCAGGTTTACTGTACGGTCACCCTTGGCGCGATTTTTTCCACGTTTGGCGATAATTTTTTTTAAATGGCAATTTATCCCGCTCCGACCCGACAACGACAAGGAATTGCAGCAACCCTATTGGAAAACAGTCGCCAAAATGGCGACTTTTGGCGATATTTTGAAAAAGTCGCCAAGGGTGACCGTACAGTAAACCTTTACCCTATTTTTTTTGTAATGGTTCCCTTTGCGCTAATCAAATAGTTTACATTCACTTTTAATCATGCTTGCAGAGTAATAATGTTTTTGATGCCACTCATCATTCCGTGCCACATAACTGTGACATAAATTAAACAAACTAAATCTTTTATGATGTGCCATGCACATAGTCAAGAGATATTTTCAGTTCTTTTTAACAGTCACCGAATAGGATCCTGATACTTTTTTCTCAGATCTAAATCTTTTGTTAGGGATTATTCATAATGGGTGTAGTGGATCTTGGTGTTCAGATTTCTTCTAACCCAGGAAAGGTAGCGCTTTATCTATTCGATGACAACTTAGTTTAACCGCCATCCTTCCAGTGTTAAAAAGGATGGGGGATTTATCAAAAGGGGAACTTTCTGCCGAGTTAAAGGTCTCTTTCCTTGCCTTCCGCTGGAGTGGGGTACGATTGGGACTCCAGGACCTGTGAATCATAAATTTTTGAGGAAATTTGAAAAAATAGCAAAATATTTTAGCAAGTTACATGATACAAAGTTAATGCCAAAAAAAAAAAAGGTGCATTTATCACTTTTAAAAAGGACAGGGCATGTTTTTCACTTCTAAAAATGAATAGCGCTCATTTTTAAATACTAAACGGTCAGGCGCATCTACACTTAAAAAAGATAAAGGGATAAGAGAGATAAATTATTGTTGCATGGTGTAAAAAAAATATTTCACAAAACACAGACTTTTGTCGTAAAAGTTGATAACCACAAAGAAGAGAATTACCTAACGATTATGGGTGAAGACAAGAAGAGGCAGCAAATTTCTCGAAAGGGCAAAGGAGTGCATTATCTTATTAGAAATCCTGGTTAATTCCTAGAGTCCGGAGCCCTCGCCAAATAGGATTTGGCGACAAATTATTGGGCGATAAATTTTATATTTTGGCAACCCTACTTGATGCATGTGAAAATATCACGTTATATGGCAACCTTAAATTGTTTACCTCTAGCTTGGTTCCACGTAGCTGCGCCATTTCGAATCGACGTTTGGCTCGTGTGCTTTTGATTTTTCTTAGCTATGGATGTTTACGCGGACGACGTTTATTTGAATAGCAGGTATTTTTGGGAATTGGAGATGAAAGGCAAACGTGCCGTGATTGAGTGGTGCATGCATGCCGGATTGTTATGCAGCAAATGCGCCTAGCGAAACAGACAGTCACTGACTTGATGATGTTCGGCCGGGAGGTATGTACGGAGTGGTTCATTCATAATCCTGTTCCTATCGGTGGAGAGCATGTCGTCGTTGAGATTGACAAGTCGAAGTTCGGCAAACGCAAGTACAACCAGGGCAAGCATGTGGAAGGCCAGTGGTGTTTGGAGGGATTGAATCCGGTACCAACAAGTGCTTCATGGTTGCCGTGGACGACCGGAAATCGAAAACTTTACTCAACGTTTTGCAGCAGTTCGTTTTGCCTGGATCCGTTATTGTTTCCGATTTTCATATAAAATGTTGATTTAACGATCAACGATTGCAAGAAGGATTGCCTTTAAGCACCATGATCGACGGTCCGGAGGGGGTCGTGGATGTAATAATGAGTAGTCGAAGGCCGGAGACCACAAAATCGACGGTAGGAGTCTGCAACTTTAAACGTGCGGTATGCGTGTGCACTTAAGAGTGCCCGAAGAATCACCTGTAAGCACCATGATCGACTGGCCGGACCAACGCAATGTCCGCCATTTTGCATCATCTGACCATGGTTCAAAAATACGAGGTATTGTTCCCGGGTCTTTCCTTCGAGATAGGCGCCGAACCGTCACCAATAGCCCACTGTGCAGCTCTAGTGCGACGTTAATTAACCAAACCGCCATTTTGATTTGGCGACAAAAAAAAGGCGTCATTTTTCCTTGGCGCCAATTTTTGGACTTGGCGACAACGGCCACCGTACACTAGGAATTTACCGAAATCCCAACCGAAATATTGCTAGGCAGCAGGTCTCTTAAAAACAAACCCCCAGAATTAACACTGTCTAAGGCATTCTGATAAAAACTTAATAAATATGTTTGATTTCGATGCATTTGTCAGGTATTTGTTTACCACCAGACATTATTGGTGTAAAAAGTTGTGTTAAAATGGCACTTCAATGATGATAATATAAAAAAATTATAAGTTTATTGCAACTTACCTAGCTTTACATATTTTCTTTGCTATTTTGATTAATTTAGTTCTCAAAGTTTGAGGTATGGGACAAATATTCTAGCTATTCAGATAGGCCGAATACTGTCGATATTCGGCCAATCATCAACCGAATAGCTGTCATAGACGCAGGATGTATAAACAGGATTTTTGCAGGAAAAATTGTTTGCTTGTAATTAGTAAAAAAATCTAGCTGAATTAAAATAAATTTCTGTGAAAATTAATATTTTTAAAAGTATTCAGAAATATGCAGCTTTTTAAATCAATGATTAAAATATTAAATATCTTTAAAAAATTACAAAACCTATTAAACCTAAACACTATTTTTTATTTTAATCATGACAAAACTGGTGTTGTACAGGTAAAACTTTAATGAATATCTCAACTTTATATAAACAATCTTTTTTATTTATTTAAAGATTTTTACAGAAAGAAGGTTTTGTGTATTTTAAGTTCAAATTGAATTGACTATAGATTTAATTTATTATTATAAATTATTATCAGATTTAATATAGTAATACAAATACTATACTGCATATATGTTATGATAATTATATGCCCTAAACCTTTACCTGGTTATTTACTTATATAAAGAATTTTAAAGGAAGCTGTTTTTCGGCTATTTGGCTAAGTCAGTATTCGTCACATTCCTCATATAAGGTTTGAAAATCGATTTTCTGTATTAATTTTGTCAGGATGGATGTAGGAACTGTAAAAGTTTTCATGGTAAGGAGTCTCTTCGAAGAACAAAGCATAGAGTTTTTTAATTTATTTAAGTATTATTTGTATTACTGAAAATGCTTTTGATATATGAATGCATGTACTTATACCTTGTTATACTTTAGTTAAACACACTATTGGTTTCATACTTCATAATTTTTTCCTTTTATATTGTGCGTTAATTGGTTTTGTTACAAACGTACACAGGGGTGCCCATCCCCCCCAAACTCAATGGCGCAAATCCCCCCCAAACTCAATGGCGCAACACCCCCCCCCCCCCCCCCAAAAAATAAAAATCTCTACCCCCTCAAATTTAAAACTAAACTTGATTAGAATCTAAAATTTTCAACTGAATCTACACAAAGCTCCACATTTGGTATTTTATAAATCTGTTGGAGATAAAATCAAGATATAAATTTGGTTATATTTAACTTATATACATTAACTTATATGTATGGAACTTATATATTGAATTAAACTTTCTCTCCGCATCTCTTTATAACGTTTCATTGATACAAACAAATGGTGCTTAAAGTCAGGTTCGTCGGTAAAATATAGGGTCGGAGGTTCAGATAACATAATTTTGTCGAATAAAATTGTAATTTCAGAAATTTATTAATTGTTAAAACATGCGTTAAAATTCATAATAAATTCCATAGAACTTATTATTGTCTGTCCGCTAAGAATCGATCGATTTCGGTTCAAGAATCGCAGCTTTGTTATGGTCTAAAAATCTGGTGTTTTCTACAAAATGTCATCAATTTGTCTAAGGTGTTGATTTCAATTCCACCAGAAAATATAATTTACAAATGGATATTTAAAAAATTTTAAATCCCGGTTTTGGAATTCAATTTTGTAAACACCTAAAAATAGTTACTGTAGAAATGCTGACGGTAATCTCTGATTGTTCAATTTCAGAAAACCCCTTGCAATCGCTCCATTTAGACTAAAATAACTACCTACAATATTTTATTTTATTTGTCAGTGATATATGCAAAATCACTCTAATTAGCAGAAACAAATGATGTAAATAGGTTTTACTCTAAATGCTCAGAAACAATTGCCTCTTACATGTCAGCCAAATGCCACTGAAAATGCTTAAATACTTTATATATAAGAAAGAAAAGCTTTCTGATTGAAATATAAAAAACGGCTTTTTTTTAAAACACATCCTGACATCAAAGAAATAAAATTGATGTTATTTACGCGCGTTAGATACAGATGGTTCTACGAGTGTATATGTAAACCACATAGTTTGTATTCCCCAATCACAGGGCCATCTATAAAAGCTAATGCGCTTTAACTTACCAGTACAGTTTATCAAACTCGGAAAATACTTTTCATTTAGTTATTTTTTTACAATTTAAATATTCTCAGCTTTACTCCACATTTAAACTGCACGTTCACAAAAACCATTCGTCCTTGCTGACTAAAATATATTATCCGTTCTTTTATTGTAACATCATTAAAATTATTTAAACTGATTCGACGCCAAGACTAAACTCAAATATAATAAAACCACCTACGCTCAGTAGCGGCGATTGGGTTCTAAAAATTCAGTTTGGCTTTCATAATACTACTCGTATTCAACGTAGATAAATATCGGCGCCAATATGTTTCCCGCTCAAAAATCAAGACCTATGGTCGCGCCTATTTCCTTTGGCTTTTTTTTGTTTTTGTTTTATTTGAACGATGAGTATTTTGTAATGACAGAAGTGGCTCCTAAATGTCTGTAAGCTGTCTGTGTGCTGGCAGAAGATACAAGATACTACGAGAAAATAAAATCGATTGTAAATGTAATATAAGCACCAGAAAAAAATAGGAGAGGGTTGGGGTAGGAAATTTTTCTTTAGTTCGTCAATTCAGTAACACAATTTACTAAATATTTTTTTTAGTTTAAATTTAAAAAGTATGGGGGCAACGTACAAAAAAAGTGGGAGGGGGAGCGTTCCCCCTAATCGCCACAACTGTTGCTTATTAGTGAACAAACGTATGAAAGTAATTAGTTTCTTATGGAGTTGTATATAAAAATCGTAATTTACGTTATAAGTATTGTTGAGATGCGGAAACAGTTTATGCTTCCATCATTGCAGTTTTTTTTAAAAAACATATGCCACATATTAACAAACAAAAGAATTAACTTTGTTAAAGTCACCGTTTTTTTCTCCAGTTTTTGTTGCAGTCTGCAGTCCTGAGTTTATAGCAATCTTCATATTTATTTTTACATTTTTCAGTGTTCATTCTAGGCGTTTTTTGAAGGGCGGGCCGCCCTGCCCGCCCTTGTTTAATCTCGATAGCGCCCTCCTGCCCTTTTTTTGAAAATTGCCGCCCTCTTCTGCAAAAATGCCGCCCTCTTTTGCCCTTTTCATTCAAGTACAACCATCCTTGCTGCCCCATCTGACTTTAAAAAAAAGCAACGATTTCAAAATTTTAAGTGAAACATGACAGCAGAAAAACAAACTTATTTGTATACGCTTGTTGCGCAATATCAATGATTTCGCGGTAATTTCAAGCGCGGGACATTCCATACATTTTATTGGTTGGTTGTGCCCGCATGTGAAAAAACTTAAGTTTTTTTGTTTTTTGTAGAGGAGAAGATGGTTTGGAGCGAGGTTACTAAAGTAGGCATTTTAGCACCGCATTTTGAATTTAAGTAGAATTTTCATCATTTTTTTAATGTACTTTTTTTGTGTCAGTTTGGTTAAGTAAAAAAATAATTTTTAATCATCAAGTTTCGGATTTTAAGTAGCATCTTCATAAATAGACATCTGTTTTGTACGTTCGTGTTGAACGTTCTTGAGAGTGGTTGCACACACGCAGGATTTTTTGCCCTATGTACAAATAATTTTATATAGTCGCCGCTCACAGATATCTAGCGTCTACACACAGGGCGGTAAAATCTCCTCCGTCGACGTACGTCGAGAGCTGACTGTTGGCAGTGTAGTTTCACCATCAAATCGATTTACTTTAACTTTGCAGCGCTCGCGCTCCAAATGCAAGGTGAATCGAATGGGTTTGGTTTATTAACGTCGCACTAGAGCTGCACAGTTGGGCTATTGGCGACGGTTCGGGGCCTATATCGAAGAAAGACCCGGGAAAGATGCCTCGTATGTTTGAACCATGGTTGACGAGGAAACACCTCAACTGACACCCAACGCCTTCAATAGACGTCGGGACTTTGGACCCCGATCAAATTTATCGTACACCAGTCCCGTACACGCCGAAAATTTTTGTGGATGTTTTGGACGACATTCCTAGTATTTGTAGTGAAGCTGGCAATCCTCCGATCACAAGATCACTACTTTTCTTAGTCAATTCCGTCGCATAGGATCGAATCAAGAACCCTTTGATTACCAGCTGACGCCTTTATCCACTCGGCCACGGAAGCCTTGAATCGAATGGGAGGCACGAATTAAAAAAAATTCTTACTGGATTGTTTGTGTTAATTAACGTCGCACTAGAGCTGTACAGTAGGCTATTGGCGACGGTTCGGGGTCTACCTCGAAGGAAAAACCTGGGAACGATGCCTCGTATTTTTGAACCATGGTCAGATGACGAAATTCTTACTGGAATAACATAGCTTATTATTAGGGACCGTCACTTATTACGAATGAGAGGTTCGCAAGACTTAACAATTGATCGAATTGAACAAATGATTTCACACATATGGAAATAAGGGTGATCAAAGGTTCGAATGGTTGTTGGTTTATTTTCTTTAATGTTATTGTACCGCTCGGGAAGTAAGAAAAAAAAAATTTCACATCGAGTGAAAAATTTATGAAAATTAAATGCAATATGAAAATATATATGTTAAGTTAATCGTTTATAATTATACTTTAAGTCAGATGCGTCTGTGGCAGGGTTTAATGACAAAACCAAAGATACAAGTCAAATCACGATGCGTGGATCTAATCCCAGTCCTTATTTTTTCAGCTCACACTGAGAAAAACAACTTTAAGGCCCATTCTACACGAACGCGCGTAAGCTTTTCGGTTATTCGAGAATTCATATGACTTGGTATGAATTCTCAAATCACAGAGAAGCTCACGCGCATTTTATTTGTTCGTGTAGAATGAGCCCAAACGGTAAGCTGTGTTTATAAACGTGTATTTGGTTACGTATATCAATATAAAATGGCGGCTGCATAGCTATCGCTAACAACAAATTAACAACCCTTTTATTTTCTCGTTTAATGTATAAGCTCTAATTTACTTCAGAGCGCTACTTTTGGAACGGCAGCGATGACCAATTCTCCTTCTTGGCTGACCACGTCCACTCCAACTGTGTTTTTTTTAAAGTGCCCTTTAAAAAACCAAAAGTGCCCTTTCAAAAACAAAGGTTCCCTTTCAAAAACAAAAGTGCCCTTTCAAAAACAAAAGTGCCCTTTCAAAAACGGGAAGTGCCCTTTTTCTGCCAGCAGCGCCCTGCCCCTTTTTATTTCTAGAGTGAACACTGCATTTTTTCTTCCTAACGGAAAAGTTATTGCCTCACAGCGTTTTTTAATTTAAATCTCAGCACTGAAGTGTATAGTCTGAATGTATGAACCGGACAAAGTAAACGTGTATGTCCTAGATATATGAGTAACACATATTAAAAAAAATACTAAAGTTTTAAAAAATATGATTTTTTCTCTAAAATAGTTCTCTTGGTTTTTTTTACTGACCCCCTTCCCCCCCCCCCCCCCCCCCCAAAAAAAGCGAGAAGGTCCTGTGCGGTGGCATGCGCCGCACAACCCTAAGATTCTTCTATATCCATTAATCAGATAATTTTTGTAATTTATTTTGTAGATCTTTCTAAAATGGCATTTAATTTTAACAGAATAAAGACTTGCATTTTCAAACAAGAGTATTTTTTTACAATTTCGTCAGCTTTTGTGTCGAAGAGGCGTTTCTTGAAATGGCTGGAAATTCCAGTGACTGCGGACGTATTATATATGCAAAATTATTTTTTCCCAAAACATTTCCCCCTGAAAATTAAATAATAATAAAGAAATGAAAAAAAATCCCCCCCAAAAATTCTGATGGCGCAACTTGCGCCATAATCCCCCCCTATGGGCACCCCTGAACGTACATACGGTCTTTCCAATCCCATTACTATCAAATTCTTTTAGATATTGCAATATTTTAGCGTCTCTGCAACCTATGGAATGAAAGGAAAACATTAAATTCATTTTTAGTTATTTTGCAAACTTTTAGTTACTTTAATATTAATTATTTTTTATGATGTAAAATCAATAATATAATTTAGTTTTTTTAATTATTATTTTAGGTTATTGATGCCAATTTTGGAGATGTGAATATCAATCAAGAACTTGACATCAACTTTCAGTTGTTTTCCCCTGCTGGTAGAGAGCTAATATCCGATTATAAACAATCTGATGCCACTCACAGGTAATGTGCTAGTAAAAAAAATTATGTGTTGTTTGTTTGATTTTTTCTGTATTAATTAGGGATACAACGGATATCCCACCAATAGGCCAGATAATTGGCAGTACCTAGATATTACAATTATCCTGCAGTATATCCGGCCTGAAATTATATACTGTGAAATAAAATATAAATATATATAATAAGTAACAAAAAATTGCAATATTAAAAAAAAAAGTTTAATCAAAAAGTTTGGTTTATTTTTAATATTTTTCGAACATATTTTTATCATGTAAAGAAAATTTTTAAAAAAAACTAGGCATTTTTATCTTTTTTTTAACCTTGATAAGTTACAATGCAAAAACGTTAATTGTTCTACCTTTATTGGTAGAATTCAGTTGTGTTTAATTTCATAAATTAACACTGCCTCCGACAATACTCTATCACTGTATATACTCCTGAAGAAGTATTTTTTTTACTAAACTTGTACCGGCAGATAAACGAATATCCGGCTAAAGTTCCTTCCAGCCAAATTGATATCCGTTGTGTCTCTAGTATTAAGGGGTCTGCTGTGTCCTGGTTTGAAGAGTACTGATCTAATAATAAGAAAATTGTGGGTTTGAATTTCCTCTTGAGACTGGAGCAAGCTTATAATTGTAGGATTGTGAGTTTTACTCCTCATCATCTTCCAAAACATTTTCTTTACAGAGGGGACTGGTGTACATGAAATCTATCGTGGTATAAATGCTATCATGTCAGCTGAGGAGTTGACCTCAATATCTGACCATTATTTATATTTGTGAGACAGTATTCACAGGTCTTTCCTTGGGGATAGATCCTTTACCATCCCCAATAGACCATAGCTTCTGTAAAAAATGCAGATTTGTATCTGTAATTTTATAACAGAATTACAATCTTTTATGACATAAAAAAGTTAGTTTGATCCAGCAGGCGTTCATTTTGCAATTCACAGTTTGTTGGAAAGAGAGAGAAATTTTCATTCAATGAATAGACTGGGTATTATAAATAACTTTATTGGATGCTTGACATTTTTAAATATATTTAAAGTTTACCTAATTATCTAGTAATTTATGTTTTCTTTCATCAAAAATTTTCATCCTGATAGTATTTTAATATAACATTGACCTTCTTTTTTATTAGGTATGAAGTAAAAGAGGATGGTGATTACAAATTATGTTTTAATAATCATCACAGTCATTTCTCAACTAAAACAGTCTATTTTGAAGTCTTCCTTGATTCTGATTCAGATGATTACAATGAAAAATGGGATGACTACGATTTTTTGCCAGAGTTGCAGTACAATGACACAATTGATCAGATAAAAGTAATCATTTTCTTTTTATATTTGAAAATAATAATGCTGAAATTTTTTTAAAAAATACTAATATGTGAATGTGTTTTCAGTTGTTTACTGCAAATTATCCCTTTCTAAAAATTAATAAATTTATTATGTTTTAAATTTATGTTTGAGTGTCACAAAATTTTTGTTACACACTTTTAGTGATTTTATTTTTGCAAAATGTGTTTAAAATATCTTATTTATAAGTGTTTTCTCTTAAAATGAAAACTTCTGCTGGCATTGCCTAATGCATCATCGATGAAAATTTTTATGCGCATTCTTATAAAAATAAATTCTGACATAATTAAGAATTTTATCGCAATAGAAATGTCAGACTGGTGCATTCCTTTATTTATCTATCAACTTGTATATATGTCAACAGCAGGTTTATACAACTTTATACTAACAATTTACAACAATTATATTTGTTAACACAGTAAGATAACTCTGAATGTTAAAGTATATTCTAGAATGACTTTTCATTATCTAAATGTGTGACATATAATTGAAAGCATGTCTGTGTGCATGTGACATTCATAAGCAATGATTTAAATTTAAAACTTAAATATTTTTATATTTTTGACCATTAATTTAATATAATTTTCAATTCTAATTTTATTTTAAATTTATTAGAAAATTACAAATTAATTAAGATTCTTTATAGTTTCAGTTTTTAAAAGTTACATCTTAACTATTTAGTAAAGTTTAACTCGTATAATTTATTTTATAATGGGGACATTTGCTGATTACATAGAGTTATATAAATTGTTGCTGGTATTTAGATTAAAATTTATTCATCATTGTTTAGTATATGACAGCTATTTTCAACCTCCAGTAGTAATTTCAAAGTCTCCTGATCAATCGTCGGCCTTGAAAATCGTATAAGTGGTACATAGCATTACCAAAAGCTTATATATATTTATTTTCATTAATTTCAGCATATCCAAATATCTTTTTTTGATTTGCAGATTGATATTTCTCAAAAGAGATGCAATTTTCCTTCAGTTTTAGATGTTACAAACATTTATTTATTTAATTAATTGTTGAATAAAATACATTTTATAGTTAAATTTCATTCATTTGAAGAAAAATAATAATTTGTGTGTTTCATTAGTTCTATAAGTTCTTGATCAATTATATATATGGTTTATCTAAATATGTAGACCTTAATCACTTTAATATTTCAAACTACAGAACGAAAAAAGAAGCTGTGTTGTATTTGTAACTCTTATATTTTCATAAAAATTGTTAAACATTCTGCTTGACTTCTGCTAATCAATGTACTAATTAAGAATCTCTTTCAGATATCAATTGCTAAGGTTCGTGAAGACCTAAGTAAGGTCAAGCATCATCAGGATCAGTTAAAGGCCATTGAATCTCGAGATCGTAATCTTCAGGAACATAACTTTACAAGTGTAAATCGATTTTCTATGTTAATAATTTTTGTCATGATGGTTGTAGGAACCGTCCAAGTTATCATGGTAAGGAGTCTCTTCGAGGAACAAAGCAAACTGCACAAAATATTTAAAATTATTTCCTGATGTAACTACAGAATTATTTTTATGTCATTTTAAGGTATAAATAACTAAATGTTTAAACTTTTTTACATTTATTTCTAAGAATGTTTTGATCTCGGATTTGCAAAACAAATATTAAGACGGTTCTATTTTGGTTTGTTATGTATACTATTTCCCATTATAAAATGCTATGCAGTGTTAATTTTATGTTTTGCAAATATCAATAATAACTTGCATTATATTATTTTGAATGTTCCGAAAATAGATTTCAAACGAAAGGTTTTTCAATGTATGTAGTTAAATAATTAATTATTATGTAAATAAATTTAATATAAAATAATAATCAATTTAATATTATAAATGAATCTTATAACATATAAAACTTTAATTTGAATGTTTTTATACCTTAAAATGGAATCATTTCAAACACTTTGTAATTTACTGTAACAATTTATTGTTGAAGTTTATTGTAACTACACAGGCCAAAAAAATTAGAAATTATGCTATTTTTTTTTACTTTTTCAACCTATTTTATTTGTTTTGTTAGAAAATATTTATACGTATAGCTTCTTTATTTAAAGTTGTTTACACATTTTTTTTTTATTTGACTTAATTTCTTTAAAAGAAAGTATATAAAGAAACTATGATAGAGCATAACACTAAGTTTGCTCCTCTATTTGTAGTTATGTTCTTTATTTTCATTTGTATTTAGTTACTAAAACATATACTTTTTTTGCATTGCGAGCCATGACCTATTTTCTCATGACAGCCTATGAATTCAATAGCTTAAAAAATTCCATCTACCTAAATGTTTTTGTTTTTTTTAATTACTGCAAACATTGATATTAAGTGTTACATTTATTTTGAAAGAAAATTCAAAAAAGTGTTGTGCTGTGAGCATTATTTTTTAAAACTGCTCAAATTCTCTCAAACCAAAAGTTATTAAGGTTTTTTTTTTTAAATCGCACATATTTTAATGTTTTTCCTTAATAAACATTTATATTTCTAAACACTTACTTCTTTACTATCATGTTAATTGCCTTGTAATTAAATTAAAAGAGTTGGTCTATTTGAAACTGGTGCTTTTGATTTTGCTCAGATTATAAAATTTAATAATATAATACATTAAATTATTTGAATATATTTAATTATTCATTGTATTACGTGTACACATTAATTTTTTTTTTATAGTAGCATACTCAAGATTTTCTACTAAATGTAGTACATTAACGACAAAGTTTTCGAAGATATTAGTTTTACCGGGAATTTTCCAATAGATATATAACAATTAACTACAACCAATATTGTCTTTAAATTTTTAATATCTTTTGTTTTTATTATTATCTAATTTTTATACTGAAGTTACAGACTTTAATGCTTACTGTATATTGTATATTCTCAGTAAAAGCATTTCATGAGTAATATTTTCAATATAGCGGTAATCCATTTCTTAAAACATAAAAGAGCAATACATTTGATAGTATAGTTTCTAAATTGAAGTTACCTTTGGACGTCAACATGAATTCAAGAAAGTGTAGAAATATTTTTATTTTAATAAAGAAACTTGTAAACAAAAGGTAATACTCAATAATTGGCATGCACTCCATAGTAAAAATACTCATAAGTTAATTCTCAGAATGCTGCAGTTTATTAAAGAAAGGAACATTTTTAGTTAATGAGAAAATTTTGAAATATTACCTTTTAGCTATAATTACAAAACTACATGTGCTTGTTTGCAGAGCAGCGTAGATAAGATTATAAACCCATTTCAGATAGAAATATCTTTGCAAGAATTTATTTGTTTTAATTCAAATTATGTATATTCATTTAGTTTTGAGGAAATTGTAAATGTTGCAAAAAATGGTTAATAGATGGATATTGTATAATTGTAGTAACAACTGGTTTCACTCGTAAATTTCAGGTAACTAATAGTAACTTTTCACAAAATTCATAACCTTTAATTTGAGTAACATTGGACTACTAATCACTAGACTTGTACAGTGGAACTCTAATTATCTGAACTCCATTTACCCGGATCAAACAAAGCGAATCGACAATAATTTGGATTGATTTGAGAAAATAAAAAGAAATTAGCAAAATTCCACATTTTAAAAGTTTGTTATCAGTGAATGATATTGTTTTTAGTAGTCATTAAATTACATTACATACTAAAGCAAAAAAAAAAATTATTGAGAAATAGCCTTTTTTTCATATCCAGATATTCGATTATCCGAATGGGTTTTCGTATAATAAAGTCCCGGATAATTGAAGTTCTACTGTACTAGCTTTTGTTATTTCGGACTAAGGTTACCAAAGCATTGAAAGTAATTTTTTTATTCATATACAGATAAATAAAACCTTCTTAAGTTTACAATGTATTGTACAGGACATTGAATTGTAACTTGTCATTAAGCAATGACAAGTTACAATTCAATGTCTATAAGCAATAAATTGAAGTGACCTTTGTTTTTATATGTTTTACTTGTTTATATACTCTGGTTATTAAAATATTAATAGCAATAATCTGAAATATTGTATCTTTTTACAATTCAATTTTTCATGCCATGCGCTTGTGAAGTTATTGATTTTTATCTTGAATATTGTGTATCTAATCTACTTAACTTAATTATGGAATGTGTAATTGTTTCTGTAATATTTTGTGCATATTGTGTCCATTTATTGTTGTTATTTATAAATGATCTTATTGTAAAAAAAAGGATCTTTCTTTATTAAGAAATTTTTCTTTGACTCATTAAATTTTTTAAACCTTAATAAATAACATAATAATGTTCTTTTCAATGAGGTGAATATGTAATTTATTTCTAAAATGTTTTTGCTGTTATATATATATATATTTCATAATTACATTTACACTTTCTGCTATTTAAAATAACATTCTAATGTATTTATCAACACATTAAATTGAAATTATTTTCGTATATAAATAAATTTTTAATATTTTCAATTTGTTTTTCCGGGAGATTTCAATTTATTTTATGTTTTGGCTTTTTTTGTGATTTTATCTTTTGCACAAGTTATTTTTACAATTTAATGTCACAAATTTGATGTTATTTATTTTGAAGCGTTTTATAAACAAAGTTTGTTAAGACGAAACCCCAAATTATAAACAGTATATACTGTGTAATTCTATTTAGTGGTCAAAGCTAGTGTTGTAAAGAAAATAAACTAGCTACCTTCTTGGTGGAGGTGCATTATAAATTAGTTCTTTTTTTCCAAATTATGTCCAACAATCCAAAATTTGCGTAACAGTTTAAAAGCTCATAATTTATTCAAATTTTTGTACATAATATAAAAACATTTTATAACTACAAAACTAGACCAGTATTTCAGCTTTGAATCTCGAAAAATCCTCAAAGGAATTCGAAATTGTGTTAATCTTTGAAAACATTTGAATTTTGTATTGGAGTGTTCTTTTTTCTTTTCAATAAAATTTAAATGTTTTGTCATTCCAAAGATCTGATACTCCTATCCAAAGAGTTTTTTTTTAGTAAACTTTACATTTTTCTGATACTTTAATTAAAGTACCTATTATAAATTAAATATTACCCTTTTTGGCAGTGAATCAATATATGTGCCAAGACAGTGCCTTTTTGCTGGTTGAATCCAATGATATCTTATTATACTTAACTTAAAAGCCTTATTTGTGTTATAGCTAGTCCTATCTTGTCTGAATTGAGAAGTAGAAATTCTGTAATTGCTAGTTAGATTTTTTTTTAATTAAAAGTTATGTATGTCATTATTTTTGAGATTAATTGAAAATTATATTCATTAATATTCTTTTGTATACTGAAAAATACAAATTTGCATATTTCACAGCTTTTATTTACAACATATTCAATTTGCCATTTCTACTTCTCAATTGTATTTCCATACTTCATACTGTAGGAATTTTATTACCAGTGCTTGTAAGTTATGTCTAAAGTATGTTTTTGTAGATCAATAAATAAATGTTTGTGATGATTTGTTCCTTTACATTAACTTGTTTTTATTTCAGGATATATCTATCATTATTAATTTTAAAACATTCTTTCATACTTTTCAAGTAAACGTTCGATTACATATTTAAAAATTTGCAACATTTTCTGCAAAGATAAGAGAGTATACTAATATAATAAAATAAATAATAAAAACAAACACATACAATTATACTTCTTTTATAAATTACAAATAATACTAATAAAAAATGTGTGCTACTATAAATATGAAAAAAAAAATTAAATGTTAAAACTAAAAAAAAATATAGTTACAGTTCGAGATTTGTGAGCTAATCTCAGGTTTATAAAGTTCAAGCTTGCAATCTTACACCGTAAAAAAGAGTTTCTTAAAAATTATTACCTGAACCTACATCGCATTTCTTTGTACGCAAATTTAAGTATAGCAATGTGATTTAATATTGCTAATCTCAGCTTCTGTTCAAGCGACCATAATAAAACCTGACAAACTTAAAGTAGTTGTTCGGAAGAAGATGGTTTTCCACGTTATTTGATGCCAATTGTTTAAATAGTAACTGAGTTATTACAACTCAATTATCTTACTTCCCGTTTTTGTCACGCCTTTTTTAACATTTCTTCTGTTTTAAAACTTCTTACTATCACTCGTATAAAGCACTGGATTACTCTGCTGAGGATCTAGGTTCGATTCCCGGTATGACTTGGGGGTTGTAATTGTCGATATTGAAAGTGATTTATGAAGGCAGCCTATTATGCAAGCATCTACTCATTTATGAGTACATGTCTTTTTTTAAATTGAAACTTATTCGGAATCATTATAAGCTCAAAAATATGAGTACATTTGACTTAATTTCGAGTACCTACTTTTAACAGTATATTATCAAGAGTTGAGTAATGGTCAATCACAAAATGCCACCAGGCCGGAAAATTCCAATTGCGGCTCATGGCAACCTATTGTCTGGGCGATAAACTATTGTTTTCTTCTTTGATAATATGGTAAACTCCACCGCTACGGCCGCAATTGGGCTATTGCCCACCAGGCATGATCGTTAGCGATATGAAACAAACGGCTGGTGTATTTTGCATAAATTAAGCAATTTTCATGAGAAAACATTCTTTTTATTCGTATCTAGTTTAAAATCTCAATGAAAATAAACAGTTAATAGTAATTCTATTTATAATTGTTTTGTTTAAATGGCTTAAGTGAACTGTGGTCTGATTAGCAAAATCAGTGGTACCCAACTTTTGGGTGTCCACGGACCACATAGTTAAAAGTAAGATAAAGCGTCGACCACTGCCTTTTAATAACACTAAATAAAATTCGGGGGAGGGGACAAATATTTGAATGCTAAATATAAGTCATGTTTTAAATGTTATATTGTATGCAAATAAATGCATTAATAATAACGCAGAAATTATATTGTGTAGTAATTAACTTAAATTATATTAATTATCTTTTAAAATTACTGCTATACGCGTATTTTCAAATTATAAAATGATATTTAAGTGTATGCTTGCACCTTTTTCACCAACTTTAATACCTTAGTAAGTAAGTAAATATCTTCAATATCTTAGTAGTCTTCTAAATAGTACCACGGGAATAGTAATGAAAAAATACACTCCTTTGAAACTGCAAGTGGAAGAATTCCATTTAAATCTTTCTTTACAAAGACCTTCACGGACCACAGGCTGGAAACCACTAAACTAAACAATAGTTTCATTCTCATTATGCATTGTACTAATGAAATCCTTATACATACGATAATTATTATAAGTACACTGTAAAATAAAAGGTACTTAAAAATGAGTACCTGAACATACTCGTTTTTGTTTGAGTACAATTGCTTCGTCAATGAGAGATGACATACTAAAATTTAAGTAACCGTACTTTCTCAAAAATGAGCTGTGTGATTTAATAGTGCTAATATTAGCTGCTGTTCAAGCCATGTTAACAAAGCGACCTGACAAACTTAAAATAGTTGTTCAGGAGATGGTTGGACATTAATTGATGTTGATTGCTTAAATAGAAACTGAGTTATTACAACTCAATTTCTTCTGTTTATAACTTTTTCAAGTCTACCTGGTAGTTTAACGGATAAGGCTCTGGACTGTGGTGCCTGATTATCTGGGTTCGGTTCCCGGTTAGTCTTAGTTGTAAGTTGTCAATATTTATTGAAAGTGATTTATGAAGGCAGCCCATCTAGCATCTGCTCTTTTTATTCATTGTACTCATTTTTGGGTACATGTCTTTTCAAAATTGAAATTTATGTATTCGGAGCCATGATAACCATGAATATACTTAAAAATGAATACATTTTACTTATTTTTGAGTATCTATTTTTAACAGTGTATTTAGTATATTTTAAAGAAATTTCGTAAACCTTTTTATATACAAAAGACCGAAAGAATTTCTTGTGAATTTGAATTAATTTCTCGGGAAAAAAAATACTTTTTTTGAGAAAAAAGCCACAATGGTTGTCAAGTAGCTCAAGATCCGTCAAGACAATACAATAAACAAAACAAAAACTCAATAAAGAAGCCGAAAAAGTGAAAAGACCAACAAAATAAAAAGAGAGCGAAACTCGAAAATATAAACAAATCGTAATACTTTCGCGAAACGAAACTAAAACTTGTTGAATGAACCGAAACTAATTTACTACGTTTTTTTCCCCACTTTGTTTTGCAACCAACCAGGAAGTTAAGTTTCCATGTGTTTTATCGGATGCTTTAGTTTTGGTATTTTCATGCGCTGATATTATTTACCATTGTTATTTGTTATCTTTGAGTCTCGCCTTTTTCCAATCACAAGATATGTAATGTACAATCATAAGATGTAAAATCAGTGGCTAGCCACGGGGGACTCCAAAATCTTAGAATGGTACAAAAGCGTTTTACATTTTTGGTGCATTTTTTATTTATTACATTTAAATTTATATATATATAATTTTTTTAAACTTTGTGTTCAAGTATAAGAAATCCAAAAATTATTTCAAAATTAAATATTTTACTTACCACCCTCTTATAGTAAATATAAATATAGAAAAACACAAGAAAATAATTGTGATATTCCAAACCTAATGATAATTAAATTACAATTTTCTTTTATTTTCCTTAAATTACTTAATATATTATTCTTATATTACTTTAATATTATTTTGATAACGCAATAAAATTATTAATATTTTATAGACAGACAAACTGATTTTTTTTAAATAAAAATTATTTGTGCCTTGACAAACTTGAACTGACTGATACAAGCTTTGTATAAAATAATAGTTAAAAAAAAAACATGTCTTTCCTGCTTCTAAGAAGAGCGTGTGTAGAAATTATGATTTAAAAATTCATTAAAATAGGATCATTAGTTTCCGAGACATGAGTAAACAAACATAGCAGTATAGTAAAGACAGATAGTTATTTTTTTAGATCAATATTCTTAAAACGAGTTAATTTATTTTTTCTTTCTTTGTTATGTATAAGTATCCTTTTATTTGATACCAAAAAATATTTAAAACTTTTGCCGAAATTGTTTATTTAATAGTGAAAGCAATAAAAAATATACGATTGAAGAATATCGAAAAATATTCAGAGGTACTTAAAAGAAAGGAACATTTACATGAATACTTTAATCCGACTTTGCATGTACGTTCCACTCAATAAATTTTGAGCTAAAAATTACCACTGATACTATTTAACTTTAGAATATTTGAATTTTCTATTTATACCACTTTTACTATGATTACCTTTAATAGAATATTTGATTTTTACGATCAATTGTTGTAATCCTATGCTAATGCTCTAATTGATATAATTTCTAAGGCTAGATTACTAATTGAATTACATATGAATACAAATCCTAACATAGAAATAACAAATTTATTCAATAAAAAGTATGAAATACATTGACAATTATTAAAACAACATTTACCAGACAGATCTCACTTTTAAACATTTAATATGTACAATTTAACAATACTGCATGGTAAACATAAGCTCATAGAAATAAAGGACATTTCTGTTCGAAATTAAAAAATATCTTCTTTAACAGACAAACGCATGCAAATTGATCATTCCTTACATATTTAAAATAGATTTAACATTCATCGGAAATATTAAATCATTTTCCTGCATTTTAACGCGACGAATGAGTTTTATTTGTTGATGATGATTTTCACTTTTCACGTGTTTCTTGAATGCTCGTTTTGTAATAAATTTAATTGAACACAACGAGCATTTAAAAATGCCCATATTCTTCATCTCGACTTCTTTCAAAAGAATTGCAAGCCTCCTTTGGTAGTACTGACGCTCAACGTCTTTTCTATCGTCAGCGTGATATCTGAGATTTTTCTTGTGTTTCCTGCTCCTGTAGTGACTCACCATTCGTTCTACACCTGTCGTTTTCACGTCGCAAAGTTCGCAGTACAACGCATTCACCAGTTCTTTCCGTTTGCGGGAAACCGCTGGTTTCCCATCAGTAGCTGGCTTTTCTACAGTGAAGCTTTGCACAGAAGCCTCCAACTTTTTTCTCTTATGAGCATCTGTCTCCAGATGATTGGCAATCGAGATAAGATCGTCTGAGAATTCTCCACACACAGCGCACATAATTTTGTCGCTTGGTACGGGCATGGCTTTATTCTTATGTCACCTGGATAAAAAACAATTAAAGAAGATATAAACAAAGAGCAATGATCATAAATAATATTGCAACTCAATTTTATTTGATGCATATATAACTTGAATATTTAATAACGAAAAATTTACAGTAATTTAAATAAATAAAAGATTTAAAAAAAGAGTATTTTGAAATTGTATTAAAACTTAAAGAGTACAAATGTTAAGAATTCGAATGTACAATTCAATTTTTGTTGTTGTATACGTACATGTCCTTTAATTAGAAAATGTTATCACATTTACTTCCTACACCTCATAATAATTTCTATTACATTGCCACTTCAACACTAGTTCATTTTAAAAGTTGCAAACTTTTATCTTTTTTAAATCTTAATGATTTACATGCACATTTTAAGACCAAAACTCGAACAATTAATTTAAAGACTCTATTAGTCTTTAAAATTGTATTTTTAAAATACATTTAAAATTATTGTTTATAACGTACCTTTGCACATATAAAAAAAATATATTTAATTCACAATATTTTTTTATAATTTAATGCATAATATATATATATATATTTTAATTTAGTTATTAACAACATAAATACGCTTTTCAATTTGGATATAGAAATATTTTAAACAACAATAGGTTTGTAAATATTTTTGATAAAATAAGTTCATTCTTTTTGTTACCAAAAATTCATACTTTTTATAAGAAATTCACTTTAATTTTTTAAAAAGCGACATTTTATTAGTATTTAATCTATTTTATTTGTAATAGTACTAAAATGATACAGTGTCTTATAGATATTTGTTGTCAGAAGCACATACTTCAATATGTTTTTATAGCTTAGCTATATTTTATTAAACTCAATATTAAATCTATACTTTTCTTATATTTAATTAAACCATAATAATTATATACACATTTATAATCATCAATTATTGGTAGTTAATGTTTTTTTTTTAATATTAATAATACAGGGTCGTTACAAAACCATACAGATGCTATAAGAAAACAACTATGCAAATATGCGGACACTCCGTATAACTAAAAAAAAGAATTACACAATATTCTCTTTTACACATTTTTTGTATACGCTACTGAATGCATATTTCTAAAGTAGTCACTTTTTTCAGACTCCTTCCGAAATTTATATACTCTAGACATGGAAGAGCATTTAAAAATTTAATTTAATTTAATTTAATTGGATTTGAATTGAGTTAATTTAATTTAATTTTTTTTAATAAGAAATACGATTTTTTTAATAAAAAATACAAGTTTTGACGACCAACTACAGGCTTGTTCCAATCTAGTATATTTTAACTATTCTCCAATGCAGATGCGATTGCTTAATACAATAAAAATTAAGTCAATGTCATATTCTTTCACAATTACAACTCACTACCCTCTCCATCTGCTTAAAATTAAATACATTTAAAACAACTTATGAGATACTTCATCCATCAAATTAGTAGGAATTGGATTTTATTCGCTTATTTTTATTTTTATACTGGTAACAAAATACTTATGCTAACTAAGATATTCCTCCTGTGTGAACATCAAAGTTATTTATAATTTTAAAAGCATCACAGATAATTTATAATTGTTAATTCATATTTTTTTAATAATAACTCAATACAAAAATTTATTAAAGTTAATAATATAATAGTTTTTAGAATTTATTTTTTCTGTAAAAAAAATATTTAGGAAAAAATATTTATTCCTCTCAAATTAAATCGTGGTTACGCCACTGATTTTTCACTATATCTCAGACAGTAAAATATAAATCATCATAAAAACAAGTAAAATATAAATGTAAACTTACCACTTATTCGCGTATAGTGTTTATCCAAACAATGGTGATGTCGCTCCAAAACTTCCTTCTAAATCCAAGGGTCTCGGGTCGTAATATTTATACCAAAAGGTGTCATAATATTAGTACTAAAACAACCTTTGAACTAAAAGCACAGGCACTTGAACTTGAAGCTCTGGTATTCAGGTGAACAATTGGTTGAAATCCAATTACGTCAGTTTGTATTAAGCATGCATAACAACATTACGTCATTTCATTGGTCTTCAAAATACATCACGTGACCTCAAAAAAGTTCAATTTTATAATTATAATAGTACTAAAACATCGGCATCCCCTTATTTCAATATTTCAACTGGAAGTTTAATTGTAAGTTTAGCATAACGTGAACTAATAATATCAAAAGCTAGAAGAAAAGGCAAAACTAAAAGAAGCCATTCAAACTACAAGTAATACCAAACGCATACCCGACACCAAAACTAAAAGCACCTCAAAAAACACAAATCGAAACTTGTTATTTCAGCGAGTAGCGTGCGGAGAAAACGTAGTAACTTTAATTGTAGTTCATTCATAAGTTCTAGTTTCGTTTCGCAGGAGAGTGATATGAGTTTCATTGATGGATAAAATTGGCAGCTGCTCGATCGCTTATCTCTCTATTGTTCTAGTTTTAATTTAAGAAAATTGAGGCGTTATAGGCAGTAATGTTAAATTAATTTTGTGCCATTGCATATTTCAATCATTAGTAGGTTTATATATATTCCAAGGATAAGGTTTTTATTTATACGTAGTTTTCTCTTCGAGATTTATAAAAAATCAAAATAGGGCGTAGTATTGAAAAATCCCATTGGTGTAGTAGAACTGGTCAAATTTATTGAGCTATTACACTTTTTGCACAAATTTACTTAACAGCAATTGCTAGTGGTTTACTAAAATAATAAGTGCAAAAACATCATGTTTTTTTTTTTTTTTTTTTTTTTTTTTTAAGAATATATTTTTAAGCATATGCCAATGTTTATAAATTGAAAATAAAGCATCGAGGTAAAATGCTCGCCTATTATATTTAATCGTTTGCCTGTGTTACTATATGACACTTTAGCTTTCAAGGATCCTTCGCAATAACAGTTTCTACAAATTACTCCCAAATATAATTACATTCCGTGAGTTTGTGTGTGTGTTGCATTTTTAACGATTATAACGAGTAAATGTTGTTATTAAATTATCGGTGGTCTTCCCGATAGGCGGTAAGAAAATCCTAAGTAGACGATTTTTTTTAACAAGTGCATTTTACTTTGCGTATTTCTAAACAATTTACTTTTGTCCGTATTTCTAAACAATTTACTTTTGTCAGAACAGATGTAGTATGGGACATTTGGCGCGTTTTTGTTTTTGGCGACGAAAAATTGCCGTTAAACAGAGCTATGACGTCATAGGGTTGCCAGATTGAAAGTCGCCACAAGAATCGGAATATACCAACAATATCAGGTGGAGTTGCCATACTATAAATTTATCGCCCCTATAACACACGCTAAAAAAACTCGCGCGCCAAATGTCCTATACTACATCTGTACCCTTTTGTCATATCTAATCAAATCACAACTTATTCAATTAGATAATTCATTCGTATACGTAATTTTTTTTGTTGACTTGCAATCCTTTTGCATTTCAAAATCAAATAACGTTGGTCATTTAATTGTAAATCTGTACTCTCTTATCGATCATGTGATGTCAATTTCGTAGCAGCTAACTTACTAAAGATGTTTCTTCTCATGATGGCTTATGGTTAGGTTGGTCTACCCAATTTATAGTTTAACTACACTGTAAAAATCTTTTTACTTAAAATGAGTACCTGACCTACTCGTTTTTCTTTGAGTACAATTGCATCGTAAATGAGCGATGTAGTACTCAAATTTAAGTTATCGTACTTTCTGTGTGATTTAATAGTGATATTCTCAGATTCTGTTCAAGCAATATTAACAATCGATCTGACAAACTTAAAATATTTGTTCAGAAGATGATTTTCCACATTGTTTGAGGTCGATTGCTTAAATGGAAACCGAGTTATTACAACTCAGTTATCTCACTTCTCATTCTTTTCACTCACCTTTTTAACATTTCTTCTGTTTATAACTTCTTCAAGTTGCCCTGGTAGTTTAACGGATAAAGCTCTGAACTGTGGTGCCAGAGGATCTGGGTTCGATTCCTGGTAAGACTTGGTTGTAATTGTCGATATTTATAGAACATGATTTATGAAGGCAGCCTGTGTAGGCTAGCATCTGTTCTTTTTTATTCATTTTTACCCATTGTACTCATTTTTAAGTACATATCTTTTTCGAAATTGAAACTTAAATATTCGGAGCCACGATAAGCAATATTTAATGTACTCAAAAATGTGTACATTTTACTTATTTTTGAATTCCTATTTTTAACAGAGAGGATGTGGTGATTAGCAATCGAAAGGAATGACTTCTAATCGAAGACTGGTATAGGAGTGATATAATTTATTATTTATATATTATGTCAGGTGACGAGAAAAAATCCTCTCACTTGTGTTTTGACTGTTCGACTGTTTGCGGATTGTTGCATCTTTGTGTCTATGTAACATCGTATTTGGTCGGAGGTCATCATAAGCGATTCCAAGAGAAATTCCACGCTCTTTTTTTTAATTAAATTTGTTCATTATTTGCAAACATATTTGTTTATTTATTTTTATTTTGCATTAGGATAGGTTTTTTAACCAAGCAGACTGAAAATAAATGTTTTAGGAAGTACAGTAGACTCTCGATAACTCGAACTTCGATAACTCGAATTTTTCGATATCTCGAAAAAAATCGATTTCCCTGCACCTTCATTACTTATTTAATGTAATTTTATCTCTTTAATTCGAAGTTTTTCGTCGTTATTTTCGATAACTCGAAGTTTCCTCACAACTCAAAATTTAGTTTTCCTCTCAAAACTACAGATTTTGAAGAACCTTTAGTATATATGTAACTGCCACGTTCTTCTTTATCGGTTCTCTTATTGTGCATTATTGAAAGGACGTACAATGTATTCCTACCTGTGCTTCACCCTTTTGTTCGAATGTCACCAGACTGGATTCCTTGATCTGTACCCCCTCCTCTTTAACGCAGAGTCAATCCAACAAGGAAGATTAATGATTTATCATCCCTCAAGCCAGCTGGCGTTTTCGGTAAAGTGCGAGTCACTTTCTTGGAACATTACCGACCGTCCAGAAAGCAACTCACTTAAAATATGAAGACGACACTCGACCCCTTCTCATTATTGTTTAGGCTTTCGTATGGTGTTGATTTGTCACTGCGAATAATAGCGACAAAACGATAATGCAATGCACTCTCTATAGCCGCATTTGATGAGAGATCGCTCTCAGAAGAAGAATGATAATGAAGAATGCTAACCTCCTCCAAAGACAACTTTGCAATTGGCTCTATCTTTCATAAAAACTATGCGTGCATTCATTGAATCGAGGCCGGAAATGAAAACATCAGGGACATTTCAAATAATTAGCATTTGGAAAATATAATTGATTTCGAAAAAAATAGAAATACTCACCAAACTGTTTTGGATAGATATGTTAAATGAAGTCGTGTAAGTATACTAGTATTTATTTTTGCCAAAACAGCTTTTTCAGGGTGTCCACAGTGAAAGCATTTTGAATTTCCCTGATAATCCCCTGATATTTCCCTGCAAGCCGTACTTATTTTTACGGTAATATTTTTTAAATGTATTATTATGCAAGATATGCTTTGACATTATCTTGTTATTTCGCAAAAATATATTTATTTTTAATATATAAGTTTACTAACTATTTCGCTTGATTTTCGAACTCCCAAAAAAGTGCAACCAAAGTTTAACCAAAAATCAATAATCAATGCATAAAAATTTAATGAACCCCAAATTCAAAATTCCAGAGCATTTACCAAATATCAATAATTCAAAATGCTACTTAAAAATCATAAAAGTCCAAGTAAGTGCAATATATCTCTTAGATTATTAGTGATAGTACTTTAAGATCAAAGACTAAAGTAACATTAACATTAAAAAAAATCCAATACACTCAAATAGTAGAAACCCAATTAATCCCTATCCCTAATAATAAAACTAATTTATTAAATCTAATCCAGTATCTTAAGATATACAGCTTAGTACACAAAATATATTTCCTAAGATCTAAAATGTACCCAAAAAATAATAGAGGCAACAACAGTTTCGTTAAGTTTAACAGAAAAAAAATCATTTTAGGGATGTTCAAAAGAAATTTGAATTTCACTAGGAACTTAGCAAGTTTTAAACATTTGAAAGATCTATTTTTAAAATAAATTGAGTGGGCGGGCAAGTACCTAGTTATAGATAGCCAATTGGTTTGTCAAATTTTAGAAACATCAGCATTTTAGTGCGGTTTCTACGAGAAAATCTTCACTTTTATACACTTTTAAAAGTCCCATACGCAATTTCCCTCTTTTTGATTGCATTTAAAAAGCATTTGAATATTTGCAACCAATCAACGATGTTTCACAGCCAGAAATCAAGTTAAAAATATTTTTTTTTTTACCAATTCCCTGATTTTTTCTAAAAAATCCCAAATTCCCTGATATTTCCCTGATTTTTCCAGAATGGTCAAATTCCCTGATATTTCCCTGATTTCCCGGTTTTCCCTGCTTGTGGACACCCTGTTTTTTATAGGATTTTCGATAACTCGAATTTTTATACACTTCCCTTCGAGTTCAAGATAACGAGAGTTGTCTGTATAAAAAAAATCCTGTTTTGACCAACGACACAAAGTAGTTGAAAATTGTACATTGTTCTTGCAGGACAATGTTATTTCTGAAAAGAAAATGTACCCTCACAATAAAAAAAAAATTATGCACTGTGCAACACTACTGTGCCAATTTTACAATTTGTGGGAAATTGTCCATCTTAAACTTAGTGTCCAGGTAAATGTAACAAAGACTGCATCTTTTCAAAAAACAACAAAGCGTTTATTTCCTTAGTGGAAGCATATTAAAGAGCAATGGCATCACCCAACCGCTCATATCAAACTTACAAGTGCTTCTCCTTTCGGCCTTGCAGAGTAGTGCTTTCGAAACACACAAACACATGCGCAGAACATGTGCGCTTACATTAACCATATATCCTTAAGTGGAAGTGATAAATTAGTCACTCAAACTTAACTCATGGTTCCAATTATAAAGTTATAAATATTCAATTATTTGCAACACAATTATTATTTTAAGCAAATCACTAAGAAAACGCAGTACTACATGGAAGGTGCCTAATAAAAATATTAAAGAAAGTAAAATATACCTTAGAATTATATTTCCAAACAAAAAAACTAGCATTTACTCTTTAAAAAAAAAAAACACGGCAATAATTTTGAGATGATGATGGAAGCAATTCTTATATCTGCTAGAAATCGATTTTACAAGATGATGTACGAGATAAAATTGTAACAATTGACTGAAGGTGAAAACTACAAATAAGGTAAAATCTATATGTAATATTAAAAAGTATGCTGTGCATAATTTTTCAAATGCTAGTGGAAAGGGCCGAGTTATTCAAAAAATACATTATAAGTGTTGTAGAAGTTTTATAAAGGTAACCCATTTTTTTAAGGAGTAAGTAAAAGCCAATTAAAGTTCCGACAGCGGCAATTTGCTTCTGATGTTATGTCTATTGGTTACTATTTCACTTCTACGAATTTTAGCATTTTAAATATTTTGCAAAGTGAAGTGTGCCCTTTCTTTAATTTTTCTACTTTGCAAAAGAAAAGTGAAAATTTAAAAAAACTAAAGTCTGTAAAATCAAAAAAGCGTCTGATAAAAATAATATTAGAAGTAAAAGACAGCTGTGGATAGTGTTTTACTTTTCCTTAAATGGTACCACCCTTGATTTTTCTTCCTTCCATGGGACTTTTAATCTTATCGGACACAAAAATGCTTCTAAAGCATTAGGTGGGAGGATTTTAACCCTTTGTACTCTGTAGGTTCCACTGTATATATCAAGACTATAAAAATGTAATAGATGTATTAATGCTATAGAAATCGGAAAGCTTTGTTATTTAAACGTTTTTGTTATCTCTTATATATTTAGATAAATGAATCATTTTTATTATGTAAAATTGGTATATATATAAGTTTACAGTCCCTGCAATACAACGCCAATGATTGTTAGCAAACGGACAGCAGTTAAAAGAATTGACACAAAAATATGCTTGGGACACACACCTTGGATCTGTTGGTCGTTAAGGGTTCATAATCAACCTAAGTTGCCAATATTTTGCAAAAATGCCCATTTTGTTCAGCAATTCTTATGATCTTGATGAATTTTTTTTTAATTTATTATAAATTTAATACAATATTTCTTGGTTCATATACTTTTTTTAAAAGTTTTAATTGGGTTTATTACATACTTGATTATGATTAGCTTGCCAAATTTAGTTTTTGCAGTGGTTTTTTTAAGAATAACTTAAGTTAAAAAAAAAAATACACATTTGCTCCAGAATGGCTTTAACTGATGTTCTCAATCTCTTTAAAACTTATATAAGTTAACATATACCTTTTTATGATTTATATGTTTGATTTTGTACTGGAACTTGTTGAATGTAATTTTTTATTTAAAAATACATACCTGCAATGCAGCAACTCCATGTTTGAATAAGCTTGTGCTAAGCACAATAGTCTATCTTCCGGAAAATCATCTTTATACTTCTCCATGAATTCTCTTTTTAACTCCCAATGAGGTCCTGTTTCCCAAGGTTGGCGATACTCTTCAAAGTTGGCCATTATGAATCTAGAGACACAAAAATATTTTTAAAAAAATCAAATTAAATACTTAGTTCTCTTCTTTATCGGTTCTCTTATTTTGCATTATTGAAAGGGTATACGTACAATGTATTCCTACCTGTGCTTCACCCTTTTGTTCGAATGTCACCAGACTGGATTCCTTGATCTGTACCCCCTCCTCTTTAACGCAGAGTCAATCCAACAAGGAAGATTAATGATTTATCATCCCTCAAGCCAGCTGGCGTTTTCGGTAAAGTGCGAGTCACTTTCTTGGAACATTACCGACCGTCCAGAAAGCAACTCACTTAAAATATGAAGACGACACTCGACCCCTTCTCATTATTGTTTAGGCTTTCGTATGGTGTTGATTTGTCGCTGCGAATAATAGCGACAAAACGATAATGCAATGCGCTCTCTATAGCCGCATTTGATGAGAGATCGCTCTCAGAAGAAGAATGATAATGAAGAATGCTAACCTCCTCCAAAGATAACTTTGTAAGAGGCTCTATCTTTATAGACCGGAAATGAAAACATCAGAGACATTTCAAGCAATCGTGCATTTGGAAAATATAATTGATTTCGAAAAAAATAGAAATACTCACCAAACTATTTTGGATAGATATGTTAAATAAAGTCGTGTAAGTATACTATAAAAAAAATATAGTATTTATTTTTACCAAAACAGCTTTTTTATAGGATTTTCGATAACTCGAAATTTTGATATCTCTAATTTTTATACACTTCCCTTCGAGTTCGAGATAACGAGAGTTGTCTGTATAACTAAACCAATGAGCCCAATGCATATATTTATCTTACGGAAGTACGGTTTTGATGTTCCAAATGCGTTCCTTTTTTGTACATTGTAATACGTTTTTTAAATGTTAACTATACCAGTGAAAGCGTTTATAAAGTTAATAAAATATTGCTTTAATCGAAACGGCAATAGCCCAATTGCGGCCGAAGGGAGCCAGGTTTACCATATTCTCAAAGAAGATAACAATTGTTTACAGTGGCGTAGCCAGCATTGGGTTACTTTGGGTTAGAACCCCCCCCCCCCCCCCCCCCCCCATAGTCAGTTAATTTTTTTTTTTTTTTTTTTTTTTTTTAAATAATAATTTTGAATATATATCTGATTTCTATAGAGAAAACACACGTCGCATTTCCTGGTCTACCCCACATGTATTTCCTGCTCTCTTCCCTTCTGTCCCCTGAAGGGATGATTTTAAGGAGAACAATGGTGAAACAACCTTGAAGACAGAAAATTCGACTTTTTGTGTGTGGGGGGGGGGGGGAGATGGGGTAGTAGGTCCGTATGTTTGCCTTGGTTGTTTGTACATGTAAAGGGTTACTTTTCTTAACGCTTGAAATGGGGCGGCAGTTGAGCCGGAATTCACAATGCTTCAATCCAGAAATTGCTTGCTTTGAAGTATGGTATTTTCTCTGAAAAGACCCATTCATCCCCTACGGGCTTTAAGAAAAGATTGTAAGTGAACCCTGTCAAAAAAAAAATAACGCCCCTAATTGTGATCCTCTTCGCTCCCTCACAATGCCAGTGGAATTTTTTCCCCTTCTCAAAAATCAGTTTTCTGAGACGTATGTCTCTCATTTGCCATTTCTGTCTCTCATTCACAAAAACATAAACTAATGGAAGATTCAAGACAAAAGAAAGAAGCATCGTTTAAAAAATTTGCTGATGTGTTTAAAGTATGTACTCCTTTTCTTATTCAAATATTTTTTTGTTTATTGAGATTATCGTTGAAAATACCCAAACCAAAACTAACTAATTTTTTATTCAATTACATTTACAAATTAGTTTTCTATCACTCAGTCGTGTTACTTTTCACGCGGAAATACGGTTTTTCGCATTTGGGTTTTGATCATTCCCAAGATTGATGCACATTCTTTTGAAAAGTTTAATGGGGGATTATTAAAAAGCTATATTCAACTATTATAAATACGAAGGTCACATAATGGAAAAGTTGGCTCTATTTACGAAGGGTGGGGTCAACAGATTAAATCTGTGTTAATAACCTTATTCTGGATTTTTTTTTCTGCGGCGCTGCATCTCGTGCTGATGATTAAGCAAGCATTTTTCCATTGTCAAGCTTCACAGATTCTACAAATCAATGTTTTTTTTTTATAATAATATATTTTTTATTCAGTTATTTGATTTTTTTACGATCAACGCCAATTTCCGTTATGATTTTGCCGCAATAGACCGTTTTGCTGCGTCACGCAACCAATGAAACCTCCTTCCCCATGTCACACCACAGTCATTCATGATAAAATTAACCGGAAAATAATGATTATTATTCTGTTATTTTTAATTATATATTAAAGAATTATTTACAAATTAAAAATTACTACTTAAAAATTATTATTATTAATTAAAATTACTAACTTAAAATTGCTTTAATCCGGACCCTCCCCCCCCCCTCCCCCCCTCAATATTTTGCTACAGACTTAAATCCCAGTAAAATGTCAGCCACGTTTATTAGTAATTTAAATTATGAATTGACTGAAGATTAACCTGCGAAAATTAAGCTTTTAATTTACATCTTATTTATAATTTATATATTATATTTAAACAATTAAAATTATTAATTATAGTTTTAATTTAAAACTACTGCTTAAATTAAAAAATATCATAAATTAAATTTACTAATTTAAAATTACTACTTAAAAATTATTATGATTAATTAAAATTACTAATTTAAAATTACTACTTAAAAATTACTACTTAAAAATTATTATGATTAATTAAAACTACTAATTTAAAATTACTACTTAAAAATTATTATGATTAATTAAAATTACTAATTTAAAATTACTACTTAAAAATAATTATGATTAATTAAAATTACTAATTTAAAATTATCAATTACAATTGCTAATTTAAAATGATTAATTAAAATTACTAATTTAAAATTATCAATTAAAATTGCTAATTTAAAATTATTAATTAAAATTAATAATTAACTTTTATTCAATTTATTAACTAAATTTTAATCAAATTATTAATTAAATTTAATTACAATTATTAGTTAAAAAAATTTCAAATCAATTATTAATAAAAAAAAAATATTTGATTTGGTCGGACTAAAAATAATTTATGAACCCCCCCCCCCCCCCCCTTCGGACAATCCTGGCTACGCCACTGATTGTTTATCGCCCAGGCAAAAGGTTGCCATGGGCCGCAATTGGAACTTTCCGATCGAAACAACTTGATTATGAATTAAGGCATGTGCGTGGTCTTAGTTATATAAGGTTTGAATATTTTACCTGCTAGAGGCTTACAAATAATACTCCTTATTACGAGTAAGGGTAAATTAAATGAATCACCAGTTTTATAAAAAAATCTTTCTAAAAAAAAAGATAACCGACTTTAAGAAAAATGCGCTAAATAGTAAAAAATAATTTTTAATTTTACGAACGAGTTGGAAAAAATTGAATTATTTGTATACTTATTAAAACTTTTTGAAATCGGCGCCAGAATTTAGGTATAATTTTCGTAAATTAGCACCAACTTCAAAAAGTTCTAATAAGTATAAAATTGATATTAAATAATTCAATTTTTTCCAACTCGTTCGTAAAATTAAAAATTATTTTTTACTTTTTAGCGCATTTTTCTTAAAGTCGGTTTTCCTTTTTTTTTTAGAAAGATTATTTTCAGTGGCGAGGCGTGACATTTTGCCATGGTCATCGCTCCTAGCCGAATTCACCCCCCCCCCCCCCCACCACACACATTTTTTTTTTTTTAAAGCACTTGCATTTTTGTCGTAAAACTTTAAAAAATACTTTTAAATTAATAATACTATGTACTTCTAAATTCTGATCTACACATTACTCAACTTACACATTCAATAAAATAAAATTCACTTATTTCCGCTAATTTGCGAAAAAAATCACGAGCCTGCGAAAAATGGTATAGAGAGCAATTATAAAAAATTTGAACATTTTCTCCGCAAGCATTTATATTTGCCACTTTTCATATAACTCAGGATCTTTCTAATGATTATTATTGAGGTTTTAGGTAAAAAATATCCCAGAACTTTTATAAATATACTCAAGTACGTAACAAATATAAAATGACAGGAAATATACTAAAAATAATACTCTTTATTTTACAACGCAAAAATGCTTAACATAAAATAAGATTATATTTCTAAAAAGTTTATATAAAATAAAATTTTGTTAAACGAAATATTCCATATTTTTATATTCACTTTTAAATAATAATTAATATTCAATTTATTCAAAACATAACACATTAAACTGTAAAAATTGTTGCGTATAATTTTTATGTTCGGAACAGCTCTGCCATGTCAAAGAAGTAAGCAAGATCTTAAATGTGTATGCATGATATTTCATCGCTGAGGAGAATGAAATTTCAAGAGACGAGACATTCTCTGCTTTTTAACCTCAGCGAAGTGCTGATAAGATTCTTTATCACGGTTTGGTAAGAACTGTTTTGCAGTGAAAGGAAATAGAAAAGCTTTTTTTATTATCTGTTTTCCAGTTTCGAGTAACGCCGTTGTATAAATTGAATTTACCCATCTCGTGGTAGGCTTTTTTAAATAAATGCTATGTGCTCTTTTTTACCTATTAATTTCTAGTATTTTGTTATAATCTCTGATAATCCTGAGTTATGCTCAGGTTTACTACAACATATATTCAGCTTGCAGCATACAATCTTCAAAAAAATTTATAATAAAAAAACACGATAATTTTATTTAAATTTTTTTTTTTATTCATTAACAAATATACATCTGTGAAGTTTGACTACAGGTGAACATAATACAACATGACTTTTGCTTCAAACATGTGCTATAAAACATTTTTATAAAAAAAAATTAAAACTAAGAGTATAATCAGTGGCGAGGCGTGACATTTTGCCATGGTCATCGCTCCTAGCCGAATTCACCCCCCCCCCCCCCCCCCCAGAAATGAATATTTTGTGGAAAGAATTAATTGTAGAGAAATTGTTTTAGTTCAAAAAACTAACTGTATTGTTTTTAAAAAACTATTCATTTAAATATGTCTTTGAATGTGTAATGCAAAATATTCAATTTTACATTCAAAACAATTTAATTCAGTTTTTATATATGGATTGCAAATTAGAATATAATTTAGTTTGTTCATTTTTTTACATATTTCTAAAACAAAGTTATTTTAATGATTCTACAGTAAGTTTTATTTTGATTGTCCATTTTTAAAATGGTTTTGAAGTTTTTTGTCAAAAGATTCCATTTTATTTGAATAATAACTTTAAAAAAATTCAAACTAAGAGTATAATAGGAATTAATATTTTCGGAAAAGGATTAAAGGTAGAGAAATTATTTTAGTTCAAGATACTAACTGTATTGTTTTTAAGAACTATTTATTTAAATATGTTTTTATATGTGTAATGCAAAATATTCAATTTTACATTCAAAACAAATAAATTCAGTTTTATATATGGATTGCAATCAGAATATAATTTAGTTTGTTCATTTTTTTTTACATATTTCTAAAACAAGGTTATTTTTTAAAGGTTTTGTGGTTTAAGGTTTTAAAAGGTTTTTCTTCAACAGCTGATTCCCCTGAATTTAAAATGCAAGAGTTCTATTTCACTAGTTATGCAGAAAAACTATCCCCCCCCCCACCCCCCCTCCCACCAAACTAATGACAAAATTAACAAACGCTATTAAGAAAAATTGTAACTTCCATCGACATTTTTTTAATTGGGAAAAGTGGATAGAGTATTAATCGAATTAAGTGTATAGAACTACATTTAGGAAGACATGACGAAGGTTATGGGGGTGTAGTAATACAAATCTACCTCCTGAACTTAAAACAAAAAAATGTATTTTTCCACGTGAAAAATTCAGATGAAATGTGTTTTGTTTATAGCATCATAAGCGGAATGCTTCCAGATGAACAGTTTTTTCAAGTAAACATATATTTGTTTAAAAAACCTTTAAAAAATTTTTTCTTAAAACAAGTTGATTTTTAAATTGTGTCTCTTTTGAAACAAGTATGTGATCTATAATTGGAGGTAATTTGTATGCTTTTTCGCAAGACAACAATTGCTCCATAAGAAACTTGAAAAAAGTACGATTAATTAAAAGGTAATGAATGTGGAAAATAACATTCATAAGTCATAATTTATTTGTATTTCACTTTTGATATTTTTAAAAAATGTGTATTTAAAAACTACTATTATATATTTTAATCATGTTTTATTTAAAAGAGCATTCCTTTGGATACTATGTGCAAGAAGCTTACAGATGCGAGTTAGATAATTATTTAGATCCAATACTCAGCATTGAAGATCGTAGAACTGAAATCAAAGACTTACTAGAAAATAATAACATTTCAATTAGAACCCGCTATATTTTGTATAAATGCGTAGAATTAATAAAATTTGAAAATATCGAAAAAAACTGAATTTAAATTGCAAGAGTTCTATTTCATTAATGCAGAAAGACTATTATCCCACCACCAAACTAATAACAAAAATTGACGATCCTTATGACGAAAATTGAAACTTCCATCGAAATTTTTTTTTAATTGGGAAGTGGATGGAGTATAATAATAACGATAAAGAAATTAATCTACTGCTATATAAGAAACATTATTTTTTATATTTTGAATTTGGAAAGATTAATACGTAAAAAAAACATGGCTTAATTTTCATTGTAGAAACTGTTTGAATTCATTTAGAAGATTAGAAACATTAAAAACCCATCAAATGTTTTGTTTAGATAACCTACCTGAAAGAATACAATTACCCAACAAGAATGAAAATATTTTAAAATTTACTTCGTTCCATAAAATGTTAAAAACTAGTTTTGTTATCTATGCAGACCATTCTAAAAAACCATAGGATTCGAACCCCCGCCGACAAAAAATCATGGTGGTCGGATGTTAAACATCGACAAGCCATGATCTGATCACTAGATGGTTAACAAGATATTTAAGCTTCAAAAATATAACCCAATTTTTGTTCTACAAAATAGTTTAATTATATTTTCAAAATAATTCAATTAAATATATATTCTATTTTATAGAAGTTCTTCGAAATATCAAAATACATTTTTTTTTATCCTGCTTTAAATTCTTTAACAGAAAGATACCCAGATATGACTGTAGATGAAATAATCAATATTTTTGTATGGGGGATATTAACCCAAAAATTAAAAACATGTAAAATAATTCAAGCTTACCGATTATTTATTGAAGACGATGTTTGTGAGTTTTTATTAACACTAACCATTGTGAAAGTGATATTTAGATAATGGAATAAAATAATTTAGATGAATTTTGGTTCAGTCATTTTATGATGAAGTTATTTCCGTTTCATGTCTCTTCATGCAGCATTGCAGTTCAAAACTCAACACGATGATGCGCGAAATGGCGTAAATAAGAAATTACGCACTTGTTCTTGTTGCACCAGTCAATCGCTTTGATCCACTTGTGTAGACAGATACTATCTATATATCATTTATATAAGTCATTTGAATCTAACTGCTTATTCTTGAAAAGGATATATAAGCTTGATAACACTGCAGCAAAAACAGGATGTTCAATTCCTCTCAGTTTTATTTTGAAGAGAGCCAAGTGCGCTCAGCGCAATCGAATAAAAACGGAGTGGCCATATCAGTTTCCCCTCCGCTCAGGAAGCAAAATAAAATAAATTAGGTAGGTATTTCAATCTACCAACGGATGTTAAAAGGAAGCAACGATATCAAAATAACACTACTTCTTTTCAGCAAACTCACATCTTCTCTGGCTTTAAATATCTTAAAAAAAAAAAAGAAGAATGCATTTGACAAAATTTTTACTGTTTAACAAACCATAGCAAATCTACCAAACATTTTTGATTCTTCAACATACCGCTATCAAACGATGAAACAATTTTTACTGCTTAACAAGCCATAGCAAATCGATCAAACATTTTGATTCTTGAACATACCGCTATTAAACGATGATACCGTGAAAGGTATCAATTACCACTACTAAACTTATAAACTATAAAGTATTGAAACAAAAGTATGTTCTTCTTATTTATCAAACATTTAAATTCAATTTCGTAATTTTAGGGCTTTTACATTTTGAGATACGATCTGAATAACATTGAAAGAACTGAAAATTCCTCCTAGGGCTTACTTTTTTTTAAATAGAGAGAACAATGATTATTTAAAAAAAAAAGATATTTAATTTTTCCCTTTGTAGTTTTTAAAATTACAGGGGGCTTCGCCCCCTGCTATTTTTCACCACGAAATTCAAGTAATAACTTGTGCTCACATTTTTCTCAACAATCTATTGTAAAACAATCTCTAATGCCAATAAATGCTGGGTTATTATTTTATTTAGTTTTAAAACTTTTATCATCAAGGGTAATTCGTATTAAAATTTAATTCTAGTATCATGGTGACAATACTAACGTTAGAATAACGTTACAAACTCAACGTTTGAATTTATATAAAAATATTCGTAAATGAATTAAATTAAAAAAAACAATTAAGCAACACAATTATTTTAATTATGGCCAAATTAAAGTACGCAATCACCGGAAAGAAATTTTATTCAAATAAGCGCTCACCAATTTCTTACAACGTGCGAACGCTTATTAAAAAAATTAAATCCCATTTCGATCAGTAAAACTTAATCTTTGGTAATTGATATGCGTTATGTTTTTATAAAATTTAATTATACATCATTCGAAAGCTTAAATCCCATTCAATACTATAGTAGTTATTAAAATGAATACATTTAAACTTTTTATGTATATTTATTGCGATTTTAAAACAGTTATCGAATATTTAAAAAAATTTATAACTTGAAAACTAATATGTATTATTATTAATTTTTTTTGAACTAAAAAGGGAAAATAAAATAATTAAAAAAAAAAAGAAGTTAAACCGACTTAAAGAAAAATGCGTTAAAAAGTAAACAATAATTTTTAATTTTATGAACAAGATAAAAAAATTTAATTACTTAATATCAATTTTATACATCAAAAGTTTGTAATAAACAAACTTTTTGAAACTGGTGTCAATTTACATCATACATAAATTTTAACGCCAATTTCAAAAAGTTTCAATAACTATAAAATTGATATTAAATAATTAAAATTTTTTAACTTGTTCGTAAAATTATAAATTATTTTTTACTTTTTAGCGCATGTTTCTTTAAGACGGTTTCCTTTTTTTTTTAAAGATTATTTTATTTAAAGCCATAAATGTGTTTTTATATTTGCGCAAACCTTTATGCAAAATAACTATTTTTTTCTACTTTCGCTTTAAAAGGTGTAATTTTTTTTTACTTTGCTCAAAGTAGAAAAAAGTTTGCTATGAAATGGTCTCCGTAGTCATTATACTAAAAATTTCCCACACCAGCTGTCTATTATTATTTTAATTCAATGATTACAATATTATCAACACTATCGCGATTTGCCTACCAAATTAGTCAATAGAAGTCAAGGGACTTATAAAAGACGTCACATATTTACGTTTATAAATCGGCTGGATATGGGGAATTTCCCTTTTCTATCTAATCTAGGTTTGGTTTGGTTTTGGTTAATTAACGTCGCACTAGAGCTGCACAGTGGGCTATTGGCGACGGTTCGGGGTCAATCTCGAAGGAAAGACCCGGGAACACATTCACACACACATTCATTCACACATTCATACATGCACCTCGTTATTTTAGAACCATGGTCAGATGACGCTATCTAATCTAGAGAATCTAGAGCTAGACAAAATAGTTTCGGTTCGTATTATTAATGTGATGTGGTTGCGAAACCTGGGACTTTCACAAGTTTTTCCGCTCATCAATATTGAACAGGTATTAATTCGTTAAATTGTGTCCATGAAAAATTATATATTTAAGGTTTCATCATTTTATGTACTATGCTACTTTATTGTAATCAAAATTGTGTGTGAATGTTCTAATTCTCGAAACTCTATTAAGTTTCTATTAGTCTACTTTGTTCAGGTCTTTAGTTTAATACCCATTGGCGAATTTTTCTAACATATTTTATTTGACTAGAAAGCTGGAAAAAACGTGATTTTCCTCTGTCAGTGAACATACTTTAACATGTTTTATTTGACTGTAAAAGTATTTGTAATTTCTGTATAACTTCAATTTTAGCTTATGCATTAATAGGATATTTAATGATTATTTTC
Source organism: Troglohyphantes excavatus (assembly GCA_963932185.1). Lineage (NCBI taxonomy): Eukaryota > Metazoa > Arthropoda > Arachnida > Araneae > Linyphiidae > Troglohyphantes > Troglohyphantes excavatus. Next base: position 27,597,221 of record OZ010666.1, on the reverse strand, counting down.
TAACATGTTTTATGAAAATACGGACAAAACTTTAAACAGTGAGAAAATAGTTTGTGGGTCAGGGCTTTTACATCATCTAGAAAACCAGGAGAACCGTAAATGCTGTTTTGTATTTTAAATTTCTTGGAAAAGCTAAGAAATATTTCTAAAACTTTTAGTTGGATGTTTATTATATATGTGTATACACAGGGCCCATGCTAGCCACCTCCCCAACGTTGGTAACTTTCGGTAGACTTGGCACAATCACAAACATAGTTAAATTTGTGAAACATTTGGCTTTTTTTTTTAAATGAAACTAAGAAGTTTTAACTTTTTTAAAAAGTCAAATGTTTTACAAGTTTGCCAACTTTATTTGTAATTTTGCCAAGTCAAAAGGAATTTACCAACGTTCTTATGGCTTACATAAAAAACTGCAATATTTTAATAAATTTTACTTATCTTGTCGGGTTGGCTATTTCTCATCTAGCGGGAAATCTAGTCAAGTCTGGAATTTACCAACATTTTTATGGTCCTCGTAGACGTGAACAATATTGGTGAAATCAGTGTAAAAAAACTGCAAAATTTCAATAAATTTTACTTCCGGTTGGTTTGACCATTTTGGCACAAAAATGTATTATCACGGAGCACCGAAAAATTGAAATGCATAGAAGTCGCCAATATGACGATTAACGACCAATGATGGGAAATGGTGATAACATGATGAGCTTTCTTCGGTTTAAAATCATAGCTCGGATGAAAAGTTCGATGATCAAACACGATTGGTTGGATGTAATGCACAGTAGGCTTTTACAACATTGTACAATGGCTTATTGTAAAGGCACATTTGAAAAGTAATTGACGTTTATAAATGGTTTAAGTAACTTTGTTTTAGTTTAATTAAGGCCACACAATGGGCTATTCAAGACGATCCAAAAAACCTACGCTTAAAACCGTGTACGACATTTGTCATGAACACACGACTTAAAGCGACTAACCAACAGCGGATCTGCTGATCGCGAGTTCTAATTGCAACAATCGCTTTTAAACATTAACTTAAAGTCAGTTCTTTGTTTATTTTCGATATTCGTCGATCTAAAATATCATCTGACGAAGGAATAAATCACTGAACTGTGATTTTAAAGCAAAATGTTTGCTTTGGTTAATAAACATGATCTAGAACTGCACATTGGGCTATTTAAAACAAATGTAAATAAAAGTACTACTTTTATCAAAGTTTACTGGAAACTAAAAAATTTATTTCGCGATCGAAAGTTTGTTTATATTTTTAAAACGTCGATAGTTTGCTCTTATTACAATAATTTGTTACTAATATATAAAAAATTACAAAAAAATAATATTCCGATGATAAATGAAGAAATTATAACATTTATAAATACAATATTTAATATTGTTCATTGCACTATGACCGCATAATCGAGGGTTACTGTCTCGTTTGGCGGGATTAACAATCACGTCACAGAATTGCCGAAATAATGACATAATTTTGTTGAAATATTTTGTTTTAGTGGCGGCTCTCCCACTACAGCAAGTACAGCCGGGCTGCACCTAAATTCATTAGTGTATTTTAAAACTAAAATCAGATGATTTTACTAATTTTCTTCAATAAAGATTAGAATTGAAAATGAAATTTCTACGGTAGTAAACAAAATCACCGATAAATAGCAACTTAATGCACAATTCAGGAGGGGAAAAAACTCCATTCAATCAACATTTCAGCTAAAATGCGAAATTCGAAATCGGCTGCATCGTTGCCATGGCAACCTCTCCTCTAGTATGGAGATTCCCCCCATGCTAATGCACTGCATTTGTGAGAAGGTACAGCCGAAATGAATTTGTTTTAGCTGCACTTGAGGTTCGATATGCTGATTGGCTCATGGGATGAAACGAGAATTTACGGGAATATCTCCAAACGAAAATGGCTTTCGTGATACATTTACTGTGTGCTGTTATTTCAGGACATGGTCCTGCTGTTGTTTCGTTATGTAAGTTAATATTATAATTGACAGATTCGCACGTTTAAAAGAAAGCGGGATTGCTTTAATTTTCAAAAAATAAGTGAGTTTATCTATTTTTTTCGCATGTTATCATTTTGTAAAAATTGAAAGGAATCTTTGCTTTTAGTAGTGAATGATAAATAATTTCCGTTCATGTATGGTTTTTGGAAAATAGGGGGGAGGATTCACATGATTTCGGCTGCCATAACATTTTCGACCACGGACCGCCACTGTTTTGTTTAATACGCCAGAGCTGGTACCTCATGCAATCTGAATAGGGGTCATTCCATGTCAAATCAACACAGTCATTTTCCTCACCATCTCCGATTTTTATGAAATTTGGTGAACTTGTTATACCTACTAAGAATGTAAAAAATGCAAAATTTTAACCTCTTAGGCCTATTAGTTTTTTAGTTATTTGCATTTCAAATTGGCTAAAAACGTAAATTTGCCCTCCGATGGATGCATTTAAATTACCCTAACTCCTGTTCTAATTAACATATAGAAATAAAATTGGTATAGTTTTAAAGCTCTTTAAATGACTTTTAAAATGATCTGAAACACATGAAGGTTTGGTGAAAAATATTTCAAGGTCATATTATTTGACCTTTGACCTTGAATTACCAAAAAACGAATTTCTTAATTTTCACTATATTTTTTCCCTGAATACTACAACATTTGAACTACATGTATACCAATTTTCAGAGTGGGACAACAATGGGATGTAGTGAAAATGTAGTGAAAATTAAGAAATTCGTTTTGTGGGAATTCAAGGTCAAAGGTCAAATAATATGACCTTGAAATATTTTTCACTAAACTTTCATGTGTTTCATATCATTTTAAAAGTCATTTAAAGAGCTTTAAAACGATACCAATTTTATTTCTATATGTTAATTAGAAGAGGAGTTATGGTAATTTAAATGCAGCCATCGGAGGGCAAATTTACGTTTTTAGCCATTTTGAAATGCAAATAACTAAAAAACTAATAGGCAGAGGAGGTTAAAATTTTGCATTTTTTACATTCTTAGTAGGTATAACAAGTTTACCAAATTTCATAAAAATCGGAGATGGTGAGGGAAAAAAATGCCATTTCTTGTGTTGATTTGACATGGAATGACCCATAGGTGTGTTGACATTTGAACTATAACGGATTTTTCCTCAACACGAAGGATTATTTTTGGTATGCAATGCCCTCCCCCCCCTTTCCAGATCAGATCGCTACACATGCTAAGAAACAAGCACCTATTCCTCCCGACACGGGTCTGATGTGCTAAAGGGTGGCCCGCCAAATTTTTTTTGGAAGTGCGCTGTTCCAGCCAACAGCGCCCTGTCCCTTTATATTTCTAGAGTAAACACTGATATTAGTTTGTTTACAATTTTTATTATTACTTATATTTTCAAAAATGCTAATTATTACTTATAATTCTTTTTCAGGAACCAGTCTCAAAATGAATTGCAAAATTTGTGACAAGTCCTTCACTGGTCTAGTTTGCTTCCAACAGCATGAAGCTAGTGAAAAGCATAAAAAGAAAGCTAGACTTTACCAGGATACAGCAGCCAGTGATGCCTATCAAGAAACTGCTACAAACAATAATGACTTGCTAATAATTCCTTGCACTGTGTGTGAAATTAAATTAACAGGACTGATAAATTTCCAGGCTCATGTCAACAGCTTACAGCATGCAGATATGATTAAAAAGAAGAGCGCTGGAAGTATTGTTCCGGAAGGTCAGCTGGAGTGTGCTCCTAATGAGCCTGTAATCACAGAAGCTACCAACTATATGAATCCTGGTACTACAACACTTGGTCCTTTTATACAATGTGAAATTTGTGAGAAGCATTTCTCTGGACCAGCCCCATACCAACAGCATGTTGAAAGTGAAAATCACAAGAAAAAGTTAATTCGAAATGGACTGAATTTTGTTCCAGGAAATCAGTCCAAAAGTGCTTCTAATGAGCCAGTGATGGCACAGGCCAAGAATGAAATGAATCCTGGTTCTAATATTCCTTTCAATCTTCCCACTGCTGCACTTGATGTGTTTGCACAATGTGATATCTGCCAGAAGCAATTCTCTGGTCCTGCTCCATATAAACAGCACATTGAAAGTGAAAATCACAAGAAAAAGTCAATTCAAAAAGGATTAATTTCCAATAAGTTAAGCTTAGATACTGTTGATAGTGACAAGATAATGCCATTCATTAGGTCCCAGGAAAAAGTTTCTAATAATGGTTCTTTCGCCGAGTGTACATATTGCAAAATGGTGTTCTCCGGCCCAGAGCCCTATCAGTTGCATGTTGACAGCGCTTGCCATCAGAAAAAGATTGCTCTTGAACAACAGGAAAAAGTTACTAATGATGTAAGTTCTGCCAGTACTCGTCCTTTTGCTGAGTGTACATATTGCAATATGGTGTTCCCCGGCCCAGAGCCCTATCAGTTGCATGTTGACAGTGCAAGCCACCAGAAAAAGATTGCTCTTGAACATAATTCAAGTATCCAAGTCTCTGGAAATGCAAACCGACTTTCAGGTTCTCAGAGGTGTAGTATTTGTGATAAGGACTTTTCTGGCCCTATTCCCTATGAGGACCACATAGTTAGCAAAGGGCACAAAAAGAATGTGCAAAATATTGAGTTTCTCAAAGAATTTCAAAGCACTGTACCTGTGCAGTCTGATTCTACCACGGCTGTTCCCAATTATGCAACTCGGGATGTTAAAATTCATGCAGAATCGTATGGTGTTAATCGTGAGTGGTATTGCGAAATTTGCAAGATACAGACTACTGGTCCAGAGCCCTATCGCCAGCATCTTCACGGCGAACAACATCGCAAAAATATAAATTCTGCTGTGGGTATTCAGTATATAGAAAAAATGAGGGAATCTTTAGCAAATGCTAATCTATCACAAAATGGGTTGTCTGAAAATGAGCAAAATTTAACTCATTTTAATAATGGCGATAAAACAAATGAATTTTCAAAAGATTTCCGTATAAGTAAGGATTTAATTTTGTGTGACGCATTAAAAGATATTGGAGTAGTTGGTCCTGAGGATCTAAATATCACCATTTTTTATCCAGATGACGAAATCGTATTTTATAATAATAACAAGAAGGATAAAAATAATTTCTGAATTAATTTCTAAATAATGTTTTTTTTTATTAATATAACTATTTTAAAGTAAGCTTATGTTGAATGATTCTTAGAAATATGGCATGTGGTTAGATGTTAGATTATTTGTTGCACTATGGATTATTTACTATTTTGATTTCTTTATTGTTGAATTTTATTAAAACTAATAAAAGTTTTTCTTGAATTATAAATGTAAGCTGTGCATTGCATTGAATAAACATAATTTTAGCACACAATTGTTCGTATTTTTCATTTCTCAGCTACAAAAAAAATTGTTAATTTTTAAAAGAATATTGTTTGTAGTTGACAGTGCGAAATAATTATATATCATTTGTCCATTAACCACTTTTAATACAAGGAAGGAAGAGTTTTACCCTCGTGTTTCATAATTTTACCATGTCATGTAAAAGTATGTTGTAGTTAATTGTCGACAAAGAAAAATGCCAAACGGTATTTTAAATTATAAAAATGTGGTTTTTTTAGCTGATCTCTAGTCTGGTTAATTTTAGGGGTGGTGGTTAATTTTAGGAAGTTAAATATTCATTGGGGAATAGTTAGAAGATACTAGACTATACCAATCTGGCCTTGAGCCTGTTGTTGATTGTCAATAATTGTATTGTAGTAGAGTTCTAAAGTTTAAAAACTTTAAATTTGACTCGTTAAATTTTTGCTAATCGTAGTTTATGACCTATTGGACATAGCTATCACCTAGTAATACATCTTGTGCATAGGCAAAAATAGGCAATTTTTTTAAATATAAACAGTCAATTCATTTATTTTCATTTCAACCACTTTCTAAAAAAATCGTCTTGTTAAGTGATTTAGTGTTATTATTGAAAAACTAGTACATATAGTATTATCTTGTTAATTCACAATATAAAACAGTGACTTAACTTCGAGAAATCTAATTAATGTTTTTGATATTTTCTTTGTATTAAAGTAATTACATAATTGTTTTATATGAATAAAAGTGTAAGAACACCCTTGCAGTCGGCTTAAGGCTCCAATTTGAAAGGGGCTCCAAATTTTGCCAAAAGAGAAAAAAAAAACAATTATTAAACATCCAATTTTTTAAAAAATGTAGATATGTCAGACTTCTGAGTTTACTGGGATAGTTCTGGATTCAGAAACAAAAAGGCTCGTTTGTCGAATTTTTTTATGTTGGCCACCAATTCTTATTTCTATTCATAAGTTAACAGTATTATCAACATTTGAGAAGTGAGGGCATTTAAATATTTCTTTAAATCACCCCTGCACCCTTGGATAATATAATTAAAACAAACTGTTTTGAAGTAAAGTTCTAACCCCAAAGTTTACGGCCTTTTCACTGAATAGCAAGTTATTTTTGCTAATTTAAATCGGAGTAACATTTTACATAACAAAGACAAACGCTCAATTTTTAAAAAAAATATTTGTATTTGTTTGGTTTGGTCGCTCCGCTCGCTCGCTTATTCCACTCAACTTTGTATTGTATTTTAACGAGATAATTTAGCTGTGTATTTTCATCGTTTATTTTTAACAATGCAAAGTTTAAGTAAAAGACCCTTCAGTAGTGGCTCGCCCAATACAGCAAGTACAGCCGGGCTGCACCTAAATTCAGTATTTTAAAACTAAATTCAGATATTTTACTAATTTTCTTTAATGAAGATTAGAATTGAAAATGAAATTTCTTCGGTAGTAAACAAAATCACCGATAAATAGCAAGCATGTTACCGTAATACACAATTTAGGAGGGGAAAAAACTCCATTCATTCAAAACTGCAGCTAAAAAGCGAAATTCGAAATCGGCTGCATCGTTGCCATGGCAACCTCTACGCAGTATGGAGATTCCCCCCTTGCTAATGCACTGCATTTGTGAGTAGGTACAGCCGAAATGTATTTTCTTGTTTTAGCTGCACTTGATGTTCGATATGCTGATTGGCTCGTGGATGAAACGAGAACTTACGAGAATATCTCACAACGGAAATGGCTGTTGTTTCAGGACGCGGTTCCTGCTGTTGTTTCGTTATGTAGGTTAATATTAAAATTGACCGGTTTGCAGGTTTAAAAGAAAGCAGGATTGCTTTAATTTTCCAAAAATAAGTAAGTGTTTTCTATTTTTTTCGCATGTTATCATTTTGTAAAAATTGAAAGGAAACTTTGATTTGAGTAGTGAATAATAAAGAATTTCCGTTCATGTATGGTTTTTGGAAAATAGGGGGGGGGGGGGGGATTCACATGATTTCGGCTGCACTAACATTTTCGACCACGGGCCGCCACTGAGACCCTTTGTTAGTAAATTTCGGCTTATTACATATTTATTCATATGCAGAAAAACTAAGTGAAATTGTCTTTTTCTATATATCGTTTGATATTTCCTCCTGTTTGAAAAAAACATTTTGGATCAAAATGATTGGAGCACAACTTTGAATATTTCGTAGGAACGAAGTTTTCTCGTTTTATCCTAGCTAGCCATGCTTTCATCAGATTAGAATCAGAATGAGGGAAACTGAAAAGAAACTCTTCTTGCAATACAATCCGCTTTCAAAACAGTGTTATAGCAACCGAATGCACTACACGAAATCACCACGTTAGTATTTTAAAAAGTATATTGCAGCAGTTGTACTTCCATACTAATTCTACGGAACTTTTTCGGCGTCTAGAATACGTCTCCATGTTCCGTTTGAACAGCGGTTTTCTTCTTCTTGGCGTGAAACACCCCCATTGAGAAAATTGGCTTGCAAAAGCACGTAGCCAAGGGGGGGGTCCAGGGGGTCCGGACCCCCCCCTTCAGGTCAAGATTTTTTTTTTGCCATATACTACTCTCTATTGTTCTTGTCAATAGCGACAAGTTATCCCTAAAAAACGCCAGTGGCGGATCGTCCACTACAGCAAGTACAGCCGGGCTGCACCTAAATTCATTAGTGTATACTAAAATAAGATGTTTTACTAATTTTCGTAAATGAAGATTAGAATTGAAAATGAAATTTCTACGGTAATAAACAAAATCTCCAATAAATAGCATTCCTGTTACCGTAATGCACAATTCTGGAGAGGGAAAAACGCCATTCAATCAGAACTGCACCCAAAAAGCGAAGTTCGAAATCGGCTGCATCGTTGCCATGGCAAACTCTACGTAGTATGGAGATTCCTCCCCGTGCTAATGCACTGCATTTGTGAGAAGGTACAGCCAAAATGAATTTTCTTGTTTTCGCTGCACTTGAAATTCGATATGCTGATTGGCTCGTGCGTGAAACGCTGGGATGGGTGGGTGAAACGATAACTTACGAGAATATATCTCCAAACGAAAATGGTTTTCGTGATAAATTTACTGTTTTTCTGTTGTTTCAGGACTATTATGGTCCTGTTGTTGTTTCGTTATTTAAGTTAATTTTAAAATTGACCGATTCACATCTTTTAAAGAAAAGAAGATTGCTTTAATTTTCAAAAAATAAGTGTTTTCTATTTTTTCCGCATGTTATCATTTCGTAAAAATTTAAAGGAAACTTTGATTTGAGTAGGAGGGATTCAAGATTACTCCTTGTTTATTCGTAAACGTGTTTAAACTGCTCTTGGAGGGTTTTGGGGGGGGGGGGGGGGGCGGTCTTTTTGAAAGGAACAGGAGGACAATGAGTTGTCGTAGGTTTGACAATGGAATCGCTTTTTCAACAGTTTTCTTTGGAAGACGATTTGTGTGTATCATTAGTCAAATATCCACTTTTACAAAGAAACTGTCAACTTGTGCTGCCAATAGAATACTTTGCCGGAAAAGGCGCATTGAAATTGTAGCAAGCACATGTCAAGGGCCACAAAGAAAGGCTTTTCTGGGAATTGTAATGTAGTCTACTTCGCTTCGTCCTCATGGTCCTGTCGTCCTCACCTGTTTGTAATTAACTGACCCTTGGACAGCCGTTTTGGCTGATAGATGTTTTTGGAGGTTTTTTCTATCAGCATATTTTACTGTTTTGAAAGTAAGTAAATATTTCTGTATTCTAAACGTCATACCATATCTTTCCTAATGAAATGGACTTTTGTAATTATGCTAATCAATTGGCAGTGACTAATTAAAATGTTTGTTTTTCTATACATTGTTAAGTCAATAACACTAAGAATGTTTATGTATAGAAACTAAGTCGAAGATCATTTTAATCTTGAACAACATATAAATTACTTATAATAAATGAAATTTCAGCATCGAATTAGTGTAAATACCAGGAAAATACGTTTTACATAAAATCAAAATTTCTAATAGTTTTATTGAATCATTGAATATTTATATATTCAACAATTTATTATTTATTTCATTTTACTAATATTTAATTTGATTATTTATATTTATCTAAAACATTATCCAATTTAACTTTTCTTGTACTCAATAAACTCTGGCTCATGTCAAAAATTGTATATATTTTTTATATTACTAACACTTTATGTTTTTTAAAAGCAGAAAAATTTTAATTTGAAAACTATTTATAAAATTTATTAATTTAAGTAGCTAAAATAAACATAATTTCAAATATTTATTTGTTAAAAATGTAAAAGGTAAATAGCTTAAAACTAGACATTGAGGCATAAAGTCATATTTACGAACTTTTATTGTAAAATATTTTGTTTGTTTTGTTAAATTAGACGAATCAAGTTTATTTAGTTACAATAAATATCGGAAAGATCTTTTTGCGAAACAGAAACACAGTTGATGTAAGAGTGACAAAACAGTTGCGCTGTTCTCAAAATGTGAAATAACTGCGCCGAGCGAAATATTAAAAAATATTTGCTAATGAAAGAATATTGGGTAGCAAAGCAAGTCACCAAACTCATATATTTCTACCAGAAAAAAAGACGGGAGATCGTTATTGTCAGAAAAAATTTATATAACTTTTTTATTAATATTTTCTATTTTTGTAGTGATTATGTTAATACAACAACGAAAAATGAAATGTTTTAATCCTTAAAATTTGCATTTTAAAAAACATTGCATTTTGGAAACTCAAATACTCATACTGAAGGGAAAACAAACAATTTCATTTATAGTTCAAATTTTTTTAATTTAAAATTTTAATTAAAATTTGCTCTAAATGTCAAAGCTGGGGAAGAAACTATCCCCCCCCCCCCAAATCGTAGCAACTGTTGGACCCCCCCCCTTAGCAAAATCCTGGCTACGTGCTTGGCAGATGCAAGGACGAAACATGGACGTGACAATTTTTCCTATTATAATAGGCCTTGCGCATGTTGGTAAACAAACCGGAATCTTGGCTACCCGAAAAAAAACTAAAGGCAACAAGACGGCGTTCGCAGTCAGTGTTTAGCATGTTCGCGATCGATCAATGCAATAGGAATCCATTTGAGGTTTACTTGTAATCAATACTGACTAACAATGTAATTTATAAATAAAGTTTTATGTGTTTTATTACCATTTATAGGTTATATTTATTTATTTTAAAGAAATTTTAGTTATTTTTTTAAGCTTACGAAAACTGTGCGTATAAGCAGTTGTCGTATAGTTTTGATTTTTATTAAGCAAAATTACTTATTTTGAATTTTATATTTATACAACTAAAAATATAAATATATATTTTTTATTCGGCGTCAAATTAAATTCCAAAAACATTCAACAAACCATAAGACTTCAAAGCAAGAAATAAGCCCGGCGCTTTCAAACGGATGCTTTTTTTTATATATTACTCTCCTTCAAATAGAACATAGAAGATTAAATCGACATTTAGTATACACTAAAAATTTATTACAACAAATTAAAAACTGTTGAGTATTTCTACTAATCTTTAGTACAAATTTAATTTTCTCTTTCATTTACGAACACATTAAACAACACATACATATTTATGATATTTTTTCTTACTAATTTATGTTTATGAAAGGTTTTCTTCAAAAATATTTAGTAGTAAAAAAATTACTAGTTAGGAATATAAAGTATTTTCCTGTTTAAGTGATTTGAAGGCGTGTGTAAGCCCCTATAATAAAATGTAATGTATAAGCTGGTGCTTCACGGGCTTTGTAAGAAATATAAACACATTTAAATATAAATCAACAAAAATCTTTTTTATTGTTTTATTTTCTGTAATAATGATTAAAATATCGTAATATTAAATGCACGCATAACTAAAAGATCGGTCATGTTATGTAAATATGAACAACTTTTACAACAAAAAATATTTTAACAGTGCAGATTCAAGTGCAGTTGATTTTTAATACATTTTCTTTTTCTTGTTTATTAATCTGAAATGACTATAAATCTCCAAAACATACTTTACTTTCTTTTTATTGTTAATCACAATTAAAATTATATCCATAATGACCTGTTAGAAGCAGAAAAGTCCTGTATAATATTGTTTATGTTTAAAGTTTTTATGCATATTTCTTGGATTAGTAAACAAGCAATTCACTTTTAGTAAAACAAAGTTCCCGGTGGATTTCGAAAAATCGTTTAAAGCTTAATTAGTTGTATATTATGGTTAGGTTCGATTATTCGTGTTTCGGGAACACAATGAGACTCATAAACAAAACTTGGCATAAAAAGTTATCAGACATTAAATGTCTGATTTTTTTTTTGTTTGAATACGAAAAAGTTAAATTATTTGGAAACCTATGTTTTAATAATTGAAATATAACTTAAATTATAATAATACTTGTATTTATGCTTAATCGTGTGCTTTTATTTTGAGTTTTAAACGAAATCCCGCCTTTGACAATGCGATGCAAACATAGCGAAAGGCAACGTTGTTGCCTTTAGATTTTCCTCGTTGCTCTGCGCGGCAGCCTGTGACGTTGCAGTGCCATCACCTATAGTTCGTTGTAAAGTGGTCGTTATCACGGGGTAGAGAAAAAGGTGGAGATGATTTGGTGAAATTTCGTGAGAGGTAAGTTAGCAACCACAAACTAGGCACAAACAAACCTAGTTTGCAGTGATTTTCTACAAGGGATGCATTATTTTCAAATTAAGAAAACGCATGCTAAAACTTAAAAAATGACTATTTTGCAGTTATGAGATGCAGAACAAGTTCCAAACCGATAAAGGATGCTATTGTTTCCACTTCAGAGGTAAATTAAATTATAAAATAAATTATCGCCAATTACTGGTAGAAAGTAGTGCTTTGGAATAGCGCCAAATACTATGCCAGTACCTACTTTTTAAGCGATTGCTTACTTCGCATTGCAACCCGGTTTTTGACTTATTCATTATACTAAAAATTTCCCACACCAGCTGTCTATTATTATTTTAATTCAATGATTACGATATTATCAACGCTATCAATATTTGCCTACCAAATTAATCAATAGAAATCAAGGTACTTATAAAAGAATCGGCTGGATACCGGGTTTGGTTAATTAACGTCGTACTAGAGCTGCACAGTGGGCTATTGGCGACGGTTCGGGGTCTATCTCGAAGGAAAGACCCGGGAACACATTCACACACACATTCATTCATACATGCACCTCGTTATTTTAGAACCTTGGTCAGATGACGAGGAAACACCTGAACTGGCACCCAACGCCTTCAATAGACGTCGGGACTTTGGACCTCGATCAGATTTATCGTGCACCAGTCCCGTATACACGGCGTTAATTTTTGCGGATGTTTTGGACGACTTTTCTAGTATTTTGTGGCGAAGCTGGCAACCCTCCGATCACAAGATCACTACTTTTTACTTTTCTTTGTCAAGTCTATCACCTGGCATCGAACCGGGCTGGATACCGGGAATTTCCCTTCTAATCTAGAACTAGACAAAATAGTTTCGGTTCGTATTATTTAAGTGTGATGTAGTTGCAAAACCTCGGTTTTGATGAAGGATTTTTAAGTAAACTCATTTTAATTATCTGGCAAAATACGCGCACTCTTCAATTTTGTAGTTCATTAATTTAACTGACGAACTTAAATTTTTGAACAGTGTGACTTTCACGAGTTTTTCATCTCATATCAAGATTGAACAGGTATTAATTTTTACGTCCATGAAAAATTATATATTTAAGGTTTCAAAGCATTATCATTATATGTACTATGATACTTTATTGTAATAAAAATAGTATTTATATGCTGTCAAAATAGTGTTTAAATGTGCTAATATTCGGAACTAAGTTTCTGTTAGTCTACTTCATTCGCTTAGTTTGGTTTGGTTAATTAACGTTGCACTAGAGCTGCACAGTGGGCTATTGGCGACGATTCCGGGCCTATCTCGAAGGAAAGGCCCGGGAACGATGCCTCGTATTTTTGAACCATGGTCAGATGATGAGGACAACACCTGAGCTGGCACCCAACGGCTTCAATAGACGTCGGGACTTTGGACCCCGATCAGATTTATTGTGCACCAGTCCCATATACACACCGTTAATTTTTTGTGGATGTTCTGGACGACATTCTAGTATTTTGGTAGCGAAGTTGGCAACCCTCCGATCGCAATATCACTACTTTTTACTATTCTTTAGTCTAGTCCATCGCAAGGTTTGAACCGGGTACCCTTGGATTCCCAGCTGACACCTTAATCCACTCGGTTACGGAGGGCTCCACTTATTAAGAGTGCTGTCAAAATGTTCCAAACGACTGCTCGAAGGATTGCCAGCTCAGGTGATATCCTCGCCATCTGAGCCGTGGTTCAAAAATACGAAACATTGTTTCCTTCGAGATAGCTGCCGAACTGTCGTCAACAGCCCAATCTGAAGCTCTAGTGCGATGTTAATTAACCAAAGCAAAGCTTTGATATCAATTCTAAACCGTCGACCCAATTTATTTCCTTTTGCAATTCTTAGCATTTTTATAATACAGATAATAGTGTGCACGATATTGTATATTAAGTGTACAATTTTTTTCTGCTTAATTAAGCGAAAATTATGTATGTTTATATTATAAGAAGTTACTGTTATATGAAGATATAAAGATAATATCACGCAACTCATGAATATACTACAGGACACCACGCGTTACATAGGTCACAGGGGTGAATAAATGGCCAACCTGGTTGACGCGGCTCACCTATGATATGTCCCGCGATGGTATAATATAATTTCTTAGATATTCATAAAATCATTTGTATAATTACAATAATATTAAAATTGCAAATTACAATCAAATAAATAAAAAAAAAATATGTCAATGAATCGAATGCATATTCTTAAATCGTGAAATAATCTTTAAAGTTTTAAACAATAAAACTAATTATATATTTGAATATTTAGAGAGAAAAAGTGATAGTGTCATAATTACGAATATCTTTTCTATCGTTTATAGATATTGACTTTTTCTATATTGTCTGATATATTACAACACTCTAAATATCTCATACCATGGTCGCATTTGATTGCGAAAAAACTAGCTCTTCTCCATGCTACAATTACAATGCCGTTTAAAAAACAAGTAAAAAAGTTGAACAGCCTTTCCTTCCACAGGGTTGCGAAATACTAAACTTATCAATATCGCCAAAACTTGAACAATTATCGCGCCAAGATGCTTTTCCTCCAACAGGCACTGCTTTCGGGAGATGCTAGTCATTTGGCGACTATTTGAGGCCGTTTAGTAGAGAAGTACCAAGAAATTTTTTTAAGACTTTTAATTGGATGTACTCATTATATATGTGTATACACAGGCCCCAAGCTAGCCCCCTCCCCAATGTTGGTAAATTTCGGTAGACTTGGCAAAATCACAAACCTATAAATTTGTGAAACATTTGTCTCTTTTTTTAAATGAAACTAAAGAAATTTAACTTTTTAAAAAAGTCTACATAATTTTAATAAATTTTACTTCTTGTCGAGTTGGCTATTTTACCATCTAGCAGGAAATCTAGTCAAGTCATGAATTTACCAACATTTTTACGGTCCTCGTAGACATGAACAACGTTGGTGAAATCATTGTAAAAAACTGAGAAATTTCAATAAATTTTATGATTCAATCGATTTGGCAATTTCATGTCTAGTTGACAAACCTGTGAAACATTTGGCTTTTTTTAAAAATAAAACTTAAGAAATTTCACTTAAAAAAAAGGCAAATGTTCCACGAGTTCAAGTTCCCTAACTAGGTTTGTGATTTTGCCAAATTAACAGGAATTTACTAACATTTTTGTGCTCTACATAAGCATGAAAAGTGTTAGGGAAATCATTGTAAAAAAACTGCAATATTTAAATAAATTTTACTTTTGGTCTAGTTGGCAATTTCCCATCTAAAACTAATTTTTCCCATCCAGGCGGGGGAAAACGGATAAATTACCAGACTAAAAAAATTTTGGTTTTCACGTTCGTAAATTTTTTAATGTCAAATTTTGGATTTTAATATAGTGAGGTAGTTATTTAATATTTTAATACACCTGAGCTTGTACCTCATGCAACCTGAAAAGGCGTGTTGACGTTTGAACTATAGCGGATTTTTCTTTTACATGAGAGATAATTTTGGGCATGCAATGTGCCCCAAATCAGATCGCTACACTCATGCTAAGAACCAGCACCCTTTCCTCCGGACACGGATCCGATGTGTTAAAGGGTAGCCACGCCCGCCACAACCTTCCAAAAACTAGGTGCCTGTTTCTTTATATTTCTAGAGTAAACACTGATATTCGTTTATGTTGACAATCTTATTTATATTTTAAAAAATGCTAATTACTACTTATAATTATTTTTCAGGAACCCTTCACAAAATGAATTGCAAAATTAAAAAGATTGCTCTTGAACATAATTCAAGTATCCAAGTCCCTGGAAATGCAAATGGACTTTCAGGTCCTCAGAGGTGTAATATTTGTAATAACGACTTTACCGGCCCAATTCCCTATGAGGACCACTTGGGTAGCAAAGGGCACACAAAGAATGTGCAAAAAATTGAGTTTCTCAAAGAATTTCAAAGCACTGTACCTGTGCAGTCTGATTCTACCACAGCTGTTCCCAATTATGCAACTCGGGATGTTAAAATTCATGCAGAATCATCTGGTGTTAATCGTGAGTGGTATTGTGAAATTTGCATGATACCGACTTCTGGTCCAGAGCCCTATCGCCAGCATCTTCACGGCAAACTGCATCTCAAAAATGTAAACTCTACTGTGGGTATTCGGTATATAGAAAACATGAGGGAATCTTCAGCAAATGCTAATCTATCACAAAATAGGTTGTCTGAAAATGAGCAAAATTTAACTCATTTTATTAATGGCGATAAAACAAATGAATATTCAAAAGATTTGCGTATAAGTCGGGATTTAATTTTGTGCGACGCATTAAAAGATATTGGAGTTGTTGTTCCTGAGGATCTAAATATCACCATTTTTTATCCAGATGACGAAATCGTATTTGATAATAACAAGAAGAATAAATATAATGATAAAAATAATTTCTGAATTAATTTCTAAATAATGCTGTTTTTTATTTATATAACTATTTTAAAGTAAGCTTATGTTTTAATATAAGATTATTAATTCAGAAATTTATTAATTGAGTTCATGCAGCGATTGCACATTAAAAAGATTTTTACAATTATATTTACTAATGTTGAATGATTCTTAGAAATATGGCATGTGGTTAGATTATTTGTTGCACTATGGATTATTTACTATTTTGATTTCTTTATTGTTGAATTTTATTAAAAATAATAAAAGCTTTTCTTGAATTATAAATGTATGGAATAAATGCATTGAATAAACATAATTTTAGCAAACAATTGTTCGTATTTTTCATTTCTTATTCAGTTACAAAAAAAATTGTTTGCAGTTGACAGTGCAAAATAATTATAATATATAATTTGTCCATTAACTGCACTTTTAATACAAAGAAGGAAGAGTTTTACCCTCATGTTTCATAATTTTACCAAGTAATTTAACATTTAAAAGTATGTTGCAGTTAATTGTCAACAAAAAAAAAATGCCAAACGATATATTTAAATTATAAAAAAAATTGTTTATTTAGCTGATCTCTAGTCTGATTAATTTTAGGGGAGTGATTAATTTTAAGAAGTTAAATATTCATTGGGGAATAGTTAGAAGATACTGGACAATACCAATCTGGCCTTGAGCCTGTTGTTGGTCGTCAATATTTGTATTGTAATAGATAGCGAGTCTCAAAGTTTAGAAACTTTAAATTTGATTCATTAAATTTTTGCGAGTTGTAGTTTATGAATCTATTAGACATAGCTATCACCTGGTAAATACATAATGTGCATAGGCAAAAGCAATTTTCTTAAATATAAACAGTCAATTCATTTATTTTAATTTCAACCGCTTTGTAAAAAAATTGGCTGTTTAAGTGAGTTAGTGTTATTATTGAAAAATTGGTATATATAGTATCTTGTTAATTCACAATATAAAACAGTGGCTTAACTCCAAGAAATCTAATTAATGTTTTTGATATTTTCTTTGTATTAAAGTAATTACATAATTCTTTTATATGAATAAAAGTGTAAGAACAGCCTTGCAGTTGGCTTAAGGTACCAATTTGAAAAGGGCTCCAAATTTTGCCAAAAGAGAAAAGAAGCACAGTTATTAAACATCCATGTAGTAAGTGTTTTAGTTGGTTTGTACCTCTTGCGAATTGATATGCCAAAAATAAAAAGGCTTATTATTGTCGAATTTTTTATGTTGGCCACCAATTTTTATTTCTATTCATAAGTTAAGAGTATTATCTAAATTTGAGAAGTGAGGGCATTTAAAAATTTCAGTAAATATAGAGTTCTATATATAAAGTTATGTTCCTATGGTCAGTGCCCCATATATATATTATAGTCTAAACCACCAAAGTTTACTTCCTAGGTCCCACTAGTATTTTCACTAAATAGCAAGTTACTTTTGCCAATTAAAATCGGAGTAACATTTTACATAACAAGACAAACAATTTTTTTTTAATTTATATCTTATTTAACAGCACATGCCTGTTCTGTTTCAGGAAAACAGAGATATATACTGTAGCTATAAGAGGTTTCACAGGGTTGTCCCTCAATATTAAGATCAAAATTCCCCAACATGTCCACATTTTTAAAAAAGATTTTCAAAAAATTAAAGACAATGCATTACACATGTGGTATTAAATTATTTATTCACATTAATATTGAAGCAGGTAAAAATAAAGTGCTTGTAAATAACCTACCAAAGTATAGTTAAAAAAAATCCTAGTTGATGTTGTACTCGCCCTTAGATACAAGATACTCCCTTAATAACTAGGAATTTATATGTTGTACCCCAGTGGCGGCCCGTGGTCGAAAACGTTAGTGCAGCCGAAATCATGTGACCCCCCCCCCTATTTTCCAAAAACCATACATGAACGGAAATTATTTATTGTTCACTACTCAAATCAAAGTTTCCTTTCATTTTTTACAAAATGATAACATGCGAAAAAAAAAATAGAAAACACTTACTTATTTTTTGAAAATTAAAGCAATCCTGCTTTCTATTAAACATGCGAATCGGTCAATTTTAATATTAACTTACATAACGAAACAACAGCAGGACCACGTCCTGAAACAACAGCACACAGTAAATGTATCACGAAAACCATTTCCGTTTGTAGATATTCTCATAAGTTCTCGTTTCATCCCTCGAGCCAATCAGCATATCGAACTTCAAGTGCAGCTAAAACCAGAAAATCCATTTCGGCTGTACCTTCTCACAAATGCAGTGCATTAGCATGGGGGGAATCTCCATACTACGTAGAGGTTGCCATGGCAACGATGCAGCCGATTTTGAATTTCGCTTTTTAGCTGCAGTTTGGATTGAACGGAGTTTTTCCCCTCCTGAATTGCGCATTACGGTAACATGCTTGCTATTTATCGGAGATTTTGTTTACTACCGTAGAAATTTCATTTTCTTTTCTAATCTTAATTTAAGAAAATTAATAAAATATCTGATTTTAGTTTTAAAATATACTAATGAATTTAAGTGCAGCCCGGCTGTACTTGCTGTAGTGGGCGAGCCGCCACTGTTGTACCTTAATCTTACAATTGAGTTATTTATTTGTAGTATTAGGGCGACGATATAATGTTACTGCGGGAGAGTATTACTCACAATCGGTTGGTTGTGCATTCGAATATTGTCGAAAGTGTAACAAGCTTATGAGCAGCCCGAATACATTCCTGGTTGGTCCTCAAAAACATCTCTGCCGTGTGTGGTGCATAGTTCAAAGTCCTCGCACCTATAAAAGGTCCATGGGGTGCCAGCTCGGGTGCAGTTTTCGTTATCTGACCACAATTTTATCATTTATTAATCATAATAATTTTACAACTTAAAATAAATCATTTGATGATTGTTAAGGTTGGTTGGAGTTTTATGGCGCAAGAGCCAAATTCGGCTAAGCTGCGCCGATGATGATTGTTAAGAAATGAGGATTGTATCAGTTCTTGGGATATTTAATGAACAAAAACTTAAACCTAATTTTATATAAAAAAAAAGACTTTAGAATATATGGATTTAAAAGAGCATTACAATTTTAACGCTTCAACAAAACCCATATTGCATATAGATTAACAAAAAATAATAAAATTTATTTTTTAAATGATTACTATTATCGATTTTATTTTTACACATACACTTTGTTTTGTTGACAAAGTCTTCTATGCACCAGCAAACAGTTACAATTTAGGATGTTTGTCATGTGCTTTTGTAAAGCAGATAAAGCCTATTTGCAGTGTTTGGAAATGGGAATGTCAAAAAATTTAAATGATTCCAATTAACAAACGTTCCTTTAGGATTAATTGCCATACAGGTGGTCCCATTAACTTTATTTTTATCAGACGACACTCTTTTTCTTTTTTCAGTTACTTTTTTAACACTCTTTTTTCCTTTACACCGAGTGGAATGAGATTTCAAATACCTCGGGAATTTAAACACTTTTCCACATTTAGTGCAGTCAGCGGATGAGGAACTTGATTGCTTCTTGTGTTTCAAATGAGTTTTTGTGTGCCTCTTAACGTCGATTTCGGTTTTAAATGCCTTTCCACATTTGTCGCAACTAAAAGGTCTTGTATTGAAATGATAAACCACGTGTTGCTTCAAAGCATAACTTGTCACGAAAGATTTGTCGCACATGTCGCAAGCATGGGGTTTGTCTTTTAAATGAGTGAAGGTGTGCACTTTAAAAGTTTCCTTTCGCGTAAAACCTTTACCACATACATCACATTTAAAAGGTTTTTCGTCGAAATGTTTGTAACGATGCGCTATCATTAAGTTCTTAACAGAAAATCCTTGATTGCAAATATCACAGACATAAGGCATTTCGCCGGTATGGTAAACATAGTGTTTCTTTAAATTTGACATAGTAGAAAAGTTTTTCTTACAAATCTGGCAAGGATATAGTCTTTCAGGGGTATGAACAGTCAAGTGCATTTTTAATTCGCTATGATGAAAAAAGCTCTTCTGACACGCATGGCATACATGTGGTTTTAAACCAGTGTGACGCAACTTATGTTTGGTGAGCTCTCCTTGACGAATAAACGTTTTCCCACAGGTACAGCAAACAAAAGGTCGTTCTCCAGTATGAGTTTTGATATGATCCCGGAGTTGATATTTTGTTTTAAAATCCATTTGGCATTCTTCACATACAAACGGTTTCTGATGTACGCCTTGAAAAATAATGCCAATGTCTTCTAGTTTTAGGTCTGCCTGATCAAGTATTAAGGGATTTCGTTCGTCTTTTATCGGTTGTTCACGGTCAATTGATAATTTTTCATCGTTTTGTTTAATACATTCACTGACTGTGTCTGATTTCAGAGGTTTCTGCTCATCCATTGCGATATTTTATTTTTAATCGCAACTGGTTGCGACTTCATAAAGTTTTTTATAATGGCGATAATTTATAAATTATATTTTTGTACTTTGTTCCGAACTATTATATATAAAAATAGATTGTTTAAAGTTTACAATGAGCAATAAAGTAAACAATTTTCTGTGTTCTTTTCAATCTAAAATTAAATTAAGCTTAAATTATATAAAAAACATAATTTCGTAATTTTGTTTACATTATCGTAGCTGCCAGATTTGCTGATTTTGACAGCATTAGTATTTAAGAGAAATATTTCTTGGAATAATATAATGCCTGAAAATCAAACGAAATTATATTAATAAACCTAAAAGAATATAAAAATTTAATCATTATGCTTTTTATGTCTACTTCTTAGCAAAATATTAAAATATACTAAAATATAATGTGTTTCCATAGCAACAGTTTGAACGGAACCGAATTCAATATTTATTGTTTATTTACATTTATTATGTGTATTTGAAGTTTGTCAAAATCTAAGCATTATATTAATTTTTTTAAAAAAATTAATAAGCTTTTTCATCCAAAAATTTTTGTTTTCGAATGGAGCGTTCTGATGATAATACTCTTACTTATTTCCTTCCCGATACATTTAAATACAAAGTATTAGAATGTAAATTATTTGACGATCAAAATTTTGAGTGTCATGTTAGAATTGCTCTCCGACACTTAGATGATTTTAGACAATGGCTACGGGACTTTGAGGATAAAACTAATACTTCGTGGATTGTGAAAAGAACTCATGCTTGTGATGATAAAACGTCTTACGTTGTAAATCGGAACTATGTTTGTCAACACTCTTCATTCAGGAAAAGGCAGAAAGTAAGCATCAACTTTGGATAAAAAGAAATTTTCAATACGTCATGATTCTGATTTTCAGTGGTGTCCCAAGTGCTGCAGTAGCCTGAAATTCATTGCAAAATGCATTGTACCTGTACGGTACACCTTGGCGACTTTTCTGGAAAAGCGATATTCGCAACACTAATACGTTCTTGGCGACAAAAACCGGTTTGGTATCCAATAACTCCATTTTCTCCTTGCATCGGCGTTTGGTGCAGAGTTCCGGATTTGACGAAAAATCAGGTGTACCGTAGAATACATTCTAACCACAGACAGTTTTACCTAAATGTTTTTTTTATAGAAAACGTAAACTTTTTGTTATTTCTTATTTAAAGCAAAAAAAAAAAAAGGGCAAGGGAAGAAAATTATTTTTTAAAAAATAATTTGAAAAAAATTAACGTTATGGAATCTCTTTCGGTCCTAGCACCAGTGTCAGCTATTCTGTACTTTTTCTAAAATATATCTCTGTGCATTAGCAGATGGATTTTTTTTTCTTGGTGATAATTATAAAAAAATGTATTGCAAATAAGATAAAGAAAGATAAGATAATAAAGATTTATTTTATTTTATAAGAATTATTTTTCTTATCCAATTAATTTTTGTTTTTCCTTTATAATTTCAGGCAGTTAACAGTTACTAATTTTTTATTTTAATTATTGTTCACTAACTAGTTTTAATAATTGACTTTTTGTAATAGTATTTTTAATGATAAATTCCCAAATGTCATTGCTACTCCAAATATACAAATCTAAGTATTGTATTTAAAAAGTACTTTCTACTTATGTGGGTAAATTTTCGAGATAGAATTGGATGGTTGTGTAGGTGTTGAATGGGTCATAATGACATAAAATTTAGACAATAAACACTCTAAATCATGCACTTGAGATTTACTTTAAAAAAAATGGCTGATAAACATCACTTTTACGCTAGTGAAACGTAATTTTCAGAAAGTTGAGGTTCCATGCAACCTATGCAATTGACGAGTCTGATAAAAGAAACCATCTGCTGTACAAAGACAGAAGTTTCCAGGTTTTTAATGCTTAATAGGAAGGAATATTTTACTAGCGCACCTTTCATTCAATTGTACATCTGTAAAGAAAATCCTTTTTGTGCAGTTCATGTCTTCCCTTTTTATCGGACTCGTCTTTCAAGTAATTTATTGCAGACTTAATTTCTGCAAATCACGTCACCTTTTGTTACAGCATCGTCTTTTGGTTTGAATAAAAAAATATTTAAGGCATGTCACCAATGGTCTGTTTTCTAAATTTTATCTTATTATAATCCATTCAAAATCCTTTTAAGTAATAAATCTGTGTTTAAAATGTCATTTTTATTTATTTTCACTTCAATTTGAAAACATTCGATTTCATACACTTAACAATCTTTTTGGAAACTTTTGTGACCTTTTAAGAAAGTGTTTCTATAATAAGTAATTATTTCAGGTTGTAGGCACAACTAAGAAAGATAAATCATGCGAAGCAGCGTTTACTGTGAGAATCAAAAGGAACAACTCATGCATTCGTTACCATGACCCACACATTAAAGACGGATTAACAGCTGTAGTGAAGATTTCCTTCGTACATAGTCATTCCCTCACTGACGTAGACTCGTGGAGTTGGTTGAAAAGATCTCAAGAAACTCGCGATATTTTTATTACCTATTTTAAAAAAGGTTAGTAAAAATGCCATTTTATTTAACTAAATATCTTAACTACTTATAAAAAATTATTAATGAATTTCAGCTTGGTTCAATGCAAGGGTATTGCTTGATATATATAAATTAATATTAGTGTGATTTTGAAAAAAAATATTTATTTTATTAGTATTTTTAATACCACAATCAGATTACTATATGATAGGTAGATTGTAATGATTTTATGTAATGTTTCCATACTAATCAACAATAACATTTGTTAATTGTAAAGCTCTATTACTCAGATTATTCCTATTTTCTTAAAATAATAATAATATATTATAATACAGTTATCATCTGATTGATAAGCTAAATATTTTAATAACTTAATATATTTATAATTATAAAGCAATTCCTTGTCTAAACCCTTTTTTCTTTAAAATGTTTAAGGCATGTCACCAATTGAAGCCATTAAATACCATGAAGGTTCCTTGTTGTCTGACCCAGATCAGTTGTCAAACAGCAGAAAAAATCCCCCAAGAGCTTGGGTCTATGCGTTGCATGAAAAGTGGATGGAAGAAAAGCCTGCCGAAGTTTCTGCAGACTCTACAAAACCCATTACGATATCATGCAATTCCATTGAAAAACTGCACAACAACCATACCGCCTCCAAACCTATTTCTGAATTACCATCAGAAACGAACCATGATGCACAGAACTCCACTAAACCTATTGTTGTTAAATATGAACTTTCAAAACTCAATTTTGTTGATTGTGACTCGGAATTGAACCAGCGCTACTCTAACCAACCTATTGTTGTTAAATGTGAATCTTCAAAGCTCAATTTTAGTGAAGACCACTCAGAAATTGACACAAAATACATTTTTCAGGAATTTACAAACTCTAAAGAGGAAGTTCTTAAAAAATGGGATACCGAAATGTCTAGATTGAGAACTATTTTAAAAGAAAATACTACAGATAGATATTTCAGAAGTAGAGTAGACAAGTTTTTAAATATGAGCAGCTCTGTGTGGACGAAAGACCAAATGTGTGCTTTACTAGAAATGGGTACATTATGAAACTTCATAAAAGTGCTTCTTAAAATATATTAAAAAAAATTACACAAATTGTAAATACCGTTTTCATTAAAAATAAATGTCATTTTTTTTTTGCATAAGTATAATTTGGTTATTTTGTTTTCAAAATATTCTAATTGGTTATCATTGTCTTTTCAGGGATTTTATTTAAATATAATTTTTAATATTTCTTTTATGAACTATTATAATCATTTTCAATACTTTTATGTGCTGCAAATATAAACAAAAATATATTTTGAGAATATTTTTTTTAAAAATCGTATGTATAAAATAATTTTAAAACAAGTGTATTGGAAAATAGAGCGAGAAGAAACTTCCCAAGGGATACTACTGTTTTATTCTAAGCTCAACAATAATTTAAGTATAACAAAAATCTTTTAGCATTAACTGTTCGTTGACCATTCGGAAAATCATTGAATGGCATTAATTAAAGATTTCCATTATAATTCATATCCAAATGGCCTATGCTATTTAAAATTATATATTAGGTGATAGGTCAAAATATAAATTTTCAGATTTTCTTCTGAGCAGCAGTTGAGATGCTTGAATGTTACAAGTGAAATTTTGGTGGTTAATTGGAGATGACACCAAGATTATTAAAGATTGCATTTATATTACATACATTTAAAAATCACCAGTTTGAAATGATGTACACTGTGTTTTGCGACCTAGTCTAACCTTTAAACCAAAATGACCTATTTAAAGTGACTAATATAGGATTAACAGAAGCACAGTTTCAATTTACACAAAAGTAAAAAAATGCAATATTTCAATTTAATGTATTAGTGTTCTGTGTTTCAATAAATATGCTAATAGAAAAAGTAAACTTCCTGTAAGAAACTATTTTTAACTGACTTAAAACGCGCTAACCATTATCAAAAAGGACACCAAAGGAAAGAGGTTATCAATTCGACAGTTATATATTTTTTTTATGCTTGTTCGTGCAAGATTTCTGTTCTAATTCAGATATTTGAACAATGTTTTGTTGATATTGGATAAGGGAACCTTGGGCACTTATGGAAAAAATATCCAGCATTTAACTATCCAGAATTCTTAATGAACCGTAAAGTTTTTTTCAAATACATTGTCTGATTTCTCACAATTTTTTTGTTGAATAGAAAAAAATGCAGCAACAAAAAAAAATGGTTATCTGGCTGTTATATATCCGGAAATATTGGTTAACAGGACTGTTTTTAATATATTTTCATTGTTGGATAAGGATTGTCCAACAATGAAATTTTGTTCAATCAGCATTTGTAAATACCGTTTTCATTAAAAATAAATGTCATTTTTTTTAATATATATAATATGGTTATTTTATTTTTATATATTATATTAAACTGAATTATCTCAAAATATATTATCTGGGACGAGGAAAAAAGTTAGCAACAATTTAAGTTTCCAAGTGAATAATAGCAAAAGACACACCTGCTACATTAAAAACTAAAAATGGGAAAAAAAAATTCCTTTTTTTTTTTAATTGTTTTATATTTAAGTAGTTTCTTTTATTTTAAATATATATTTATGATATTGACCTAAATGTTATCAAGTAAAATAGTAAAATGATGCAAAACATTTTATTGCAAAAAATAAATTAATCATTTCATGAAAAAGGGTAATAGTTTTACAAAACACAAACTTATGGTATTAAATTGAACAAAAAATATATACAAAAAATTGCTGTATTTTAAAAATACTGATGTCTTTTATATTATTTACGTCAGAGAGGTCTCCGTCTATGCGTTTTTAATTTCACTTTTTGAGTTTCATTCATATAACCTATAAAATAAAATACTGATTGAGATATATAAAATTACATTTTACAATCATTTAAAAACTTAAATGGTTAACAGCTTTTATAAATAATAATCCTAAACAAGGTCAGAATGTGATTATCTGATTTGGTTTTACTTTTAAGGGGATTTGCATACAATATAGATTTATTTTAAAATACAACTGCCTTTATCTAATTGTTATGTAAAATAGAAATATTAAATGTAATATTTGATAAAATATTATGTACCAAAGAATGTAATTTATAATCTCCAGTATAAACATGGTTATCAGTTAATTTCTTTTAAAAGTTAAGTTTAAATATTTTTTTAAAACCACTGTTTGTTGAGTTAGCCTTTCATATCCACAGTGCCTTAAATATGTCTACTATTTTTTTGTTAATGCATATATTTCAAAATTTTGTTTACTAATGTAAAGTATATTAAGAGTAAAAAAAACTTAAGAAATTCGAAATTAGTGGTCGTTAGTCGCATGTTAAAATTTCAATTTGAAGACTAATTTAAACACCCAATTGTCATTTTTGACGCCTAACTTTATATATTTTGCTGGCTAACCGCAAATTTGCTTTTCAGATTGATCTCCCGTTTTTCTTTTTTGTGCTTCGAACAATCGACACACGCCGATTCACAGGACTGTTAGCTCAAGCGGTAGAATTCTGAATTGTTAGTATCTCTCTGGACTATTCCTTCACTGAGACTTTGAATTTTCCCCAACCGCTGTTGTTTGCTTCATTTTCGTAAAAGCATATGCCCAATTATATTCATATTTGTATTGCAATCGTTTGTTGAACTTTAAATATAGGCCACTTCAGATTTTTACTTTTAGATAAAGTATTTGATGAAGCCGATTAACTTCTATTTTATTTTGTCGAGAGTTAATGAAAATAAGCATTTAAATATTGATATGAAGAATGAAAATGAAATAGGTAGTAAAAAGGAAGAAAAAAAAAGTTTTTAATAATAAAAAGTTGATTTTTAATAATTGCTCTCATACTTTTCGGTAATTTTGCCAGAAAGACAGAGATATTTTTAAATGGAAACATGCTTTTAATTTTATGTAAAAACACTTTAATGATTACAAAAATATCGTAACAGCTTAAGCAATTTGAATTGTTTTTAAATTATTCCAAAGCAGAACATTTAAACAACTAAAATAAAATCTCGGGTGCGAATGACGCCTAACTTTTATCTCCTAATTTTGAACCCTGAGTATATAGATAAAATTCGCAGAAAGACATAGATAAGCATTCAACAGAAATTTTAAAGAACGTTAATAACCATTTATAGAAATAAATCATAAAGGTAATAAAAATTAACCTCTTGCTTTGCATTCTTGTGTGTCTGGGAACTCCAGTTCCCAAAAATGTTCAGGTGTGGGAGGTGGAGCGAACTTGGAACGATGCCGAGAACATTGTTTCAAACGGTCTTGCTTCTCTTTATCACAAAGGCCAAGCTCAGCAAAGTACTAAATTTACAATAGACATCCAATGTTTAAAAAATCACAAAATGATTTACATAAAAATATTCTCTTTGACAAAAGATAGACTCCTACTTGACTAACATTTGAGCTATCTTTTTGAAACCGACTGTGACTATACAGTACACATAAATGTAAAAGTTATAATTTAATTATTTTGTTATATTTTAAAAGGTATTGCTTATTTATCAACCAGGTTTCTGTTGTCCTACAACCAGGATTGGGATTTCTTCCGTATCTTGGATATCCAAGTTTGTGTGGAATTTCTTCCATATCTTGGATATCCAAGTTTGTGTTGAAAACTTCCATAGATGCAAATAACTTTGTATAAAAATTTTCTTTACAAATTCAAGTTTTCTAAATTTTGTCAAAGTTAGGAAATACTTCGGTAGTTGTATCCCCGTACAAACTCACTAAAATCATGTTATATGTTTGTTAACCATGGCACACAACCTTTATAATGTGTGCTCAGAAGTGTATAAACCAAATATAGGATGCTGGTGCTCAGTGGCTGCCCTAAGGCTGTGCAAGCGGTATGACCGCAACGGTGCTCAGAATTTGGGGAGTGCCAAAATCAAATACAGCACAGAGAAAATATATAGCTGTTTACATATTCAATTGGTGCATTTTTTACTAAACATCAATAGTAAGCTTAAATGAAGATACGATTTGAATTTTTTTAACACCACAGTTACTTGTCCACCAGTCAGTCTGGTAGCACAGTTCAATGAGTGTGGGTTTATATGAAGTATGGACAGAATTTCGAGATTTTTTAACTATACAAGTCACTGTGAGTAAATGTGAATTAGTAAATCAAAACTTATTTAACTTCGATTATGTGTCAGGAAAGGCTTTTGGATCTTACATATATATCCATTGAAAACTACATTAACGAAGTATAAATTAGTCAGACTTAATTCAGAAAAATTCCAGTGTTAAATCTAGAAAGGTGCCCATCGAGTATGCCGTCTTTTTTATGAAACTGAGATCTAATATTTAGTAAAACTCTACTTGGTTTTTTTTAAAGCAAAACACTTATAATAATTTCTACTAATAAAAAAAATGTAGCTTATACATAAAATAATTAATCGATTAACCGGCTTTCATAGAATTTACACTAAAATTTATGGGGGAGAGGTGCAACTAGGAGATCTTAAAGTATCTAAAAAAATTTCTAGGGCCATCACTAGCGGTGAAAGAAATTACATCAGTGTCTACAACTTTTACAAGCCTAGCTTCATTCACCCCACCCATTTGAATTTATTGTGATGAAAATCTCTCTTGATTTGTTCTCTTGTTTGCAGTTGGGGATCTTATCAAGGAATCAGAATCTAAGTGCACATTTCCAACCTTCTGCTTGAAACTTTAGTTTGAGTTGGAGCGGTCACCTTGCAAACTTCGGACTTCCTGCCCGATTGGGTATTGTGGGCAATTAGTGATTCTTTGAACAGCATATATTGTCATATACATTCACTAACTCTCTAGTTTGGAACAAGAAGGACCAATGTCATAATTGACAGTTTTGAGAAAAACTGCTTCAAAGTTTACGACACAGCTTTGTGAAATCAAAGAATTGTTAGATTTGAAGAGTTAGAGAAGCCTGATGACATTGGTTTATATTTTGCAGTGACATACAGTTCGTTAATCTTTCTTTCTGTTCAAGAAATTCACAGAAAGTATTTCCCACTTCATCAGTGTTTACACCAAGAGCCAATCACATTTCTCCAGCACATGAGGCCTAAGCAAGGAGCGGCCGCTTCATGTAAACACTGACTCAAAGGAACTCATTCCCAGACATCCAGCCATAGTAATAGCCATAGCTTCTCGAGTGCTTCTCATTTCATTGTTATGCCTTAAATTTAACCTTTAAATGTAAATCCTTAATTGTTAAACTTGCATCATTAAATTGTATTTGTTTCTAAATACTATGGCATTCCTCAAATTATTTATTATCATTTAATTAAACCTTCTGAATTTTAAATGGAGTCTACAATAGCGTGGACGTATAAAACCAAACAACTACGGCCCCCGCAATTTCATTTAGTAGTTTAAAATTGAAATAGTATTGAAAACAGGCACGTAGGTAAGGGGATGGTTTAGGGGGTTCAAACCCCTCCCATTCGAAGACAAGAAAAATAAATTAAAAAATCAAATTACTGTAAAAAATCATAAAAATAAATTAAAAAACTATAGAAAATTTTCAATTTATAGTATAATACTTCTTGTTGAGTTGCATGAGGGAGAACCTGATATTTTCCGTGGGTCTTATACAGGAAAATAGTTTTCAAAAGGCTTCAAAAACATGTTTTGAGGTCATTTTTATATCAAACTAAGAGTAACATCACAACATCATGTTGCATTCATTATATAGCATTTGAATTTCGGCGACAAACGGGATCTATATATTATTTTAAACAAGGAATCTTAAAATTTAAAATGTGTTCTCTAAATTTATTTCATAATGAGGGAGTGATATTTACTAATTTTTAAAAATAGTCAATGACTGATATTGGTAATGGTTTTATTAAAAATAAATGATAATTGTTGCTGTTTCGATACTTATATGCCCACCTATTCTTGTTTACTTGAATAAAAATTTATCTAAGTTTTTTAAAAATGGGGGGGGGGGGGGGGGGGGGAGGAGGGAAATAAGATACTTGGTCAATGAACCACCCCCATGAAAAATCTATACCTACGTGCCTGATTGAATTGAAAATAATTAAGAACAAAAAATAGAATGGTAAAACTGATATTGGTCCTTTTTGTTCCAAGCCACAGAACTGTTTTGTTGTCAAAATCATTAAAAGACCCTTGGTTGCCCAAGGACCCTAGTTGAATAAGGACATGTAATAGCAAAATTTTACTAACTTAAAAATTGATATAAGTCTAAAAATACATGCTACTTCATTTGAAAATATTGAAAAATAAGCATAAATTTTACTTTTTCACATTCGTTGCAATCAAATGCATTCAGTTGTTTCCGGTCTGCTTTCTTTCTGACTGTTTCTTCTTTGTATTTATAATTTGGTTCTTCTTTTTTTGGTAATCTGTTTTTAAAAAAATAATTATAATTCCTTTTTTGTCCTTGATTAAAATGGCAATTTTAAACACTTGTTAGATTTAGAATGCTCTAATCAGCTATATTTTTTAAAGAAAACATTCTGAATCAATTATGAAACTCGTAAAGCATTTAAATGTTTATGCAACATATTAAGACTGGATATAAAGCCATAGCATCATTTATCTACTGATTTTTAGTGCAACATAAAATATCTATTACTGTATACTTTTGTCAGGAATATTAGGATAAATAACCAATAAAATATTGTGTATTATGACCAATTATTTTATTTTAGTGTAATTAGCAAAATTAATTGCATTTTCATTATAGAGAATTGTATTTTCATTTTATCCAAACTATAGGAATATATGATACGAATTTTTCAAATGCCATATATCTTATATTTCTCATGAGAAAAATACACAAACAAAAAATACATTAATGTAAAAATCATAAAAAAATACATTCAAATAATTTTGTGAAAGGACAAAATACATGCAAATATAGTTTTTTTATAATAGAAAAATTTACCTGTCAAAGCTATTCATATTTTCACTGCAAACTAATTTTTTATTACTTTCTTGAAGGAAATCTTCAAAATTATCTTTAAAAGTAAAAATTCCATTTTAATTATGAGTTATGAATATTACTTCAGGATAAAAATTTTAAAGTAATCTATATAGAAAAATAGGTATTTGAATGTACATATATAAAAGAGATTTTAAAATATATGTTTAATCATATAATGAAATCACTATTTTTAAGTGACAAATTTGCAAATAAGTAAAATGTTTATTAAGTAATTTTGCAACGCATTTTCGACTGAACAATGCATAATAGTTAATGTGCAAACAAACAAAATTCATCTTTAAAATTATAATAAGTTCAATATAAGCTGTAACCCAATAATATTTTTTGTAAACATTATTTATTTAACAAACTAAAATTATCAATAACTCATTGGAAAAAAAAAGTGTATATAAATGTGCAAAGTTTAATTAATGCTTATAAAATTTTATCGCGATATGCAAAATGTTTATATATTTGTTGGACTTTCTTTGTTTAAGGTTTCGGTCACATTTCCTGAACCCAATGTGAGGTTATAGGTTTGATCCTGAAGTCGGTTCAAGTGTTGATGATCAGGACTCGATTCTTTTCTTAGTTTAAAGATTGTACTTACTACACATTAGGCTACCAAGTGGATAGTAAAAGTGCTGTGTAACAGCGTAATTTATTTTTTGTTTCTTCTTTTTGTGGATTACTTTGAGTCGGGTGTTCTGAATAAAGAGTTGGTTGTCTTTTCTGTTCCTGTGAAAATTGACTGTACATTTTTTTTTA
The DNA here is from genome assembly GCA_963932185.1 of Troglohyphantes excavatus. NCBI lineage: Eukaryota > Metazoa > Arthropoda > Arachnida > Araneae > Linyphiidae > Troglohyphantes > Troglohyphantes excavatus. The sequence goes on along the minus strand of OZ010666.1, from coordinate 27,565,163 downwards.
TATAGCCTGATAACATTAATTCATACACGGTCTGCAATGTCTAATAATATTATGTTTGGTACAGATGTAGTACAGGACATTTGGCGCGCAAGTTTTTTTTGGCGTGTTTTATAAGGGCGATAAATTTATAGTATGGCAACCCCACCTGACATTGTTTGTATTTTCCGATTGCTGTGTCGACTTTCAATCTGGCAACCCTATGCCATGTTTAACAGCAATTTTTCGTCGCAAAAAAAAAAACCAGTGCCAAATGTCCTATACTACATCTGTTCCTTATGTTTAAATATTGATAAATGAAGTCTCTAAATATACATAACTACCAACATTGACCTAAGTACCGTCAGTAGTAGGGGGTATGAGTATCTGTTCATAATTAAATACTAAATAATTATAATTAACGTTTTAGTTACGACTAGTTACCCCGTATGATCTTCAAATGGTACACTTGCGCGCCCTCGGACTGTGAAACTTGTTCGCAGCAGTTTAACTCGAATTCATCTTCTCATATTAGGCATCTTATATTATAATGAGTCGCATAAGTCGATGCTCTCATAAAATTGTTTACTTAAATTAATTGTGTTATACACGAGTATATATGTTTTTTGCAGTTTTGAATTAAGTTTCTGTAACTCTGTGGTTGGGTATAGCAATCCGTAGAAACTACAGATAATCTATAGTAGTTGGAAGGTTATAAAACATGTAATTTAAAAAAAAAAAAAAACTCTTATGATAACAGAAATTTAAACAAAAACATACATACCATCTTCCTCCTCATTTACAAGGCACTTGGACATTTCAGATTTATCATCACGATTCTGCATTATTAATAAGGAAGAATCATTAGAGCTACCATCCATCGATTCTTTATCCAAAAGAATAACATCCCCATCATTTTCTATCTCATCATTGATGATTGTACCTTTAACTCCACTCCCAGACGGTATAATTTGATACTCATAATTATCAGGAATGCAGGTGGCATCAAAATCAACAGTGTTTCTACCATTGCTGACATCCTTTTTCGTTAAGGAAGGACTAGCATTGGTATAAGGGACGTTCTCTTTCGCATTTGAAGCTTTAGCCTGGAATATGCTTTTGGACAGTTTTGTTTGCCGATAAACAGGCTTCTTGTAATTGGCTGGCAGGGCATCAAGGCTCATTTTAAACTTGGTGGATGATTTCACTTTGAGAGACGGACCTTTTTTCAATTTCTTTTTATCGCACGCCGTCCAAGAGCTATCTTCTTCTGTGGGAGTTTTTTTGCTCACAATCGGGGTTTGAAAGTCGTAAATATCTTCCATCTCCAACAGTTGCTTTGCAGGTAAGACTTTATCTATTTTATCATTTACAGGCAACAAAGATGGAGAGGCTTGATAAGTGCTCTTTTTCACGGAGTTAGAAGCGTTGTCGGATAGAGAATCTTTCGCTTTTTCAATGGACTTTGGAGACATATCATATACATCTTTACTTTGCTGAATGTCCAATTCAGGAATTTTTTTATTCTTGATATTTAAATCACTCGCATCATTATTATTTAAAGATTTCGAGCTGTCGGAATTTAAAGTCTTTGGACTTTTAGTCTTCTTGACTTCAATTGGACTTTTCTTTTGTTTTAAAGATTTAGAATCAGCAAGTGTGGTTTCAGAACTGCCATTTTTACTATCTAGCCTATGCTTTTTTATTTCTGAAGGACAGTCTGTTCCATTTGCACTGCTTTTATGCAACCTTTTTGTTTTACTATCTGAACCTGCAGATTCAGTAAGTGATCTTTTTTTGGCAGGTTTATTACCTACTTGACATTCCTTTATAATGTCATCTACATTATTCGATTGCTTACTCTTTTCTTCATTTTGGGACACAATTCTGCTCTTGGCTTTGTTTACTTTAGCATCGGCCTTTTCTTCAAGGTCTTTACAAACATCCTTGACTTTGGTTTCAAATTGTACTTCATTTACAATATCCAATGTATCAGGTGCTAATATCATTGAATCAGAGTTTAAGGTAGAATAGTCTTGTGGAATATGAGCAGGAAATGGAGCTGTGCCTAAGTCAAGTGAATCATGGTATTCTTCAGGACTTAAGCTCATGAGGTTTTTCAATAGATTCATCTTGACAGAGGAAGATTTTTCAGGTAGTAAACATGACAGCTGGCTGCCAGAAGAAACTTCTCCATGAATCTTAGAAATATTATTGGAATCATTGGTGGTTTTATCGCTATAAAAAATACAGATTGGTAAAATTAGTCATAATTTAAAAGTGGCATACTTTTTAGTTGGATAGTAAACTACTATAATTTAAAAATAAAACCAATTTAATAAAATTAAATAATCTAAATTAGAATTTGTTCAACCATTCAATTGTCAGTCTTTTAACTATTCATGTTGGTCTTTTAACATCTGAATGTGCAAATTCATCACTTAAATTTATTTTTTAATAAAAGCTTTAGAGAACATCCATAACTTTTAAATTTCATGGATAAAAGGAGTAATAGCTACACACAATTTATCCTATTGGCTTAGCTTATACTATAAACAAAATTTTATACAAATGTATACATTAAGATTAAACAGACTTGTGAGGTTTAATGAATATGTGACAATATATGATTATCTCCCGACGTTTTTTAAAACAGTAAATTAGGTTTTGTATGTTGAATGCCTTTTTTTTAATTTCAAGTGGAGATGAGTAATTACTACAATCAGGGCTCTAGCTAGGGTTGAAACCTCCACCACCTCCCCCAATGTTGGTAAATTCCTGTAGACTTGACAAAATCACAAACCTAGTTGGCAAATTTGTGAAACATTTTTCTTTTTAAGTTTAACTTTAAAAAAAAAAAAGCAAAACATTAAACAAGTTTGTTAACTAGGTTTCTATGTAAACATGAAAACTGTTTGAGAAATCATTGTAAAAAACTGCAATATTTTAATAAATATTACTTTTAGTCGGGTTGGCAAAACCCCATCTAAAACTAATTTTGGTTTATTCCTAGTGTCCGGTGCCCTCGCCAAATGGGATCTGGCGACAAATGAGTGGGCGATAAAGTTTATATTTTGGCATTTATTTTTTCTTGATGACGTGCGAAAATATAATGTTGTATGGCAACCCTAAATTTTTTCCTCGCGTCTTTCATCAAGGCTGAATTAGATGTGCGCGCATCGGCACTAAGTACCACGATCGATTGCCCGGAGGGACTTTGTTACCTTCGAGATAGGCGCCGAAATGTCGCCAACAGCCCAATATAAAGCTCTAGTGCATAGTTAATTAACCAAAGCAAAGCTTCAAAATCAATTGTAAATCGTCGCCATTAGCCCATTGTAGAGCTCAATGCGACCAACGCAATGTCCGCCATTTTGATTTGACAGGAAAAAAAACTCATCATTTTTGGCCTTGGCGCCAATTTTTGGACTTGGCAACAACGGGGCACTGTACACTAGGAATTTACCCTAATTTTTTCCATACAAGTGGGAAAAAACAAGTAAAATTACCAGACTCTATAAAAAGTATGTAATTTGACTTTAAGAAAGTAGGTAAAAACCCATATTTAACTTGCCAATTTTAAGGTACATCCCCTCCTCCCCAAATCATAAGCCCTGCATATAACCTGAAATGTTTAACAGAAAAATTTATTTTGAAGCAAATCCTCACAATTCATAAAATGCATTATGATTAATAAAAAAAAAATTATATTCTTTGTTCTGAAAATAATACAATGCTTTTTTTTCATATTTAGAATGAATGATTAAATTCAATTATAATATAAGACGAAATAACTAAAAATAATACCTTGTGGCTTTACTTTCTGGATGATCAAAAACAGAAAACTTTTGACCTATAGTGAAAATTAAAAAAAAAAAAATAGGTATAAATATTAAAATACATACTTAGTAAATTTGAAACATACTTCTAGAATTACTCCATTTAGAACACAAAAGAATACAAGTCACATACCAAGATTTTCAAACCACTTTGATTGTTCATGAAGAGCTGTCTGACAGCTTTTGAAAGCTTCTTCTAATTCAGCACATCTTTTACACTCAGACTCACTATTTTTCAGTTTTCTACAAAAAGATAACAAATGAAAGATAGTTAGTTTTATAAAACACATGGTCTTTAGAGAAAAACAAGTTCTGTGAAACAAAATGTTTAACAAATTAAAGTCTTAAACCTATGTTTTGTAACAGTTTCATGATTTTTATAGATCGCAGGACACTGTGTTTAAAATGGAACATAATTAGAAAAGGAATACATCTCGTGAAATATATTCAACTTTAAAAGCTAATGAACTTTTAAAGCATTTTTAAACTACAGTAGAACTTCACAGAATTTTCTGGATCACTTTAAAAAAAAAGAAAGAAATCAACAAAATGTCCAATTTAAAAGTTTATTCAAAAGTTCAAAATGGAAACAAAACCTTATGACGCCGAATTTCTATATAATGCAGGTAAGACAGGTCTTATTTGGAAGGCTTTGCCTAGAACAACTTTAGCTTCTGAAAGGGAATCTACTGCTCCTAGTCATAAGGTAAATAAAAACGGCGTATTCCTGCTAACTCTAGGATAACCACAAAATACCCCTTCTGTTGATAAGCAAATTTAAATAACCTCAGGCTTTCAAAAATGTGAAAAAACTTCCCCACTTTTACAAGAATGAATCAGGCCTGAATGCTTGCTGCTCAGTTTACCGAATGGTACAGTGAAGTTTTGATACCAGAAGTAAAAAATAACATCAAAAGGCCTTAGAAAGAGAAGGGAGTGTTGTTAATCATTGACAATGCGCCCACACCACAGAGTACCTTCTTTGAAGAGAAAATGGATATTTCAAAGTAATCTTTTTTGTCGTCAAATGCAACGAGCTTGTCAGAGTTTACTCTAGAAATAAAAAAGGGCAGGCTGTAAAATGGCACCCCGTTTTTGAAAAGGCACTTCTTGTTTTTAAAGGGGCACTTTTTTTTAAAAAAAAGTTTGAGATGGGCGTGGCAACCCATTGATATATGGGACCGTGACCAAACAAACAAAATTCCGATTTGTTGATTGATATTAGGTTAGAGCTGCATATTGGGCTATTGGTGACGATTTGGGGCTTATGTTGAAGGAAAGATCCGTACAAAACATGAAAACATTTATTAGAAAATTTTAACGAGATTTTAATTCTATTTTTGCGCATATATTTCTTTGAATAGGTGGTCAAATCTAAAATAACTATTTCTGGAATTCTAAATAAATCTAATTTGTTAAATCTGAATGATTAATTTTTCCCATTTCTCCCTTTTGTCAGTCTAAATAAGATATAGAAATTTTAGATAATTTTATTAAAATTTAAGATTATTTTAATTCTAAATTGCAAGTTTTTGTACATAAGGTCTACAAGAATTAAAAAAAACTACCTAAATATAAGGAAAGCTTTAATTACCTGTCAGTCTCACATAATTTGCTTCTCAATTCTTCAACTTCATTTTCAAGACCTATAAATGCATAAATAATAGTATTGTGATATTTTATAAACATAAATAAATGGTATATACGGCCACCCTTAGGGGTGTTCCACAGGTGCTGTCATATAAGGTCCCTTGCTTTATGTGTAGTTACGAAAAATTTTAATTTTCACAAAACCGGAATGTCCTAAACATTTAAACATAGTCATCTGCTTAATTGAGAATTGTTCAGTAATTACAAATTAAAATATTAATTCAGTAAAAAAATTTTTAGATATAAACATATCAAAAAGATATGTTCATAAACACCACACAAAATTCAGCAAGTCAAATAGGTGTCGTTTAGTCTTATATTTTTTATCTTTTGTTTATAGGGCAACAGTGTGCTGCATTGTAGTTATTTTTTTATTTGACACCAGATTAAGAAATATATATCAAGACAGCTTTACCTTTTATTTTAGTTGTATGAGCTAAGTAAACTTGTTTCAACAATACTTTTATATCTAATTGTTCTGAACGCATCTATAAACAAAAAAAAATAATGAATGTTAAAAAAGCAGACAAAATTTTGCATTAATCGAACTCTAAGATAAGACATTATTAAAAAGATTAAAATACTTTGATTTTGATAACATATATAAGTTGGAAACTTTCAATTTGATACCGTCTATAACAGTTAAGATAAAAACAAATGTATGACCATATAAATAAAACTCTTATAGTGTTTATTATTTAGTTTTTGTCTTCTTTTCGTTTATCTTATCGTTGAATGTCGCGGTTATTTCTCGCAGTTACAGTTAATTTGAATAAGAATTAACTTTTTTTTTTCATTTCAAACTAAAATATAATTTATTCAAACAGAACGAGCAAATAATAGATAAAATAATCGAGAATAAATACTTGTAATAATTCGTCTTTTTTTAATGTGAGCATTAGAAATCCATACAGGTTTTCAATGTGGCTAGGGAGCCCCAGTTGCTCAGTTGGTAAGGCGTTCAGCTACTAATCAGAGGATTGGTGGTTCGAACCCGTGCAATGGACTTGACATAGAAAAGTAAAAAAAGTAATGATCTTGCGATCGGAGGGTTGCCAGCTTCGCTACAAAAATACTAGACGAGACTGGTGCACGATAAATCTGATCGGGGTCCAAAGTCCCGACGTCTATTGAAGGCGTTGGGTGCCAGTTCCGGTGTTTTTTCGTCATATGACCATGGTTCTAAAATAACGAGGTGCATGTATGAATGTGTATGTGTTCCCGGGTCTTTCCTTCGAGATTGACCCCGAACCGTCGCCAATAGCCCGCCAATAGCTGCAGCTCTAGTGCGACGTTTATTAACAAAACAGAACCAAACCAATGTGGCTAGGTCTATGACGTCGATTTCGACAAATCACAACTTACTGCTGATGTGCTTGTTACTCTATACTTGTTACACGTTGAGGAAGAGAGGTGAGGGAAAGCAATGCAACAACTCGATAATCAAACAAGAGGGAACTAATTCCTGCACTAAGCATAGTGTGTATATATTTTAAATATTATGTATAAGATATATTTTTATTATAGTATTTAAGAAAGTATAATATGTATATTTTTTTTTACTTCAAATTAATTTTAAGTTATTTAATTATTTAAAACACACTCATATGCCTAAGTGATTTTCTAAGATAGTCATTATAGTTGAATATATGCGTATGTACATCAAAAGTATCTTCGTTATATAGCTAATCCCGTATATAAATAATTTTTTAAAGAGTATAGAAAAGGCTGTCAAATGTTCTATGTGCTTTATTTTTTTTTATTAAAAAATATATGCATTTGTCACTTATTTAAAAGATTCTTGAAACACTATTAATGATTTCATCTAACGAATTGCTAATTATTGTATTGTTAGTATATTGTATAGGTAAATTAGAATTCAAAACAACTATCTTCGAAAAATGTGCTTTATAAATTTTTAAACTTACTAAATATAAACTTATATAAATAACAAGAATTCCTACATAAACACTGTTTATATGTCAATATAATTAAATTATTATATCCTGTTTGTTTTTTAAAGTAAACTTCAACAATAGAACATTTCTTCTTAATGAACACAATTCGTTTATTCTAGTAACCATTAAGAAAAGGAAAGCAATATTTGAAATGAAATAAAAATCGTCTGTGGAATATGTTAAAAATAATATAAATATAGAACATAGATTTCTGTCTAATAACATAAATAGAACGTGGAAGCCAGTAATTATTGTCAAATTATCTTTTTCGACGATATTGAATAAAAGTCTTTTTGTTAAAAGGTCGGATTATAACTGCTTTTAAAAAGACTATTATAAAAACATTCCTTTAATAACTTAGAAAAATGTTGGTTTTATGAGATGATTATTGTTATTGTTTTATTTCATTTTAATCATTAATTTGACTAAAAAGTTTGTTTACATGGTAATACCTTTTTACGCAAATATTTAATGATTTCATTTGTAATTTGATTTTCACATCTGTGAATCGAACAAGAATTGAAGAAAAAACATTTCTCTCTATTTAAAAAAAAAGTAAGCCCTAGGGAGAATTTTCAATCCTTCCGCTGCTGTTCAGATTGTATCTCAAAAAGTAAAAATCCTAAAATTACGAAATTAACATAATTTGCTAAGAAATGTTTGATAAACAAGACGAATATATTTTTGTTTCAATATGATTATTAATTTAGAAGTTATTTAACATTAAAGCCGTTGTTACTAAAATTTCGCTTACAAGTAATTTTGTCCGTCGAGTTTCTGACACACTATTAAAAGGAGATATCCAATTTTTTTAGGGAATGTAGGAAAAGGTTTGAACTGGAAATCCAAATAAGCATTTTTTTAAATTCGAATTAGTTTTGAATTTATAAGTTTTTAACCATTTAAACACGCTTCACTCATTTGAAGTTTTTTCACTCTCATTTTTGCAACGTGATTTCTAAACTGCTGGAAGTAATTTAAAATTTCATATTTTCTTATTAAAAAAAATATACTAATGTTCGTTAAAACTTCATTTTTTCGATGTTATAAAGATTATATTTTTCTATCTTTACAATTAAATAAGATATTTTTAATTTAGCTAGGTATTAAAATTAGCGAAGAAGCAATATTTCTTCGCAAATATCCAGAATATTTTAATTTGTGACTTTTTTTCTCATTGTTCCGCACACATCTCAAAAAGTAAATGTCCTAAAATTATGAAATTGTGTCAGTTTGTTAAGAAATGTTTGAGGAATAAGGTGAATATATATTTTTTTCAATACGATAAGTATTTTAATTATTTAATGTTAAAATCACAATTTTATAAATTTTCAAAAAAAGTTCATATACTTTTGAATAATTGTACAATTTTCATAATTTTTTTTTAAAAAAATTAGGACATAGATTAAACTATCGGCTACAAATGATCCAGAGCGTTTTTGATAATTCGATTTAGTTTTGTAGTTATAAATTTTTAAACAATTTACGAAATGTCTAAAATAATCGGAAATTTTTGCATGTGTTTTCTTAAGTGAAAAATTAAAACTGCTCTAAGTAGTTCAAAAATATACTTTTTTATCATTAAAAGATTATAGTCATGTTAAAAAAATCCTCCTTTCTTGGATGGTATCAAGATTGAAATTATATCTTAAAAATTAAATTAGATGTAGCTATTTATGTGAAGTACTATAAATATGTTTTAAAATATGACGGTCGAAAAAAGAGGAAGTCGGAATATGGGCAACCAAGTTTCCAATAATTTAATATACCGTATATACTCGCGTATAAGCCGATCCGCGTATAAGCCGACCCCTCAATTTTAGGGCGATTTTTTGTCCAAAATTGAAAACTCACGTATAAGCCGAGTTGTATTTTCGTATATGAAAAATTCCGATTAAAATCGGCAAATCATCGAAAATGGAGTGAAATGTTAATTCTTAAAAAAATATTTAAGCCGAGAAATCATAAAAAAAAAGTGGCTTGAGAAACGGCCTTCTTTGAAGTTCGCGACGATCCATCGTGCTTAAAAGAATATACCACTCGCGATGTTCTTGTGTCTTTCAAACGTCCATCGGAATTCTTTAATTACATTTATCTTAATATCATAGTGAAATATTTTAACTTAAATACCAAAATGGGCAATTTCAAATTCTTAACATCGTTTTATAAAGATTTAAAAACTTAGAAAACGTCAACTATTTTCGGTCAACATCGCGACTATTGCGCGATTAAATACGGAAAGCATTTTTTTTATCCACCTCGGAAAGAAATACTAGTATATTATGGATGAATGTATACTTCTTATTAAAAAATTTAGTTTTTATTACGAAATACATTACTTGAAAGTAGGGCTTGAATTCGTGGATTAGCAACGTCCCGATTTTACCGCTTTAAAGTCAATTCCATCCAAAATTCTAATAAGACAACTATTAATTTCTTTACATAATATTATCAAGGAATAAAATATGTATTTGGGAAATAAATGTTATTTAATTATTGCAATTGAGTAAGAAAGACATCGACTTTTAAAGAGTGTCATTCGCTCGCTACGCACGATGTCAACTTCTTAGTCTTCCATCTAAAATTCTATTAAAGTAACGTATACTAGCTTCATAGATACTACAAACCAATTAAATACTTATCAAAATATATACTTTTTATATAGTTAAACTGATTATTTATCAGAGTGCAATTTAATTACGTCGCGAAGCGCAGAACGGTCTTCAGTCAGCACATGTGACGCACATTCTAGATCTAGAATCGGGGAAATCAGTCGGAGCGATATTCTTCAAGAATCCGCTTAATTTCAACTTCTCTTCTTTTCCCATTATAGGCAAATTATTTTTTAATTTTACTGACCCGCGTATAAGCCGACCCTCCTACTTTTTGATGAAGATTTTGACTTAAATTTCTCGGCTTATACGCGAGTATATACGGTATATCTTTTTGGCGTATTATTTTTAGTGCCAACACTCTTGCGTATTTAGTAGTTTTAAATAAAAGTTGGCGATTAGAGTAGAATTTAACTCATTTATGCTTGGCGCATAATCTGTTGGAATATGTTTCCCTTTTCAAAGAGCAGAAACTATTGAGCTGAAACATTTCTACAATTTAAAGAATTCAATACTTACAGACCGAGTTGTTTTAGAGATATCTAAAACGTTATTGTGGTTAGGACACATTTTCATTGTCTACAGTGTATGAAGCCAACATTGGTTTACGAGGCAAACCAAAGAGGATTGCGTAACAATCCTCCGGGGGTTGGCGGAGCGTCAGCGGAGCAGACGGCAGAGCCTCCTAGTATTTAAAATATTTATAAACCTCAGAATTAAATAAAATTAAAATATTGTGTCCTAATTGAAAACTGGAACAATTTTATAAAACTTTTCATTTTTTTTCGGTAAAAAATTTAACTTGGAACTAAAAAAAATAAATTAATATGTACGTACCGGTGAATTAACTTTCTTGGAATTTTTTATTTTCGGCAATTCTTATCTTATATGAACAATTTATAGCACAACAAATATTCATCTTTAAAACAATTAAAAATTGAACATAAGGGGAAAGAATATCAATGAATATAATGATTAAAAATGTTAATAAGTCTAACGATATATCTTTAGAAAAAGCCCTTTCGCAGAAATCGGAGCGGGATGTAAACGAAACTTTCAATTTGAATAAACTCGCACCGTTATCACACTTAATTCAATTAGTTTTTGAGTCATTGTAGACAGCTGATGTCTGATGTCATGCATGACATCATCGGCAAAAAGATAACTAGTTTAGGGAAAAACGAAATTTGATATTCTTTTGATAACTTTTTATCTTTTCGACTAATGAAGTTCTGTTTAATTTTGGCTAAAAACCGAAGTTAGTCTAACCCCTTCTCGGTCTTTTTTTCTTTTTACTAATTTCCTTTACATTAATTTTCAAGAATAAAAAAATTGTAAGTTCTATCCTATAGTAAAATTTTCTGGTCCCTATCTGTTCTATCCTGTTAATCATTGGTATGTTCTACCCTGCACATTGTATGGCAGATATCGCCTTCTGAAACCATTCATGGTAAGCATCTTGTTGGACGTATGACATGTGATCGTCGATCAAGAAACTATTGCCAAAATGTCGTCGAATAAATTTTAAATATCGCCAAATGAATAAATATATCGCCAAATTAATAAAAATGTCGTCAAATAAATAATAATGTTACCAAATCATTACAAAATTTCGTCAAATGAATAAAAATATCGAATATGGTCATATATGTAAAAATAATATAAAAATGGAAAAATAAGTGTCAAAAATAATAAAATTAATGTCAAAGTGATGAAAATATGATTGGGTAACGGTATATTTCGTACTACGACAACTATGAAAACACAATTTGGCATGAAGGTACATTTTAAGCTAAAATTGCCTACTAAGAAAGATTTTTCAAAAATTCGAACTCTAACTGGCAAAAGTAAAAAACCTCGCCACTCATCCACTAACTCATCACTAATTCCCAACCTTCTGTATACCCAGGAAGATGAAATTTGACAGAATTGTTACTTATACTTTGCATAGGAAAAGTAAGCTATTTTGTCGATCGAATGTTTTTCCTTTTCTTTGGAAAACCCTTATTCTACGTTAGTTTTGGATACTTCAGATTTTCCTAGAATTGTGGAATTTTGCATACTGAAACGTATTGCCATACCAACAAGGGGAAAAAACTCTAAACCTAGAATTTTGCAAATGGAATATTTAGAAATCGGTTGCAATTTTTTTTACGGAACGACAGTTTTGGAACATTTGTGATTGTCCTAGAATCGTGAAATTCCGCATGTAGGTAGGGTTTACAAACCAACAAAGACAATAATATGAATATCTATATTTTAATACGTGGAACCTTTAAAAATTGGCTTCCAATTTTTTTCAACGGAACATTAGTTTTTGACACTTCCAAATACTTTAGAATCGTAAAATTTTGCGTACTGATAAGAAGGGTTTGCCAACAAGGGAAAAATCTGAAAATCTAGAATTTAGTTTGTGAACCTTTTAAAATTGTATTCGTTTTTTTCTTCTTAATATTCATGACAATTTGTAAAACTTAACAACAAATCTTGACATAGGTGTATAATAAAAGTTTTTCGGAGATAATCATTATTAACAATTATAAAAGTAGTTCATCTTTAAATTTCTGGGATGTTACTAAATGTTAAAATATGGATGTTAATCAACGGGAGTATCGTATGTATATTCACAGTATTGCACAGCCAACTTCTCCATATTATTAATCTTTCCGGTGCTTGTGGGACCTTGCTAATAAAATTTCATTACAAATTGGAACTTTTAATACTTTGGTTTCCGCTGATGGGTGACAAATTAAGAATATTATTTATTTCGCTTATAAATATTGTATTTGTATCTATTTTGTAACTTATTTCCTTCCCGTGCGTAGAACGGATATTTCAGCTAGTTTACTTCTAAATAAAATTTTGTGTTGCTATTACATGTACAATTGTACAAGCTAAACAACCATCAGGGTTCGAAATTAGGAGCTAAAAGTTAGACGACATTTAATTTCTCATTAATTGCCAGAATGTTCAGTTTAGGCGTAATTTTAAAATAATTCAAATTGCTAAAGCTGTGTCAACTATTATGATAATTTTGTAATCATTAAAGCTTCTTTTGAATAAAATTGACACCATGTACTTATGTGTACTCTAAAAATACCACCGACTTACTGACAAAATTACTAAAAAGTATGAAAACAATTGTTAAAAATAAACGTTTTTTTAGACGTAAAAAATGACAACTGGGTATAAAAAATACGGTCGTCAAACTGAAATTTACATTAAAAGTTAGGCATCAAATGTGACGACTGGGTGTGAAATTACGGTCGTCAAACTGAAATTTTTATTAAAAGTTAGGCGTCAAATGTGACGACTGGGTGTGAAATTACGGTCGTCAAACGGAAATTTTTATTAAAAGTTAGGCGTCAAATGTGACGACTGGGTGTGAAATTACGGTCGTCAAACTGAAATTTTCATTAAAAGTTAGGCGTCAAATGGGACGACTGGGTGTGAAATTACGGTCGTCAAACTGTAATTTTTATTAAAAGTTAGGCGTCAAATGTGACGATTGGGTGTGAAATTACGGTCGTCAAACTGAAATTTTCATTAAAAGTTAGGCGTCAAAGGTGACGACTGGGTGTGAAATTACGGTCGTCAAACTGAAATTTTCATTAAAAGTTAGGCGTCAAATGGGACGACTGGGTGTGAAATTACGGTCGTCAAACTGAAATTTTTATTAAAAGTTAGGCGTCAAATGTGACGACTGGGTGTGAAATTACGGTCGTCAAACTGAAATTTTCATTAAAAGTTAGGCGTCAAATGGGACGACTGGGTGTAAAATTACGGTCGTCAAACTGAAATTTTCAGGTGCAAAATGCGACTAACGACATCTAATTTCGAATCCCGAATATAACTTATATATCTCACTTTTGTTTTATTGTGTCCGAATTGTAAAGATGATGAAACTTCAGTGTGTGGATGGTTTATTAGTGCGTTAATGGTTTTGAAATGGTGCGTTGAAAGTTTCATTAACGGTTTGGGGGAAAAAACTGCGTACAAGTAAAACTTCATGTGTTGCTCTTAAATGTATTACAAGCAACATAGATATGGCCTATTTAATGTCGGTATATTATGAATATATACTCTTTTTTAGAATTTTATTATTTTTAATTATTCTTATTCAGGAAAGAATATTTTGTATATGATTTTGTATCAAATATAGATGTAAATTTAATTATATTACTGTTTACTCGGCACTATTTTCAGATAATTTTTAAAGTACATAACCTAAATTAAAAAGGAATTTTCTGATATTCATTTTTCTATTTCAATAAAAAGACAAAATTTCAATGTATGTAATACTATTAACAACAAAACATGCATTGGAGCTACTCGCCCACCGATACCAATTTAGCCTGATATTAGGGAAATAAGCTTTTCTAAAGCATGTAAATGCGATTGGCCAAATTTCCGCTAGAAAAATAACACTTTAGTTGCACGGTCGTGAGGATTTAGGAGAAACGCCATTTCAATAGGTTATAAAAATTGGTCGCCAACAAAAACTTGCCAACAGAAAGATAAAAAGGCTAGTTCGTCTGACTTCACATTCCTCCATCTACTCTCCGTACATGCTTTGCTTTATATCAAGATTTCATCCGTATCGTGGATAAATTTCCTCTTGAATGCTTGCTAAATGTATCTATATACCAAACATATTTCTTTCCTACAAAATGTATGTTAATAGTTCATATTTTTCAAGGAGTTATAGAGTCGGAATGGATCATCCTAAAAGCGTAACACGATGTTTTTATTCTGATAACCCATGTAGCTGAATTTAAAGGAATTTCACTTCAAAACTTAGCTGCAACATAGCTGCAACATGCGAGACTATGCGTATATTGTAGTTCAAATCTTTATAAAACTGAAGTGACAATATTGTTATTCAAGATTTAAATACTGTAGCTAAATCTTTGTGTTGAGTGATGTAAAACTTTTAGCACACAAAGAATTTGAAAATTAAATCATGTGCAATTAATACGCCGTATTAAATGGCTTTAAATATAAAATGTTAATAATGTAACCTTAGCACATTCAAAATAAATTTTCTTGATAGGATGTGCAAAATAAATAAAGCTTTAATTTAACCTTTTGAATTTAATTTTACTGTTTCTGCAGTTTATTTAATTCGCATTTACGAGAAAAAGAAAGTTATTTGCTTCATATTTTAGTAATTTCAAATGCCTTATTATCTGTAAAAGCTGTTTTTCCTTGAACGTTCAGTTACGAGTAGAAAACAACTTATAGGCGCAACTTAGTGTGCTCAAAGGAACATTGATCGATGGCAGCAGGACCTATTCTAAAGAGCAGTCGTGGTTTAATTGGGCAGCTGTAAAAATTAAAAAGTGTTGATTAATGAAAATTTAACTCAATTTATTTAGGAAAATCTAAAATTTTGTTTGTAAAATTCTTTTATATAAGTCAATTAAACGTGTACCATGTTAGCTAATTAGGGACGTGTGTTCTGATTTTCGTCGAATAGGGATCGGTATTCGGTTGCATTTATTTTATAAGAATTTTTTGAAAAAGAAAGAATCCAGAGTTGCAAAATACGTTTCTATCCGACCGCTGAAACAGACAATCAATGCAATAGGACAGTGGGTCATTGGAAAAACTGCGTTAAAAAAAAAAGCTGTTTCTTCCGTAGGCCCTGAAGGAGCTGGATGACTTAAGTCGTCCATGGATTTTTAGTTTTTTCTAGCAATACACATGAACTTTAAATTCATAAAAAATATTCGATGTTGAAATATTTTTCAAAACTAAAGCGTCGTTGTGCTTCTTGTAGCCTATAAGTATTAAAATAATAAAAATTAATATATACTAGCACGCCTGTACGATAATTAACACATGATCCCCCCCCCCCCCCCGTAAGGGTGAAATATATTAGAAACGTATTTCTGATATCCAAAAAATCATAAAAGTTTAACGCTTCTGCTCATTGATAGATGGCAGCACTATCAACGGTTTGTTAAAAATATATAATTAAATGAATTATTTTAAACGTTATTTTTTTCTAAAAAAAAATCCTTTGATATTTATGAGATGAACGTACGATTCGTAACCGCTCTTGGATCTTTTTTTCTTTTGATAGTACCTTCCTTATGTGTTATGATTCATGGAGTACAAGGACCATAAAATGGATCTTTACTACATAAATAACATGCCAGCATGCCCGTGCGATACATGGTATTCCATTCAAACAATTATATTCATAGATGGCGGCACAATCAATGGCTAGTTTAAAAATATATTTATTTGTAGTTGAACAAGAGTATATTTGGGTTGTTTCTATAATTGAAGGGGAATGTGGATGAAATAGGCATGTAATATTTAATATATATACTGTCATGGATGAGGGAGATATGTGTTGGCATGTTTTTTGACACTGACAGCAGCTTACAGTATCTTATTAACAAAGATACTAGTAAGAAATACAAGGATTTTGATGTATTTTAATTGCGTACCTTTACGTTGTATTTCTCATTCTTAACGCAATGTCCTTATGACGAGTTTTTATCTTACCAGTCAGGCACGTAGGTATAGATTTTTCATGGGAGGGGTTCCCCCCCGTTCTCCCCAAAAATTCAAAACTCCTCTCACCCCCATTTTTTAAAAAACTTATTAATTTTTATTTTAAGTACATATTATTAAGTACATTGGCAGATAAATATCGAAACATCATTTAGTTTTCATGGAATCGTTACCAATATCAGTCATTACCTATTTTTAAAATTAGTAAATGTCGCTCCTAAATTGGAAATAAATTAGAGAACAAATATAAATTTTGAGAACCCTTGTTTAGAATAATATACGTTTGGAGCATCTTGTGTATACGGCCCAGTTTGACGATATTTTTCCTTTGTAGCCGAAATCCAAATACTAAATAGATAATGAAACACGATGACGTCATGTTAGGCTTAGTTTGAGATAAAAATGACCTCAAAACATGTTTTGAGGTCATTTTTTATCTCAAACTAGAAATTTGAAAACTATTTTTCGAGGTAATATTCCGGAAAATACCAGGTTTTCCCTCATGTTACTCAAAAAGAAATATTATACGAGAAATTAAAATTTTTATGCTTTTTACAATAATTCAAATTTTAATTTTTTTCTTCTTCTTGACTTGCAATGGGAGGGGTTTGAACCTCCTGAACCACCCCCTTACCTACGTGCTTGTTACCAGTGACATGAAAGTGGTATATGACCATAACAAAATACGAAATGAAAAATTTAAGGTCACAAATCTCAAGGCTTACTTTTGGTTACTTCATCCACTTCTCCCGTCAATTATGAATTTTATACCTATTCATAAAATTTTGATTATTACAAATAATTCTAGACACTATGGATCTTTAAATATATTTTTATTACAATTTTTTTTATTACGTTGTATCAAAGACTGTCTTTTTATTATTACCACAAATTCTTTTGGATCTTGAAGCTATTCGTTCACTACGAGTCCTTGACGAGCTTTCTGAAGTATTGTTATCAATATCATTTGAAACCTTAGCAGCGGGTGACTGGTGATCTGCAGAGGACATATTTCTTTCCACTAATTTGGTGATCTGTTTGTTGGAAGTGTACAATGCGAATTCCGACGCTGACCTTCCGGAATAGTCTACAATATCAGGCATCGCACCACATTCCAGTAGCAAACTAACCATTTCGACATTTTGCTCAAGAATCGCATGGATTAGTGGAGATCTACCACTTTTGCCATCCTAAAAAAAAAAATATATAAGCAATTTTTAAGAAACTAACTTAATTAAGGACGTTTTGGTATTTCTAATGTCTATATGCACATGAAAAAATCCGTACAATATTCGATTCAGGTATGTGTGGGGTTCGCTTCATCTACCCGATACTCCCGCTAAGGCGAGAGTGATCACTTTGGCCTGACTGACAGAGTATCGGCATAGCAAACCGAAGTTCCTCGGTTCGATACCGAGCGTAGCCAAGTTGTGTCTTACCGCCACAAATGGTGACCCGGACGTCAGTTCGACGTAACCTTCGAACTAGCACTTGTGTGACAATTTCGAATCAACCCCTGCCACGTGTTAACGCTTTACGGCATCAGCCCATGTGATAACACTTCGCGGGTATCTCAATCATTCGTTCCTCCGTCCGACTCACTGAGAGGGGGGGTACAGTGGGGTTCACTTAGACGAGAGTGATCACTTTGGCCTGACTGGCAGAGTATCTGCGTAGTAAGCCGAAGTTCCTCGGTTCAATACCGAGCGTAGCCAAGTTGTGTCTTAGCGCTACATATATATGAGCTTAAAATATTTTTTAACTAAAAAATAATCAGAAACAGTTAAGTGATTAGCTTTACATATTATTTTTATACAATCAAAACACAATTTAACGAAATCCTCCAAGGTTCACGTAATTTTTAAGAAGATACTCCTATTTCACTGTAGTTATACTTACCGAGACATTCATATCGGCGTCAGCTCTATGAAAACATCTAACGGCTGTTCTGTTATTTCTTATCGCTGCATAATGCAATGCACTATAACCTGAAATATATATCCATATGTAATTACTATGCATACAACTAACCATGCTATTTGGTATCTTATTTCATATATTGTACTATTTTGAAAAGCAAAAAAAAAATGAGTTTCCGAGAGTTTTGACGGATGGTAAAACAGTTCTGAAGGACCGCTTATAACTGGAATATATTGTGTAGATAGAATATTATGACCATGCCCATATCCCACATACTGCGGCGAATAGTGCGTTCAGAAACTCTTTGAAGGGGATCCTTGATTAAAATCTGCTGTAATTTGCTGAGTTATTGTCCCTTACAAACCTAGACAATCTTCTTTCCGCTCGAAAATTTAGAAGCCGCTGACCACCAAAGGAACAACGTTGAGACCCATCCAGTTTTGTTGCCAGTTTTTTGGCTACCAGACCAGTCCAGTCTTTAAATACTTTCAGCACAGCTATTCTTGAGAACATTTTACAAATCTGGCAATTTGGCTGATCCTCACTCCATGACTCCGATCACCCACAATCGCCAAATATTCAAAGTCCGTCAAATCGCGTTTTTAACCCCTACCTGTTCCAAGAAAACTCTTCTACTAACGTTATCAGCAAGCCCCTTTTCATTTTTTTTTACCTCTCTCACCCTCTAGCTGAAACAATATGGCATTATAGCTCATTTACTTAAAAACGTCAGGTGGTCATACTATTTTGGGCAATAATTTTAAACAACCAAACGTACCATCGTAGTCGAGCATGTTGACGATGGCTTTTGTTTCTGAATGCGAGAGAAGCAGTGAGAGCACGTTCCTCTTAGCGTTCGATTTCACGGCCAGGTGGAGGAGAGAGTTGCCCCTCCGATCCCTGAGGGTGGTGCAAGCGCCACACTTGAGGAGTAGCAGGATAAGCTCCTTGTTTCCCACCATCACCGCCAGGTGGAGAGGGGTCTGCAACAACGAGGAAAGATTCTTGGTATTCAAACTAACAATAATATGCGAAATATTAGTACATTTTTTGTTACCCTACATCGAAATCTACGTGCCAAGGGAAGAACTTTTTGCCGATTTTGTTTCAAGAATAATATAACCAACTAAAAACACTATATTGATTATATGCGCTGGTTCGGAAATAAGAACTGTATTTCGGATTATATATAATTGATTCATGATCTACACTGTTAAAAATTATTACGACCTTGCACCAAAATTTGGTACCCATTCAGATGCAACCATTATTTGGTGCTTAGTTTCACAATTTTATGGCTGCCACGGATACCATTTAGTGGTGAAACATTGCACAAAAATAGCTAACCCCATTAAAATTTAGATTTGATCAAATATTCTCATATTTTACCCTCCTATCATAAGATCAATACTATTTTTCTTATCTTTGTCACCGCACGGGCTCGAACTAGTAATCCTCAGATTACTAGTTGGACGCTTTATCCACTGAGCAATCGGGAGACGGTACCCCCTGTCTGTGGGTTTGTTGACGTAGATTCAGCGAAAGTTTCAGTTGCAGTTTAGGAGACTGCACGATTTTTTTAGTAAACGCTGCGCTATTCTCGATAAAGGATTTTTGGTTCAACCTATATTTTGCACCGTTATAATGTGAAAGTTGCTCAGAGCACTAAGATATGGTGCAACGCTGAACTGAAATATTTAAAAGTGTATATGCACAATCAGGGCCGGACTTGGCAGTCGCGGGACTTGTGCAAACAAACTTAGCAGCAAGGCCCCTTTATAATCCTAAATGCAAACTTTTGAATAAGTTTAAATTCAAAACATAAATTATGTAACTTACGAATAAATTTGAACATATTTTTGAAAAGTCAATCGTGATTTTTTTGCTCAACTACAAATGGATCTAAAACTTCTGGATGGATTTGTTACAATTTTAGTGTTGCTTGACTTTTTTAATGTGTTGCAAATGGCAAATTGACAGCGAATTAACGAAATGTATTTTACTTAGTAAGGAAACGCGTTTCTAACTTTGTTTTATATCAGTTTTGTAATCATGTGCAGTCTGCTTGGTCTTAGTTCTGAAGATTTATTTTAATCCCATTCTAACATAACCATGAAATACAGTGCCATGAGAATTTTGAAGAAGATCGTTATTTATATTACAAGTTTGTTTTTTTGTCCCGGCATTACCCCTATAAACACACACACAGACCAATTGTCAAAATTCATTTTTGTACTCAAAAGACCTAAAATCACGAGAAAAAAATGACAATTAATTTCTGTTACTTGAAAACAACAATACTTTCATTACTCTATACTTCATAAAGTATTATAGTAGAACTCCAGTTATCCGGACAAATCAAAGCGGATCGATAATTATTCGGAACTGGTTCACTTTAAGCAAAAAAAAATAGCAAAATCCACATTTTAAGTTTTTTATCGGCGAATGATATTGTAATTAAATTACATTACATACTAAAGCAAATTTCGTTTTTTTTATTAAGAAATAAACCTTTTTTTACGTTAATTATCCAATGGGATCGGGTACCAAGTGGTCCGGATAATTGAGGTTCTACTGTATGAAAAAATATTTTTTAATTAATGAATGATACCGCCTAGGGCAGGGGTCGGCAACCTATTGAAGCGGAAGAGCCAAAAGTTACAATTTACAAAATTTTCCAGTATTTAAAGAGCCACTAAATTTTTTCGTTTCAATATAATAGTATTTGCTTATATATATGAGAGAAAATTCCCAGTAACCACCCTCTTTACAAATCTCGAACCCCTTTGTAAAACCCATCTTAATATTCCGTAACACCTATCCCTTAAAATAACTAATTTCAATTTGGGCCTTTTCCCTTTTATTCATAACTCTTTTTCCCTTGTTTTTGTGTGAAGTACTACTCGGCCCGACCACGAATTAATATTTACGACTGCAAACTAACCTAATGGTATGACCACCCTGTGGTTCATTTCACATATTTGATTTTTGATTTAAAATAAACGGCTTTAAATACGGAAAATATTTATTCATATAAAAACAGAAATATAGATAGTTATATCAATAATGGCATACACGGCTTTGCATGCCTTTTGAAAGTTTGATTAAATCTGGCTAATAACTTGTTGTTTTTAGTTTTAAGCGCGACTGTAGGTTTTTATTTTTTAGTTGACTTCTAACTTTATTTTTTATTATATTCATGCAAGAGAACGCTGGCTCGCACGAACATGTCCACCCGAAGATCGTCAGCATTCTCTCCATATGCCAACTTCTTCACCTCACTGTAGCATTCTGGAAGGCTATTCCATGCGCCGAATATGAGGTCCTCAACTCGAGGAATTTCTTTTAGAGCTGTCCACTTGTGCTGCGCGATGTGCATGCATTTCTGGACCTCCAACTCTTCCAACTTGCTCTTGAGTTCTGCGAACTTGCCACTCCACAAGTCTTTGGTTTTCAAATCTAGCAATTGCATTTGGAGCGATCCAGCATCAATTCCAAATGACTCAATGTCGATCTCACTTGTATTTGTGTTGAGAGGATTTACTATGAACGCGACGAGAGTACTTTGTTTGTTTTGAATTGCTCGAATCTCAGCGAATCCATCCTCCACGTTTTTTAAAGCTATGCTGAAATAATTCGTGTCAATAGTTGCATTGGTCTCATTTCGATATTGCTTCAGATTTTTAATATGAAGTAATTTATTTTCTCCATGTCTTCAACAAAAAGAAGTATAATTTTTTTTCGAAACAAACTACTTCTTCAAGCAAGGCGTAGGCTGGGTTGCCCTTTCCTTAGTTCATTTAGTTTCATTGTGGTATCTACCATAAAGTTGAATTTTTGTAGCTATTTGTCTTCTTCCAAGTAACTAAAAATATATTTTCTTATTTTTTAAGGGTTTTGATAATAAATTATTAATTTTTTTCGTATGGAACTGGAGAGCCGCAACTTTACATCAAAAGAGCCGCATGCGGCTCGCGAGCCGCAGGTTGCCGACCCCTGGCCTAGGGGCAATATAAATTTGTTTTTACACCTTTCCCTGTCAGTCAAATATCATAATAAAAAATTATATATTTTTCTTTTTGAAATTCAATTTTTAAATTGTCATAGTAGCACAAACACGAAAGTTTTTGAAGGGAACATTTCCGATGTTTGATATATCAAACATCGGAAATGCTCTATATATATTTCTAAAACTAACAAGTGGAAAATATCCAAAATAACGCATTATCATAAAAATCTATATTTTCGAATAAAAGGAAACACGCGGAAAGCCAAATGGTGCTTCAATCCCACTCTTCCGATGTGACAATACTTTTTTTTAAACTGGTCATATTTCCAATATTTTTCAATTTACATATTTTTTAGGGTATTCGGTTAAATAAAAACCACCAATGTTTCTAAGTATTTAATAACAGGGGGGCAAAAACATTCTGGAAAAAAAGTTCCCTGATATTTCCCTGATTGCCATGCTGGTGTCACAAAAATTTCCCTGATTTTACAATGATATTAAGAAATGTTGCAATACATGCTTTGCTTAGAAACAATGTATCCACGCTGTAATGATCCAATAAATATATTGCATTATAAATGATAAGTAATACTTATTGACAGTTAAAATAATAATTTATAGCTACAACACAAATTACGCAATTGCGACAGGCATAATAGTAATTAAACGTGTTCTCTAGAAGCAGATTATGCAAAAAAAATAAAAAACGATTTTTTAAAAATTATTTCTTTTGTAGATAATTTTAAATGTTTTATAGGCTTTATATTTCCTATTCCAATCTTCAATAAATCACATATTCATTAGCCCCTCACATGTTGCCCACAATTCAAGATCCAATTCATTTACCTTTGGTTTTAAAACTCCCTCAAACAGTGATTCGCGCTTGTACAAAAATAAAACTGATAAAATGAGCATAACTATGCTTTTTTTTAAATTATTTTTCAGAACTAAAAGAAAATATTGACAACTAAATTACACAGAATAGAGGACATATTAGACGATAATTGTCGTTTTAATAATCCAAATTTGAAAATTTCCCTGATTTTTTGTGAAATTTTGAAGAAATCCTTGATTTCCCCCCGATATTTACAGAATTAAAAATGTCCATGATAATTCCCTGATTTCCAGGTTATGTTGCCACCCTGAATAAATGAATGAACATCTCCTGTTTGCGTAAGCGAAACTGCAATTTAAAAATTTCATATTTGAAATTCTAACCCATTCAAATAGACGAGGGGCCCGGCGCGCACTTAGTAACGGGCACTTTTTAACATCCTGACAAATTTATAAATAAGTTTTCAGATTTTTGAAGAGCCAATCGGATTATTTTATTAACTACAAACATTTGATGCGGCTACATATCATTTGAATGGAATATTTATTCAAGAACTTCGTTACATAAAAATCTGTATAATTTTGATTTTTTTTAAAATTATTTTTTATCTACATAAGACTAATTCTCTATCAAACGAGACAAAAATTTATGTCAGTCGTGATATTTGTCACGGAATGAATCCTTGAAGAGATTAATGATAGAAGGAACAGGCCAAAGTTCTTCCGAAAGCACTTTTGTACATAACAATTATTACAAATGGAATTTTTAAACTGATTCTTTTGCGCCAACTCTGAGATGATTTTTTTTGTGGTAGTACCCGGCCGTCCTGCCAGAAGAAAGAAAAAACCTTCTATATGATCGTAAAGATGAATCCTACAGGCAGTACTCTACGAACTTCCGGAAGGACATTGTACATTCCATCAGTGGCGGCGATTGGGTGGTAAAAGTGGGGGGGCAAGATTCAGGTGAATGTGTGTGGGGTCGGGGGGGGGGGGTTAGTAATAAAAATATTGACCACCAAAACAATGAATATTGCATATTTATATTTACTCTTTGTTTTGAGTTATTTAAAGAAAGGATACTATCTTAAAATAGGTACAAGACGCCCAGGTCGATTATTAATCCATTTCCGATTATCCCCCCCCCCCCCCATTTTTTTTTTAAAGGTTACGGACTATTGCAAAGAATTTAATTAATATACATATTGACCGACCTCCAAAGGATACTAGAATGTCGTCCAGAAAATCCACAAAAAATTAACGGCGTGTATACGGGACTGGTGCACGATACATCTGATCGGGGTCCAAAGTCCCGACGTCTATTGAAGGCGTTGGGTGCCAGCTCAGGTGTTGTCCTCGTCATCTGACCGTGGTTCAAAAATACAAGAAGTCGTTCCCGGGTCTTCGAGATAGGCCAAGAACCGTCGCCAATAGCCCACAGTGCAGCTCTAGTGTGACGTTAATTAACCAAAACCAAAAAAAAAAAAAAAAGGGTAGGTATCCTTTCTATTTGTGTCAGTGTTGAAAAAGAAATGAGGAAAATTTTATCTTCTCACCCTTCCAATTCCTAGAAAATTTCCTGCAGCAATTACAATTCTACATTTGTGGTGCGATTTTTGGGACTCTGAGAAAATCCCCTTAACTCCATCAAATCGTCACCCAACCCGCCACCAAATCCATAAAAAAAAATTCTCAAAAAATTTGTTAATTTTCATTAGTAAAAAGAAATACGTTGGCATTTGAATATCGAGGAAGCAACAATTGTCGCTGTCATTAACTACTTTTAATAGTTGTCAATAACTATGTATTTTTAAAATTAGTTAATCATCCCTAATTCTGAAATAAATTTAGAGAACAAATTGAAAGTTTGAGAATCCTTATAATATATGTGTGGGAACGATTAGTTAGATAATTTATAATTATAGTAATTTAAAGATCTAATAAGCGTTTTAGTTGACCAAAAAAGTAAATAATAATATAAAGGCTACATGAGCTAAAGAAATGTCAAAAGACTCGACATTGCATGGTGTTGTGCAATACAATCGACACTGCTAATTTTAAATTAAACATTAAATATACATAATTTAATTCAAAAGAAATTATTTACTTATTACCAATAAATATTAACTTTCATTAATAAAATTTAAATTGTAAAGGTCATTTCAATTCAAAGATCTAAAAGAAACAAGAAATTTACCAACTTAACGGCGCCAGGTGTTGTCCTCGTTATTTGACCATGGTTCAAAAATATGACTCATTGTTCCCGGGTCTTTAATTCAAAATGGGCCCCGAACCGTCGCGAATAGTCCAATATTCAGCTATAATGCGGCGGCGTTCAATACAGTGTACGTTCAGATGTCTAATTTAATCTTACAAGTTGGGCGATCTACTAAAAGGATTCCAAATTATTGGGGTGGGGGGGGGAGTGGTCGACCGAAACAAAACCGCAAATCAATCACAAACAGTAATAAAACATATTTATTATCGTTATAACGTCAAAAGAAAACTCAGACGTTTGGCGCCTATAGATTGCGCATTACTACATTTTTATGGCCTTGGGTTTAAGTCAAAGAGGAAATTACAAAAAGTAAAAAAAAAAAGAAGAGAAATTTAGATAATAAACAAAGAAGAGCAGGTGCTGGGCCAATAAATTTAAAACTATTATAGAAAATATGGGAGAAGGTTTCGCTTTAGACAAAAGTGGCAACTTATATTGATGTATTTTAAGGCTTACGAATTATGTGGTCTTTGCCCCATAGCATGTTTTACAACATCTTATTTATATGCATCTGTACACCGTTTATATGCATCTGTACACCGCATTATGAGCATCTTGTACACAGTATGACGATCTTTTCCCTTTTGTAATCTTTATTTTTATTTCAAATTAATCCTAACATGACGTCATCGGGTTTCTGTCTCAATACCCCATGCTCACAGAGGGGGTACAGAATACCCCCCCCCCCATTAAAATATATATATATATATATATATATATATATATATATATATATATATATATATATATATATATATATATATATATAATGATTTTTACAGAAATTTAGTTTTAAATTTTTTTTCTTTGGCTTACAATGTGAGGGGTTTGAACCTCCTGCACTCCCTCCCACTTACTTACGTGCCTGTGGTAATGGAAGGAAGTTGAGGTTCAAAATATTTCCTTTGTTCGGCAATGCAGTAAAACCACTGACTTGTAATTTAGTTTTAAAAAGTGCAGGGGCAACATCCGAAAAAAGTGCGGGGGCAACCGCCCCCCCTTGCCCCCCCGAATCGCCGCCACTGCATTCCATCATTAACATGACATTTCATGTAGTTGATTTTTTAGACGTTTTATCTCAAAAGCAAGAAAAAATTTATTTTATCTGCAACATTCTTATTTTGTGCGTGTTTCTTTGATGAGCGCGGGGCCCTGTGCGGTGACACACGTCGCACACCCTTAAGGGCGTCCCTGTTGTAACCAGAAGAGAATATCCAAATCTACGAAAACTCACTTGGCGTAGATAATTAGTGAGATCCAAAGGTATTGCGGCTTTTAACATCAGAGCACACAGTTTTCGTACCAATTTTACGTTCTCCTGGACAACAGCCACGTGTATTGGCCTGCAAACAGAAATATGATTAGTTTTAAAACACTATACAAGGATCCGTTTTCTGAGGAAAAAATAGTAAATATCTTAATCAGTATATCTTTAAAATAGATTTAAAAGCAAGTAGAAGAACAACAGCCTGATCAGAGAAGACACTCTTACTCATACTTCGGAGGACTTTTTAAAGACCTTGCAAACGAATTTAAAGGATTTTAAATACATTCAGGATAAATGCGTTTCCATTAAAAAGAATATTTTATTAAAACCTCCTTTTAGCACAATAGCAAAAATATTTTTTTAAAGTTAATTTCTGTATTTATATCGCGTTTGTTAACGTGAGGGAAATTTAAAATAAGTAAGATTTTTTTTTTAAAAAAAGAAGTCTATTTTTTAATTTCCTAAACGTTCATTAAACATCAAGGTGTTGAAATTGAAATAAAAACCATTTCACCATTTTACGGTGCTACACGGATATCATTTAGTGGTAAAACGTTGCACCAAAACTCATAACGTTGCATAAAACTCAAAATTCGAGTTTTCTTAGTATTTTAGTAGTAGTATTTTTGTAGCGAAGCTGGCAACCCCCTGATCGCAATATTACAACCTTTTTACTTTTCTTTGTCAAGGCAACCAATCGGGCTCGAACTAGGAATCCTCCGAATCATAGCTGAACGCCTTTATCCACTGGGCCACGGAGGCCCTTGTTCGGCGTTGTCATTCTTCTTGGAGAGGATTCCCCGGCTTGTTGATGGATGTATTGACAGCGAAAATTTCGGTTGCAGTTAAAGAGGTTGAACCAATTATTTGTGAAACATTCCGATAAAGGATTTTTAGTCCAATCCAGATTTCACCATATTATGGTGTAAATTGCTGCAGACCTCTGTTTTACACCAAAATATGGTACATCGTTGAACTGACATTTTTAACAGTGTAGTATTACGTTGCGAGAATGCCGAATGCGTGCAACTAACTGTGAGTGTAAAGATCCTATAAAACCGTTTTTAAGTATATTAACAAAATATATTAGGATTTTATCAAAAGTTCCTGTGTAATTAAACAAAAAATATGCATAAAATTATTTTTAAAGCTATATTCTCAGAATCAAATACCAAACAATAAATTATGTATTACTGATAGAAGTGTTTTTGCTGTTATCAATCGTGTCTAGTCTTATGTCATAGACGTAAAACTAAAAAACATAAAATAATGATGCAAAAATTGTAACTTTGGTGTGCCAGCAGCAAGGATTGCATTGATTACTGCTGACGCTTTTTTATAAAAAATGCTAAAACGCATACTATTAAATATATACGTAAAATGCATTTTCTTAATTTCTCAACAAAATAACCCTCAAGAAACGGAAGCGTTATATTGTCGTTATCAAATGTTATCTTCAATCTCAACAATTCCAAAGCGTGAGATAATAATAAAAAAAAAGATAAACTTTTAGAAATTTGTGGTCGTTTGGGGAAAGAAACTTAAACTGTTCGAAAAGCATTACTTCTCATTATTATGGCAATTTTTTTGTTTTTAATAATTTACCGTTTAGATAATTTAATAAGTTCCGATGCACAGCCTATAAAAAGTCGTTTTGCATTTCTGTCACCTCTTTCGACCATTACAAAAGTAGCCACTCAAAGGCGGACAAACGATTGTCGTACGGCCTTCTGGGGGAGGAGTTAAGAAAAGTTTATCAATTAAAGCGAAGGGGAATTCCCGTCCACGATAAGTGGACCAACAGTCACTTTTCCGGCCTTTGTCATTTGGTTTATATTGGTGATTAGAGAAAATGTACTATGACCCTGTAAAATAATCGAATGTAACAATTAAAACATAATGAAATATGAATTCCTGTTTTTATTTGAAATTATCAAGGATCACTTACTTCTTTAAATAATAATTTGAACAACATTCAAGAGTAAGTTTTTTTAGTTATTTTTCAGTATTACAATTTTAAAATTCCGGTTAAACGATTTAGGGCAATTGCATTATCTATGCAACATATGTCATATTTACCAATACTGAAAATATAGCATTTATATTTGATAATTCCCCGATTTTGGAAAATGTTAGTCAAAAAATATAATCTAAGTTACACACATTATCGAATAATAGTTTATAGAAAATTAAGAAAATCTAAAAATACTGTATAAATGTAATATAATTTAATTAAAAATTAAAACTCTTCTTTATTTATATAGATCAGTGGTTACCATACCGTGGTTCGCAATTCATTGGTGGTTCGTGGAGATCTTTGTCAAAAAAAATTATATGAAATTCGTCCATCAGTAGCTTTGAAGGATGTATTTTTCATTTCTAATCTCACACTTTTACTAAAAAGTATCGAAGTCGGTGAAACAGGCGAAATTATACAGTCAAATATTTTATTATTTGAAAATAGACGTATATCATTAAAATTGAAATGTTATCTTAATTTATATAATATTTAAGTTAAATACAATATCATTTTTGGGTCACCTTAATTTAATTTTGTGTTCTCAACAGATGGAGATCCACGCTTTAGCTTACTTTTAACTTGGTGGTATGTGAATATCCAAAGGTTGGAAACCACTGATATAGATACAAGATGAAGATATTTAAATACAACAAAATTCCATTAAAAGTAATCTTAAAATAGAATATACAAGCACATTTAAAACTCACTAACTCCGCTATATTGCTAAAAATTATTACGACCTTGCACCGAAATTTGGAACCCATTTAGCTGCAACCAACATTTGGTGTTTAGTTTAACCATTTCACGGTGCTACAACGGATACCATTTAGTGGTGAAAAGTTGCATCAAAACTCATAACGTTGCATAAAACTCAAAATTCGAGTGTTCTTAGTATTTATTTTTGTAGCGAAGCTGGCAATCCTAGATCACAACTTTTCTTACGTCAAGTCCACCAAGCAGGATTGATCTAGGGAATAATCCGATTCATAGCTTAACGCCTTTATCCACTGTACGAGCCCCAGTTGCACAGTTGGTAAGGCGTTCAGCTACTAATCAGAGGATTGGTGGTTCGAATCCGGGAAATGGACTTGACGTAAAAAAAGTAGTGATCTTGCGATCGGAGGGTTGCTAGCTTCACTACAAAAATACTAGAAAGTCGTCCAGAATATCCAACAAATTATACTGGCGTGTATACGGGACTGGTGCACGATAAATCTGTCGGGGTCCAAAGTCCCGACGTCTATTGAAGGCGTTGGGTGCCAGTTCAGGTGTTTCCTCGTCATCTGACCATGGTTCTAAAATAACGAGGTGTATGTGTGAATGTGTATGTGTTCCCGGGTCTTTCCTTCGAGATTGACCCCGAACCGTCGCCAATAGCAAACTGTGCAGCTCTAGTGCGACGTTAATTAACAAAACCAAAAACTTATCCACTGTACCACGGTCGTCATCTGGCCATGGTTAAACAATACGAGGCATCGTTCCTGGATCTTTCCTTCGAGATAGGCCCCGAACCGTCGCCAATAGCCCACTGTGCAGCTCTAGTGCGACGTTAATTAAACAAACCAAACCACTGTACCGCGGAGGCACTAGTTCGTCGTTGTATTTCTTGGATGGGATTCCTCGGCTTGTTGATGTAGCGACAGTGAAAATTTCGGTTGCAGTTAAAGAGGTTAAACCAAATATCGGTGAAACCTCCTCTTTTTTTTCCGATAAAAGATTTTGGTTCAACCTAGATTCCACCATGGTGTAATTTGCTGCGGACTTCTGTTTTGCACCAAGATATTGTACATCGTTGAACTGAAAATTTTAACAGTGTACCTAGGCCCGTCGCACCAGGGGGTTTGGGGGGGGGGAGAGTCCGACCCCCCAATAATATGAAAGTTGGGAATTTCAACTTCTAAAAACCCCGCGCTGGCAAAATGTATGCTTGAAGAAAATTAATACGTATTATATAACAGATAAAGCTAGGTCTGATTAGAAATTGCCCAACTTGTATGATTACATTTAAATTAGACACTATATTAATTAAATTAGAAAAAAAATTCGACAGAAATAGGACACTGCATTGGAATACGAGTGCGACAAATCAATGCTCGTGAGAGAACTGTTTAATATATTACCCAATATAATATATAAATAAAGATAAATGTCGGTAAGTTGGAACTGGTAATTTTCAGCACTTTTGAGTTGTGAATTTCGAATAGTAGAGTTGTTAATTTCGAATAGTTAAGTTGGGAAATGTCTTGTTTCAACACCCCCAAAATATTTTTTGTGTAACGGCACTGAGTGTACCCTACAAGGCAAAAATATTCAAAGCTCCACTCACCTATCTCCATCGAGGTCGGATATCATTGCTATTTGCACCCTCAGAGCCCTAAGCTCTTTTTTATCGATTGTTCTCTTAGCTGGTGTCAACGTTTCAAGAAATTCAACGTTATCAACTGCTAAATTGTAATTGTAAGTAGTATCCCCGGTTTCTGAAATGTCCTGAATATTAAATTGTCCACTGGAAAGATCCATATTTGAGATACCTTCACTGCTAAGTTTGCGCTTTTTTCCAGAAGATTCTGTAAATGGAACAGCATTGGTGGATGATGGCAGTGATTCGAACGATTCGCATGTTTGTTCTTGGGAACTCAGGAAATCTGTTTCTGCTGTTGGAAGAGGGACAGAGTTGTCCAGTTTGATATTCATGGCAGAGGATTGCTTCGGATTGGTAAAATAAGTGATTATTTCGATGTGCTACTAGAAAGAAGACTGAAGTTCATGTTGACATGAAGTCAAAGAAGCGTTTCAAGTAATCCGTTATATGTCAGGAACTGTTATTCGCAGAAAAATCTGCAATGCTCATGTTTTCTGAAAATAAAAATATATCATTTTAACGATAGAAGTGAAAATGGTTTTCAGAACTATTAATTCAGAATTTTTAAATTTATTAAGGCATTTTCAAATAAATTATAATTATTTAAGAGTGAAAATTAAATTTTGCATAAGATTATTTATGAATTCACTTTCATTCGTTCTAGACACGCAAGCATAGACACCATATGGAGGGGGATAATTAGAAAGATAAACTAAATTTTGGGAAATATTCATTTAAAATGAAAATATAGTCATTTATAAAAAAAAATTTTCAGTATTTTACTAATTACCATAACTAGTTTAGAGTGATATAAGGGACAAGATATATTTTTAAAAGAGGAATTAGGCTTAAAAAATTCTTGATAGAGTTGTAAATTTTCTAACACTAGATATAAGTGAATAACCAAGTTTTCTTTTGTTTTTCGTACTGTATATAGTTGGGCTGAAACAGCCATTTTTAATTGGATTCAATTTAAAATCTTTAATTGGTTTAAATATTATAATTTTAAAAAATTGCCAAAAAATCTCAATATGTATGTGCAAATTAGCACGGATTCCATGAAGTGGTAATAGTCATCAAAATAACATAAAAGGGCACATCTTAATTAAAAAGAATAAATAACTATTACTTTATTTTAGCGCATCTTGAAGTTCCATTTGTACACTGTTAAAAATTTCAGTTCAACGATGTACCATATGTTGGTGAAAAATACGGAAAGTTCTAATTGCGACTCATGGCAACCTTTTGCCTGGGCGATAAACAAATGTTTTCTTGTTTGAGAATATGGTAAACCCGTCTCCCTTCAGCCGCAATTGGACTATTGTCGAAAAATAGAGGTCTGCAGCAAATTAAACTATATTATGGTGGAATCTAGGATGAACCAAAAATCCGTTATTGGAAAAAAGTGTAGGTTTCACCGATAATTGGTTCAACCTCTTTAACTTTAACCGAAATTTTCGCTGTTCCTACATCAACAAACCGGGGATTCCCCTCCTAGAAAAACAATGACGGACAAGGGCCTCCGTGGCGCAGTGAATAAAGGCGTTCAGCCAGGCACGTAGGTATAGATTTTTCATGGGGGTGGTTTAGTGACTGAGTAACTTATCCCCCCCCAGTTACTTATCCCCCCCCCCCACCTCCATTTTTTAAACTTATTAATTTTTATTCAAGTAAACAAGAATATGTTGACATGTAAATATCGAAACAGCTACATTTATCATTTATTTTTCATGAAATCTAATTTTTTAAAGAAGTATTTTTATGAATTTTACAGTTATTCAATTTTTAATTTTTTTCCTTGACTATCAATGGGAGGGGTTTGAACCCCCTGAACCACCCCCTTACCTACGTGCCTGCGTTCAGCTATGAATCAGATGATTCCTAGTACGAGCCCGATCGGTGGACTTACAAAAAAAGAGTAAAAAGTTGTGATCTTGCGATCGGAGGGTTGCTAGTTTCGCTACAAAAATACTACTACTAAAATTTTAAGAAAACTCAAATTTTGAGTTTTACGCAACATTATGAGTTTTGGTGCAACGTTTCACCAGTAAATGGTATCCGTGGTAGCACCGTAAAATGGTGAAACAAAGCACCAAATGTTGGTTGCAGCTAAATGGGTACCAAATTTTGTTGCAAGGTCGTAATATTTTTTAAAAGTGTTCTCCAAAAATATAACCGTCTTACTGATAAAATTTACTGAAAAGTTTCGAGAGCAATTACGGAATAAAATGTTAGACGTAAAAAATGACAATTGAGTGTAAAAATACGGTCATCAAACTGAAATATTTATAAATTGTAAGGGTAAAAAAAGACGACTGGGTGTAAAATTACGTTCGTTAAACTGTAATTTGTAAGTGCAAAATATAAAAATAATTTTAAATGTGTACCCTAAGTTTTATTCTTTATCAGTGAGAAATTGTTGGTATCGTATGGAAATCCTAGAAAATTCTAGGGACGCGCTATGTCAAATTACCCATCCGCATCAAACCGAAGAGTGTTTTGTTACGCGTCTAATTCAGTGGCGGCTCGCCCACTACAGCAAGTACAGCCGGGCTGCACCTAAATTCATTAGTGTATTTTAAAACTAAAATCAGATATTTGACTAATTTTCTTAAATGAAGATTAGAATTGAAAATGAAATTTCTACGGTAGTAAACAAAATGTCCGATAAATAGCAAGCATGTTACCGTAATGCACAATTCAGGAGGGAAAAAACTCCATTCAATCAAAACTGCAGCTAATAAAGCGAAATTCGAATTCGGCTGCACCGTTGCCATGGCAACCTCTACGTAGTATGGAGATTCCCCCCATGCTAATGCACTGCATTTGTGAGAAGGTACAGCCGAAATGGATTTTCTTGTTTTAGCTGCACTTGAGGTTCGACCGAGAATATCTCACAACGGAAATGGTTTTCGTGATACATTTACTGTGTGCTGTTGTTTCAGGACATGGTCCTGCTGTTGTTTCGTTATGTAAGTTAATATTAAAATTGACCGATTTGCAGGTTTAAAAGAAAGCAGGATTGCCTAAATTTTCAAAAAATAATTAAGTGTTTTCTATTATTTTCGCATGTTATCGTTTTGTAAAAATTGAAAGGAAACTTTGATTTGAGTAGTGAATTATAAAGAATTTCCGTACATGTATGGGTTTTGGAAAATGGGGGGGGGGGGCAGTGGCGGCGATTCGGGGGGGCAAGGGGGGGCGGTTGCCCCCGCACTTTTTTCGGATGTTGCCCCCGCACTTTTTTAATATTGTACTTTTTAAAACTAAAATTCAAGTCAATGGTTTTACTGCATTGCCGAACAAAGGAAACATTTTGAACCCCAACTTCCTCCCACTACCACAGGCACGTAGGTAGGGGGAGAGGGGGAAAGGTTCAAACCCCTTCCATTGAAAGTCAAGTGAATTTTTTTTTTTTGAATGAATGTGGTATCGTTATTCTTTTAAAAATATTCAGCATTTAAAAAATAAAATAAATTCTCTATCTAAATTGAAGAGCTTGTTTTCAGATTTCCAGACAGACAGCTACTCTAACATAAGCCATTGATTGGCGCCTCATTCCTATTCATTCCAGGACCATTACTCATTCTGTTTTTATTTATTTCGGAAAAAGAAATAGCATATATTTTCTTTACATAGAAAAATGCAACTGTATGACCTTCAATTCTAAAAATAGATCTTTTATTTATGACTATCTGCAACTTTTTTACATTAAAATAGTATCCGGTCATAATAAAATGCGTTAAAATGTAGTATTGTGTAATCTATTGGCGCCGAACAATTGCGTAATCTATAAATCTGTAGTTGGAGGGAAGGGGTCATGAGTTAGCCACTAATGTCTTTGTTTTGATCTTCGTCTGCTCTGCTTTTTAGCAAAATGAAGCGAATTTTGCAAAATTCAGTTTTAAATTACTTTAATAAAAGAACAAATGTGAAGTTGAACATGACAGCAATACAAGCACTACTGTTTCCATTCAAGAAAGCTTGTCTGTTTGTTTACAATCTACGCCACAGAATTTTGAAAATCGCGCAAGTATACGTTTAAATATACCATTATCTTGATTTTTAGCATTTATATATCATATTTCGAAATATTTTACATCATTCATATTATGCGATTGTTCTTCAATTTAATTTAGCATTAATTGTTCAATTTATAATTTAATTTCAAAATATTATTGGAAAATTTATTCGTATTTCAGTAATCATTGATATTCGTAAATTTCGACTATTATTGCACTTCATAAAATGTGTAACGAAGGTACAGTTTAATTTAATCGTGAATAGATATATTTTGAAAACTTTTGTTTAAATATTGATTTATTCATACACGGATGAAATGTTTTTGCTTTTCCCAAAATATCCATTTAAAAAGAATAGTAATAATTATCCGACAATGAGACCCTGTGATTATTATTATGATTTTGGTTTAGAATTTTACAAATCCGTGTTGGAAATCCGTGTTATGTCCGAAGAAAATTAATATTATTTGCAAATGAAAGCGAGGGAAGATTAGAAATTGCCTAACTTGTAAGATTAAATTTGACCTCTGAACGGATACTGCATTGGAAAATACTTGCAATAAACCAATACTTTTGAGAGAACTGTTTAATATTACATAATTTATAAAAATGTTGAAAATGTATATAAACTGGAACTGGGAATGTTCAGCCTTGTTGAGGTAGGAATTTAAATCGGAAAGTTTGATTTGGTTAATTAACGTAACACTAGAGCTGCAGATTAGGCTATTGCCGGCAGTTCGGGTTCGGGACCCATCTCCAAGGAAAAATACCCGGGAACAATGCTTCGTATTTTTGAACAATGGTCATATATAACGAGGGCAACTTTTGAGCTGGCACATGGCGGCTTCATTGTTCGTTACCACACATATATTATAAGGAATCTCAAACTTTAAATTTCTCTAAATTGATTTCATAATTAGGGAGTGATTTATTAATTTTAAAAATAGTTATTGACAACTGTTAAATATAGTTAATGACAATGATAATTGTTGATGTTATTTATCTGCCAACGTATTCATGTTTACTTGAACGAAAATTAATAATTTTTTTAATAAAAAAAATTGGTGGGGTTTGTGAGAAATGTTTGTTAATTTTTGTGGGGTTAAGGATTCCCCCCTCTTGGTGAGGGGGATAGATGCCTAAAGAAATTCGTTGCTCAGTCACTGAACCCCCATGAAATAATCAATCACTCAACCTCCATAAAATCTATACCCACGTGCCTGTAAACTGTAAGAATTTGTCTCAGGGTCCCAAAAGTCACACCACAAATGTAGAATTGTAAATGGTGCTGGAAATGTTCTAGGGATTGGGAAAGTGAGGAGAGAAAATTTCCTCCATTTCTTTTTCAACACTGACACCAATGGAAAGGATACCTATCCCTTTGGAGGTCGGTTAATAAAAATGTTAATTAGATTCATTACAACAGTCCGTATCGTTCCAAAATAAAAAAAAAAATGGAAAATAATCGAAAATGGGTTAATAGTCGACCTGGGCGTCTCGTACCTATTTTAAATTGGTATTATTTCCTTCAAATAACTCAAAATAGAGAGTAAATATAAATGTGCAATATTTATTGTTTTGGTGTTCAAAATTTTTATTACTACCCCCCCCCCCCCACCCCTTCCCGCTCTACACACACTTGTTTCATCTTGATCTTGCCCCCCCACTTTTACCACCCAATCGCCGCCACTGGGGGGGGGATGATTTCGGCTGCAATAACATTTTCGACCACGGGCCGCCACTGGTCTCTATTTATTGTTTCCATTGCACTTTACAATTTAAAATTGTTACAATAAAATAATCTTTTTAAAAGAAGGAAAACAAAGCAGAAAAATTAAAAGAACGCATCAAATTCTTCTAAAAAATCGGTTAGAGTGATTCGACCCTAAGCGCATACGTCTCATCTATTAATAACTACGCAAATAATAATGTTTCTTGTAAATATTATAAAAAAAATATATTATTAAAAATCCAAAATTTAAAATTTGAGTAATTGTAATAAATATTGAGAGAGAAAATTTCATACTGTAGGCCGTGTCGTTATTTTATTTGAAGAGGAAAGTGCGATGAAAAAAACAAGAATATTGTGAAATATTTTTGTTCCTTACTGAGACATTATTACGAAGCGAAATAACAAATAGTGCGGTATTGATTCATTTATGTCGTGTAATTATGCAATACATGCGTAGCTAATAATTATTTCTTGTATATTTTCGAACATTTGTAAAAAAAAAATCGTACATTTTGTTAAAATAATCAACTTTGTATCGGAAAAAAAAGGGTTGTGCAATTTATTTAATATATAAAATGTGTAATTTTAATAAGTTTAATTTAAATATAATTTTTTTTTAGAGTTTAACATAAAAAAATATTAATTTATTTTAGAATCGAATTTATAAAATCGATGCCATTTCAAACACAGGTATTTGAATTTATTTTAGAAATGAAATATCATTTAACGTATATAATTCATTTACTTCTTCCGTAAAAATAAATCTAAAAAAGTTTTGTGATATTCCTCTTTTTATTTTAATGTGGCGGAAAAAATCTAATCTATTTTTATTTTCAATTACTCTATACGAATTATAAATATATTTATTATATTTAAAACGTTAAAATGTTTTAAATTATCGCGGCTAAATTAAAAGTTTTGGATTTATATTATATACATAAATGGCTGAATTACATATAATAATATTTTTAAAAAAAATTAGTCGGAACTAAATTATAATTTTTTTTATTTTGAGAAATATTAAAAATATTTTTTTTTAATTTACAAAAGTCTACTTGGGTATTCTCAATTTAATTAAAAACAAACATTCCAAATTAAAAACTTTTATCTTTAACGGTATAATTTTTTTTAAAAATATAAATTGTAAAATTTCTTATTTTGGAAAATATTAAAAACTATTTTTCCTTTGACAAAAAGTCTTCATAAAAAAAAATCCTGACTAAAAACCAACTGAATTAAAAACTAGCATTCCAAAATGAAAAAAAATTATCTTTATCGGAATTTTTTTTTAAATATAATAAAAAAAATTATTTATATAAAATTTTTATTGCGATTTTTACCTGAAAAATATAACACAACGCAGTGCCAAACATATAGAAAACTCACTTACCAGTGCAGGAATCAGCAAACGCGCGCACATTTATATCTCTGAATATAAATAATAAAAGCACATAGAAACCTAGATAAGAAACAATTTCGTTGAACACAACCGTCGAAGAACAAACGGGATTTAACATGATGAGTTTCATTAGTTTGGTTTTTCTACAGAGGAATCGGGGATTCTACATGAGTTCCGGGGAATTCCCTTTTACTGCGCTGTCACCGAACTTGATGAAACGGGTTGCCGGATATGGGAGAGTAGCTCATGTTTGGCGACCGTTCTCACCTAGCTTGGCGACACTGAATGAATGTTCGGTTAACAAGGGGTGTAAGTCAAGAGTTCAGAGAAAGAGCGTTTTGTTTGCAACTCGATTGGCGCCGTCACACACAAAAAAAATGAAGGTAGGAGGGGTTGAAACAAGAAATGTCCCAACTTAGCGACATCGGGTGCCAGTTCAAGTATTCGTGCTCGTTATCTGACCATAGTTAAAAAAACGGGGCATTGTTCCCGGATCTTTCCTTCGAGCTAGGCCTCAAACCGTCGCCAATCTGCAGCTCTAGTGGGAAGTTAATTAACCAAACCAAACTTAACGATTCAAAATTTCCAACTCAACAGTTCTAAAAATTCCCAGCTCCAACTTATCGGCATTTTTCAACTTTTTTATTGATTAGGTAATATTAAACAGTTATCTCAAAAGTATTGATTTGTTGCTCGCATGTTCCAATGCAGTAGTAGTGTCCGTTCTGAGATTTAATTTAACTTTAATCTTACAAATTGGGAAATTTTTAATCTAATCTTCCCTACCTTTCATTTGCTAATAATATTAATTTTCTTCAGGCACAGGCATAAATTTTCCCTATTCAGGGATTTTTAAAACTCGAAATTCCCATATTTTAAGGATTCTAGATAATTGATAATTGTTGGGTTCGCCCCCTTCTCCCCCCGTCCTTCCCGGTACGACCGGTTTGTTGACTATGATAGTAAGGGAAATGACATTCAACTTCTTATTGAGCAACCAATTGAATTAGCAACCACAGCACTTGACCACATGATAAGTTTAGCTGCCTACAAATGAAAAATGGTGTGGATAAATTTTCCCATTTTTTTTTTCGGACTTGCACTACTTCGCGGTCATTCCGACCATTTAAATCTTAAATCATGCCTTTTTAGGACGTACTTATAAATTTATATTAAAAGAATTTCTTGTTTTGTTTCTTCTTCTCGGGTTCTTTTCAACATTTTCGATTAAAAAAATCCTTATTGTTTGGTATTTGATTGACTTATTTTGATTGTTCCTTATAATGGAATAATGCTTTCACTTCTGCAATTTCAATTTTTCCCCTTACATTCTTGCTAAAACTAATCATTCAAGTATAAGTATATTTATTTATACAGTAAGGAAAAAAAATCAATTTACTTGCTCATAGAGTCGCTAGGTAAAGAAGGGCACCAAATTTTTGTTTAAAAAAAATATATTATAACGGGGAATTTTGTATTCGCATTTTTAAAAAATTCAATGGTATAACTTTTAATGAAATAAATACATTATTTGTTAATTATTCATTATTATATTACTTTTATCTATAAAAAAATTATTTTATGAAGAGCTCATATTATTTGTTCAAATTTTATTTTTTTGTTTAAAAGAAATAAAAGCCAAACTCAAAAGCCAACATTAAAAATATTTCTCAGAAAGCAACACTATACTAGGGGACAACCTAATTTGAGCTTAAAGCAATTTAATATTTATACATATCATAGCTTCCGCTTCAGGTTCAACTTAGGTTGTCCTCGAGTATAGTGCCGAATTGCTCACGATAAGCATGTTTTGAGAGCAACTCGACACTATTGTTGCATTGTGAGAAATAGGTCACCAGAATCATACTTGCTTGTGTCACAAAAATTCCTTGCACCTTGGGCTCCTGATGAAACAGAATATAATATTAGTTAAAAAATTAATTTTTCAAGGGAGTTCTTATATATCCTTTGATAAATTTATATAATATTATGCCGGTTATTGAATAACATGAAGAAAAAAGTGTGAGTTTATTTCATACTTAAAAAAATATATATTTATGTTGTAGTAGATATTACCACAAATATGTCCTATCTGCTTTGTGGATAAGTGTAAAATATTTCTATTATTATTTTTATCGACAGAAATACTACTCTGTTCTGTTGAATGGTTGAATGCATTTTAAAATTGGTCTTCAAGGTCAAGGCTACAACTTGAAATGCATGCTGGGTGGTGGGACATACCATTACCATCAAACACAAATGGCGCATAAACATTTTTGAGAGAAACTATTTGGCAAATTAATTAGAATTCAACATAATTATAAATAATATTTTATGAAAGACATCAAATTATTTTTTCAATTTTTTTTCTCACGGTTTTGAAAACGCGCATCATTTACATCTTTTTGAAATTATTAATTATAATTTTTTTTTAAAACACGGTTTAGTTATTCAAAAATATTTT
The DNA here is from genome assembly GCA_963932185.1 of Troglohyphantes excavatus. NCBI lineage: Eukaryota > Metazoa > Arthropoda > Arachnida > Araneae > Linyphiidae > Troglohyphantes > Troglohyphantes excavatus. The sequence continues at coordinate 27,524,293 of OZ010666.1, read as the reverse complement.
TAGGTCCTAACTTCTTTTGAGGTAGATTTGGCAATATTAATGGCGTATAACGATAATTTTTAAAGAAATTTGCGCAGCTGACTTTATTTTAAATCAATGGAGTTATTGTTTTAATTGACAAGTAACAATGCATCTATTTTCAAGTTTAAAGTTATTTTTTTTAATTGAGCGAAATGTTTTTATATAGTACACTCAAACCTGTTTTTGTGCGGTGGATAGGGACCGCATAAAAAAAATCGCATAAAAAAAATTCGCACCAAACTTCACGAGTAGCTATAAAAAATAGTTTTCGCAACACAATTAAAAAATATATTTTTTATGCGGCGGATAGGGACCGCATAAAAAAAGTCTCACATACAAAATAACTCAAAACCTTACGAAATAACTAGGAATTGCTTTTTTAAACGAAATCAAGACAAGAGGCTTGACAGCTACTTGGAATCTCGCCAAACCTTTTGAAATCTGATTTAGAAAATACACATGCGAACATTTTTAAATATTTTATTTACATATGTGCTTATTTTACACATACAAACCTTTTCAAAACGTATAACCATTATCCTTCGTAGTCTGACAATACGCGAACTTGGTTCAAAATCGCTTTCGTCACTGGAAGATACACCTTGCACTCGTTTAGAGTTGACTTTTTTTCAGTTCAGTGGTCAGTGATTAGTTTTTGCGACGACTGTTGTTTCACTAGACGCTTGTATATGTCTCGGTAGCCAAATAATCAATTATGTTCCAATTTGATTGAAATTTTCATATACCGCACAAAAAAAGTCGCACAAAAAAAAAGTCGCACAAAAAAAGACCGCACAAAAACAGGTTTGAGTGTATTATAAATTTTATTGTCCGAATAGTATATGTTAATTCCTGATAAAGTATAAAGGAAACAATATACAGAGTGTTTAAAAATTATCTGTGACACGTAATAAAATCTAAAAGAAATAAGATAGCTGAATTATGTTGCTTGTAACAGCAACACTCGAAGTTTCATTTGTACGCATTAAAAGAAAACTAAAAAAATTAATATATTAATAATAATATAAAAAATTGTAAAAATATTTTTTTAAAAAAGATTTATAAATAATAAAAAAAATTATGTGTTCTTATTACATATACAAGCAGCATAACTGACCTATCTTATTTTCTTTGTGTTTTACTGCGTGCCAACGTCGTAAAGATAATTTTCATACGCTTATCCTCGGGAGAAAGCTCAGTGCATTGAGGGTTTATTGGTGCGTAGATGGTTTTGAACTGTGTACAAATGAAAAAACTTCATTTATTGTTGTTACATGTAAAAGCAACATAACTTAGCTATCTTGTTTCTTTTAAGTTTTATTGCGTGTCAAAGTTGTAAAGATAATTCTTAAACACCCTATTTTAGTTTTTTTTAATTACGTATTCAATAATACTGAAACACACATTAAAATCGAATTGAACGCACATACGTGACATGTTTATAACAGGAAGCGTCCTTTATTATAATATAACGTCATCCGCTTTTCGGTTAACCTTACAATTCCTAATCTTCTTAACTCCTCGCTAAAACAGGCGTTAGTTTTGATTAAACTGGGTGTATTTTGTTGTTTTTTATTTCACCATATTCAACAAAATCCGCATGGATTTCTTATTAGTAGATGCTTAAGCTGAGTAACTGAGATCGATTTAAAATATTTAGATCATGTTTAAACCGGAATATGTAAATATCGCCGAATTTTTTTTCTCCATTTTCTAAATTAATAGGTAAAATCACCGCAGACATTACATTATCTTTCTTTTCCTTTTGATAGGTTGTAGCCAAATAGATTACTATGCCAATGTTGAACCTTCTAAGTTGTAGTAATCAATAGCGGCTAGTGGACTACAGCAAGTACAGCCGGGCTGCACCTAATTTTATTAGTGTATTTTAAAACTAAAATGATATATTTTACTAATTTTCTTAAATGAAGATTAGAATTGGAAATGAAGATGAAATTTCTACTGTAAGTAAAAAAAATCTCCGACAAATAGCAAACCTGTTGCCGTAATGCACAATTCAGGAGGGGAAAAAACTCCATTCAAACAAAACTGCAGCGAAGAAAGCGAAGTTCGAAATCGGCTGCATCGTTGCCATGACAACCTTACGTAGCATGACTTCCCCTACACGCTAAACTAGAGGTTATGACGAAACAAATAAATGCAGCCCAAAAGGATTTTTTCAGATCTGCTGTACTTGGGACTCCGATGAGTTGATTGGCTCGTGCGTGAATCGGCGGGGCGGGCTGGGGGAAACTGATAATTTAAAGAATATCTCCTAACGGAAATAGTTTTCCTGATAAGTTTATACGTGTGTTGTTGTTTCGTTACTTAAATTAATATTAAAATTGGCCTATTCGCAAGTTTAAAAGGTTAAAGAAGCAAGATTCGCAAGTTTACTAATTTTCTTAAATGAAGATTAGAATTGAAAATTAAATTTTTACGGTAGTAAACAAAATCTCCGATAAATAGCAAGCCTGTTATCTTAATGTACAATTCAGGAGGGGAAAAACTCCATTCAATCAAAACTGCATCCAAAAAGCGAAATTCGAAATCGGCTGCATCGTTGCCATGGAAACCTCTACGTAGTATGAAGATTCCTCCCCGTGATAATGCACTGCATTTGTGCGAAGGTACAGCCGAAATGAATTATCTTGTTTTAGCTGCACTTGAGATTCGATGTGCTGATTGGCTCGTCCGTGAAACGCTGAGATGGGTGGGTGAAACGATAACTTACAAGAATATCTCCAAACGGAAATGGTTTTCGTGCTTCATTTACTGTGTGCTGTTGTTTCAGGACATGGTCCTGCTGTTGTTTTGTTATTTAAGTTAGTATAAAAATTAACCGATTCGCATGTTTAAAAGAAAGAAGGATAGCTTTAATTTTAAAAAAAATAAGTAAGTGTTTTCTATTTTTTCCGCATGTTATCAGTTCGTAAAAATTTAAAGGAAACTTTGATTTGAGTAGTAAATAATAAAGAATTTCCACGTTCATGTATTGGTTGTGGAAAATAAAGGGGGATTCACATGATTTCGGCTGCACTAATATTTTCGTCCACGGCCGCCACTGCTGCTCAGAGGGGATCAGAAGACCCAAATGGCTGTTCTAAGAGGGGACCAGTTGTTTTTAAAAGCAATGTAGAGAGAAAGAGATGATATACCCAAAACGACTGCTCCATGGGGGTTCCAGCTGTTTATGAGCAGTGTGGTAGGTTGGTTACAATGTGCCATTGCGAAAATTTATGTCAGAAGAAAGGCAATGAAATTTTATTATTTTAACCAATTTTTTTTTTGTAGTATGTAGATATCTTCAAAATTGAATTTTGCTTTTCATATAAAAATTAATGTTACACATTACATCAGAACTAAACATCAAAGGGTTGCTGCTCAGTTACCAATACAAAAACATTGTTCAATAAAGTGAACAATGTTTTTGTATTGGTAAATCTCTTATCACAAAATTGTAATATTTTTAGGATAAAAAAATTTATTTTTATAATTCACTTTTATGTCAGTGATAATTGTTTATGTTGTCAAATTGTCGAGAAATGTCCTCCACAAATGCGGTCCTTTGTGGGTTTTTTTTGTAAAGGATAAATTCGTCGGACTATTAGTGATATCCATTACCAGAACTCTAGGGATACCATTTATAAAAAAACAAGCTATACAATTACTATCTTAGAATGAGTGGTAAATCGAGAAAAAAAATTAAGAAAGAACGCCAAACTCTATTTTTTTATGTCTCTTTTATTCATAGATGTATGCTCTAAAAATTAATTTAAAGAATTCTTTACATTACGCTTGCAGTAAACTTTTGTATTGCTGAGATTGCAAAATTCTTCATTACACTTTTTTGTATTACTGAGGAATTTTTTCGCGTTATTTGAACAAATATCTTGATTGAAATGATAGAGAGAGCAAGAAAACGAGCGAAACTAATTTTAAGAAATTATAACGTAAAACATAAAAATAACATTTAAATAAACGTAAAAAGCCACAATAATCCATTCAGATTTTTTCAATTCCCTAAAAAATTTTGGGTAGTTAGACACTTATTATGGTTTCGGAATTACCAATGACGCGAAAACTTTCTTTGCTCATCTTATTTTATAGTTTAGCAATCAATACGACATACAAAACTGTATCATATCCTATTTTGAAAGTCATGTCTTAAGCGTAATTTTCGTTGTCCTTATTTAAAATATTTATAATTAGAAACCAAAGCTTTTTGCGCATTTTTATTCTAATATTTAAATTTTTGTGAAATAATTTTAAAATATAATATTATGCTCGTATGTGTTATCCTTACCCTCCAAAATTGGTTGGCGCAGCTTCGCCATAACTGGCTCTTGCGCCATAAAACAATCCAACCGACCTCCAAAATTGGAGAGAAATTGTAAAGTTATTTTCCCTTAAAAAAAAATACTTTTAAAATACAAATGTTACATGTTTTTTTAAAAGACATTAAATATTTTAAGAAAAAGCACCCAATACTCTTTCAATACATACGTTTAATTTTTCAAAAACCTTTAAAGATTATTTTCTATTACACATAACCTTTTTTTAAGACATAGAAGACCAAACCTAAAATGCAAAATAATTTATTAACACAGCCTTTAATTTTCCGAAAATTCAATAATTTTTTTTTTTAGCTTTTTTTTAATAAACAATGTATTTACTTGAAATACAAAGTAGTAAATATTCAGTTATCCGGTGTTCAATCTACAAGAATTGCAGTTAACCGGCCTAAGTGACCATTTTCTTCGATTTTTTTTTTGTAGCAATGATATGTCTCCATGGGAAACTACTACGCCCATGTTTTATCCGGCCTTTATTTATCTACAACACAATAATTAAAACAATTTGAGGAATTCGTGTTCCTTTTAACAACCATAACTCTTTTATCGTTGGACCTCACATTTTAACGACCACTAATAAATTATATTTAAATTATTTAATTTATATAAAATATATATTTAATATTTTCATTTCATTATCCAAATATCGGGCATCAAACAATCTCTTTGAAATTCTTTAAAAGGGAATTCTCCCTTTTCCAGAGATATCTTTCTAAACCGAAACCTCTGATAATTTTTCGAAACCTATCGTCAAAAAAGTTATTCAAATGTACATCTCAGCTTTCATCTTTTTATCTATGGATTTAAATACTTGAGATTAAGACTTTCAAGCACAGCATCTAAACTAGTGTAGGGCAATCCTAACATTTGTCAAACATTAAATATGTCAATGTAATCAGGCAAGATTATGATCACAAGATCATTTAGATTAGATAGATCACTAGATAATACAATTACAGAAAAGTCAATAGGTCCAAGATATTAAAAACTTAATATTATAATTTAATAAAATCAGTAGATAAGCATATGTACAAGTCTTCGAGACGAACTTCTGCATTGGGAGGTTCATATTGTGAATGCATTCGAATAAACGTTTTACTCTCGATTTGAAATTCTATAGAATATAAATCATATTTTTTTTTATTAAATTACTAACTATCTTACGATTTTGCATATTTAAATCAAATCAAAATTCTCCTTCTAATTTAATTATAATAATAAAAGAACGTGTGTTTATATAAATATAATATAAAAACATATATTATATTTTATATAAATATAATATAAAAACATATATTATATTTTATATAAATATAATATAAAAACATATATTGTATTTTATATAAATATAATATAAAAACATATATATAGTATTTTATATAAATATAATATAAAAACATATATTATATTTTATAAAAATATAATATAAAAACATATATTATATTTTATATAAATATAATATAAAAACATATATTATATTTTATAAAAGCTATATTTTTAATGGTCGCTAAAAAAAATAGTATCTACGTTGTGATAAAATTACATTGCTATAAAATCATAAGATCTTGACAAGAATGAAATACTTTAAAATAAATTCACATATATTTATTGTTTTAAAAAATTGAAAATTAGCGATTAAAAATAGCTTTGGAAAAATAACTATTTCTAACAATTATGCTTCAACGGAAAAACTTAAGGAAAGCTTTTCCCTGCGAGAAAATAAATGCGGAGGAATAAACGGGGGGAACGAACTAATGATGTAACATTTTTTTTAATGCGTGTGAAACTGCGGGTAACAGCTAGTTAATAATATAATAAAACAAATACTCATTGTAAAATATATTTATTAAATCTACTAATCAATATTCATATCAGTTTGACTAAAATTGAGCGCTATACTCATACGCATTGATTTTTTTTTTTACATTTTAAAATATATACCATCGAGAAAATTAAATATAATATTAAAGTTCTAATGATACTTTATGTGGGCAAAATGGAATTTATAACTATTTTTAAATATATTAAACGATTCAAAATATATCACCTTGATAGACATTTTCTTTTCCGCAAAGGGGAATTTTCCCGTTTCTTTATCTTGTCAAGATCTAAATCTCGCTTATTTAAAGCGGATTTTAGATATCTTAGACAAGTACAAATAAACATATATCTTTCTAGGGTTGCCGACCTTACTTTTATGCCAATATCTATTAGTTGAAATTAAACTGAATAATTTAAAGGAAGAACTTAATATAAGACAAATTTTGAAACATGTGGTCATTAACAAGACCCTTTGATACTAAGAAAAGTTACAAATTTTCGGATAAAATCGCATATGTATATTATTAGAGTGAAACTTTGTACTTTCTATATACTTAAACATTTTAATTAATGTTATTTAACTTATAATTTTTCAGTTAGAATTATATTTAACATTTACATAATTTTTTGTGTTATTTCAATATTATGTACTTTAATAAATTATTTCTGTCGTTGCATTTTTATTTAAAAAAAAGGACAAGAGCATTCCATTTTTTTATTTACTTAATTAAGAAAAAATAAAACGTATAGAACAATGGTCGGCAAACTTATTAGTCAACAGAGCCAAATATCAACAGAACAACGATTGAAATTTCTTTTGAGAGCCACATTTTTTAAACTTAAACTATATAGGTAGGTACATTGTTATTAACTTAATTAGGGTACTAAAAATAAAAAATCAGCATAATTGGAATAACTTTTACTGTAGTGAGAGAAAAAGCATAGTCATCTGTACTTCTTGAGAATTTGAGTTTTCCTTAATTATTTTTTTTTTCTTTTTAAACAATTTTTTTTCCGGGTATAAAATATTAAATTTCTGAAAGTAAAGAATTCATCAAATGGAATATTATTACATGACATTATTGATTTTTTTTTTTACATTTCACATTGAAAAATTTCACGCAACAACGATTTTTTTAATTTTGTGGTCAGATTTTTATGTTTAGAATCAGATTTTGATGTGAGATGAATTTTTTTTTGCAACGACGCCGACGTTGCACAACCATCGTAATTAAAAAAAAATACATATCAGTCGAATTGATAACCTCTCTTCGTTTGGCGCGCTTTTTAGTCGGTTAAAAAGGCGAATCTTGAGGTTGATTAATACCATCATCCCAATGTGGGTAAACTGTTTGAAATGTATAAGAGTTTTACATACCTAACAAAAATACTACATTATGAAAATAATATAATTCATGATTTAATAGTATAAAACAAACTTGTGTATTAGGTTTCAATGTTATATAATGTGGAAATGTAAATTCTTTCTTAACCAACTTACTTATCGTGCAAGTAAATTCATAGAAAATTAGGAAAAATAGGAATAAAATTATATAAAATAATATTTTAAAAAAAAGTAAACCCAACTTTAAAGGGGGAAAAAAGCGCTAAAAAGTTTTTTTTTTAATTTACGAACAAGGTGAAACAATTTAAATATTTAATATCAATTTTATACTTATTACAACTTTTTGAAATCAGCACTAAAATGTAGATATGGTTTTCATACATTGACACCAACTTGAAAAGTTTGTGTAATAAGTATGCAATTTTATTATTTAAATCGTTTAAACTTGTTCGTAAAATAAAAAAATATTTTTAGCATTTTTTGCCCTTAAAGTAGTTTTTTTTTTTTTTTAAAGAAAAGTTTATTTTATTATGAAACATATTTGATCTAAGAATATAGGATAAGGTATAGGGAAAGAAAACAGGATTAATTAATTCTGTACAAGAAATCAAATGAAAAATAAAATATATTTTTTATATTTTTTCAAAATTATAATATTTAAAAAGAATTCAATAGATATGGTTATTTGACATGGAAACTTTTCACTTCCAAAATAAATTAAATAAAGTTGTAAAAACAATAAAATGGTCGAAAATGATAACAGACTCTACTTCATTATCATTTCCGAATTCAAACAAGATAATGTACGACAGAAAGTAAAAGGGAATGTCCATGCATTGTTTATTGTATTCTTACTGTTCTTGTGTAACCATCAAGCAATCATATTTCTAAATATCCCGACAAAGATATTTCCCGTGCAACCTTTTCCTGGAAAACCCGAGCTGCTTATGAATAAAAGCTTCGGGGATGTCCATTTCCAATAAGGCAATAACAACAACAAAAATCATCGTTCAATTATCGTTAAATATATTTTAAATAACAAAAGCACTTAAAGTAAGGTTCCTGTTTTTTAGGGATTGCAGTCATTGCCCCCAGAAAGTATTCCAAAATATAATTTAATTTGCATTTAACAAGCAATTGCCCTTTATTTAACGATTGAAGGATTATTTCGAATATTTTTTTTAAATATTTTAATTAAACATCCTATTGGTTGAGATTAGCATGAATATGATTAAGGAGAAAAGTATACAATGTCAATTCAAAGAGACTGCATAATAATAAATTCGATTTTTGAGGAAATTTGTACTTTATTTGGTGAAAATCTATACAAATAACATTAAATGGGGTCTGTGTTTGTTTGCTCATATGTTTTTTTTTTAAATGATGAGTGAAAGCTAATTTTTAAATTATTTATGTATCGTTTACTGAAAGATTAGAAAAAGTGACTTACTAGAAAAATACGTGGATTTCGCTAAGAAAAAAAATTCACTAAAATATTGGATTGAGGAAAGGGCAAGTACATTTAAAAAGATAAAGTATAAGGCATTTTTAATTTATAATTAAAAGTCTACAAATATATTTTTATTTAAAAAAAATTCTTAAAATTTTAAAGATATATACGCATGTTCTCTATGAATTTCTTGTGTAGCATACGATTCATTTTCAGTAATTTTGTTGTAATTTTATGTGATATCCGGTCAAAAAATAATAATAAAAAAAAATATGATATTTTTACTATATGCATCCATTTGATTATAGTTTATAAGATTAATAAAAAAGTTATTGCATAATTCAAGTAGATGAGAGTTAAAAAAATAAAACAATGAAAATATAATATGCCCAACAATTTAATAAGAGATATATGAAAATATTTTTGTGTCTGTAATATTCAATTAAAAATATTTGTTGCAAGAATATTGTATTACATTTTAGAAGATGTCACAGTGTTCTTCAATTAAAAAAAGCAATATAAAAATAATTGCAGAACATTGTTTCGCTTTCGAAAATTTATACTTTGCTTTAATATTTTTATTAAAAATTACTAAAATGGATTATTAAAAGTTATAAGAAATTCGAAAGAATACTTTTTTTAGAAATTTTTATTTCAACTTGTCCTTAAAAATTATTTTATACACACGTCATAAATATCTTTTGTCTACACTTTACATAAATATATATTTTTTATGTATTACAAAAAATAATCAAATGAAAGTACAACTCAATGAAAAAAAATACAGAGAAAAATAATTGGATTTAAATTTTAGCAACCTAATATGACTAGAAAACAGATGAATGTTTTACAAGTACGAATCGAAATAGTGTAATGAAAGAGAAAAATTGCTACAAAAAAAATCAAGTGGAAGTTCCATTTACTAAAAAGAAAACGATAAAAATAACACAAGAAAAAATTAATTGATTTTAAAATATGGCAAGCTATGACTAGAAAACAGTTCGCCGTTTTACAAGTATCAATCAAAATATTGTAGTAAAAGCGTGTAAATTGTAAAAAAATCAAATGAACACTATTTTATTGTAAAGAAAATAATGGTAAAAGGGGGAAAACTTAATTGAATTTAAAATATGGTACAATAGTATGACTAGAAAATAGTTAAATGTTTCACAAGTAGCAATCAAAATATTGTAGTGAAAGTGTTCAGAGTGGGCGGATTGTTGATAGCTCGTTGCAAGTTCCCCCGCTCCTTCAACTTTGCTTGGAGAAGAGTGTGAGATGCCACACCAATTCTGACATCCATTTGGCTCAATTCCACCTTGAGTTTGGACAGAGCTTTTCGGATATTGACAAGTGGCTCTAAGAACAAAACCATAATGTATTAAAATATATTCTAATTACAAAAAAAATAGAAGTATTTTTTAAAATACAACAAAGTTAGTTTTTATCTCTATCAGATCGCATACTAACTTAATTCATCATAAAAAAGAACCAAGTTGATTGTTAGTTTATGAGATGAATATACACTTTAGTATTTGAATAATTTTTCTGTTGTTGACTTTGATGAAATTTTTGACACAAGTCATATACAAAAAGATAGAAACAATAAGTCTTTGGCATTCACGTCAAATTCCTAACTTCCCATTCTCGACTAAACATAGTTTAAAGCCATAATTCTACCAATCTTCATAAAAAAAAATTATAAAACATGACGAAAAGATATCTTGGATAAAAACTTATTTATTTGGAACCCCTTAAATGGTTTGAAAATATCTTTCATAGAGCCTATTTTTTCCCCACATTAATGGAACCTAACTCACATAGTTTATTTAAAAATGATCCCAGTTAATTATACCCAGCTATACTACTATGAGTGAGTTAACTGCAAAGCACAAATGCTAGTCAGACAGAATGATAAGTAATTATTGTAATTGTGGAATTGAAATTACATGAAATGTCGTCGAAAACAATAACTACTCACTTCCATCCGTCATATTTGATCCTCTTTCATCCATTTCTTGCTTCACTTGGTCAAGTTCTTCCGTTATCTGAAAATAAGTCAAATATGTTAGTTACTATGAATACACCTGAAACAATGTTTTAGTATTTTTGATTTTGAAAAATAAATACTATAATGACGTATAATCGTAATAATAGAACAAAATCTCCAACCCTGTTAATTCAAAACATTCATAAAATATATGTTAGTCGAATTTTCGACTCCAAATTAAATTAAGAAATTTGAATTCATTCTATAGTGCCTATACTGTGACAAATTCGTTATTATTCAGGTACATGCCAATGGTGTACTCCCATCGCTCGATCCTCTTAAGTAAGATTGCATTAAATTTCAGTGTGACATTTAGTTTATTGATGGGGGCATTGGTAGAGCTCTCTTTCCAAACACAATACAGATGGGATAGGTGTAAAAGGAAATATCAAGAAGTTAATAATATGGAGTTTTATGTAATAAATTTGTATTTGAATGTTGGATAGTTATGTTAGTTTGTTGCAGTTTGGGATTCACATTAATTTGTAATCTATTTTTGGTCATCTTTAAACACACACATATGAGGGGGTGAGAATCCAAGGGCATGAGTGACAATTTAATCATTTTGTGAAAACACAGTTTAAAGTTAAAACAAAACAGCTGATTCTTGAAGTAGTTGATACTTACGCAGCTACATCTCAGCACATGACAGACATTTATGTGTATCCCTTTGCCACCAACTAACCATAACCACGATTATCTATTGACTTGCACCTCTTGGCTTCTCACCCCCCTCATAGGATGTCACACAAATGAGAAGCTAATTGTTTAAAAAAGGAACAAGAACAATAGTTATTTAATAGTTCACTTTCAATGTCAATAATTTAGAGCATAATATGTTAAACTTAATTTTTATGCCCAATAATGCTAAAAAAACTCTTGAAATGTACTAGAGCCAAAAACAAAAATAATTCCAATAGGAAAAGCGAGATAAATCAGAATGAGGCAGGATAACAAATACAAATATCCGAGACCTGGGATAGTGTGCGTGACCTGTCTGTCACTCCCCCGCTCACTGATTTATATTGTTCTCGCACTTGAGACAGTTGATCCTGAGCAGTTCGATACTCGAGAATGAGCTGCTCCAGTTGATTGTTGAGATACTTCTCACGACTGCCGATCTTTTCGAGGGAGCGAGTGATATCCGTGTGCAGTTTGTCAAGCTGTGTCTTTGTTGTAGACATTGTCTCATCAATGTTTTTTCGATGCTGACGGATCTGGTCCAAGTGGCTCCGCCAGTCCTAGTAAAATAATAATAATAAAAAAATAGTATACAAAGATTAAAAAATTTAACTTTTAATTATAATTTTATTCAGCAAAATAACTGTAAAAGAATGGTGAATATTCAAAATATTACCAAAACATAATCCAAACATTTAATAACAAAAACCATAATTTGATAAGATAGGAAAACTTCTAAATATATTTTATGTATGCATATTCAAGTTTTAATGATAATACTCCCATAAATAATAAGTGTAACTAACGTTTTAGGTGTTTCGTGTTCAATATGGGTTAATTCCACACATCTTGATAGGCTTATCATATTGCAATTCAGTTATAATTTAGTATAAAAAAACATAGCTATTTACTAGAAATTCTGAAAATTAGCAATTGTGTGTCAATAACTTCAAGTAGCTGAAACTGTTAAAAGAGTTTGAGATTGTATATTTGTAAGATCTGGATTATGGTGAATGCAAAAACCTTACATAATAAAACTTACTCTTGAATCATTTCTAACTGTTACTTTAAGCTGGTGCATTACTCTTTCAATTTCTAATTTCCATTCCATTGCATCAATGTTGGATTCCAGAACTTCATCTGGCTTATTTTTCTCCCCTTTGTCCTGCAATAGAGTTTGAAACATTTAAAAATGCAAATTTCATAGAAAAAATAATTTTTCATTAAATATAAAAGTAAAACAATTATATAAGAAATGAAAATAAAGTTATACCTGTTTAGCAATTGACAAATTTCTCAATGCTTCTAGATCTAGTATTTCACCTTCGTCATCAGAGTCTTCTTCTTCATATGCTTCCTAATTAAAAATATAAGAAACAACAAAAGTTTAATTTAAAGAAAAATAAGAAGATTTTATCACAAAAAAAAAAAAATGATTGAAGACATATTTCCATTAGATAATTAAGATTTTGAATGTCAGCAGTTAATTATAAAATATTCTTCTTAGAAATTAAACAAAAAACAGCTTATTGTAAAAAAAAATTATTGAAAAATTCGGAGTAAGTTTTAAAAATGTATTAGCGTTATTTATAGTAAAGTGAAAAGGTCTAATAAAAAATCTTTAATTATAAGACAAAGTAATTTTGTACAATTCTAAATCCCAAAGTAAATTAAAATGATTTGAATAATGAAGCAAACACATTTTTTAAACAAACTTTTAATGATTTTCTTTAAAATATTTTTTCATTTTATTTTAGGAAATGTTTTCAAAATTAAATCTAAAAATAAATAAATGTTGGTATCAATATCAAACATTCCTTGTTTATTAAAAGATACTGCTTTCACATAAATGATTTAATTAGAAATAAATGGAAAAATAAACATTCAAAATTATTCTTTTTCAATACAAATAGTTTTGAATGCAGAAAAATAAAAATGAAATTACATGAAGAAGTACATTTCCATGTGATCATATTATCAGTGTAATGCAAGTGGGAGAGAAACATACTGTAACCATTTCTTCTTCTATTTTTTCCAAAGTAACTTCTGAATCATCAGTATCCAAAACTGACTCATTCCCTTCATCCTCTTCTGGCAAGATAATAGGCCTAATAAGGAAAACAAAGAACTAATTAAAAAAAAGTAGCTAAGAAGCTGGTAAATACATTTGTATTTCTATCAAATTATATTTTAAACAATTAGTAAGGTAAATAATACACAAATTCTAATTGAAAAGGTAGAAAAGACTTGCAATTATTTGAAATTATGTCAAATTACATGTAATGATAGAAAATGCAAATTTTATTTTAAATAAAGAGTATGCATTTGAATTTTCAGATAAATTACATTAATTAAACTAGATTTTTCATGAAGAACTTAATATACCCTCTAACTGTGTATTAATTCACAGAAGTAAGTTTTTAAGAATTAAAAATTTAACAGCCAAATTTTTACATAGTAAAAATATGATTCTACTACCAAAGAAATTTTGAAAAGAATTCTAATAAATGCAAATAAAGTAATTTATTATTGAAAAAAAAATTTCAAACATCTTAAAATCAGTTTGCATTCGAATTAATTTTATCAGATATTCCAATAACATAGCATTGACTTAATATTTAATACAGTTATCATCTTACATTTAATATAGTTAGTATTACCTTTTCCAATTAAATTTGAATTTCGAAAGAGCTTGATCCGCTAAGCGTGACAATACAAAAATCACTTGCTCTCCCCAGCCTTGCTTTAGTTTGCTGGGTGGAAAGTCTACATTTACACCCTATAAGAAACAAATACAAATTCAATACTAATGTAAATACAAAACGACTGATTCAAACAAATAAAAAGGTATTTACCATTTGTTTAGCTTGTTCTAATATGCTAGCTACAGTTCCATTTGGGTCATCAAACTAGAAAACAAAAGTAACAAAAATTACTTTTAAATAAATTTTGAGTTTGGATGTTTTAATTTAGTTTTTTTTTTTTTAATTTACTTACATAACCTGCGCATTTAACCTAAAATATTACATGTCCGAAAATACAACTTTTTAAATTAAGAAAATCTATACAAACTGGTACCAGGTTAAAAATTAATACATATTTTTTTGCTATAAAATTAGTTAAATATATCTGTTTTTAAACTCATTCATAATAAAAGAAAAAAGTTCTAAGGTATATTTTAGATTCTATCATACATTGTAGTGTATAATAGAAAATAATACATGTATATTAATAGCTTGGTAGAAAATTATGCTTGACATAAAAATGATAATCAATTGACTTTTCTACCCCTGATTTTAAGGTTTGAATTTAGAATAATCTAACAGCCAAAAAAAATATATACTTGCAACCAAAATGACACATTAGTTAAATAATCTGTGATTATAATTTAGTTTATTTGGGTCATTGTACCTCTTGTGGTGTTTCAAAACGTATCCCACATTTTCTAATTAACCATGCTGCTAGTGATGAAAAAATGAAAAATTGTTCACCAGGATTGGTTTGAAAAGCAAAATAATGCCTAAAAAAGAAGAAAAAATTTAATTGGATAAAAAAAAAATTATATAAAAATGCATATATAAATAATATATTGAAATCACAAGAAGCTTTTATATTCACACATTTTGTTTTAATAATCAAAAAGAATCTCAAACACTTAGCATATTTTTTCTAAATAAAATGTTTTTTGGAAATTTACATAAGAAATATAATTTTCATCAAATTTTAAAGCATTACACCTGCAACAAAGAAGGCATGAAGTGAATATTTCATACAATAAACAGAACTTTTAATTATAATTACTAATATGCACAATACATAATAATAATGTGCTATTTTTACGGCACGATGGGCTTTTAAGTAATTTAAAAAACTACAATCGCTACAATATAGCTATCAAAGTTTATTTGTTTTAAATCTATTAGAATGCCCCCTTCTTTATTCTATCGGGCAACTTTATCAAACTGCCTACAACAGGCATTGTGAGGCCTTCAACAAGGGAATACTGATATATTTCTTGATATGGTTATTGGTATGTTACACTAGAATACAATAAGACAATTTTGAGCATACTAGTCTGATAGTCATACCCGAGAGGTTTTAGCATTCAAACCTGTTTGAATAATTCCATAACATTCAAAACAGTAAACAGTACTCCAAGTAGATACTGGTTACCAGCCCTTAAACATATATTTTGTTTAAAACTTATTTCAAATGCTTTTAACATAATTAAAACAAGTTGCAGATGAACTATGAGTTTTTATTAAAACTTATTCTCACCTATTAATAAATTTCATCTTAAACTCTTGAGTGAATTCCGAGTCGTAATTCAAAAGTTTTAGTTTATCCAGTAGGCTTTCCATCAAAACATAGATCATGTGACCATAGCCGGGCCCTCCGTCCACCACAACCTCTGCTCTGCTTTGTCTGCGTTCATCCATTTCCGTTTAAAAAGTTACTAAAGAGAGAAACAAAACATATTGAACGTTACAAACTGACGCAAAATGCAGGAAAAGTTTTAAAAAACTATTTTGTATCAATTGATCAGAAATTGATCAAGTTTACATGGCTTGGTGAAAAATTTATAAACAATTAACTTCTAAATGTGGAAATTAAGGCAACCATTTTGATTGACGAAAGATGAATATGTTTTGACCACATGTTATTGTTTGCTGACTTTTTTAAAAAAATCATCAAACAATCATTAATCATAGCTCTTTACTTCAAATTTGGAACAACCTGCTATTTTACATCCCGTACATGATTCAGAAATTTAAACTCTGGTTCCTTCATAACCCAAGTTGACAATAGAAAAATGCAATTAAATAGTGATTTTTAAAACTTAAGGTTTGTCTACTTCTGCTGTGTGCCAGGAGCCTTACACTTTAGATTTGTAAAAAGTATTTTTGAATTACTTTTATTAATATTGCATAAAATTGTAGCCAAAATTAAATATATGCATAATGGATATGCATGTGATTATTTGAAAATTAACCTTTGTGATTATGTTTAGTGTTCTTATTCCATTTAGCAGTTTTACTATGAAATATCCCCAAAATGTTTGCAAAATATAAATAGTTTACATTTAAAATTAATGTTGAATATTTTGTAATGAATTTGCATCAAAAGTCAGGGATAAGTTTAGCAATATAAAAATAATTCAAACCTTATTAGACTGCAAGTCAGTTGTAGATGAATCGTAGTGTATTATAACATGTTAAATACCAATTACTCTATGGCCTTGACATGAAATTATATCTAATCAATCTTAAGAATTTTGAATGGCTTTCAAGGCACATTTTTTTATATTTAATTACAAAAATATTCTTTAAAACCTACGTAAGGAAAGCTTAGACTAGGAATTACAGGTCACATTTGTTGCCATGGTAACATTGTTTATCTAATTTAATTCCGGATACAGTTAAATGAACTTTATGCGCAACACAACTGGGGAAGAAAAAGCAATTTTTTTAAAGATATTTATAAAATGAAAATACTTACACTTTATCGTAATTTAAATAATAAACGAATTTTATTATAATAAAAAACATATTTTATTATATATACAATCATTTAAACCTTTAAATAGATGTGTGCATGTGTATGTGTTCCCGGGTCTTTCCTTCGAGATAGACCCCGAACCGTCGCCAATAGCCCACTGTGCAGCTCTAGTGCGACGTTTATTAACCAAACCAACCTTTAAATAGAACTAATTTGTTGGCAACAAAACAAAAGTTGTCTGCTATTCCCGCTATTCTTACATTTACCTTTGATTTTGTTATATAACATTCTATTTGGAATCTTGCATTAAAATAGTTAAAAATTAATTCTTTATTAAGTTTTCTTTAAAACAAATATGGCCAATATTATAGTCACAGGTGCAAGCAGGGGTTTAGGTTTTGAATTTGTGAAACAATTAGCAAAATTTTCCAAAAGCCCCAATGTTTTTGCACTATGTCGAAATCCTCAGGGAGCTGAGGTTAGCAAAACAATTTGAAATCTTAATTACGTTTAACAAATCACTTTACTAATTTAAAAATTATATTATACTATTTTTTTTTTTCATTTTCTCAGAAACTTCAGAAGTTATCAACTGAATGTACAAACATCAAAATCATCAAAGCAGGTACTCTTTTTTAATTAGCTCGTTCTACACTTATATTTGAAACTGTAGTAATAATTTATTCACTCATTTCAGATATGACTGACTTTGACAGCTATAAAGACATTGTATCTAACATTCAGGAGAATATAAATACTGGTGGGATTAATCTGCTTATCAACAATGCTGGGGTAATGATTAAAGACACTGTAACTTCTGTTAATCATAAAAGCATCATTGATAGTTTTGAACTAAATGCTGTCGCACCCCTTCTATTTACAAAAGTAACTATTTTATTATATTGAATTATGTAAAATCAACTTACATAAGATGTAAATTTTACTAAGATTTTTTTTTAAAAAGTCTTAGAATAAATTGAGTTTAAATGCTTATGTAATTCGATAAATATCTTATTCATAATCAAAGGCATGATTTATTTTTTTAGGTACTTCTACCATTGCTGAAGAAAGCAGATGAAACTGCCCTTCCAACAAATGTAGGCATATCTTCAGTTCTGAATATATCTGCTCATTTGGGTTCAATTGAAGAAAATGTTACTGGAGGCTATACATCTTATAGACTAAGCAAGGTATTTTTATATATCCATTGCTGGATTTAAGATTTTTTGCGGCCCTAGACGAAATTTTCCAAGTAGCCCCCTTCTGTTGGACATGTCTTGGGTATTAAAAAAAAAAAAAAAAAAAAAAAAAAAAAAAAAAAAAAAAAAGTAGCCCCCTTCTGTATGTAAATTTTGAAGTAATATATGTACTTCAGAAGTTCTTTCATGTCAGATTAGTACTAATTTGACTTGGCTTCAAAATGTTGTCGTCAGAGAAAACTGCTACATAATCATTCAGAAGGAAAAAATAGGCAAGCACATGTCTTTCTTCTAAATTTGGATTATTTTACAAAAATCGAACTTCTGCAAAAAAAATATGTGCTTCTGTAAAAAAATCTGTTGCTTGCAGCACCTTAGTCAGCCTAGTGGTAAATCCGCCACGGCTCTAATCAAATTTTCAAATTTATACAAAGGTATGTCGTAATTAAACTTTCTCAGCTCAGAGGGCAATAAAGCACACAGTGGACACTCAGTATAATGACCCGTCACAAGACATATGAAAATCGTTATAACAAGTAAAAAAATTATAGAATTTTAAACTAACAACCGATTGGGACACTGAGTGGTGTTTGTTATAAGAAATAAGTTGCTATATCGAGGGCTTCATGGTAAGGAATGTGTATTGTATCATGAAATTTGCAAAACAGAACTAAGTAAAACACGGTCAGTTTTAATAGTGGTGTTCTAATGAGTATTATAAAAAAATAAGTGTAGCCATGTAATCATTGTTTGAAATCGTAAACATCTTCTGTGGTATTTCCTTCAGTATGTTTTTCTCACAGAAACACTATAAAGTAAATTTTAAAGTATAAACTATATAATTAAGAATTATTATATACTAAATCATCCTAAAGCTTAATATTATACTAAGTAATGAAATTGCCTGTACAAAGGGGAATAGCAACCCTAACTGCTCTATGGTTGTATTTGATGATTATACAGTGTTCACTCTAGGCGTTTTTTGAAGGGTGGTCCGCCCTGCCTGCCCTTTTTTCATTTCAATAGCGCCCTCATGCCCCTTTTTTCAAAAATGCCGCCCTTTTTTGCAAAAATTCCGCCCCTCTTGCCCTTTTCAGTCAAGCACAAGAGTCCTTGCTTCCTTACCTGTCTTTTAAAAATGCTTCGATTAAAAATAATGTGTGTGTAAATTGGAATTAAGTGAATTATGACAGTAGTAAAACAAATTCCTTTTAACTACGCGTGTTGTACAATCGCGATGATTCTGATTCCGTGGTTATTTTGAGCACGGGGTATTCTACGAATCCTATTGGGTTGCCTGTACTCGCATATGAAAATGCTATGTGGTTTTTTTTTTAAGTGAAGGGTTTGGTTGCCATATTAGGCATTTTATAACCAAATTTTATATTTAAGTAGCCTTTTCATCAGTTTTGTAAGGGGTCTGATTAGGGCTACCAGATTTGATTTTTAGCGAAAACATTAATTTTTAAGTGTCAAATTTTTGGATTTTAAGTAGTATCTTCATAAAGAGACATCAATTTTGTAAGAGTCTTTCCTACAAAATAAGCCCCGAATCGTCACCAATAGCCCAATATTCAGCTCTAGCGCAATATCAATCAACAAATTGGAACTTTTTTTGTTTGGTCACGGGTCAGATATATCAACGGGTGGCCACGCCCATCTCAAACTTTTTTTTTTTAAAGTGCCTTTTTAAAAACAAGAAGTGCCTTTTCAAAAACGGGGTGCCCTTTTACAGCCCACAGCGCCCTGGGCCTTTTTATTTCTACAGTGAACACTGATTATAAATAAGGGAGTGAGCTAAAGATCCATCCAGTGCCCAAAGCATGAACAAAAAAGTTAATTTTACATGCAAAATGTGAATAAAGGCTGCTTTCCTTAGCATAGACATTAAATAACAGAAAGAAAAAAAATTAAAGAGCGCGAAAACTGCTATAGGCTAGATAGCCTAGTGGTCGAGGCACTGAACTCAAGATTAGAGGGTCTTAAGATCTACAACCAGCTTCGAAAACCATATTCTCACTGTGTACAGGGAGCTTGCGCTCTTTAAATTTACCAAGGCTTGAGTGACCTCATATTGGTAATGGTTTAGAGAGTGGGGTGTCGGCTCAAGTATTGGCCCTTATCATATATGACCAAGGTTCAAAATTATGAGGCTGTATTTCTGGATATTTCCTTTTGAATAGATCTTGAAGTTTTGTCAATAGCCCATTGTATAATTCTAATGTGTAAAACTAACTTGCTGACAAATGTTATTTATTTTTTCTATCAGAGCTATTTTCTGGCCACTACTCAAATGTACAAAAAGAAAATTATTTAAATATTTTTTTGGAAATCTTTGCAATCAATGGTTGAAAAAAAATTAGCATTTTGATTTAAGGAATTTAGATTAAAAAATTTAGTTGTCAGTAATTAAGCATGTAATAAATAATATATAAATATATATTTGGTAATCTTAGAACTGGTAAGTTGTTAAAAAAATACATTTTTATACAGTTGCAATAAACTTTACATATATTTTTCCATTACATTTTATTCCATTACACATAAAAACATCACTACTTAGCATGGTCATTTTTAAAGAAATTTTGTTTTTGTATTTCAAAATCTGTATATTTCAATAAATAGTTCTAACATCAACATTAAAACAGAGTAAATCTTTTAGTGCATGCACAAGTTAAATTTGTAAAGAGCAAGAATCCCCGGTTCACAAAAATTATTTAATTCAATTTCAGGCAGCCGTTAACATGGCAACCAAATGCCTGGCAATGGAACTGAAACCTGCGAACATATTTGTCATGGCCCTTCACCCTGGGTGGGTAAAGACTGACATGGGAGGGACAGCAGCCCCTCTCACTGCTGAAGCCAGTGTCAATGGAATGCTGACTGTTTTAGCCAAAAGTGATGAAAGCCATCGAGGAGGTTTATACACGAACAAAGGAAGAAGGATACCTTGGTGAAAAATTATTAGTTTTAGCAACTCCATGTTTAGTTTTTAACTCAATTTAGTATTTTATTATTATAATTGCTTTTTGTAGGCTTCTTTAACCTGTATAAAGCGTTTTATTTTTTAAATAATTTATCCATCCACTGTATGACCAGTTTTCCCAGCGATATGCATAATTTTTAAATTAATTAAAATTATCTCTGTTTTGAAACATTTTTCTAATTTAAGTATTGATTATACTATTTTTAAAAGTCACATATATTACAATAAAAAAATTTATTAGAATATTTTAGAAACAAAAACAAATGTGCTACTTTAATCATCAACTGTTATAAAAGATTTATTTGCATATGTGCTTAGGATCTATTAAAAAGTTATATGCAATACCCTTAAAATATAGATAATTTAAAATCTGACTTTATGAAATCAAAAATGAGAATATATCATTTTTAATGCATTTTAATCAATAATTACATGTTATTTATGTTTTAATTATATTTTGATCTCTGTTAAAATATAATTCCAGTCTACTGTTTTAGTGTAATAAATTAAATTTTACCAAATTAAAACTGTTGCATTCCATTTACATAAAATATGGTTTCAATGGTTTGGGCATTACGGACATCTTATAAAATATTAGATAAGAAGAGTGTGTTTGGATATATTGAGTTGCTAATACGAGTTCTGGATATTGCTATTTTATCATAACTGTCCGCATAGCTAGGGTTAATAAAAATGTTACATTTTTAAAGTGGATTTTACACTGAACAGATTATAAAATATTTCAGTCTATTCTTAATTATCAAATTTAGCTATTTCAGAATTATTGAAATGTATAAGAATGTAGTGTAACTTTAATTTCAACTGTATTAAAACAGAAAATGAAAAACGTTTTAAAATACCAAAAGTTTATTTACAAAAATAGATTGTCTTATTTGTACAGAGAAAAACAACACAAACAATGCCACAGAGCTTTATGTCACATAAACAGGAAAAAAACCCAGTTGATTAACATAGAGTATTGTTGGATAAAAGAGCTGATGCCATGGAGGACAGAACATACATAAAAATTGTAAGCTAAAAACGATTTAGAACTAAATTAAATGCATTGATATATTTAGGAATTAGGCAGGAAATTGTATTATTCAAATCCTTTTTACAATACTAACAATTTTATCTAAAGGATCTAGTTTAATTAAATAATATCTTTTTTTAAAAAGTTTTTTTTTCTGCAAAAAAAAATTCAATTTTTTTTATCTGTATTTAAAAAACTTAATTTTTATTTTGCATGGACAGCTGAAATAGATCAGCACAATTAAAAAAAAAATTATATTATAAATATCACTTTTTCTGTTATTGTTTTCAAATATGTTACAAGTTGGTTTTATTGAGTAATGCCCTTTTATAAACAACCCTATGATACTTTATATAGTTACTTGATAATACACACATTATTCAAAAGAAAACAAGCGATTTCTTTAACAACACTGTACAAAAATGTTTAAAATAAGACATTGTGCGGATAATGCCTAAACCTACAGTTTAACATGGACACTGAACCACGACATACATTCAGGTCTTTCCATGACTCAAACCCTGCACCTTTGGCATGAGATGACGAACACTATCTTTCAACTACAAGAAAGGCATAAACTGCTAGGCATTTCTAAAATAATTATTTTTTAACTGCCAATTATCAATTAATGCAAATTAAAAAATTAGTGTGTTACATATGTATTTGGCACAAAAAATTGTATAAATTTTGTTCACAAAAAAAAAGTTGGATAATTCTTATTACAATAAAAAAACAATTTCTTGATGATAATAGAAAATCGGCTATATATAGCACACTTTGGTTTGAGTTATTAGCAAGTTATTTTTAAAATCAATGCTTCCAAAAATATTATGATAAAGTAAATATTAAATGTAAAATAAATTTATGTAATCACAATTTATACACAAAAATATCAACAAAATATGAAGAAAAATTAATTTCAACAATAAATTTGTGTAAAATAGAATATAAGTTAATTTCATGAGGCTTGTACTGATGGAACATAAAATGCAAATAGAAAACATCATCATTTGACAATTTCATTTAAAAGTTTATAGTAAAAGATCAAATCTAATACATCAGCTACCTTAATCTAAATTGTTCTTTAAATATATTTATTTTTAAATATAAAGAGAAAACAGAAATAGCATAATTTAAAGGTATCAACAAAAAAAAAAAATTTCAAATTTAATATGACACCTCACTAGCAGCCATCATACATACAAGAGTATAATGTATTTATCAAAATATATAATTTTATTATTCGATGAATTAGTTCACACAGTGTATAAAAATTTTCAAGAAAATATATGATTTATTTCTAGACGTCTTTAGAATTATTACCAGAGTAATTTGTAAAAAAAAAATCATAGAAGACTAATTTCACACTACAAAAATAAATGCCTTTTGTATTTGCTTTTTAAAGTAAAAAATAAAAAGTAATTTTTTATAAAAAAAAAAAACCCTGCATTCTATTCATTATTGACATTAAAACACCATATTCAATGGACACTGGACAAATTACTGTAAGAAACAATTAAAAATAAATAGTTCTATTCTAAAATATTAAGTAGCACAGCAACTGTCAATCGTAAGTATTATTTACAAGTGTAATGTCACGCACATTATAAGTATTTACAAATATTTGAGCTGCCAGCTTCTGTTAGAAAGGATTATGCAGAAGGCCCAGTTACACACACACACACAAAAAAAATTAACACACTTTATACACAAGGATTTTTCTTCATATTAATGTCCACAACTGCCTAAGGGTCCAGTATAGGCATTGTTGAAAGGATTGGGCATAATGGAGTTAAAAGTTCAAACTCGCATTTGATTGAATTAAAACAGGAAACAATGTTAAAGGTCAGTAGGAAGATCACTACAGGACTCGCCATTACCTGTAAATGATAATTAGAAACATTACAAATATAACTATAAACAAACATTGAATATAAAATTTAAAAATAATTTAATATATCTTGAGATCAAAGATCAATAAATATATATTGGGGGAATTATATTAAAATATTTTATTAATTTCTTTTTCTTATTTAAATTTTGTTAGGTTATAGTAAAGGTCACTATTTTAGTTGTAGGAATATATATATATATGAGTAGGTGAGCGAAAGAATGGCTCAACCCCCAAATATACTTTACGAAGAAAACGGAGCTTGGATATTTTTGTCAACGAAGTAGTGTTTGAAGTCAAAAACAAACTAGGAACGCTTTCTAGCGGAAATTACGGGAAAATGGGTTAGACCGATATTGCTTCAGTAAACTCATATTCTGTAAGAAAGTTTAGTATCATAAAATGAGTTTGGGAAGGTCAGTGTTTACATGAAATTTCGAACAATCGCCCCTCCCCCTCACACACCTTAACTTGTTTAAGCCGATTGACTTCTTAATAAAATCTAATTATAATAATACTGTAACAAGGCAGTATTTCAACAATGTAGCATATCTTATTAGCTATGAGGATACATAAACGATGCTTTCTGATTGGCTTATGAGGAAATATCACTAATATACTGACAAATGAATAAAATGTTGATAAATTAAATTATGGTTATAATTGTAAAAATAGCGAAATTATAGTTTAGATGATAAAATTTATATAATTTTACTCACTTGACCTTCAAGACAAGAGGAAGGTCACTTGATTTTGAAAAAAAAAAAAAAAAACCTTTCTTAATTAGCATAAATGATTTCTTACTAAAATCGTTAAATGGCGCCAATGTGAAGAAATCGGCAAACAATCTGTGATATGATCTATGCATATAAAGAAGAGTGTCTGTGGGTTTGTTATTTATACAAATCTAATTTCATTACGAGGCAACCGTTATTTATAGGCAACGCTGCACACTTTAGCTAGTGTTTAATAAAGAAATACATCAGACAATGTCAATAATACATGTTTGTGGTATTAATGTAATTTTAAAAGAACAGTTTTCTATTGCTTTATACAATGCTTAAATTCTACTATTTGATTGTCATTTTATGATAGAAATCACCAAAAATACACTAATTGGATATTGTGTGAATGTGTCAATGATGTTGTACTAATAAGTAAGGTTTTCGCAATTTAATCTATTTATGTTGAAAATGTAGATTTAAAATATTGGAATTTTCTTTTAATGCATTAACATATTTTGCAGGTAGTGGAAAAGATAATATTTTGAAAATTTTAAAAAACACCAGCTATAATTTTTTTTTTTTTAAATAAATGTGATTTTTCTTATAGTATCTTGCTTTAAGATACTTGCAGACCAACAAGCAATAATAATAATAATAATAAAAAGGAATATCTTCAAATGGACTTTGGGTTTACCCCCTAATCTGATCTCTAGTTTTTCCATCAATGCAGAATTTAATTTCATAAAAAATAATCTATGTTACAATATTTTGTATTATGGTATTGTATAAAGGTATCTCTATATAAATAATTAAGATTTAAAAATTATTTTCAAAAGGCGAATATAATATATACCCCATTTTTAAGCCAAAAGTAAGAATTTGGGTATTTTCTTTGTCACACTGAGGATTAAATGAGTATATACTTACTGGGAGATATCACAGATGGTGCTTTGTCATTCTCATTCAAGGAGGACTCCCTTTCAGCACCTAAGAGTAAATAGAATATAAATTTCGTACATAATAAAAATTTATACAAAAGATAAAGTTTGTTTTTCCATTATACATTCATAAACATCCTCCTTACAAAATATAAAATATTTTTTTTAAGTGAATTAAGGATTCATAAAAAATGAGTTATTTTAATTCAAAATTATTATTATTTCTTATTTTTTCGTGAATACATTGCTACATGCTTGCTATTGCTATTCTTGCTTGAATATCAGTAGGAGCTTCAAATGCAGCAAGAAGTAGCTTTCAGACTTGAGTGTTTTGTGTTTCCCCTTTCATTGTAAACCATTATATTGAGTCCAGAATGTTAGATTTTATAAATTGTAATTAAAAAAATATTAACATGTGTTCATTATATGAAGTTTTCAAATAAATATACAATGGGTACAAGTACCACCCACTACAAAGTTGCTTCATTTTTTTACAATATAAACCCACGTCTAGTTAAAAAAATACGTAATTGGTTTGGATTCTACATTAAGAAAGTAATATAATTTGATTATCGAACACTAAAAACACCTGTTCATAACTTAGGGCTAATTAAAAATTAAAATGTGCCAAAACCCATTACCTAATTAAATTTTTTTTAAACTTTCACAAATAGTAGATATTTAAACTTTTATTTTCCCTGTAAAAACTTTATATTTTCATTGAAAAATCAAATTAATGGGAGCCTCTATCAATCTATATATTTAATAAAAGTAGGTGTACACAGTAAAAGTTATGTCCTGACAAACGAAAAAAGCTGCGCCAAAGAAAAAGATAAATAAGCTTAAATAACTTTGTTCCTTTCTAAGATATGACAAAACATAAAGTTGGAAAACCTTCTTTTGAACTACTATTGTAAGATTGTCAATTTTCATTAAGGTCAGTCCAACAGATGAAAACTATTCTCATGTTTACTATGAACAAAATTTGACTTTTATATCAAGTGGGAAAATACATAAAAAAATATTTTTATACTTATAACTCATCTTATAATTGATATTCAGGGGGGGGGGGGGGGGAAATGACATTTAAATCTTTTTGCGAGCTGAAACTATGATTTTACCAAAATCGGATCATTAATTTCTGAATTTAGTGCAAAAACACACATCATCCCCTTTTATTTTATTAGTATAGATTCAACCAATGAAACCTTTCAGAGCCAACTTGCTTCACTTTAACACTCTGGTAAACTAGAAAATGTAACATATTACAACATGTATTCAATACCTGTTAATAGAGGCTCTTCCTGTGGAGCTGTGTTGGCACTGAAAGTCTGGAGACGGATTATTTCATTGTTGTTTGAAACAATGTCTTGCATCTGAAATTAGAGAAATTGATATTCTATTAACTTCCAAAACACATGTATATCAACTCACTAAGTTCATAAATAAAGAAGAGTTGTGCTAACACTCAAATTTAATATAGAATTAGAATTGCTAATGATGCAATTATTCACCATACAATTTAATTTATTAAACTGGAAATAAAAATATTCTCATGCTTTGAGTTTAAAATACTTTTAGCATACAAATTCACAAAAAAGGTTTCAAATTATATACAATGCATAATTCCATAAATTATAGTTATTTATACGAAAGTCTTCAGCATATACTGCTTTAATATCTTAATTTTTGAAAATAGTCAAGTTGAACTAATTGCCTATTATTTCACAGCAAATTATATGGAATTTTTATATTACCTCTTCTATTTTTTCTGTACTTTCAATATCAAGGCGAGATATTGGATTAACGTTGATATTTATCTTATTGGCAACAGGAATGTAGCCATTAGTAGCAATGTGGCCATTCCCCGTTTTATGGTGATTTTCTCTGTCATTCACATGATCTGCAAAAAAATAGACTATTTACTTAAAAACCTTTTTTTAAGTACTAAAATTAAAACTATAAAAAACAGTACATCATTTCCATTATAAACCATGTTCAATGTTTACAAGTTGTTATATTAAAATTATTTTCATAAATTGGAATGTATTTGGCAGATTTGTAGAAACATAGAACCCAGAATTTATTGTTGAATTGAAAACCCAAATTTTTTTTATATATATACTGGGTGGTCACAAATTGTTTGGCTGTATTACCTAACTGTATTAATTTTTACTAATTTGCTTATATTTTAAATAAGTTGCTTAGCTTTAATGCCAACAAACTAAGTAGTTATTTTTTTATGTGTTGTTAAAACAGCCAAACCATGACCATTCCCCAAAAATGTGGGACCACCCTATATTTGTAGTAAGTTACAAGTAAATTAAAATTATAAACTGAACTATTCACAAACACACATACAGCAGATCTTCACAAATATAAAGGTAAAATATTAGAAAGGTAGAAGGCTCACCATGATGCTGACGCCTACTTTTGCGCTGTCTAATGAATAAGCATGCACAGCAAACAAATGCAATAAGCAGAACGCCAATGACACCACCAATTATGATGTAGAGCAGGTTACTACCATCAGAACTTGTGGATGAGTCAGTTTCAACATTTGATATGACCATGTCCTCATCTTGATGCGATTTGCTGTTACGACTGCGAGTGCCAGCTACGATTTCGGAAACTGAAATCAGAAGCAATCTTACAATTAAAAGGTAGAAAATGCAACTAAATAAATGAAAAATAATCTTTAATTAATGACACTTAAAAATATGTTAGAGTTAAGAAAGACAGGCTTCAAGTGAAATCTGGTTGGATCTTACAACCCTGACTTTTTCCCCAGAGGGTTTTTAACCCTTTGAGTACTGAATTATTTGAAGATTTTTATGTCCATGGGACGGATTTTGTGAGGTTCAATTGATCCCATTCTTGACCAACCCTACAACAAATTGTTTGCGATCAACGCTCACTGGCGTGGGTGCCGCAAACATCAACGCCTGCTTCTTAAATTCAGATGACGAGTCAGACTCGTCCAACGTGATTTCCAAGTAAGCAGATGACGAGTCTCACTCGTCAAATGTACCCAAAGGGTTAAAAAATTCCACAATGAGAAATACATGAAAAGTATTTTTTAAAGTAAGAGACCTATAAAAATTAAGTGTATGCAAATAGTAACCTATCAAATTATTAAAAAAAATTAGAAATAATTAATTTTACAAATGAAAATTTAATAGATAGCAAGGAAGGAACATGACAAGGCACTTTCAGCTAGAAATTTTAGAAAAATTCTGACTTTTCCAGAAAAGTTGGGAAATTGTTAATTTTCCCTGACAATTCAAGGTTAGTGGGAACCTTGAATTTATGTTACGTTTATGATCTATGAAAATGGGCAAATCATTACAACACTTTATAGATTAATTTTAACTAATATGTTTATAAAAAAAAAATAGATAAGGAAAATCTGGATACCTTTAGTCTTGCTAGTATAGATATTTGAAAAATCTGATGTTCCGGCAATGTTGAAGCACTGCATCTTGATGTCATAACCAGTGTCGGGCAACAGATGAGATATGATGTGAGATCTAGTGTTTGAGCCCAATACAGTAACTTTTAAGTACTTGCCAGCAGTATGAGTTGCACGGTAATGAATGAAGAATCCCTCTATGGTGACCGAGTCCACATCGTTGTACTGAAAACAAAATTTATTTTATATACATGTAGAAATCAAATGAGAATTTATACAAGCTGATCCTTTTGATCTTAATATTGTTAAAACTACTTTAATGTCTAGAATTATAATTCTAAGCATAATTAAATTGAAAAAGTAGAAGTTTCAGTAGAGATCTAAGACAAAAACACTCAAAAAAAATTCCTGAAAAGCAAAAATTCAAAAATTTCTCAGACCAAATGTGAAAATTTGTATATAAAACTAATACCGAGGATAGTGATGTAATTTGATACCTTTAGTACTAACAAATAGCAGAATTTTTGTTTTGTTGTAGAGGGGAAAAGGAACTTAATGGTTGCTTAACTTCATTTTATATTTTTAGAAGATATAATTTCCCTGACTTTTCTTTTTAAAAAATAATTGATATTTTCCATTACTTTTTGGGGGCAATTCCCTGATTTTTTGGGGATAATTGCTAATTTCCCTGAGTTTGGGGGATAATTGTTAATTTCCATGATTTCTTTTTGAATAACCATTATTTTCCCTGATTTTCCAGATGATTGGGAGCCTTGTTAAGAAGCGAATGAATACCTTTAAAATGAGACTCAGATAATTAAACAATATTCCACGTTTTTCAAGTTAATATTCCAAATCAATCAAAGTTACCCAAAAAAATATGACTAAATGAATTTAATTTAATACACTTGTTTATAAAATTTACCAGTACTAAAACTTTCAAGAAAAATAAAATTATTCTCAAAATAAAAGTACAAAATTGTGACTTTTCTAATTTTTTTTTTTAAATATTATTCAATGGCTTTTGAAGAATATTTAAAAATATAAATATACTAAAAAACTTCTTATGTTGCAAGTTAATTAAAAATACATCAGCTAAGAAAAATGAGAAGGACATATTGAAGTATTAAACACCAAACGATTTTGCTGTAGCCTCAGTTTTAAAATCAAAAGACTAGCATGGAAAAGAACACAAATGTAGAGTGAGTACAATACAAATACAAACCTCCCAATGCAATGTGATGGCAGATGGGCTCACAGCTTCTGCAAAATTAATGATTGGGCCAATGGAGGGCTTCTCCATAGGAGGGTCTTTGTAAAGGACAAATTTGGCAGAAATAGGGCCTGCCTTATTGTCATGGTTGGAGTAGACAGCAGCGATTCGAAAGCGATATGCACCACCTGAAAACAACAATTACTCATTAACCACTATAATTAACAAAAGGGTATAATAAATATCGAAAGTTTATTTTAATAAATTTGCAGCTAAATTTAATATTTTTTTAATGATTAGGCAATTGATATCTACTGGTTCAAAAATTAGCTATGATTGTCCAGATGGCTACCTAGACCTGAATATGATAGGACTGGGCTAAAGTTAAAGTAAGTGCACTTTTGCAAAGGTGTGCCTTTCAGGATATGAAGCAGATACCTTCAGATGAACCTAACTTCGTAAACTGTCTATCCAACAAATATAAAAGTTTAAAGATTAGAATGAATGAGATTCTTCCTACCCAGTTAAATTTAAATACTTTATAGTCGTTTTAAGGACTTTCTAAGAGCCTTTAGTAACTTGAAAGTTTCTAAGTTCCTTTTGGACAAAAATAAAGAGTTTCTAAGTATTTTATAAGGGCCCTTATGAACATGAAACAAAAATAAGAAGTTCTTAGGGACTTCTAAGCATTGTACCAATCCAGTATAAATAAAAAATCTTTTACCTGTTCTTAAACCTGTAACAGCATAAGAGTGAATATGTGCAGCAATGTCCTCATCGATGGTCATCCAGTCACTTTTTCGTTTTCCCACCTCCTTGTACTGGACTTTGAAGAAATTGATTGGGAGACCACCATTTCCAACAGTCCACCTAACCATTACTGAAGTATTGGACAGTCGAGTGATATCGGGTTTGGATGGAGGAATCAGTTTCACTAAAAAACACAAATATGTCATCACACAATTATTTTTATTAAAATCTGGATACTATAAACATTCAAACACCATAAATAACAATCAACATCAATGATAAAAAAATATAATTCTTTGACTAGAGAGAAAATTCATTGTTCATTAAAAGAATAAATAAACTAATTAGCTGCTTATACAACCTTGCTTTCTGTTTGTGCACTCAAGGATATTAATAACAATTTTGGGAACTTAGTTATTAAATTATTGTAATGTATAAATCTTCTGTGAGTAAAAAGGATGTCTAAATAACAGTTTTTGTAATAAAAAAATTATTTTGGACCCACCTGACAAAATAATGCGGATTTTTTTTTTAAAGTTCTATTTTTATATTTATTTTGGCTCTTATTTGGCATTATAAATACACAGAAAAAAGCAACTATTAAAAAAAACAATTTAAAAGGTAAACAAATTTACAATTTTCATACATATTTTGAATTTTTAAAGAGCTCTTCTACAAAATTTTTATATGTTTTTTAATTATTGTGTCACAAAGAATAAAAATAAATCCGTGGAATCCCTAAATTACATCGTCAGGATGTCTCCCAAGTAGTACAAGCCCCAACCCAAAAATGAACTAACACAATTTTCAACCAATCGGCTACATTTTTTGCTGCAGCAGCATTTAGCCAAATTATGTGAATCCAAGTTCAATAGGTTGTCCAATAATGAGTTGAATGTTATTAACACTTAACATTACAGCCAAGCTGAGTAGCAAACTTTAAATGCTATTATTTCGGAACTCTGTTTTGTGACCTACTCCACTTAGCAACCAACCTGCCCACTAAGTTGGCAGGTAGACATTTTATTAACTGTGAAAAGAATTATACTTTATTTTGCTCACCTCCTTTGGAGTGCTTCTTCTTGTGGCGTTTTCTGCCGTAGGGTTTGGAGCCATGGGTCGTTTCCCTTCCAGAGTCGAACTTGCTGTCTTCATTTGCATCTTGATTCACTGAACTAGGGGTTTTATTTTTATCATGATGCGAAGAGTCCTCAGAATCATAATCTGGAAATGCAATGTCATACAGTAAAATTAATAGAAAAATGTACATCAATTATGATGAAGATGGAGTGCTTACAGGGAAAATAATCTCCTTAACTTTAAAAAACATACTGAAAGAAAATTGCTCATACCTATTTCCTGGGTGTTACATTTTTAATAATACAAAAAAAAACAGTAAAATAAAATGGAATTATGTAGGGTTACTAAGTTTTAAATCTCAAAAAAAACAATTTTTAACTGTATCTATAATTGTCATTATATGTTCTTGATTATAAGAAGCATTAAAAAAAATTACATTTTGTTGAGTATACATTTTTGTATTTTAAATTCATCTTTAAAATAGGTATTGGCAGCAACAGAATGTTTGCAATGCCACGTATATCTCGCTGAGCAATCACATTTACTGTTAATGTGTCCTGTCTATTTAGATAATTTATGTTTCGAATAATAAAGAAATATCATGATTATTGTACATTGAATACACAAAAAGAAATTTTTTTTAAATTTCGGGATAACTAAAAAAAAAAACATTACAACTAAAAAGTGACAAAACATATTTAAAACTATTTTTCTCACAAACTTCACCAATCAATTTAAATGTATTTAAAAATGTTGATGAAATATAGCAATAGATTAAAATCATGTTTAAAACAATACAATATTACGAGTTAAAAAAAAATTACCACAAAACTCTTACGCTAAAGAGACAAATGCAAAAAGTTAGACAATTACCGTCATAGTCATCTCTGTCATCAAAAGTAGCAGTCTCGTTTCCAGATGTCACCGTAACCATTGCAAATTCATACGTAGTTCCTAAATCATTAGTTGCAAGGCATTGATATATACCAGAATGTTTATGGGCAACATTTGGTATTACTAAGTGGGATTCTACAATAAATAAAAAGGCAAATATTTGAATCTAATAAAATTGCTTGTCATCTTAAAACTTTTTTTGAAATAGTCAATAAGGTAGCAAACTCACTTTTGAAGTCAGCAATCATTTCTTTTCCATTGTGAAACCATTTCAGGGTTGGTTTAGGGTGGCCACGAACTTGACAAGTTAAAGTCAAATTGTCTCCATCTTCAAGGTTAACGTTCTTAAGGGACTTGAGGATTTGAGGTGTTTCTACAAAATTATATTATTTAATTTAATTTATGTAAACACTTTTACAATAAGCTTAAGAGAAATGTGCATTAAAACAAACCTTGTATTTCCAGGTCTGTGTTTCGCATTTCCGGATTGCCGATTGAATTTTCAGCCTCGCAAAAATATTTGCCACCATCTTCTCGTCTTACACCAATTAAATGTAGATTTCCTAATAAAATCATTTTTAAATAATTCACTTATTTTGAACAAAATTAAATATATATTAAAACAAAGGAATTTTTTTTACAAACAAAAAATATATTACATGTAAAGTTGTTTTGTGATTGCTTTGCAACACAGAGCAAATTATGTTACTAACATTCTAAATATTTTGAGTGGTAAAACAAGCACAAAAATAAATTCAGAATTAAAAAAAAAAAAAAAAATGTTTACAAAAGATTTAAGCGAATCTTTCTTATTCTAACTAAATGGTACTATAAGCAAACACATCAAACAAAAAAATACCATTGACATTTAAAAAAATTTTAGATGATAGTTCAAAAACTGAATTTATAACAATGAAGATAAAATTATAAAAACATACATATTTCTAAGGAGAATAATGGAAAGTTTTGTAATATTGCACACCAAAATCAAGATAATTGATTCAGAAAATATAAAAATAGAATGCAAAGGACAATTACCTCCAATCTGCTGGTGTCGGTCATGAGGGAGCTTTCCATGATGCCTCCTCCACGAGACAGTGGGCGTTGGATGTCCGGCAGCTGCGCATTCTAAGGTGATGTTGCTACCATAAGCCACTGTTACTTTCGAACGAGGAGATTTTGTGATTGTTGTGGGTTTGGGCTCTAAGGGTTCTGAAAGTGAATTCAATTCTTCATCAGTACATTATTTAAAGATACATAGTATAAAATTGAGGCTGAAATAAATAATAACAATAATTTAGCACAACTAAACTATTTTTAATCCACTGATGTTTGTGGACATGTCAAACCTTTTTAAGTTTGCTATTATATGGTATAAACTTTACAATTTTTACATCCAACTTCAGAAAGAAAACCTCAAATATTTTAAATACTATTAAAATTTTAAAAAACAAATTATGCTTTGTTTATTAAATTATTTAATAAAAGCTAAAACACTAATAATCTACACCTTTTATATTTTATTTATTTTCTATATGCTTCAAAGGATTTTATATATTAACAAAATAAAGAGTTATAACACTGAAACCCAAATACAATCTTTGTTTTAAAATCAATCTTTGTTTGTTGTTTTCATGAATTATATAATTAAAATTTATCACATCACTTCTGCTAACTAGAACAAAAGTTAGATATGTATAATCAGGGTAGTAAAAACTTATGAAAATTCAGTGGTTAATTTTTTTTAAACTTTCAATAATGCCAAACCATTGTTAATTTAAGATATTGATAATGAAACTTGAAAACAAGAAGAAAATCATTATCATAATCATAAATTTTATGTAATAAAAATATTTTAAAGATCATAATGGTAAATGACTTTTAACCCCAGAATATTAATATCATTTGAGGCTCAAAGAAGATAATTCACTAAATACTACATTTTAGTATTAATTTTTTTATATACTTCTCTAAATACGTTTAGTTATTATACATAAAAATTAAAAATAAAGAGTTCTTAATGACTAAGGCCTATGGAAAACTTGTCAAGACTATGAACTATGAGTTTATTTTGAAACAATAACAAAATTATTGGTTTTATGAACAAAATAGGGTAAAAAAAATCATACCAACAACATGCAAAATAACTTTTCTTTTGGAAATGACTTTTTCGGCCAGATAAGGGTTATTTGCAACACATATATATTCCCCAGAGTCTTGGTGAGCAACATTGATAATCTGCAAATCTCCTGAATCCATCAAATGTCTATTACCTAAAAACAAACATTTTTTAATAAAAATTAATATATCCGAGAAATAAAATAAATATATATATATATATATATATATACAGTCAAACCTCGGTATAACGAACCCGGGATATAACGATCCCTCAGTTGTAACGAACTTTTCAATTGGTCCCAACCGAACTCCTATGTCACTAATGTATTTTCAAATGCTTATAACGATCTTCAAAAGTAAGGAATTCGGATGTAGCGAACTAAAATTCACACTTTTCCAGTTTAGTTTCAGGTTTTCCCCAAAAATTTTACTCGCCCCGACCACATTCTTTACCCTTTGTTCCTTTGACAGAAGCCAGGTTCCTCAAAGGTGACAATAGACTCCCCTGCTCAGCTCCTCCCCTTCCCCCGTTCAACTGGTTTAGCATACATTCTTTGCCTATTCCTTTCATTCTATTGCTGAAGATTATGGTTTAACTTGTGGACTTCGCGTAGGTTTAAAATTGCCCCAGTTTGTTAATTAATGCCTTTTCCATTGGAGATAAAGCGAAAATTATTAAGAGAATAGAAAACGGTGATTATCGTTTATCTACAGATATTGCATACGAAGGGGATGTTAGTTCAGACCCTTCCATTTCTGATGCCAAGGGCCTAAGGCAGCTGTGAACATTTTGCATAATTTCTTTGTAACAGAAACTGTGGATAAGAATGTAATGGACTCTTTGGATGCTTTCCAACAAAAAATCAAAACTTCTTTTCATACTTTAGATAAATAAAGTTAAGTAGTAGTAAAATTAATTTAATTGTTTATTAAGAACAAATATTTCTTTTACTTTATCATTGCCCATTACTAATTGCAATTCAGTGTAAGTAATTTGTTTTGCGCAAAACGTGTTTAAGGACTTTAGGAAGTTTTTATATCGTCAATATTTGAAAATTCGGATATAGTGAACCCTCGGCTATAGCGAACTTCTGAACCAGTCCGTTGAGGGTTCGTTATAACGGGGTTTGACTGTATATCAATGATAAAATAATTATTATATAGTTAAGGGTAGTATATACCATCTAACATAAAACAAATATTTAAGAAGTATTTTGCCCCAATTTTTAAAAATTAGATATTTAATCAACGAATTCTACTTTAACTTTCTATGAGAAGTAAACTATTCAATTTGTTAAAAACCCACTTTGTCTCATTGAATTTAATTAGGAAAGATTAGTTAAATACATTTAGTTAGTATACGTTGTTTGCAGTTTCCCTCAAAATATATTTTGAATGTTTGCTTCCTCATATATTATATAATGATATGATATAAAGTTCATTATATTTTTGTATGTAAAATTAAATTGTAGATGTACCTCTGGAACGTGAAATTGTTGTATCATTGAAAAGAAATTCGGTTATAACAGTGGGAACACTATAAGGTGGATCACATGGGATTACTGCCGTGTTTCCAACAATAGCAGAAATGTGGACATCAGGTTGGTTAGGAAATTGATCCAAGGCTATAAGAACAAAGCAAAAGCATGATAAATAAATACAGCAGATTTAAAACTTTAAATAAAAAAAAACATGTAAGTTATATTCTAATAAATGAACATTGCAAAATGAAGTTAAAAATGGTTTTTACAAATACTTTGCATACTCAATATTCCCAGATTCTTGAAAAAAAATAATAAGCTCTATAATTTTTAGGCATTAGAATATGATTATTTTCTTAGTTGATAATGTCTTATTGAATTTCTAAACTGGATTTCATTAAGATTTAATAATCCCAAACATTGAGATACAGAAGCCAAGCTAGACAAGTAGCAAACAACCCATTATATAGTTTGGTTCCTCTTATTTGGCCAGAATTTGGTCGAGTCCAGAGCGAATAGGGAACTGGGAATTCAGGTGGTAGATAGGGGTTCTATATTTGGCACTGAAGCATTGGTTTGGGCACATTGTTTATGCGCAATATATTAAGTTTTTAAAGCTAATTAGATTTGATATTGTTTGAGAATCGAAGGAAACATGCTATATTTATGTAACATTTACAAAAACGTATTTTACTTTCTGGATCGAGTTATAAGCAATATTTTATTTTGGGTACTAGAAATTGCTGAACACATTACGTAAAAAAAAATTTCTTTCATTTAACTCAAGCAGATTATTTTGTATCGTATGTTTTGTTCTTAAGTTTTGTAGGGTTTTTATAATGTTATAATTAGATTCTATAATCATAAATTTTGTACATTTGATTATATTTCAAAATACGAATGAACGATCACGAAAGTCATGCATGATTGTAAACATGCAAAAAACCTCGCCTCACACTTAGCAACAACAAAAAATTCGATTACCATGGACATTGAATAGGAAGCCCTTGTATCTCCATGTTTTAAACAGTTTCAGTTTTGAAATAGACTTGTCTGTCAATTAAACAGAGCTAGACTATACCGTTCTTCAACTAAACAAATCAATTATATATTAAAAATTTAATTAGAAATAGTAGCGAAGAGCTGGAATTAAACCCAGGACCTTTCGCTTGCTACGTCGATACTCTTATCTCTTAAACTAAAGTAATTATTGTAGCTCGAGGGATGATATTGGGTACATGAAGTGACCGCCACAGAAATAATTAAAAACAATTAATGCTAACACTAAAATACATTCCAAACATTTTAAAACTCACTCGCAACTATCAATTTTGCAGGGGCGCTGACTAGAGCCTTTCCTTTGAACCGGATTTCACACTGAAAGTAATGATCACTTTGTTGCAGGTCATTGGCAATACTAGTCATATTGTCCATTTTCCCTAGCAGAATGGTAAGCTTCTGACCAGCCACTTTAATCCACCGATTATGCATCACCGGATGCCCGTTGTGAAGCCAGCGGATGATGGAGCCTGGAGGGGAAGCATCGCAGCGGAAAACGGCCCGGCCCTCGCTTACTTTCACTAGCCTTGACATGGGTTCATTTATGAATTGGAGATGAGAATCTAAAAAAAATATTTTTTATAAATACTAACTTTGAAAAACAAAAAAAAATCAAATTTTAAAGTTACAACTGGATTTAATTAAATTGTATATTCAATAAAAATGAGAACATGGACAACTGTGTACAGTATTAAAGTACATCACTAAGTGGCTTTGCTTCCTGCTCGCTTCACAAGCATTAATGGTTCTAAAAAAAAAATTGTTGTGCTTTCAAAATATGCGGGCTTAACTCCCTTATGGGAAGCCTTTATATCCAGAAGACATTTATTATTAAATCATAGCCCTATCTTTACTTTTTTTTTAAATGCTCAGAAGATCAATTCAACCCATTCAGTTTAAATTTTGAGATGTAGATGAAATTAATTAATTGTTTAATATTTTAAAGGTTTGGGACATCTATAGTTCACTCCCTTTCAAATGACACCTTGATCATAAAAAATTGTTTATAGTTTAGGAGAGGAGTGACTGTCACAAAATATCATCTTGCCTATTAAATATATAGATGCAGAGGGAACATAAATATTAAAAAAAAAATCTTTGATCAAAAACTTTCTTAAG
This sequence comes from Troglohyphantes excavatus, assembly GCA_963932185.1. Lineage (NCBI taxonomy): Eukaryota > Metazoa > Arthropoda > Arachnida > Araneae > Linyphiidae > Troglohyphantes > Troglohyphantes excavatus. Next base: position 27,485,170 of record OZ010666.1, on the reverse strand, counting down.
AAAAGGGAAACTAACTAAAGGGCCCTAACATATTTTTTTAAATTTGTAATTAACAGAAGTTACCTTTAAATTTCTGTCATTTACACCAAAATTCTAAATACAAAAGTTCTGAGAGAAAAGGGAAAAAAGATCAAATGCTGGAAACTGAGAAAATATTTTTTTATATAAATCTTAAAATTAACATAGGTCATACTATATTTTTAGTTTTTATTTATTGGAGATTAATGTCACATACATCATTTTTGAAAAAGAACAGAAAAATAATAATAATTTACAACTACTGTAATGGAACTTGAACAATTTATAATTTATTGATTTCAAAAAGATATCCCTATCTCTTTTGTAAATTTCCATCTAATAGATGGAGATCTCCAGATGCAATCAGCCTGTCTAATTGAAATTTTATTATGAATCCTCAAAAAGTTTGTATACTCTCAGGGAGGAGTAATATAGTTTCCATTGGATAATCCTTACTTGTATCTTTCATCACTGGCTGCAATTAAAAACGTTCCACCCCTGATAAGAATCCCGAAGTTACATGAATTATTTTATTAGATAATTTTTTTCATTATACAATTTATCTGAAAGTACAGCAAATTAAACATGTTATTCTAGAGCAGAACACAAAATGTCTAAAAAAAAAAAAAGACATCGCACCACACCTACTAATGGATGGTGAAGTTTTCATCGCCATACACGAGATCCAACACAATTAGGAACATTCCAATTCCCAAACAACCCCAATGCCATATATTTTATTTATGATCTCCAGCTTTGATAATGCACCTTCATACACCACCTCGACACCGAAATAACGGGTGGAAGTGATTAGGGCGAGATCTCGCGCGCATCTACTTAGCGGCAGCCATAATAAGACACAGAATACGAAGATTACAATACTTAGAAGGCCCCTAAAAAAGAACGGGGAGGAGCGAGATCGCACGGAAGAACTTCCAAACAAGCATTACATAGGTTCTAATTTCCAATCCTAATCACAGTTTAGCTGCCATGATGATGGGCAGCCGAAGTCGTTAAGAAGGGAGCCGTAAACGACGAACCGCGAGCGGGATAACTATTACTGATCATTAGTCGGAGGGTAATTCTGAACACCGAGGAGATTCGGTACAAATGTAAATGGATGCTCTGAGGGGCGGAAATGAGAATGGCACAGAGGGGTCGGGCCCTCGTGTCGTAGTCATCAATATTTCGGGGTATTGGCAAATTGAAGTTTCGGGGCTCGCAAAGGTGAAATGGAATCGTTCCTTTTGGTGTAAATTTGTTTTTGCTGAAAGTAATATTTATTTTCAATGCACGAGGTGTCGAGATTAAAATGGAATAAGACAAACCATCGATTTTACATTGGCGAAGAGAAAAGCGCATGTTTAATCAGGGCCCGATTACCGAATAGGCCCGGGAAGCCCAGGCTTACACTTTACATTTTTGAGGTGCCCCAAATCATACATTTTATATAAATATTTAACTGCCCTAACATAGTTTGCTACTAAATTTACATTAAAAAAGTGGCATTATTAACTTTAGCAAATAAAAAAGTTGCCACTTGTGTTACATTTGTGCAAATATTAGGGGAAAAATCAAAAACATACAGAATATTAGGAATATTCATTAATAATTAATATTTTTTTTAATATAATTTATAATGTGTTTCGTTTGAAGGGCATTAAGGGGCAAGTATTTTAGTGCATGTAAAAGCTCCATTTGATGTTTCAAGGTCTATTTGACAGCAATGGGGCCACATTTAAAGGCGGGCTTCCCTTGCTTCAATGTCTTAATCGGGCCCTGTGTTTAATAATTCAGTAGACCAGAGATTCTCAACTTTTTATCTTTCACGTACCCTGTGATAAAACTTTTCCTTTATGAGTGCCCCCTTCTCCCTCATCCACCTACACAAAAAATGTTTGTTTTTCCCGGGCAGTAATGTTCTTAGGTTAGCTGGCAAATTAACCAAACGACTCAAATTGATGACACACATAGACTTTTATTTTTGATTTTACTACTACATTTATTTTATTTTAAGTGTTTCCCGCTCTTACTAATTTCACTTTCGAGTACTCTCGACCACGTCTCGTGTCGAATTCATCAATATTTCGGAGTATTGGCAAATTGAAGTTTCGGGGCTCACAAAGGTGAAATGGAATCGTTCCTTTTGGTGTAAATTCGTTTTTACTGAAAGTAATATTTATTTTCAATGCACGATCAGGTGTCGAGATTAAAATGGAAGTACCCCAGGTTGGGATTCGCTGCAGTACAGCCATATTTATATGTGAAAAGATACGAAATTATCTGCTTATTCTATTGATGACGTCTGTGCATAGAGTCTTTTGGGAACTAATTCTTATAACTAGGAGGCTGCGCCCCCTGCTCCGCTAACGCTCCGCCAACCCCCGGAGGATTGCTACGCAATCCTCATAGGTTTGCTTCGCAATCCACTTCTCGCTTCGCTCGCTAAAAGATAGGACACAATAACAATGTGTCCTAGTAACAATACATTTTTAATTATATTACTAAAAACTTTAAAAGTTGAAATTGTAAATTTAAATTAATATTCATCTTGGCATCACTACAATTTTACGCCATGTAAGTCAATATAAATTCAATTAAACTAATTTCTTTTTAATTACAAATGAAAACAATGGTACCACTGGCAAGCCTACCATTATTTATTTATTTTCCACGTTATTTCCACACCTTTCCCGCGTTTCAGTTATATTTCTAACATTATTGGTAGTTTGTTTTGGCCATAAAGGACGTTAAGCTTACCATAAATCTTGCCTACCAGAGGTGTGTAATTTACTGAGTTTTTACGTCATAAAAATAAAGCTCATAGAAATCTAGTTTTCAAAATTGCCAACAGATGGCGCCACCCTTATTTTTCCTTCATTGAAAGTTGGGAAGAGCGTTTTTCAAAACTTATATTTTTTAATTTATAAGGCTTATATTCTATCTTATTTAAGCTTACATCATCAAAATAATTATTTACCAATGAATTGAAAGGGTTAATCGTCAAAATGGCTTACATAATGGCAAAATAAAAATGCGGGCGCAACAGAATTTCGTAAACAAACAAACTGTTGCCACTCAGCGTACAGAAAAACAGCGTTTTTCAATCACCGCGTAAGAGAAATATATATAAAGATTCTCTCCGCTGTAGAATAATTATCATTTGGCGAAAAAACTATTTATACTTAGACCCGAACGAGAAAAACGCGCGCTAGCATTCTCAGATGGCTCTATGATTAGACAATCCAACCACGCGGTTTGTACTCTCGAATCACAGAGCCATTTAAAAATACTCGCACGAATTTTTCTCGTTCGTGTAGAATGGGCATTAGAACTAATAAATTTTTGTTTTATATTGTCTTAAAAATTTAATCGCTTGGTGTTTAAAAAAAATGAATGGCAACAACAATGGTTGACAATTTCTATTGTAGAACAAAAATGTTAAAATTTGTAAAGGGTAGCGAATTTCAGAGAAATACCAGTCATAAAGTTTTTTTTTAATAAAATAGGGCCA